>CM062296.1:46799811-47999811 GCA_031216915.1 Pictodentalium vernedei | reverse complement strand
CAAGCAAAGTTCCTGCCAATGGACCTCCGGGTTGAACCCGGAGGTCCATTGGATGAAACATTGCTTGTGTTTTTTATCCATATGTTCAGAATTTGAAAGTGATACTTTTGGTGGTAACTCCACTCTGCGGGTTATTTAGTTACAATCCACTCTCCACGTACTGTAAACGACGTTATTGTCTCAAAACACCACGGTCAATTATTGTACGTTTTCATAAGTGACGATCAACAGGAATTCGGTTATTTTCATATTTTCTAGTGATAGAATAGGCAAACTTTTCTCACTCCTAAATCATATCGTGATGAAAATCCACATTCGATAAAGTTACCGCCCTTGACATTATTAGACGCGCGGGGAAGATCCCATTTTGAAGCAAGTAGTTGTTGAGAAAACACATATGACATCAGTAAAAATTAACGCAAAGTATGCTGTTATTACTTTTAATAAATGAAAACAATAGACATCTCTCGGGGCTGTCTGTTGTTTTTTTGTTTTGTTTATGAAAAGTAACAAAAGGAACTTGGGTTTTTATAGCAATCTAATTGGAAGTGTCTTGTTCAGAAATAGTCCGTCATTAAGAATATTTATAAGTATCACCTCCCTGAACTAAGCGTCCATTTTCAGTGAATGCATTTTTACAGGGACTTTTATTTCTTTTCATTCTTGCCATGAGAGACGAAATGAAATCTCACCTTTCATAGAAAGGACAGTGTCTGTATTACATATCACGATAAACACACTGTTGATATAATGAACAGAAAAAATGTTATAGAACATCAAAGGACGATGAAAGCGTCGCTTTCCTATTTTTAAATGGGTTCAGACAGAGAACTGATTGGGGGAAAATATAAAAAGGCAGCTTCTGTACTTTTATGCGACTCTACAGAAAAATGTCTGAAATTTATGAAATTGTTCGCATATTGATGATACAAAATCGCTAACATTTCGAAATTTAAATATTAGTGTTAATTATACTGACAGTGTTAGCAAATTAATGAGAGCTATTACCAAGCCTGAAACTAAGTAGACTGTTATCTGCATAATGAGGTCCTCAGAGAGTGAGATTGGTGAGAACCCCCCCCCCCCCCACCCCCGTCGGAGATTTTTAGTCAGTTCGTCGGAGAGTCTCGTAAACCCGACTTCACGAGAAATTTCCGACAATCGAATTTAGATATCTCGTCTTGTCTGTCTCGAACCCGTGCAGCACTGGAACTTTGATAGAGAATAGTGATTCTCACGAAGTTCCTTAATGTCGTTCGTCAAACTGGCTTTATAGATGAAATATTTCCCGACCTTATTATAATATGTTTACTTTAACCCTTTACCTAAGGTAACGTTCAAAACCGGCCAGCGCTATACTCAAAAATCGCCAATTAATTTTCATTATTTTTTTCATTTTTTGTCTCAAAAACATAGGTCATGACCCCTCGTTGGGACGAGCTCGTCGAGCTCGTTCCAACGAGGGGTCATAACCCATGTTTTTGAGACAAAAAATGAAAAAAATTAGTTATTAAAGAATTATTTTTGCAAGTGTCGTCTGCTTTTCAGGTTACATGTAGGTAAAGGGTTAAATAATCAACAAACGTACTCAATTTTCTTCTATTTTTGGTTCTCCAATTTACCAATTTTCACTCATTTTCCGAGTCCTTCGTTTGGGAGGTCAAATGTTATAGCCCCCCCCCCCCCCCCCCCCCCCCTGTCGGAGAGGTCAGCCCCTTGTCGAGAAATCCCTGGCGCCACCCCTGCAGTAGGGTAGCATCACCAAATTCACCTTCCGTGAACTTCAATCTGAATCAAGGTCTCAGGCGGCAGCCAGGGAATAAATTGAGGAATTCTATCCCAGATACGCACATCGATGAGACAAACTCGCTAACATTTTGGAATTTGAATATTTATATGAAATCCACATACCCCTAGTGTTAATTATACTGACAGTATTAGCAAATTAATGGGAGCTATGTTCCAAGCCTGGAACTAAGTAGACTGTTATCTACAGAATGAGGTCCTCAGAGGGTGACGTTGGTGATGCTACCCTGCACAGTAGCATCACCAAATTCACCCTCTGTGGCCCTCAATCTGAATCAAGGTCTCAGGTGGTAGCCAGAGGATAAATTGAAGGATTCTATTCACCTCTTGGGATCTCCTTCTGCAAATGACAGATTGCTTATTTCCAGGCTCGGAGCTGGAGCTAACATTCCGGTAAGTCTGCTCCAGTGAAGAACATTGTCATCCATGTATTGTCAATGTATATTCTTCGCCTGTCTCCCTGGGAAACCCTGGAAGATCTGCAACATACACGAAATAGATACTGGTCATTCAGCTGGTCCAGTGATTATCGTTAAACTGAATATATCGATTATTGTTGACATTGTTATTTTATTTGCCAGCCCTCAAAAATAAAGCACTATTCACATAAACAATACATTATTAGTTACCCCGTGTCTGATCACGTGGTACGGGTTTTTACCTACTCGAAGCTAGCCGTATCCCATTAGGCCGAAGGCCGAATGGGATACGGCTGGCTTCGGGTAGGTAAAAACCCGTACCACGTGATCAGACACGGGGTAACGAATTTATCTATTGACTGATAAAAAAGGCCGAATGGGATACGGCTGGCTTCGGGTAGGTAAAAACCCGTACCACGTGATCAGACACCGGGTAACGAATTTATCTATTGACTCTCCGTTTTAGAAGTACAATCTATTTCATGTGTGAACACACACAGCATGAGATCTTTTATCTTCGATTGTTGAGCCATACAGGTGTCTGTGGAATTTTTGTGCAAAAGAGTTTTTGTGAAAATATGCCGATATGACTAGTATAAAAAAAATTATTGAATTTCTTTTTTTCTTTTTTGTCTCAAAAACATAGCTTATGAACCCCACATTGGATGGTACTCGACAAGCTCATTCCAATAAGGGGTCATGAGCTATATTTTGGAGATAAAAAATTAAAATATAATACACGTACACTGTAAAACTGGAATGACGCGTCTTCTACGGGGTATGGACAATTTGTAGATTTCGGAACGAGGCTTCCACTGGGTATGGGAAATTTGTCAGTGGCTGGGCGGACGTATCGTGGGTTTCAATGAATATGCTCTCATACCACGTATCTATCAACCAATCAAATCAAAAAATTCACTTTAGTCAATAGATAAATTTACAATATTCACGTCAAAAGATTTGGTTTGAAATAGAGCTGTCACGAATATTCGATAAATCGACTATCAATCGTTCAAAACACAAAAAGATTAGTGATTTCGTTCGTGGAATAATCGGAATTTTTTTCTCCCTTTCAATGCTTAGACATTGAACGAACAATTGATAAAAAATTAATTATATCTTAAGATAAAAAATTGCCGGCTTTTAAAATGTACAGAAGTGCGTCGAGTCGTTGCCAAACAATTTTGATCAAAAATTTTCTGTAAAGTTCGGACAGTATACCAGTAAAAAAGCGTCTAACGGTCTTTCGTTTCCGTACAGATACGCTGATTATATCAAGGAATACCATGTGGGAGCGCAGCCGGGATTCTAAAATATGGGGAATCCAGTCATTTTTTTTTAATTCCTTGGTAGTATTAACTTGCCGAATATTGATAAGATACTAAATCGATCGATCTAGATAATAAGTCGATCGATCGAGATAATATAAGGAAAACTAAAATCATATGATGTCCTTTCCCAACCACCGTACCTTCTCTCTGCCCAGCTTCTCTTTTCCTGTATTTTCTCGCATATATATATCCGCCCTCTTTCTCTCCCTCACTAAGGGAAAGAAGAAAGACAGTCAATCTGGTTATGCCTTTCCCTGCCGATAACTAAATTAGTGGACGTCAAACTGGAGGTGTCACGATTATTAATTTTCCTCACCGACTAATCGGCCGAGATAATTGACTATTCAGTTAAAACTAGAAGTCCTGTCACGAACTGTGCGCTTATCTGGGCTTAATTGCGCGTAAGAATTGCGCGCAGTTGTCATATTGAATGGCACCCAAAGCATGACAGGTTCTCCCGGTTACTCATAGCAAACACAGGCAATGTTTCTACCAATGGACCTCCGGATTACCCGGACGTCCATTGGCTGAACCATTGCTTGTGCACAGGCCATATGTACAGAATTTGAGAGCCTTGCTATGGTCATAACGCGTAGATTAACGCGTAGATCGACGTGCTATTTGTGCCCAAGAGTACTAAAACACGCGTACCGACGAAAACAAAAACGAACGTGGGGGGGGGGGGAGGGGGAGGGGATCAGGCAAAAAATTACGGATACAAGGTGGAAATCGTTACATTTTCAATTTTTTGGGACCCACCACCCCCGGAATGCAAATTTTTGCCAGTCATGTTTTGGACACCCACCCCTCCCGCACCGTTTTTCCTCAAAGACAATTGGCGACCCGCCCCAATTTATAAAATCTATTTAACGAAGTATTCAAATTACCTAAATCCAAAAAAAAAAATAAATAAATACTTTTCCCAAACATGAAAGGTGCCGCAAACCAACTTGTCCGATATCCCAGCCCTGCTCTTGGGCACCCAAGGCATCCCTAGCCACAGATGGCCCCAAAACAATCCTTCTGCATATAAAGCCACAACGGAAATGCAGCATCAGACACCCAGGTAACCACTGGGACTCTCCTCCACCAACTGAATTGCAGATATAGCCCATTCCTGTTCCAAGCAACACAACCCGTACCCCGATGTACAACATGTCTATGCTGTTCAGACACCAGTCGAATCCCACCACCAAGAAGCTCTGCCTAAAATAGATTTTCCCACCTGGATATCTTCAACTGTCCACAAGAAATAGTTTTTTTTTTTTTTTCATTTCATTACTTTTCGGTTAAATGTTTAGTTTGTACAGCTGGTCTGAGGGAGACCTAATACTGAAGTTCTTTGACCCATGCCAGGGTGGCTTGTCTGAGATGAATTGCCTCTTATTTATTTTTGTATGTTAGTGTCACTAGAATCATATTTACCTTGAAATTATACACGTTTTCCACAATCAAGATTTTTATTCTATCAATCTTTCCAATTATTCCATACATGGAAGCACACTAGACCAATGGCATGAGGCACCCTGAGGCTTACAGAAAAATCAAATAATAGGAGCTACAAAGCACTGATAAGAGGCAGACTGCCTTAGTAGAAATATAAAGGAGTGAAAATCATGACCAAATAGCTGGGAATCACTTTTTTGTTTTGCAATTTTTTGCCAGACCCAGAACAGGACCCACCCCTTAATGAAGTGTAAAACATGGGGAAAAAATTCTAACATGGAGCCCCCAACACATTATCAATTATTTGGCAAAACATTGCATGACGCTGGCAAAAACTGCACATTGGGGCTCGGACCCACCCACCCGGACCTTGTATCCTGGCATTTTTTTTTTTTGCGACCCCCCCCCCCCCCCCACCCTCCCCGTCATCCCGAGTAGTTTACAGTACAGACGCCGTGGACTGGTCACTTTCCACGGGTGGACAATATTTCCACCGACTCAATAAAATTAGATTCCAAACACAAATTATAGGAATAATCATCAAAAATTTAATTGATGAACTACCAGGTGAAACCCGGTGCTTCATTAAATAAAATTTCACTGATGATAAATTTTATTACCTGGTAAACACATGCGTGGACATCGCTGCCCACGCGTGGATTACGACAAGTCCACGATGACTGTACTGTACATTGAAAAGGCGAATCGAAATGACCGTATTTTTAAGTGATTGTAATATTCGTTCTCTTGAGAAGTAAGAATGGGATGGACACCCCCCCCCCCCCACCCCCACCCCCCCTGAATGGACCGCCAAAGTAGACCTCGGAAGTGACGTCATGTCACGTGACCTAGATACGTCGTTGTCATGGTAGCCCGCTGGAACGATCATCTTGTGACGTCATCCTCGCAGTGATACGCGTTAGTGCGCATGCACAGCGCGTGTTGTGAGGGTGACACGTGTTTCCGTCATCCATTTGTATACTGGAGGCAGTCCGCTTGGATTCCATGGTACCATGTGGTTGCTATGTTCGAAATAATAGTTTCCTTCTTTGTAGTTGAGTAATTTTATTGGTTCGGATTCCTCGTTTGCTTCGTAGAATTACCACAAACAAACTGACAATCCCTGCAAGCACCCATAACTACCTAAGCAGACTCTCCAGAATCCTCCTTTTTCCCACAATAGGTTCGTTCTCTTGTATAAGAGTGAATCTACTTTGCCCAGAATCCTCGTTTATTTCGTAGAATTATCCAAATTAGAACCGACAATCCCTCCAAATCACCAAACATTACCGAAAAGGACTTGGCAATGCCACCATTTTGGAATTATAATAGTTGCACGTAATGCTTTAGGGTGCGTTCCTTGTATAAGAGTATCTTTATAGGTTCGGATTTCTGCAGAACTCTCGGGTGGGTGAGGGGGGGGGGGGTTGCCTATCACGATCTATTTTGTGGCTTACTCTTCTGTTGCCTCACCTATCTTGCCTTTTACTGACCCCAGAACTGACCTGTCCTAGCAGTCTATCGAGTCTATCTAGTCTTACAGTTAAAACCAGAAATCCTGTCCTGAAATGCGCACAAATAGAACGTCGTTTTGTGCGTTATGACGATGGTAAGGCTATCGAATTCTGCACATACGGCCTGTGCACAAGCAAAGTTTCAGCCAATGGACCTCCGGGTAACCCGGAGGTCCATTGGCAGGAACATTGCTTGTGTTTGCTAAGGGTAACAAGGAGAACCTGCCATGCTTTGGGTGCCATTCCATACGGCAATTGCGCGCAATTCGTACGCGCAATTAAACCTAGATAAGCGCACATTTCGTGACAGGACTTCTAGTTTTAACTGTAGCTATCTCTAGCTATCTTTGGTTTCGAACTTTGCCAAGTCTTATAATCACCAATTAGACTGCTTCATTTCTCGTAATCTGTATTATTTGTTATCCTTGTGTTTTCCAGGGTGTATGGGAATTTACACCGGTTTGGGAACTCATACACCCTGAGGCGAAGCCGAAAGGTGTATGAGTTCCCAAACCGATGTAAATTCCCATACACCCTGGAAAACACAAGGATAACGGATTTATTTTCAAGAATTTTGGTGTACTTGATACTTTAGCCACCATTATGGGCAAAAACTGACAGAAAATTTGTACTTTGCAAGTTTTTTTAAAATAAAACCAGACAAATATGGATGTCATTGGAACTGGCTCAATGAGCCAGTTCCAATGACATCCATATCTGTAATATTTTATTGCACATAAATATTACATTCCCTGCATTTTTATTTTTGTTCTAACATGACCGAGCATAAGGTATGAATCAATAATTAAAAATGGGTACTTTTTTAGCCATATAGCTTGCTTTTGTATACTCTTGTTTTTACACCGTGGTTAAACACGATGTAAAAAAGCCTCTGTGGATTGCAAGTTACACCGTACCTCTCAGCCAATCAAAATAGAGTATTTTTTTCATTTGGATATAAACACCCATACACAGTTATCTCCGCTGCCTCGGGCTGTCTCTGTTTGGTAGGACGTCTTTGGTCGTTGTTGTTTTCTTGCAAAGACGTCCTACTAAACAGAGACAGCCTGAGGCAGATTATACTTGCCAGTGATGGCCATCACTCAATATCATCTCCGAAGTGGCAGACTATACTTGCCTGAAAATCCAGATCGACTGCACCCTCGGGGAGAGGTAGTACATTTCTGAGAGGACCAAACCTCCCACACTGGTCGTCACCCGAGGGTTCAACCGACATCAGTCAAGGAGACCATCACGCCACAACCGGTGACACCTGCCGAGTACCTGAACCTGTTCCTCCTTCAACACGAGTAGACATGTGGAAATTAGCCATTTACAGTTACTGAGGGTCGAAAGGGGCTTGTTCCCCATACCGTCCCTGCGCGCCTTCGGCGCGTTAAACCATTCCATTTGGGTTTTGGGTCTCCGCTGTTTATAACGAAGTCCTACATAATTCCTGCGGCCAAGAGTCAATCGAACGGGAGCTTCAATGGCTATAATCTTATCGAGCAAATACGACATCGAGTAATTAATCGACAAAGTGACTCCTCTTACGACTGTCATGCACATCTGGATATTTGAGGATACCTATGACATGTTGAAGTAATATTGGAGGGTACCTGTTAGAGGATACTTATTTGAAGATATCTATTCGAGGATAGTTATGGCCTGTTTCATCTGTTCCTTGCATCTGGACCACTCACACTTTTAAAGGTCTAAGACCACTACCGCTGATTTATCCATAGGCATCATCATCTGTCCTATAACCAAGTCCTACGGTAGTCATCCAATACTATAGTCCTTTTCTACCATTGCAACCTTGTACAATTATTTGCGACTTTGAGCTTTATTACAGGCTTCCTAACTATCTCCGATTGCTTGAACGACATCGAGCAAATAAGCCATCGAGTAATTGCTCGAACGAGAGACTACACATACAACTCTCCTGCTCATCTCGAAAGAAAGGGATTTCATAGACGTTTTGTTTTTTCCAAAAAGGGATTCTCATAGTGGGATTCCGTTAGAGCGATATGTATTGGAGGATATTCAGTTATATCTATTTGAGAATATTAGTAGTAATAGCCCCCAGCACATGATCGGCTTCTGGTTTCTAGAACGCCACACACCCTTATAGGTCTAAAAACACTACTGCTGACTTATCCATAGTCATCAGCATCTGCCCTGCGATCAAGCCCTACTGTAGTCACTTAATGCTATAGTCTTTTATCACCCATATAGACCTGTAGTGATATAGTCGTACAACTGTAAGGATCATGTCTTGTCGCTTGGAAGAGTACGGCCGCCATGGACTGGTTTTTCCACACAATTGAGAATACAATCGTATACGTATCAATGCCATCAGGAATATTGTTATTTCTCCCCAACTTACTATGCAAGATATGCGTGTCTCATGTAAGGAGACCATGTGAGATAGATATCTATCTCACATGACCCACGTGACCGGCTTATCAGAATATTTAATGAGCACACGGACTATTTAATCATCGCACGTTCTTCCGTAAATAAACAACATGGCGTCAAGTTTCGGAAATATTAACAGACGAACGTTTGTCAAAGAAAATAGAAATAAAAACACAGACCGGAAGACCAAGGGGCACTTGACTCTTTCATTTGAATTTTTGGATGAACACCATTATGTGTGGAGAGATCATTGCAATGTCCATTTCGCTACAAATCTTTAACCCCTGTCTTGCCAGCCTTTGGATTTAATTTCGTGGTAAAAATCTGTGGTATATACTGAACGTTTGTTCGGTCTTTCCGATAAGCAAATCAGTATTTTTTTTTAGAAATGGACAACAAAATTGTTCGAAAAAGCTGGATTACTTTTGATGACGTTAGGGTGATTTGGTGGTGGAGAAAAATTATCCCTGATGGTGTGGTTATGAGATGGGGAGATCCACCCTCTGGACAGGATATTTGGTCCAACCACTCGGCTAGCCTCATGTCTGGCCCAAATATCTTGCCCTCGGATGAGATTTCCCCATCTCTCACCCTCGCCTACCAGGGATAATAATGGTTTTCACACCGTTGCACTTTGCTAACCAGTCTGCAGTCAGGCGCGTAACCAAGACTCGAAAATAGATAGGGGGGGGGGGGGCATAGCAGCTTTTTGGTGACCGTTGTGAGGGTGAGATTGAGGACTCCCCTATTGTTAACTTGGACTCTCCGGTTGGTACCGCCTCCTCCCACTTCCCTTCAAGGTAAGTGGGTGGAGGGGATAACAGGCGGATCGTCCTAGTTAGGACTAGGCCTCCCACATCCAAGAAACAATTACAAGATCCAGTGTTCTTAGAGCGAGTCTAGTGCATTTATAGAGTGTGTAGCCCCATATTGGAAACCAGTTTATGGCCCTATATATTATGTGGAAGTTGCATAAGGCCAACGTTCTTTTTCGGGGGGGGGGGCAGACATTTTTTAGAGGGGGAAACGCTCCCCACGTCCCACCCCATGTGGCTACACCACTGCTTTCAGGAGTTCGGTAGAAATAAATACTGTATGTGTTTCCTTTCCGTGATATGTACCCTTATATCATGATTTTACCCAGGTAATTGATACACCTACTTTGGCTACAAAATTGTATACCAGCTAGTAATGTGACCTCTTCATACACAACGTAACCCTTTCCGATTACGGCTATCGTAACGTATTAACGTCACGAAGAATAAGGTTTTGGCGACGTCAAATGCAATCGTTAGCCCTTTGAACCCTGGTGGTATATTCCATATCAGTTTAATGACAGCAACAGGAAGAGTCCATATTCATTATTTGAGGGTAGACCAATTAATATTTGCAACGTGCAGCCTTGTGGCTGCACGTTGAAAATATTGATTCGTCTACCACACAGATGCAATCCATCCTTAATGAAATTATGAAGTATCATGTTCCTGGACGAAAAAGCGTCCGCTCGGCGGGTTCAAAGTCGGAGTACGTCATACATATTGCATACCGTAGCGCAGCCTACGTCAATTTTCGTACGTACTATTACTGGTCGCAAAGGGTTAAGGTGTTCTTTTAGTAATAGGGAATTTAGTTTGAAAATATGCAACACGTTATTTTCGACGGTGTCAAATATTTAAACAATGTTACAATTTTTCATTTTTGGTATTCAAAACTACGAAGCATTGTTCATAAATACGGATGGACCAGGCTGAATGAACAGCATTTATTTATTTATTTATTTATGAAGGTTTATCGACACTTTAACATCCAAGGTCATATTGTCTGTCTGTCATGATGACAGTTTTATGGGTGGAGTACCCGGATACAGCCACCGAACAACGACGAGCAGCTGTCTGCTCCCCAATATCGTAAATCCGCACTGCAGCACAGGCAGGGTTAGATTGGTTGAAGACATGCGCACCATCGACGGGCGTGGCGTCATCGTGCCCGCATGTGAACAGTTGGGGTTAAGTGCCTTGTCCAAGGACACAACGCGGGAGTCCGAATCGATCGTTCAGTCGGTCATCCATCCAAGGAGTAACCGGGCTCGACGTTGCTTAACTTCGGTGATCTGACGGGAATGGGCTACCAAGACTCCACTGCGCCCCTCATGTGAGAATAGAGTTCTGGGGCATTACTGGAACGGTTTCGGGACGACTTTGGCGATTTCTTTTCAATGAGAGGCCACGCGTTATATTTAGGAGGCAAAAGGACAATATAAATGACACGATTTGAGTGACGCTTGGTTGATTTGGTCAGTTGGTCAAACTGTAAGGTAAAGATTAACACTCCATAGACATTATAATTCAATTGTTCCAGCCAAAAACTAAACGAAAATAATGGATAGAACGCTTCTCTTGTTGTCTCTTTGGCAGGTGATACGAACCCTTATACTCACTCTTGGAAGGCACTCCGAGAGATCTTTCTAGCAGCCCTCGGAAAGGTCTGGCATTGCAAACGATGGTCGTCATTCAAAGTGACTTTTCGAAAATGTTACACTATCCAACCCAGCAGTTTCGCCTCAAAGATAGTTAATTTAACGCGTTAAGGGTGTGGGAAATTTCCAGTAGTACCTGAACTTTCGAATGTTACCTTAGTTGAATCAGTATTTCATCATTTCAGGAACTACAGATAATTATCTCCCGACTGATCTAGAAATATGAGAGGTGAGACCTTCCCAAAGATTTAACAATACTACTGCTTTCACCTGTACAGGTTTCAGGGCCGTAGCAGGGGATCTACTGTTGATACGTCCAAAGGATGTGGGCAGTCACCACACAAAGAGCAGTGACAGCCTCAGCCCTTCAGCCTTACTACTTGTTTTGGCGATGGAATGGAAGAGGTAATGGGTATGGTATCGTTCAAATTACACTTTCCTATGTGATGTGTACCGTGTTAATTTCACCACTCCCCACCCCCACCCCCCCCCCCCCCCCCCACCGCGTGAACCCTGGGAAGTGCAATAATTATTATTTACTGTGGTCTACAAGTTCTGAATTACTTATAAAATATCATCCAATCACAAATACTTGGCGTGGAAGGTATCTAAAATGGACAACTTGGGTATAAATGATTGATAGATTAAACATACGTTATTTGCAAACAAGAAAGCAAAGGGATTGGAGGACAAGTGCTCAACACTTAGCTAAGCCTCCTCTCCATTACATTAACCCATTACCTAAACTGTGAAAAGCAGATGATACTTGCAAAAATATTTCTTGAAGAACTAATTTTTTTCATTTTTTGTCTCAAAAACATAGGTTATGACCCCTCGTTGGAACGAGCTCGTTCCAACGAGGGGTCATAACCTATGTTTTTGAGACAAAAAATGAAAAAAAAAATAATGAAAATTAATTGGCGATTTTTGAGAATAGCGCTGGACGGTTTTGGCAGTTACGTTAGGTAAAGGGTTAACAATCCAGTATGTTATGATACCAGCTGATAATGTTAAAAAATAATAATGTGTTTTTGCAGATTAAAAAGAGAAAAGAAAAAGAACAAAGGCATTAACGAACAAATGTGTAGCAGAAAGATAAGGCAAAAGCGAAGAAGAAAAGGCTCTAGTTGATTTAGATACATTGACTAAATAATTGGTATATAAAACTTTCCACTAAGCTAGGTCAATTTTGTAAGGGTTGGGCTGGCCCTGGGGCGCATGCACACACTCACGGACTCACACGTGCACCCACACAAAAATCACTCTCACACACACACTCAGATCCACACACTTACACACTCACATACACCCAGATCTTCTTCTGTTCTGACTGCGGCTTGGATAGGTCAGCGGACAGAGAGCAAAGTGCAACAGCACAACTCGAAGCTGGTTAGACACCTTTTAAGTCCGGAAGGAGCGCAAGTAGTAGAAAGCAGGTTCTCCCTGACGAAGTTTGGATAACGTTCATGACTGCAGAAACCGGACCACACCCACCTAGGCCTGTCGAGCTTCGCGAGCTGGACTAAGCTTAGTGTTCCTTAACCACATAGAGAACTACCGAAAATTATTTATTTATACAGGGGGACGCCACCAAAAATTTGCAAGACGTGACGTGGGGGTGTGTGGGTCTCTTGAGTGCGCCAAAAATGTGCATTTTCAACTTGTGCAGTTTTTTGAATTTTTTAAAAATATATCAATATATCAGCTAATATATACCATCATTTGTGTTTGAAACCTTAAAGATGATGTTGTACATCGCACCCTTAACATAAATACAACATCAGGAGGCTTTATATGTCAGAATATTGGGCTTAAACTGGGAAAATGTCACACGTTAGTAGCGGGTGGGTGTCTTGTTCGAAATGTAGAAAATGTGCAGACAATATTTTGGGAACAATTCAAATGAAAATTTGTTCCCGTATATGTACACCTGCTCTGGCCAAGCCTGACAATGAACAGCTTGTCATTTGTAGATTGGGGCCCACATCAGCCCACAGAGGTTTAAATTGGTGGTACCAGTTTAACCCTTTACCTAACGTGAAAAGCAGACGACACTTGCCAACAAATGATTGAATAACTAATTTTTTTTTCATTTTTTGTCTCAAAAACATAGGTTATGACCCCTCATTGGAACGAGCTCGTTCCAATGAGGGGTCATAACCTATGTTTTTGAGACAAAAAAATGAAAAAATAATAAAAATTAATTGGCGATTTTTTTAGAATAGCGCTGGCCGGTTTTGGCCGTTACGGTGGGTAAAGGGTTAAGAACATTATGAAAACCCCCTAAAGACAGCTGTGCCTACTAAGTTTATGAGTTTTGGATTTTAATGGGAGAGTGGGGGTGGGTGTCTGAGAACGGTAGTAGAAAATTTGCACGCAGTGGGTGGGTGGGTGTAAAAAGGAGCCGAATAAAACGTCTTGAAAATTTTTAGTGCCCCCCCCCCCCCTTGATTTATACCATAATTTAAAAAAGGTTTGATAACATGTGTTTACATCATTACTCAGACTGGCAACGCCATACAACAGTTGGTACGTATCTGTGATGTGGTACGGTCGAATGCTCTCAAATAATTCATTTCTGATCACGTTATACTTAGGGCATGAGTAGTAAGGAAATTGGTTTTCGACCCTATTCTGGGGGAGAGGGGCCGACGGGGGACGAGGGGGGTGGATGACGTCATCATAATTAAAATGTTACGTAAGGTAATTAATATTACTTAATGATTTTTTTTTTTTTTTAATCACTATAATAATTAATGTAATTAATGACTGTTGCATAATTAATGTAATTAATGTAATTAATGAGTGTAATTAGGGTTGATTATAATAATTAGTATATTAATAAATGAATTAATATTGACGTACTGGACATATGCGCATGCTATCGGTTGACTGACCCGCACAGGTCATCACGTGTCTGGGTATCATTAAATCGATTTTTTCTTTTCAAACGCCAACTACTGACAGATGTTGAAGCAATTAAATCTATTGTCACACTTTAACGACCGGTCATAAATATCGTTAGACTGGACATGCTATCATGTATTTAAAAATCAATATATCACGTGACAAGATGTGTCTTGCTTTTACCTGAAGACTGTGAACGACTCCATTGTGGCTATTTTTATAGGTATAATTTGATTTAATAACTTGGCGTGATTCTTACATATTAATAATGCAAGTTTATTCTTCTCGTTTTTATGGCTGTCGAAAAACTCTCATAGACCAAGATATTCTGATTTTACGCCTCACGCGATAAAGTAATTTTTTAACGGTCCGATTTCTACGTTTTGACGGGTTCTCAAAAAAAATAACAAGAGAAATCGCCATGAGACTACTGTACACGGGGGAGAGGCTATACATGGCTGTACTTTATGCCCCAATACTTTGATGAATTAACGGATCATCTGAAAACCCACCAAGAAGGTGCTTTGAACTGTCAATTTTGTGTTTCAATAGCAAATTCAACAAAAGAGAGAGGCAGTGTACATCGAACAGACGTCGATGTCAAGATGTTCCAGTGGACGTTTTGTCTGAAATCCTATAATAGGAAAGATACATTAGAAAAAAACATGGAGAAATGTCAAAACTCGACATTTAACTGCGCGATTTGCGGGTTTCAGCTGATTCAACTTAACCGTCATCGCGCCACAAGTAGCAGAAATGCACAACTCGATTGGCTGGTGGAGACGTTCCTCATCAAATAAGGGGGGTCAAACGAGGTTATCAGGAGGGGTGAAGGAGACAAGTGTGCGGTCATATGTTTAAAATTTTAATAACCTTAATTGCTATGATGTAATCCCCTTAATAAATAGCGTATATTCATTTAATATAATATATTAATAATTTTCGTTAAATAATTCATTTTTTATTCCACACCCCTGTATCCCCTCACAGTACCTAAAACTTTCATGAACGCTCCTCCTCCAGGTCATCCAATACTAAAAAACTTTTGGAAACCGCTCTCCCCCGCCCCCACCATAATCTTAAAAAGAGTTGCTTTGTCACAAACACACACTTTTTTTAACCAATCAGACACCTCCGTTATCCCACACCCTCACCGTCACACCCCTGTATCCCCTCACAGTACCTAAAACTTTCCTGAATTCCCCTCCACCAAGTCATCCAATACTAAAAAAAAAAAAAAAAAAACTTTTGGAAACCTCTCTCCCCCCTCCCCCAGCCCTCACAATAGCTAAATTATCTCGAACCCCAGTTCAGTTCTCTAAATGTAATGGACATGTCAGGCCCCCGAATACGCCTTCCCCACAATTCTGAGCGATCAAATTACCCCGATTAGTCTCCTCTCATAACTTACCACTCTCTTAACCCGTATTTACTATGAGATTGTCCCCTTAATAAATAGCGTATGTTCATTTAATATAATATATTAATAATTTTCGTTAAATAATTCATTCCACAAGACACTTGTCGAAAAAACAAAATGGCGGATTAGTTTGACAGAAATACGCGTATCGATTTATTCAGGAATGTCTGTCGGTTGTGTCCTTGGGCAAGACACTTCATCCCTATTGACCATGTGGGGGCATGGTGACGCTGTGCACTAAGGCGTACTGCACGTCGATGGAGCACCTGTCTTCAACCAATGCAGACCCTGTGTAGAATCTTGACAGTTGCTTGCCGTTGCTCGATGGCTCTCTCCGGCTTTCCCCACCCGTAAAACTGTCGTGGTCATGATTAGTTATTGTGCAGACCTTAAAATCCAATAAATAAATATAAATAAATAGTCGGTTATCAAAACAGCCCTTAAGTGTTTAACAGTTAATTGTGGACCAGTGCGTTTAAAAGTGAAAAAAATTAGGTGATAGCATACGGACTGTGTTTAATCATAGAAAAATCACACCCGCGCTATTACTAACCTGTATGATTTATTTTTGAATGTTCGCTGAAGAATAACCCACCCATCTAAGTAAAAGCATGAAAGAGCTACCATTATCTTATTACCTATGTGAGGTGGGGGTGGTCGGTAACGTTGTGTACTATGGCGTACTACCTTCAGCCAATGATAACTCTGTGTAGAACTTTGACAGTTGTTCGCCTCTGCACGATGGTTCTTTCCGGATTGCCCCAACTGTCGATAAATAAATGAAAAAAAACTACAATTCTATAATAACAGGCCAAGACCCCTTCGTTTTGTCAGGGGGAAAATCAACAGTACTTTCACCCCCCTCATTTTAATAGTTGAAAAGCGCTGTTACTTGATCAAAAAAATGGTAAAAGGATATGCGACTCGGTATTAGCCACCCAAATTTGCGAGACTTGGGAAAATATAACCCACCTAGAGCTGCACCAAAGCTACGTACACTATTCGAACTCCCGCATTGTGTCCTTGGGCAAGTTAATTTACCCCGATTATCCACATGGGAGCGCGATGACGGCGTGTAATAAGGTGTACTGCACATCGGTGATACGCATATTTTAGAACAATCTAACCCTGCTTGTGCGGATTTCCGACGTTGGTGAGATGACAGTTACTCGTCGTTGCTCTGTGGTTCTCTTTGGATATTCCGGAGTCTACCCGTAAAATTGTCACGTTTAATTATAACTTGAACCTGATGTCCGGGTGTAATGAAATAGCGTATTTTCTGCAGACATTCTAAATAAACGCAGCTGGTTTACAGACCTGTATATATTTTTTTTTTCAATTGAGTAAAAATATATGATAGTTACTGATGTAACACGCCGATTAGTATGTTTAATGAATCTAACTACGCCATTCCGACCGACCCTTTGCCCACCATGATCACAACAAACGTTTCAATTCTCTCTCTCTCTCTCTCTCTCTCTCTCTCTCACCGATACAGTACGGGTGGAAACTAATTGCGTTCAAGCTGTTGTTTTTTTTTTCTAGGTTTTACCACCCCCCCTTACAGCGCAAATCGAAATAAAATCTGATTCATTGAACCATACTACAGTGCATGTCAAAATTAATTTTTGAACGCCATTTTTTCTATGTGCCACTATCAGCAGCTATGACCATAGCGTAACTTTGTGGTAAAATGCTTATTTTTGTACAAAACTCAAGACTTTCTCTGACAAATGCCTATATAAAAACAAGATAATACGCGAGAATGACTTGTGTGCCTGTTTTTTGTTGATAAAATATGGCATGACCACATTCCCGAATATTAATAATGTACCCGCTTAATAACAGCCGAATTTTTATCGGATCACAGTTTTTGATTTGAATAATTGCCGATTTTTTTATTAAATCACATTCAGTAATTTATGTAGATTTCCTGAACTGGGCGAAGGTCAAGAAAGGCACTCTGTAGTTTAGGAGACTCCACAAATAAAAACAAAATAAAAACTCTTAGATATCTTGCATTTTTTTAATTATCCATATTAACCAGAAATCAAAACTAGTCAAATTAATTAGAATTAAATTACAAATGGATATGAAATTTGCAGTAAAATGAACACTGGTATATGCTGCTGGCCGCATTTTCAGTTGTCTGTAATGGCTGTTGTTCAGAATGTCACCCTATTGGGGTGAGTTTTCGCTTTTTCGTCCAGTTTCATGAGAGCTTCCACGAAGTCCGTTCCACATTCGCAATCTTTTCCAGGGGCCATTCTTCAAAGGCTGGTCCATCGCAACTTTGCGGAGATATTGTTTTCTGGACGACAAACTGCAATATGATCTGGGTTTCCGATCAGACCCCTTGGGATATTTTGATCTATGGCGTACTACCTTCAGCCAATGATAACTCTGTGTAGAACTTTGACAGTTGTTCGCCTCTGCACGATGGTTCTTTCCGGATTGCCCCAACTGTCGATAAATAAATGAAAAAAAACTACAATTCTATAATAACAGGCCAAGACCCCTTCGTTTTGTCAGGGGGAAAATCAACAGTACTTTCACCCCCCTCATTTTAATAGTTGAAAAGCGCTGTTACTTGATCAAAAAAATGGTAAAAGGATATGCGACTCTGTATTAGCCACCCAAATTTGCGAGACTTGGGAAAATATAACCCACCTAGAGCTGCACCAAAGCTACGTACACTATTCGAACTCCCGCATTGTGTCCTTGGGCAAGTTAATTTACCCCGATTATCCACATGGGAGCGCGATGACGGCGTGTAATAAGGTGTACTGCACATCGGTGATACGCATATTTTAGAACAATCTAACCCTGCTTGTGCGGATTTCCGACGTTGGTGAGATGACAGTTACTCGTCGTTGCTCTGTGGTTCTCTTTGGATATTCCGGAGTCTACCCGTAAAATTGTCACGTTTAATTATAACTTGAACTTGATGTCCGGGTGTAATGAAATAGCGTATTTTCTGCAGACATTCTAAATAAACGCAGCTGGTTTACAGACCTGTATATATTTTTTTTTTCAATTGAGTAAAAATATATGATAGTTACTGATGTAACACGCCGATTAGTATGTTTAATGAATCTAACTACGCCATTCCGACCGACCCTTTGCCCACCATGATCACAACAAACGTTTCAATTCTCTCTCTCTCTCTCTCTCTCTCTCTCTCTCTCTCACCGATACAGTACGGGTGGAAACTAATTGCGTTCAAGCTGTTGTTTTTTTTTTCTAGGTTTTACCACCCCCCCTTACAGCGCAAATCGAAATAAAATCTGATTCATTGAACCATACTACAGTGCATGTCAAAATTAATTTTTGAACGCCATTTTTTCTATGTGCCACTATCAGCAGCTATGACCATAGCGTAACTTTGTGGTAAAATGCTTATTTTTGTACAAAACTCAAGACTTTCTCTGACAAATGCCTATATAAAAACAAGATAATACGCGAGAATGACTTGTGTGCCTGTTTTTTGTTGATAAAATATGGCATGACCACATTCCCGAATATTAATAATGTACCCGCTTAATAACAGCCGAATTTTTATCGGATCACAGTTTTTGATTTGAATAATTGCCGATTTTTTTATTAAATCACATTCAGTAATTTATGTAGATTTCCTGAACTGGGCGAAGGTCAAGAAAGGCACTCTGTAGTTTAGGAGACTCCACAAATAAAAACAAAATAAAAACTCTTAGATATCTTGCATTTTTTTAATTATCCATATTAACCAGAAATCAAAACTAGTCAAATTAATTAGAATTAAATTACAAATGGATATGAAATTTGCAGTAAAATGAACACTGGTATATGCTGCTGGCCGCATTTTCAGTTGTCTGTAATGGCTGTTGTTCAGAATGTCACCCTATTGGGGTGAGTTTTCGCTTTTTCGTCCAGTTTCATGAGAGCTTCCACGAAGTCCGTTCCACATTCGCAATCTTTTCCAGGGGCCATTCTTCAAAGGCTGGTCCATCGCAACTTTGCGGAGATATTGTTTTTGGACGACAAACTGCAATATGATCTGGGTTTCCGATCAGACCCCTTGGGATATTTTGATCTTTAAGGATGTTTGCCAAAATTTTCCACCCTGTCGGTTGAAAATCTTTTCTTTTTCGCAGCAGATCATTTATTAGATCACACATATTGGAGCCCGAAATTGTGATGCCGTTATACACGAGTCGATCTTTCTCATCCCAGGATAAATTGGGTATATTCTTTATTATCTGGAGTAACAAAAGCGCCTTCTGCTGCATGGAATCTGGTATAACGGCTAACCAGTCCGGATGATTTTCCACTGAAAAACTAGTCGTTAAGGAGTGTGGTTTGGTGGTTTCTTTGCGTAAATTTGATTGGCGCTGAAAGATTGTCTGGTTCAGCAGCCCTTTCTCTTCAGAACCCGATGTTGAAGATTCAGGAATTGGTCTCATACCCTGGTCTATGGGCGGGACAGCTACGGTATTCAGGGGTGTGCGTATTACCTGCAACTGTTCACTCCCCCATGGTTCAATGCACTGAATTCTGCTTGAGTCATCTATAGGTTTTTCCCTCAGTGGTTCCCCCATCACTAGCGATTTTACTGGCTCTAGCTTATTTGCAAGCCCCAAAATATTTCCACTTGTTAATGCATTGTTCCAACTAAAGGCTGATTTCATATGCACTGGAGGATAGGGTGGCTCGTTACAGACAGATCTGGTTGTTAACTCGGCTGTATTTGAGTTCGCTCCCCCTATAGTGTGTTTAAAATTTACATTTTTGTGTAATTTTCGTCTGTGTCGATAATAATTAGTTTTATGAGAGTAAGATTTTTGACACAATTCACAGACGTAGCGTGAATTCATCATTTTCAGAAGCGAGTTAATAGAGTGGCAATACAGTTCCAACACTCTGCCATTTATATGTATGAATAGGATGGGTCCCACCCCAACCTGTCAATCGCTGATTGGCTAATTATATATCAAGATAAGGTGGGTTCTACCCCAACCTACTGATCATTGGTTACTTCCAATTCTCACGCAGTGCATTGTGGGAAATTCCAGTGGTAGAGCTCTGAGGTAAAATAAGTTACAAATTGATATAGTTTACTTCAAAAAAAAAAGAAACATCAAAGTCACATTCATGACAAGCCGAGGTAGCACATCTGAACCACCAACTCTACACTGTTTAATCAGATAATCCATTTAATCAGATAATTACATGTGCATATCGGTTTTTCATTGGTTTTTCATCAGTTTCCATCAGTTTTTCATTGGTTTTTATCGGTTTTCATTGGTTTTTATCGGTTTTACAATTCGATAAAACGGTTTTTAGTGATTTTACAATTCGATAAAACGGTTTTTAGTGATTTAAATCACGTAAAATGATCACTAATTACCACTAATTGATCACTAATGGTCACTAATTGCCACTAATTAGTGATCAATTGATCACTTATTGATCACTAATTGCCACTAATTAGTGATCAATTGATCACTAATTGCCACTAATTAGTGATCAATTGATCACTAATTACCACTAATTGATCACTAATTACCACTAATTGATCACTAATTACCACTAATTGATCACTAATTACCACTAATTACCACTAATTGCCACTAATTAGTGATCAATTAGTGTTGTGATCAATTAGTGGTAATTAGTGATCAATTAGTGGTAATTAGTGATCAATTAGTGGTAATTAGTGATCAATTAGTGGTAATTAGTGATCAATTGATCACTAATTAGTGGCAATTAGTGATCAATTGATCACTAATTAGTGGCAATTAGTGATCAATAAGTGATCAATTGATCACTAATTAGTGGCAATTAGTGACCATTAGTGATCAATTAGTGGTAATTAGTGATCATTTTACGTGATTTAAATCACTAAAAAACGTTTTATCGAATTGTAAAATCACTAAAAACCATTTTATCGAATTGTAAAACCGATAAAAACCAATGAAAACCGATAAAAACCAATGAAAAACTGATGGAAACTGATGAAAAACCAATGAAAAACCGATATGCACATGTAATTATCTGATTAAATGGATTATCTGATTAAACAGTGTAGAGTTGGTGGTTCAGATGTGCTACCTCGGCTTGTCATGAATGTGACTTTGATGTTTCTTTTTTTTTTGAAGTAAACTATATCAATTTGTAACTTATTTTACCTCAGAGCTCTACCACTGGAATTTCCCACAATGCACTGCGTGAGAATTGGAAGTAACCAATGATCAGTAGGTTGGGGTAGAACCCACCTTATCTTGATATATAATTAGCCAATCAGCGATTGACAGGTTGGGGTGGGACCCATCCTATTCATACATATAAATGGCAGAGTGTTGGAACTGTATTGCCACTCTATTAACTCGCTTCTGAAAATGATGAATTCACGCTACGTCTGTGAATTGTGTCAAAAATCTTACTCTCATAAAACTAATTATTATCGACACAGACGAAAATTACACAAAAATGTAAATTTTAAACACACTATAGGGGGAGCGAACTCAAATACAGCCGAGTTAACAACCAGATCTGTCTGTAACGAGCCACCCTATCCTCCAGTGCATATGAAATCAGCCTTTAGTTGGAACAATGCATTAACAAGTGGAAATATTTTGGGGCTTGCAAATAAGCTAGAGCCAGTAAAATCGCTAGTGATGGGGGAACCACTGAGGGAAAAACCTATAGATGACTCAAGCAGAATTCAGTGCATTGAACCATGGGGGAGTGAACAGTTGCAGGAAATACGCACACCCCTGAATACTGTAGCTGTCCCGCCCATAGACCAGGGTATGAGACCAATTTCTGAATCTTCAACATCGGGTTCTGAAGAGAAAGGGCTGCTGAACCAGACAATCTTTCAGCGCCAATCAAATTTACGCAAAGAAACCACCAAACCACACTCCTTAATGACTAGTTTTTCAGTGGAAAATCATCCGGACTGGTTAGCCGTTATACCAGATTCCATGCAGCAGAAGGCGCTTTTGTTACTCCAGATAATAAAGAATATACCCAATTTATCCTGGGATGAGAAAGATCGACTCGTGTATAACGGCATCACAATTTCGGGCTCCAATATGTGTGATCTAATAAATGATCTGCTGCGAAAAAGAAAAGATTTTCAACCGACAGGGTGAAAATTTTGGCAAACATCCTTAAAGATCAAAATATCCCAAGGGGTCTGATCGGAAACCCAGATCATATTGCAGTTTGTCGTCCAGAAAACAATATCTCCGCAAAGTTGCGATGGACCAGCCTTTGAAGAATGGCCCCTGGAAAAGATTGCGAATGTGGAACGGACTTCGTGGAAGCTCTCATGAAACTGGACGAAAAAGCGAAAACTCACCCCAATAGGGTGACGTTCTGAACAACAGCCATTACAGACAACTAAAAATGCGGCCAGCAGCATATACCAGTGTTCATTTTACTGCAAATTTCATATCCATTTGTAATTTAATTCTAATTAATTTGACTAGTTTTGATTTCTGGTTAATATGGATAATTAAAAAAATGCAAGATATCTAAGAGTTTTTATTTTGTTTTTATTTGTGGAGTTTCCTAAACTACAGAGTGCCTTTCTTGACCTTCGCCCAGTTCAGGAAATCTACATAAATTACTGAATGTGATTTAATAAAAAAATCGGCAATTATTCAAATCAAAAACTGTGATCCGATAAAAATTTGGCTGTTATTAAGCGGGTACATTATTAATATTCGGGAATGTGGTCATGCCATATTTTATCAACAAAAAACAGGCACACAAGTCATTCTCGCGTATTATCTTGTTTTTATATAGGCATTTGTCAGAGAAAGTCTTGAGTTTTGTACAAAAATAAGCATTTTACCACAAAGTTACGCTATGGTCATAGCTGCTGATAGTGGCACATAGAAAAAATGGCGTTCAAAAATTAATTTTGACATGCACTGTAGTATGGTTCAATGAATCAGATTTTATTTCGATTTGCGCTGTAAGGGGGGGTGGTAAAACCTAGAAAAAAAAAACAACAGCTTGAACGCAATTAGTTTCCACCCGTACTGTATTGGTGAGAGAGAGAGAGAGAGAGAATTGAAACGTTTGTTGTGATCATGGTGGGCAAAGGGTCGGTCGGAATGGCGTAGTTAGATTCATTAAACATACTAATCGGCGTGTTACATCAGTAACTATCATATATTTTTACTCAATTGAAAAAAAAAATATATACAGGTCTGTAAACCAGCTGCGTTTATTTAGAATGTCTGCAGAAAATACGCTATTTCATTACACCCGGACATCAAGTTCAAGTTATAATTAAACGTGACAATTTTACGGGTAGACTCCGGAATATCCAAAGAGAACCACAGAGCAACGACGAGTAACTGTCATCTCACCAACGTCGGAAATCCGCACAAGCAGGGTTAGATTGTTCTAAAATATGCGTATCACCGACGTGCAGTACACCTTATTACACGCTGTCATCGCGCTCCCATGTGGATAATCGGGGTAAATTAACTTGCCCAAGGACACAATGCGGGAGTTCGAATAGTGTACGTAGCTTTGGTGCAGCTCTAGGTGGGTTATATTTTCCCAAGTCTCGCAAATTTGGGTGGCTAATACAGAGTCGCATATCCTTTTACCATTTTTTTGATCGAGTAACAGCGCTTTTCAACTATTAAAATGAGGGGGGTGAAAGTACTGTTGATTTTCCCCCTGACAAAACGAAGGGGTCTTGGCCTGTTATTATAGAATTGTAGTTTTTTTTCATTTATTTATCGACAGTTGGGGCAATCCGGAAAGAACCATCGTGCAGAGGCGAACAACTGTCAAAGTTCTACACAGGGTTATCATTGGCTGAAGGTAGTACGCCATAGTACACAACGTTACCGACCACCCCCACCTCACATAGGTAATAAGATAATGGTAGCTCTTTCATGCTTTTACTTAGATGGGTGGGTTATTCTTCAGCGAACATTCAAAAATAAATCATACAGGTTAGTAATAGCGCGGGTGTGATTTTTCTATGATTAAACACAGTCCGTATGCTATCACCTAATTTTTTTCACTTTTAAACGCACTGGTCCACAATTAACTGTTAAACACTTAAGGGCTGTTTTGATAACCGACTATTTATTTATATTTATTTATTGGATTTTAAGGTCTGCACAATAACTAATCATGACCACGACAGTTTTACGGGTGGGGAAAGCCGGAGAGAGCCATCGAGCAACGGCAAGCAACTGTCAAGATTCTACACAGGGTCTGCATTGGTTGAAGACAGGTGCTCCATCGACGTGCAGTACGCCTTAGTGCACAGCGTCACCATGTCCCCACATGGTCAATAGGGATGAAGTGTCTTGCCCAAGGACACAACCGACAGACATTCCTGAATAAATCGATACGCGTATTTCTGTCAAACTAATCCGCCATTTTGTTTTTTCGACAAGTGTCTTGTGGAATGAATTATTTAACGAAAATTATTAATATATTATATTAAATGAACATACGCTATTTATTAAGGGGACAATCTCATAGTAAATACGGGTTAAGAGAGTGGTAAGTTATGAGAGGAGACTAATCGGGGTAATTTGATCGCTCAGAATTGTGGGGAAGGCGTATTCGGGGGCCTGACATGTCCATTACATTTAGAGAACTGAACTGGGGTTCGAGATAATTTAGCTATTGTGAGGGCTGGGGGAGGGGGGGAGAGAGGTTTCCAAAAGTTTTTTTTTTTTTAGTATTGGATGACTTGGTGGAGGGGAATTCAGGAAAGTTTTAGGTACTGTGAGGGGATACAGGGGTGTGACGGTGAGGGTGTGGGATAACGGAGGTGTCTGATTGGTTAAAAAAAGTGTGTGTTTGTGACAAAGCAACTCTTTTTAAGATTATGGTGGGGGGCGGGGGAGAGCGGTTTCCAAAAGTTTTTTAGTATTGGATGACCTGGAGGAGGAGCGTTCATGAAAGTTTTAGGTACTGTGAGGGGATACAGGGGTGCGGAATAAAAAATGAATTATTTAACGAAAATTATTAATATATTATATTAAATGAATATACGCTATTTATTAAGGGGATTACATCATAGCAATTAAGGTTATTAAAATTTTAAACATATGACCGCACACTTGTCTCCTTCACCCCTCCTCATAACCTCGTTTGACCCCCCTTATTTGATGAGGAACGTCTCCACCGGCCAATCGAGTTGTGCATTTCTGCTACTTGTGGCGCGATGACGGTTAAGTTGAATCAGCTGAAACCCGCAAATCGCGCAGTTAAATGTCGAGTTTTGACATTTCTCCATGTTTTTTTCTAATGTATCTTTCCTATTATAGGATTTCAGACAAAACGTCCACTGGAACATCTTGACATCGACGTCTGTTCGATGTACACTGCCTCTCTCTTTTGTTGAATTTGCTATTGAAACACAAAATTGACAGTTCAAAGCACCTTCTTGGTGGGTTTTCAGATGATCCGTTAATTCATCAAAGTATTGGGGCATAAAGTACAGCCATGTATAGCCTCTCCCCCGTGTACAGTAGTCTCATGGCGATTTCTCTTGTGATTTTTTTTGAGAACCCGTCAAAACGTAGAAATCGGACCGTTAAAAAATTACTTTATCGCGTGAGGCGTAAAATCAGAATATCTTGGTCTATGAGAGTTTTTCGACAGCCATAAAAACGAGAAGAATAAACTTGCATTATTAATATGTAAGAATCACGCCAAGTTATTAAATCAAATTATACCTATAAAAATAGCCACAATGGAGTCGTTCACAGTCTTCAGGTAAAAGCAAGACACATCTTGTCACGTGATATATTGATTTTTAAATACATGATAGCATGTCCAGTCTAACGATATTTATGACCGGTCGTTAAAGTGTGACAATAGATTTAATTGCTTCAACATCTGTCAGTAGTTGGCGTTTGAAAAGAAAAAATCGATTTAATGATACCCAGACACGTGATGACCTGTGTGGGTCAGTCAACCGATAGCATGCGCATATATCCAGTACGTCAATATTAATTCATTTATTAATATACTAATTATTATAATCAACCCTAATTACACTCATTAATTACATTAATTACATTAATTATGCAACAGTCATTAATTACATTAATTATTATAGTGATTAAAAAAAAAAAAAAATCATTAAGTAATATTAATTACCTTACGTAACATTTTAATTATGATGACGTCATCCACCCCCCTCGTCCCCCGTCGGCCCCTCTCCCCCAGAATAGGGTCGAAAACCAATTTCCTTACTACTGGCATGTCACAAAAATGATAATAAATGATGGAATAAACCTTATGTTCATGCCGCGGTTTCTACTAGCCACTGTTCAGAAATATGTGACCTTAAACACCAATAAATAAATAAATAAATAAATAAATAAATAAATAAATAAATAAATAAATTTCTATGTTTGTTACGTGTCAATTTACCGTTTATCACAATTGAACAAGAAATGGCATTATTCGCCATCAAAAAATGTCAGGTGTTCAGGAGATGGGTGCAGCCAAACCTGTCCATCCATATCTGCTCTTACACCAGTGTAAGTTATTTTTTAATTAATAGACTCTTGAGTACTGCTTTTTCTTTGGAAGATACAATCAGACTAATTAATAAGAAAAAAAGTTCAAGTTTAAATATCTCTGCGTTCTTTGTAGTATAATTGCTGGATGTGATGATAATTGCACGAAAAGAGTTTCTCATCAATAAAAATGTTTTCATTCAAGTTACTTTTCATAAAATCGAAACTCTTTATTGCCCTTCCCCATTAAAAACTGACAAAGAATGTTGTTGCTATGGTTTCCACGCCGTCATTTCGTATAATAGGTTGTGAAAGTATGTTATCATGTTTAAAATAATTATAGCGGCCACTGAGCGACTTTGAATCTGGAGTGGGAGTTGCGGGCTGAAATGTAAAGGCTGGTTTTGGGACTTCCTGCAGCAAATCGTGCAAAACGTTGTGAACTGGGTTTTGGGTATAAGTATATTACCGACACTGTCTGGTACTCCGCTGATGCCCTAAAATTGTCCAGAACGCACAGGATGATTAAATTGTGTAGTTTGGTACGCTGTTATGGTGTTTATTACGTCAGAATAATCACTCGAGAGTTGTTGAGACTTTCAAACATTTTGAACATTGTTAGCGAAAAAGGTTGGGGCCTGAAAAACATCACAGCCCCGTCCCCGGTCCTCTAGCTCTTGAGTTAAGAATGTTTAGAAATTGGAGAGGGACAAACGAAACACCTTACAACATTTGGACTGGGTGAGATGATAAGAGATTATTTGTGTGAGAGGGTTATATCCCCACCCGGGTAAAAAAAAGCAACTATAGTTGAGTCCACTTAATTTAATATCTCTTATTGGGATGGTTCCTTACCGTTTCAGCTCTTGTGAATTGCGTATAATTTCCAATCACCAAACCATTTACCACACTGCGCAGAAACTGAGACAAGAATAATAGCTCACTCACCAAACATGGAAAAATTATATTTTAACCTTTTTCGCCTTCAGTAATACCTCTAACAAACACAAGACAGTGCAAATATACGTACATTTTTCAGGTCTGTCATTCTCAAGACGCAAAGTGCAGGGGGGGGGGGGGGGGGAGGGGGCGTGACGACCGTTGCTTATTCCCAGTTCCTTATTTGACATTTTTTATCAACCGATAAAGGTTGCCACGTCCGTGACGAGCAGGCGTGCCGCACGCCTAAAATATTTTTAATCTACCACTTTTCAGCTCCATTATAAATCATGGATAATTGTCGGCGTTGTTCGGGATCGGCGCTCAAGCCACCAAACAATCCTGCGACAACCATCACAATCAAAAGCAATACGAAACATTTGGCGAGGCGCAGTTGAGGTCCATGACGTCACGTCATAATTCAAGATATCAGTCCACCAGTCTAATTCTGTAACGAATTCGACGTTGTTAAACCGTTTTTCGTGGAGTCTGCGCGCAGACTGTCGATGATGCATTGTGTTGTCCTTTTACTCACAAAGACAAACAGATAGTCTTTAGTGCTTCAGTTATATATATTCCAATCAATAAGTGGTGCAGTGTATAGCTTCGAGATTTGATTCGATTTTGAATTTTAAGTTGGTTTTCGATTCGATTCGAAATCGGCTGTCCGATTCGTTTTCCTTCGAATCTTTTTTACTGGAATTTCGCATGGCATCAGTCATCTTAGCAATCTCACAAAACGTTTAGCTGAGATAGAAATTGTAGATATAAAATCTTGAAAGTATAAAGACTGAGTGTAATTTACGCTGTATTAACATAAAAAGCATCTGTACCCTTGCCACCATCCATGCTAATTCCCGTTTCACTATTCACTACCATTGCTGAAAGCAAATTTAAAGATCCCAAGAAATACCGACGACGAGCTCACGGTTGCTAGTGGCTAGCCCCATGAATAGCCCAATTCTGGCATCCGTTTCTGTTTTTGAACAAAACTCCTCACAGGGTAATATTCCAACTACATCATCAAGGCATGCCTTCGACGAAGGCATGCCTTGATGATGAAGATGGAATATTATATCAGTCGGGACTTCAAGACGCCTGCATTCGACGAAGGCATGCCTTGATGATGAAGATGGAATATTATATCAGTCGGGACTTCAAGACGCCTGCATTCGACGAAGGCATGCCTTGATGATGAAGATGGAATATTATATCAGTCGGGACTTCATGACGCCTGCATTCGGCGAAGGCATGCCTTGATGATGAAGATGGAATATTATATCAGTCGGGACTTCAAGACGCCTGCATTCGACGAAGGCATGCCTTATTGATGAAGATGGAATATTATATCAGTCGGGACATCAAGACGCCTGCATTCGACGAAGGCATGCCTTGATGATGTAGCTGGAATATTATATCAGTCGGGACTTCAAGACGCCTGCATACGACGAAGGCATGCCTTGATGATGAAGATGGAATATTATATCAGTCGGGACATCAAGACGCCTGCATTCGACGAAGGCATGACTTGATGATGAAGATGGAATATTATATCAGTCGGGACATCAAGACGCCTGCATTCGACGAAGGCATGCCTTGATGATGAAGATGGAATATTATATCAGTCGGGACTTCAAGACGCCTGCATTCGACGAAGGCATGCCTTGATAATGAAGATGGAATATTATATCAGTCGGGACTTCAAGACGCCTGCATTCGACGAAGGCATGCCTTGACGATGAAGATGGAATATTATATCAGTCGGGACTTCAAGACGCCTGCATTCGATTCGATTTCGAATAAGAGATTCGATTCGAATCAAAATATGTGATCCACATGGCCCTATAATTAAGTCACCTTGCAAACACCAAGATATAAAACAACTTGTGGAATCACTAAACTACTATTCTAATAAGTCGCCATTCATAATGGTTTATATAATATTTATACAAAATTTGGTTGGTAAATACGTGAAAGTGGTATGGTTGTGGTTGATAGGTGCCCGGGGTATGGTGGAGGTGTGGGGGGGGGGTGAATGGTGGGGATGTGTACGTATATACAAGAACCTGTGGTATTTGTACATGTGGAGGGGTGAACGTGCACACCACGGGATAATGGTGGGGGAGGGACATTTATTTGAATGGGAGTGTCCAAAGCTGGGGGTATAAAATTGAACTTTAATAAAGACGCTGAGTTTTTGTGCACAACACAGAAGAAAAACTGGGATATTGTGACATATAGGTCCATAGGGCCGGGTGCAATTATGTTACCATGTAATAACACTATAAACTCTGTATGCACATGTCACAAAAATAAAGATCATACTACTACTACTACTACATAATGGTTTAATAAACAAACATGTCTGATGGTATTGGGATCTGTCAAATGTGGTATCGATTGATCAACATTTCTGGCGTTGATTCAAAGAAGGTGAAATGCTTGTCTTTCGTAGATTCGTCTTGAATATTTCAGTTGGTTGGGGATGCGATTCGTAGGTTCGTTTTTCCGATCAACTGAAATATTTCAGACGATTGAAAGAAAACATAGGCGATGGATTACATGTAGGCGATGGATTACACACGTTCCAATCCAAACTTGCGTCAAATTCCTAACAGTATGTTAGTGGTGGCTTGAGAGGTTGGTCATAATTATACACATACAGTTCGCCATCCCGAATCCATAACTTGATTGTTGCGTAGGCACATAGGTTTGAAAACGTCTGGCGATTCGGGCTTCTCACATTACAGAGCCTGTCAACTGTATAGTTAGCGCTAAAAGGACTATCCAAGCACGACACTTCCCACAAGGGGGGGGGGGGGGTGGGGGGGGAGGTTAAACGACGACTGGAGGATCCTTTTTTGGGGCTAATGGGTCGAATATCTTTAGCCACCCACCCCCACCCCACTCACAGAACAGCATGTTTTATTAGCGACGGAGATTTTTGATGCCAAATACAGTCTTTGGAAATTTTGTGTGAGGCAATTCTTTGGAGCCCAGCTCTTTTCTAGAAGGCCAGGCCTGCATTGGGGGGGGGGGGGGCTGGGCTGATATATACAGAGAGTACAAAATATATTAATATAAGTAATAAGAGATGTACTTTTGCTTGGGGTGTTATCATTGAGTTGAAGGCACCTCTATCAATTTTGGATTATATAAATATGATGGCATGGTGGTAGTCCTACTGTTACTTTGCAACGCCAGATTACTAATGTAATGATTCATCATCACGAATCAGGAGAGTCCAGCTGAACCAGGCTCCGACCACAACACACACCATCCGCAAATACAATAATCGATACACCTTCAGGAGGAAAACAGGAATTCAGGATGTTTCACGAGTATTTTTCTCTCCTTCTCCCCTCCATTCCATCTTTTTCTCAACTTTCTTTACCAATACCTCTTCCTCGTCTCTTCCTTAGGGAAAGGCAGCAAGCAGCTGAACTATCGACAGATGACAAATTACCAATGGGGTGCTACGTCACTGGAGTTTGTGTTTGTGGATCAAATTGACATCTCTTACTGGCAATCAAATCATTGGTCGTCGCGCAACACGAGACAAGGGCCAAACACTTCGTTCCCTGAGTTCCAATGTGTTCTATGTGCCAGTAGGCTGCCAGTAGATACAGTTAAAACTAGAAGTTCTGTCATGAACTGCGCACAAATAGCACGTTGATATGCGCGTTAATGTACGCGTTATGGCCCAAGTAAAGCTATCAAATTCTGTACATATGGGCTGTGCACAAGCAATGTTTCAGCCAATGGACCTCCGGGTAACCCGGAGGTCCATTGGCAGAAACATTGCATGTGTTTGCTATGAGTAACCAGGAGAATCTGCCGTGCTTTGGATGTCATTCGATATTTCGATATAGCAATTGCGCGCAATTCCAACGCGCAATTAAGCCTAGATAAGCGCACTATTCGTGACAGGACTTCTAGTTTTAATTGTACATAGAACACATTGGAACTCAAGAGACGACTTGTCGTCAATTCTGTGATGAGGTTTTATGACCGTCTGACGAATTTACAAATACTATTAACCATTCCTAATTTTTATCAGTCGTTGTTCATATTGCGAAAGGTCTCTAATACTGAGCTGAACGCCTCGACATCAGTCTGGCATTGAGCACGTGAATATATTGCATTCATTACCCTTCAGCAATATTATTTTTCCGCGTTTCGTAGAATAGCGGAAAACATTTGTCTTCACGTTGTGTAAAACGTTTGCATATTTTAGTTTGGTCATTTTGGATCAATGAGAAAATTTGAAAATTGTTAGCCAATTAGAAAATTAGGAACCAGTGACGTTACAAATAGTTTATTGTAAGAACCAATAGTTTTGTAGATTTGGGGCATGTGATAGTTTGTAGAAGGCGGTAAAATTTGTATTTTCAATGCTAGCCTTCGTCATTGCTCAGACCTGACAGCTTTGAATTCATGATTTTATCTGACAATTTGTGTTTAAGGCTACAGGTGTAAAGGTATTTTCACCTTTCTGATTTCAAGCTGCAAGTCCAGTAACTTCCCTGAGGCGTACTTCGCAGCTGCTAATGAACACAGGTTTCTTGAGTTTTTTCCTTTCAAATATAAAAAAGGTATTTTATCTCCAGTTGTTCCTGGGCGGCGTTGTACGTCAACGATGGGTATATAAGCATTACAGTTTGTTTATTTACTGTTATTGTTTACAAAGTGTATCTTGAATACCAAATATGTCTTATTTCAAAATAAATGTCTTTCGGGCGGTCTTAGCTGCTCGGTCGGCTAGTTGGCTACTATGTGGTAGTTATTGAATTGTAGCATACAGTACGTGTAGAGTGGATTGTAACTAAATCACCCGCGGAGTGGAGTTATCACCCAAGCTATAACTTTCAAATGTTGTACATATCGACAAAAAACACAAGCAATGTTTCAGCCAATGGACCTCCGGGTTTAACCCAGAGGTCCATTGGCTGAAACTTTGCTGGTGCTGGTTATGCCTTGCAACAAATTTGCAATTATTCACCGGGTGGAATCTCCATTTAGCGGGTGATTTAGTGATAATACACGCTCCACGTACTGTAGTTAAGACTTAGCTATTTCGCTCGTTTCAGCTTGTCATACACCATAGCGTCCAACAATCGGTCAGATGCTTTTATTTATCTTCAAACATCCATCCACTCTTTCAAACATTTGTTTATTGCTTGCATTAGCATTTGGCAAACAGCCACTTCTAAATCCTTGAACAAGGCACTTGAAAAATGTAATCTCACAAATAGATAAAATGACAGTTGTTTTATTTTAGCGATTCGTTGATTGATGAGTTGAAACAAGAAATTGTCATAGCACTTGAAGAGCGCGATTGCAAATGTACCTCAAGAGGATTTTAAAATAACGCATCTTTATCTTTCTCAACCCAGACAACCCGATTGGAATTGTCTCCGCATGTTCAGAGTGAGATACCTCGCCGAGAGAGATCAATCTCACCCACCACGCGTGACTGTCTTCATTTGAACATTATATGCATTTTGAAAACAAACCTGGAGTTCTGCTTAATTCTCGAAATACAGCTACCACTACCACCACCCGCCACCCCCGCACAAACACACGACATCAGAACGATTTTCTCCTGCAACACGCCACATGACATCATCAAAATCCATATTTTCAAAGGTGACGTCACCAGTACGTCAGCTGTTTCAACTGTCTTCAAAATGTCAACCCATCGCTGAGCTAAGGGTAGTTTTCGCAGTTTGAAAAATACTGAACCTTTTGTGCCCTTGGTGAATATCTAATTCATTTTCCTCTGCGATCAAACGCCGGAACAGTAATTTTTCATCGCACGAGAGGTATTTCGATTTTATGTGGTATGTGGTATGTGGTGTGTGGTGGGAGCAAAAACATCCTCGAGTGCTGTGGTGGATGGAATTGGTAAATCTCATCCACGGGGAAAGATATCTGACCCAGACATGAGGCGGGTAAGATTTACCCATCCCACCCCAAGATCACCCGAGGATAATACACGTCTTGAACCTTAACGTCAATAAAAGAATGGACGAACCTATTTTGAAGAAGAGGGAGGTTCAGTAATAGTGTAATGCTTCAGTCCTACAGGACTACAGGTTTGCATAACTGTTCTCATATGAAGTCGATGTTTTTTGTGTCGTCTGCAAATTCACTGACCATATTTTTATTCACGCCAGAATTTATACATGCTCGATATGCAAGGATGGAAACAAAATTAAATGCCTGCGAAACAAAGAGACGTCCAATGAGAAAAGCTTATGAGTAAATATAAGGGAAGTACTTTCCGCCGGATAGCAGTGATCAATATTGGACCGTTTCCGGCTATCACACCCATTTTTAGTTCAATGTCGTGTCTTTTGAAATCATGTATGTCCGAGTGTTGCCCTCCCCATAACAAAAAGGGCAAATACTTTCGATTCATGTTGAAAGGCCTTGGAAATTTTTCGCCGAACAAAGGCTGATGGAACAAGCGATACCACATATAAGCATTAAAGCAAATTGAAGGTCATAGTTGCTTAAAAACCTGATTGTGTAGCTTTTCAGCCCGAATTTGAAACTTTTCAGCCTGATTTTGCGCCACGGCACATTTCCCGCAAAGTGAACTGAGGGATACATTGTTTCTGTCCCGAAGTGCTAATGCCGATGAACCTGATCAGTTTTGTGGGATTACAATTAATTACCAGCAATATCGGTACGTTATATATTAGTGTGTTGATAGGAAGGCTTTGTGAATATACAGTACGTGGAGAGTGTATTATCACAAAATCACTCGCAGAGTGGAGATTCCACACAAGCAATAATTGCATATTTGTTGCAAAGCCTAACCAGCACAAGCAACATTTCAGCCAAAGGACCTCCGGGTAAAACCCGGAGGTCCATTGGCTGAAATATTGCCTGTGTGTTTTTTGTCGATATGTACATAATTTGAAAGTTATAGCTTGGGCGATAACTCCACTCTGCGGGTGATTTAGTTACAACCCACTCTCCACGTACTGTATAGTATTAAAAAGTAGAGTATATTTGATAAAAGTAAGATATATGAAGAAATATATTGATATTTTCATCACAAACACAGTAGAGGCATTGCATTGTGACATCTAGTGAATGATTTCAGCGATAGCTGGCTTGGTGTCTGACAATCACACATTCCATGCACTGAGCTGTAGAAGGCATGGACGATCAGTCAGAGAATTTACCACATTCTTTCCAAGACCTCCATACCTTGCAAATCCTCCTCGATTCGCGAGACAGGCGCAGATCCGACGTTGCATACTCCCCACCAAACGCCCAATATCAGCTTGACTGATGTTATTTCATTCTTCTTGCAGTGCAGCGGCGAGTTCCTTGGCATTGGTAGTTGGCTGTTGGCGTTTTCGTAGGCGCCTGCCAAGCATATACCAGATGTGCTCCATTGGTGAAAGGTCTGGACTTAGTGCTGGCCAAGGCAAAGTAGTGATGTTCTGCTCCTCGAGGAACCTGTAGCGACACAGGCCCAGCGTGCTCTTGCACCGTCATCTTGGAAAATGAATCGACCACCGTGACGTCGCGCAAATGGCACCACATGAGTTGCTAACACGTTGTTACGGTAGTACTGCCCTGTGACATGCCCTTGGATGACATGTAATGCTGTTCTGCTTGTCATAGTTATGCTTCCCCACGCCATAACCGATCCACCACCCAAACGATTGTGCTGCCTAACGGTTGCGTCATGGTATCGTTCGTTCCGCCGCCACACTCTGTTTCGCCTGTCCTGGAAGTCGAGTGCGAACCTCGATTCATCGGAAAACATGACGTTGCTCCACCGACGATTGTCCCAGCGCTGTCGTGCTCCACACCAATTACGCCTTGCTGCAATGTGACGTTCAGTCAAACATGGAATTATTCGAGGTCATCGAGCGTACAAATTCCAGCTGTGTTGGCGATTTCGGATAGTCTGACCACTGACTCGCACATCTTTCGCTCGGCGCAGCTGCTGTCCAATTTCTGAGGCACTTTGATGGCGGTTACGTAATGCTGTGGTTCTGATGATACGATCCTGGTTAGCAGTTGTCGCCCTTGGATGACCTGACTGACTTCTGCCATCAAGATTGCCTGTCTGACGGTAGCGTGACCACAACCAGTTAATCACCGGTTGAGTAACGTTGAGAATTTGAGCCACTGCAGTCGTCTGCTGCCAGCTTCCAACATGCCAACGGCACGTAAACGTTCGTCATGTGTCAGTCTTCGCATACCTCAAAAGTTACGTTTCGACCAGAAACTATTGATGAACGAGTTTATACCAAGAAAAGAACGATGAGACCTTCGAAAAAGCCCTTCCAGTACAAATGGAAATTTCAAAACGTACCCCACAGACATTAACGCGGCGCTCGTGCAAAAAAAACCTTCACGAAGTTTTCGTGGGCTGGTGACATTCATGATCCACACTAAACTTGGTAACATATTGATTTGTCCAATCACGCGTATCCAATACCATTTTCTGAAAATGTCAACATCAGTTTGGATATCCCCTACTTTTTTGGTATAGTATATATTGAGTTGGGGTTCGCCGAATACATATCAAGCTGGATTTAGAAAAGGCTATAAAACATCAGGCCATATTGTTGTGATTAAACGCCCGGTTTATAACGCCTTTAACCCTTTACCCAACGAATCGGCCGCATCCGCCCGCGTAATATTCAAATTCAGTAGTTGAAAAAATATTATTTTTCAAAAAATTTCAACAAAACCATATCATGTGACCCCTCGTTGGAACGAGCTCGTCGAGCTCGTTCCAATGAGGGGTCACATGATATGGTTTTGTTGAAAAATTTAAAAAAATGACATTTAAAAAAAAGAAATTTTGATATCGTCTGCGTTGGGTAAAGGGTTAACCAAAATAAAAGACTCTATGGATGTTTTATCGATTTTAACAGAGCATTCCATATGATGTAGAGAGAAGGAGTGTTCCTCACGCTTCTTGAGAATGATGTGGGTGTCAATTTTTATAGATCGATCGAGGTCATGTTTACTTACAATACGTTGTGAGTGAAAGCGGGGAAGAACTGATCTACAAAACTGTGTAACGCGGTAGGAGATGTAAGGGAATAATTTAAGTCCACTTTTATTTAACTGATTTATTGATGATATTCCAGAACGCATAAGTAATAATGACAACGATTTCTCTTCTATAAAACATGTTAAGATACCCCGTTTACAATATGCGGGTGATTAAGTACTCTTTCAACCACAGCGCTTGGACTGCAGAAGTCAATTGACTTGCTGTCTGCAGTGGCGTAGAGGATGGGCCCGCAGGGCCCGCATTGCGGGGACCCCGGCTAGAAGGGGCCTCCGTCTTGAAGGACGTCCCAATGCTGGAAGAAAGAGGGAAAGGAGAGAGAGAGAGACTGTGTACCAAATACACATAATTTCAAACTCTCACTTCCACACGACGTACTCTTTGTAGTCTATGTATTATTCTTTTAACCCTTTTGAGACAAAAAATGAAAAAAATTAGGTATTCAGGAATTATTTTTGCAAGTGTCGTCTGCTTTTCAGGTTAGGTAAAGGGTTAAGTGAACCCTACATCATTGTAACTGATAGGGGTGAGAAATGAACAATATACATACATGGTGCCTCTCAAGTCACACATGTTGGGCGTGGATGTGTGTATCGTTGGATGGTGGGGGTGAAACTTAAAACATGTAATGAAAAAATCTACAGAGTCGTATTTTTAGAATCGATCCTATAGGCTATACCTTCATTTAATTTATGGCGTATGTACTACGTGAAATCCTTATGCTGTGCATGGTAACAACACTAAATTTGCTCCCGTTTTAAAGGCAACCACCATTATGAAAGGGCCCCCCGTCTCTATCTCGCGGGAGGGGGGGGGGCACAAGCTGTCTGACTGCTGTAACAAATGTCGACTCACTGTGAACCAGCAGAAGACAAAAATCTTGTTTTTTAATAAAGCAGTTAGGAAGATCGATGTAAGTTTGCTTCTGAAGATTGCCAGTTACAGAACGTATCTTCCTATCCCTACTTAGGAATCATCAGTCTTGTCAGCCTCAGGAACTTTTTCATATGCTGTCTTTAATCTACGAGCGAGGGCGCTGAAAGCTCATTTTAAACTGCAGATATCAAAATATCTAATTTCTCATGAAAACCTAAACATACGGGAAAAGAATGGGCGGTGGAGATCCAGGGAAGAGCACGAGTCCCCACCCACCCCACCCACCCCACCCACCCCACCCACCCCTACACACACTTTTTTCACCAATTATAGGTACGCGAACGGCATTTTCCGACATAATGTACACAACCCCTATGGTCACTACACATGACCGATACATATATTACGCAACCATATTCACATTCGTTATCACTACCTAGTTCCTCTTTCGGTTGTTATTTTTTCACGACGTCTATTTCTATATTTTGAGGATGTAAAACGAGTGTTTCGTCAATATGATTTTATGAAACGAGTCTAGAAGTTTCCGTTTTGCAGAGCATTTGTCGAGTCATAACAGAAAATTTGGACGAATTTCATAAACATTGTATTGAAGAAACACGAATGCCATTTTCTATTTATCATGTAACCAATTGAGCAGGTGTGGGGGGACTAAACGAAATCGGTGAAGAAAGGAACTTCAACACAGGGGCGGCGGAGCGGGAGGGGGGCACAGGAGACACCCTTTTCACCAATTATAGAAACCCGAACTAGGGCTGTCGCGATTATTCGATTAGTCGACTAACCGTCGACTATTGAAGTAGTCGACGTTTTTTATTTTTAGTCGACCGTCGTTCATTTTCAAGGTGGTACACGTCTACTACACGTCGGGGCTAAATTGCATTGTTTTGGGAGGTGAATGATCAATGAAGGTGAATAACTTTAAATATCTAACCATAGTTAACATTCATATCCGGAAGACTGTACGACTGTCACTGACTGTGTAAGAAAGAACACTCACAGTTACTCGAGAAGAATAGATTCTTCTGAATTTCTCCAGTCTTGTACACACGAATGCACCCATTGGAAAACCCAAAGCACGGAAGTGACAAAATTATGACGAAAGTCAGAACGTCAGATCACTTCTCAAAGTTCGGAACTTCAGACTAAGATCCAATTTTAACAACTGACGAGGGAATGCATAGATCTCAATGTTCAAAATTTCGAGAAACTTATTGCAGAAATGAAACATATGCAGGAACGTTCTTTGGTAAATTCATCGGCTTCAATCTAGTTCAAACTTGGACCCGCAGTCAGTAATATTATTTTTGGGGTTGGTACGTCCTACAGGACGTACCAACCCCCAAAATTATATTACGGACTGTGGGTCCAAGATTGGACTACATGTAGCTTCAGTCGGGACCGATTTGTTGTTCCCACAACCCCACTTCGTCTGAACACACTGGTGCCATTGTCATTTTCAGAGTTTTACGAACAGAAGAATGATTTGCTAAAAAATCATGGGAAGCGACTATTAATCGACTAACCGTCGATTACTGGTCACGATTAGTCGATTACAAAAAATGATAGTCGCGACAGCCCTAACCCGAACAGCATTTTCCAACATAACATACACAACCCCTATGGTCACTACGCATTATCTATACATATATGACCACATCGATTTTCAAGATTTTATTGAATAAAAATAGAAAGCTCCAAATGGAAAAAACGGTTACAAAGTTATGATTAACGCTTTGAACGCGAGAGGCCACTTTTTCCGGCTCATGAATATGATATTCATTAAGTATAATAGCTGGTAAGGGAATATGTGGGGAAGACCAATTAATATTTTCAACGTGCAGCCCTGAGGCTGTACGTTGAAAATATAAATTGGTCTGCCCTCAATAATGAATATGGCCTCTTCCAGTGGCTGCCATCGAATTGATGCCACCAGGGTTCTAAGGGTTAAGTAAAAACAAAACAAAATAAATACGCTGAGGTTGGTGTCTTGAATAGAGTGGTTTCAAGGGTGAGGAGTAGCGTATATAGATTTATATATTTCGCATGAATACACCGCTCCACCACCATTGACCCCCCCCCCCTCCCCCGAAGAAAAATTATTTTCCACCCTACACCCTTGCGGTACCCATAAAGGTGTGACCCCTCACTTTTTTTGTACTTCCGCCGCCTCTGAGGAAAAGTTATTTGACTCCTTGGTGAAACCTATACTTTTCTGTGGATGGGAGGCGTGGAGAGATTAGCAATCAGAAATGGTCATAATCAAATTAAATCAATCCATCTGAAATTATGTAAACATCTTCTCCAGGTTCATTCCAAATCTTCAAACAACGCTGCTGCTTTGGCAGAGCTAGGAAGATTACCTTTGTCTGTTGATGTACAAACCGCATTAATTAATAATTGGCTTGTGGGTGGTACCCAATAAAGGGGGTACTTGGCATTCCTTATCGATAACTGTATAAGGAATGATCGTTTGTTTCTTGAGTTATGAACCCCAAAAACCAAAGGCCAAACTGTGTAAATGGACTACGCCCATATGTTTGGCGCTTGTTTTTGGGGTTCATAGCTCACGAAATAGACAGAAACAAACGATCATTCCTTATAATTAAACTTGAGGGACAATAAATTTAAACACTCTCTACTTTGCGGAGTTAAAATAAAAACCAGGTCGCATCACGCTTCCTAGTAATAACTGAATAAAAAAGGCATAGTTTTCTAAAATTCCGTTTGAAATAACGATACATTTCGCTGAAACACGTTCTTGTGTCATTTATTGACCAATGCATTGCGTAAGTTAAAAGGAACGTCATAGGTCACGCCCACACAAAACTTCAATCCCCTTTTCCACTTGACGGAAGGGTGTTGTCATTCAAAGCAACACTGAGTTAACTTTAATTCTGATTTTGACCATTTTCAGAGAAACTGAAATGTGGAGTTCGATACAAACACAGATGACATGAAGTTGGGTGAACTTTGTCTCAGAAAGAGTTCATTCAGGCTATTTGGAAATTGGAAAATTTTGTTGGCATCAGTTTCGTTTGTGGATTATTGTGACCGTCAATTGTTTACGTTTGATTTGGGTAAAACGATGAACGTAGACGATCGTCTATTGCATATAAACAAATTGAACATGGAATAAAAAGCATGATAAGGATGTCATTGTTTATTAAATTTTATTTTGACATTTTTTTTAACATGATGAGATAAATCTTAATTACATTTCATGTTGAAACAATATGAGTGTGCAGGAGTTCTTTTCCACTCACACAGTGCAACGTAGTTTTTAAGACAGACATTGGGGGTGTGGTTTAGGGCGGGCATAAATGCGGGTTTTTTCGGTTCATTGTGTTATGAAAAAAAAAGAAAGAAATACTTTAGCCAATCATTTTGCCTGAAAATGCAAGAACAGAAAAAAAAGTTTGATTATTCATAATTGGCTTATAGGTGATGCCCAATAAAGGGGATACTTGGCAATTCCTTATCGATAACTGTACTGCTTTCACTAATAAATTATCTGTTTAACGCGTCGGCTGTTACCTTTGGATGAATTAAAACTGCATTTCTCCCAAGGAGTAGTAGAAATATTTTGGCGTCAGTGTACTGTTGTTTTGTGAAATCTTTCAAAGGTTTTTCAATAGTTCCTAGAAAAATAATAATAATTATGATAATAATTTATTTATATAGCGCTTTTCCCAGCGAAACGCTGCCCAAAAGCGCTGAAAACATAGGTGACGGTAACAATGGTATAATCAGGCTACTTGAAAGAGATGGGTTTTCAGGGCTTTCTTGAAGTGATCTGCATTTAGGGTTTTTCTGAGGTTCTGAGGGAGGGCGTTCCAGAGTGAGGGAGCTGCAAAAGTGAACGATCTCTTCCCTGCCGTTGATCGAATTCGAGGTACAACAAGGAGACTCTCAGAAGCTGATCTGAGATTCCTCGACGGTGTGTGTTCTTTGATGACTTGCTTAAGGTAGATTGGTGCTTTGTCGCTAAGTAAGATGTTGTGTGTCACCGCCAGTACCTTATACTTAATGCGAGACTCAACTGGCAGCCAATGCAGAGATTTCAGGATTGGTGTAATGTGGTCATATTTTTTCGCACCGGTAATGATCTTAGCTGCTGTGTTTTGAATACGTTGAAGCAGGTACATTGATTTCAGAGGAGGGCCGAAATAGAGAGAGTTGCAATAGTCCAAAAGGGACAGGACCAAAGAAAGACTGTATAACAGTTTTCAGAGTGTTTTGGTCAAGTAGCTTTCTGATTTTGTTGATGTTTCTTATTTGGAGGAAGCAGCTTTTGCTCACTTTTGTGATTTGGTTATGCAGATCAAAGCAATCATTAAAAGTGAAACCGAGGTTTAGGGCAGTTTTACTTGATCTAACTGCGCTATCGCCTATTTTCAAGCAGTTAATTGGAACTTTGTCTACCTGATGTTTGGCGCCTAACCGTACAAATTCTGTTTTATAATCATTTAATTTCAGAAAGTTTAAATATCACAAGTTCACAAGTATTAACCGATGCGCCTATTCTGTGATCGAATTCTTTTTTTTTCTTTTCATTTTTCTGCTACCCGAACACAGATCACAAGAACACAAGTACGAACCTGTGCGTCTATTCCGTCATCGAACTTTGTTTTTCACTTTTTTTTTTTTCGTTTTTTTTTTGCTTGAACACAGACAATCGTTTCATTGCGAGTTTGTCTAAAAGCACTCCACTGTTTAGACGAACTCGCAGTAAGCAAGTTTGTCTAAACAGAGGAGTGCTTTTAGACAAACTCGCAATGAAACGATTATTAACTTGTCCTTACTATGAGTTTTGTTCCGAACCTTCGTTTGTTTCCGAATAGAGGATGTCATCCAACTTTCATCTTTTCTCCAGATTTAAATAATTTTGTTAAGAATAAACTGTTGGGCTACATTCGTTATATGAGCGATGATGCATTCCGCCAAGCCATCTACAGTTTCGTCAACAAACATAGAATCCCAATCATAAGTTAACAAAGCCGAACGCATTCCAATTTATTTATTAGGGTTTAACGACACATTAACAGCCAGGGTCATATCATGTCGGTGACAGTTTTACAGGTGGAGGAAGCCGGAGTACCCGGAAAGAACCACCCAGCAACGACGAGCAGCTGTCAGCTTTCCAACATCGTAACTCTGAACCCCGCACCGCAGCACAGGCATGGTTAGATTGGATGAAGACATGCGCACCACCGACGTGCAGTACGCCATAGTACACAGCGTCATCGTGCCCCCATGTAGGCAATCGGGGTTAAGTGTCTTGCCCAAGGACACAACACGGGAGCACGAATCAGTCGCTGAAATGGTCACCCATCCATCTACTAACCGCGCTCGACGTTGCTTAACTTCGGTGATCTGACGAGAACCGGTTACCGCGATGCCACCACGCCCCCGAACTCATTCCAATAACATCCATATTATCGTAGTTCCGTATCAACCGTTTAAAGGTACTGAAAGGCGTTTACTTCACACGCATTTGGACCATGGTAACATGATGGTCACTACAGAATGGAGGTATATTTTCACATTTGGAAATCAAATTTGGACAGGATGTTAACCCTTTACCCAACGCAGACGAATTTGCTAATTCAAAACATTTGTTCATATTTTAAAAAAAATTAAACAAAGCCATATCATGTTACCCCTCAATGGAACGAGCTCAACGAGCTCGTTCCAATGCGGGGTCACATAATATGGTTTTGTTGAAATTTTGTAAAAAAATATTTCTTTTTCAGTTCTTGAATTAAGCGATTTGTTAGGTAAAGGGATAAAAGGGGGTGAATCAAGCTATGATGATTAGTGATTCTGTCAGGAAATTTTACAATTTGAACCCTACCATGAATATTTTCTCAATTTCTTATTTTCAGGTCTGTAGCAGGTAAGCAGTTACTATTTGAGTCTCCTACAATTAAACATTTAAGTGTCTGATCACCTCTTGGGGCTCATGCAGCAACGTATTTCAAAGCATTCTCTCATCAACCTAACGCGGATACAAATCGTAATACATTTACATTAATATTGGTAGATTCTCTCAGACAAATATTATTACAGAATAGAGTTTAATCCCGGAAACTGGAATTCCTGGGTTGCCCGTTCCGAAAGCCAGTCACGATACCCGGGAAATCTGCAGCATGAAATCGGGAATCAGGCGTGGCACTGTTTGTGTGTTGAACTGGAGTGTTCTGAATTGAAAGACAGCCCCAACGTAACTTTCTGACATTTCTTCAGCGCTTCCACACCTGGACTTTTTACAATCCTGATTCCTGATGTACGTTTTTCACCAAATATCTGAAGCTTTTAACCAGTATCGGGTGACTTTTCAACAGCAAGATTTCCAAACGTATCAAAACTCAAACTCGTCATTTTCAGAAATCACTAGAATAACTATACACCATTCTTTCAACATCAGCTTCCTCTTCACTGCCGTCAGCGCCATCATCTGCTAAAAATTGGTGATGGCAGTGAAGACGCAGTTGGTGTTAGATGGGCTAGTGGGGATACTACTGGTGATTCTGAAAAGGAAGACGAGTTGAAGCGGGTTTGGGGTTTCTTTTGGAAAAAAAAAACTTTTCTATTTCGAGAAAGAAAATTGCCAATAAAATATATTCATTTTCATGAAAATAAATGCATCTTGTTACTCTCGTAAATTTGCTTGATATTACCGGGGAAATTCCATGGTTCCCGGTTCTGAGGGTAATTTCATTCCCGTTCTCGGTTCATAGAAAACCCTGAATATATTAAACACTAATACAGAACAGAACATTACATTACGGGGTTGATGGATTAATGTAAGATAGGAGCCTGTGTTGTGCATACCAATCAAGTTTTTTCGAGTGATTGTTGGTTCGTTTTATTTGTGTTTAACGACACATTCATCAGCCAAGGGCACATCGTCCTATCTGTTTACAGGTGGAGGGAGCCGTAGTATCCGGAGAGAACCACTGATCAGTGATGTGTAACTGAGGGACTCTCCAAACGACCTAAACCAGAACGAACATGATTACCATTGGATGAAAGCAACTATACAATTGACGTGTTTTATCCCTTTGAACTCTAGTGGTATATTCCATGCCAGTTCAATGGCAGCAATGAGAAGAGTCCATATTCATTATTTGGGGTACACCAATCAATATTTTCAACGTGCAGCCTCGGGGCTGCACGTTGAAAATATTGATTGGTCTACCCCACACATTTACTGAACAGCCATCCTATTTAATGCAGTTATGGCGTATCATGTTCCAGGCCGGAAAAACGACCGATAAGGTTTAAGGGGTTAAGCAGTACTACATAACACCAGCGTGCTGACCTTTGGGCAATCGGGGTTAAGTGTCTTACTTCTTCGGGTGACAAAAACTGTTGAAAATAGAAATATTTGATGGGTGAAACCCATGCAGAGATATTTCGTCGAGTTCAAAAACCAGGATGAGTGGACTTTTTGCATACAATCCTCGACGAAATCTTTCCAGTAATCAAACATTACCCATCTAATTTACTATTTATCCAAGTATGTCACTTCCATGTCACCTTCATTCTGTTGCTGTCGTATTCTGACATGACAAAACAAAAAACATTTCGAGCGTGACAAATAGTGGTGAACAAAAATTATAGTTTTACGGAATTTCCATTACAATTAAATCGATCACCATTCTTGAAGATGGTTTCAGTCCATTAAGTGGCTATACTACAAACTGTGTCTCTCATTTACTAATGGCCTATTAAACCAGTCGTTTTGTCATCAATTCATACCTTTATCTAACAATAAGTCACTTCATCTGGTCGTTGAATTCCGTCGAATTGACGAAACCAGATCAGCTTGATCGCACAGAACGGCGTAGGAGTATTTCTTTATTTATTTATTGGTGTTTAAGGTCACATATTTCTGCACAATGGCTAATCATGACCACGACAGTTTTACGTGTGGAGGAAGCCGGAGTACCCGGAGAGAACCACCGAGCAACGGCGAGCAACTGTCAGCTCTCCAACATACTAACTCCACACAAGCAGGGTTAGCATTGGTTGAAGACAGGTGCACCATCGACGTGCAGTACGCCTTAGTGCACAGCGTCACCGTGCCCTCACGTAGGCAATGGGGTGGAGTGTCTTGCCCAAGGACACAACCCGATTGCCGCAGGTGGGATTCGAACCGAGGACCTCTCGGCTTGCAGCCGGCACCTCTACCAACTGATCCACCGCGCTCCCCGGCGTAGGAGTCGTGTTTGACCAAGCTAATCTGGTCTCATCAACGAGGCACGGGGTGAAAAAGCGTCATGGTTGATCGAAATCGAAATTGGCGATGGGGGTGAGGGGTGGTGGGGGTGGTGGGGGTGGGTGGTGGGGGTGGTGGGGGTGGTGGGGGTGGGTGGGTGGTCTGTGTGACAAAGATAAGCAATAAGCAAAGGTTTTGGAGAGTAGACTGATTGCACCTTTTGGGTGGTGGGGGGGGGGGGGGGGTTGTTTAACTGGTAGAGTGCTGGAAGCCCATATTAGGGCTTTATTCTGAAATGCAGGAACCATAACTTGAAGGCTCATATTCAGTGCCTATGCTTTGTATTATCTTTGAAGTGATATTATTTAGTCTATATGGGTATGCCTTGTTACAATTGATGGGAGAGTGCCCATAGGCACTCTCCCATAAATTGTAACAAGGCAAAGACATGTGTACAAGGTTTGATGGCCAAAAATAATTTAGCGCTCTACCAGTTAAGCCGAGGTCGCTGGAGGTTTGGGGGAAAATTGGGAAAGCTAGTGAATGGGGTGCTAAATGTGTATTTTGGAGTAATGGAGACCTTGGAGCACTTTCTCTTCGAATGTCCAAAATACTACTTTGACAGAATGTTCTCTCGTCACTTGGAGTATAATGAGGAAATGCGCTGGAGGAAAGGGAGCAAAGGTGGTTAGAGGGTGAAACAAAGGAGAGAGTTAGTATGCTGACAAGTGAAATTGGGAAGACAGAAGTACCGGATAGCGTTATAACAGTTATCACGATTCTACACAGCTGTAGCGACGGTCCAGAATTCCTAGTTGTGTTTGATCATCCGGAAATGCGATTTAGGAAAGGATTGCATTGAAGCACTATAATGCGACAAGGGTCACTGGTCAGGGGTATCCTAGGTCAGGTGTATATTTGGTACCTAATCACTGCTTTTTCCATGTCAACTTTCAATATTAATACACTGGAATATTTTACTCTGATGTTATAGTAATTATATTGTCGGTTTTCCTATGACGATCGAGCCTCTTTCAAATCCAGGAAAGCCAATACAGCTAGTATAATAGTACGTTCTGGGATAAGCAACGGTTTAATAGCTTAAATGTTTGTTGTGTGTTGTTTCTCCACTGCACATGTACCTATTCTATTTTAATGCCATTATAAATATCGTCTCCTGAGTTCCAATGTGTTCTATGTGCCTACTGGCACATAGAACACATTGGAACTCAGGGGACGATATGTATGTATGGGGAGGCGCTTATATAGGACATACATGTTCGCCGAAACACTTTTCAGTTGCGGAAATAAAATTTATTACATGCCCATGCAGTCTCTCTTATGCAATACGGCGTGCAATACGGCTGTGCAATACGGAATTCCGTATTGCACACCAACCTGTTCCAACCGGGACTTTTTTTATGCAATGCGACTGCATAAAGTGCATGGTGTCTACCACCGTTGATAGAAAAGAAAAGTAGGTCAGTAGGTGCTTGGGTCATGTAATAAATACAAAACCACATGTATGTTTCAATGAGTCGTTTTGTATTCAATTCGTCAGATGTGCGTAGAAAGAAAACGTCTCGACCTTCGGTCTCGACGTTTTCTTCTTACGCACATCTGACTCATTGAATACAAAACGACTTATTGAAACACATGTAGTTTTGTCTATTTATTGTTCAAAAAAAAATCGACGATTCGAAAATTTCCGAACCAGCACGATTCGACTCGAATTAAATTTTATTACACGCCAGTGCTATGAAATCCCTATCTCCAGCAACACTAAACCATGCGGAAAATAAAAATCTGTTCCGCACATATGTGCGGAATGAAAATCGTTGACGGACTATTTTTAAATAGAAGCGGAATTTCACTAGAATTTTCTGCAGATCGTGCGCCGCAAAAACAATTTGAATCAGTAGCGGTAGCTAAAAATAGTAACACGGGTTCCCCTCGCAAATTTGGTTGACTATTAAATGTGTTCTTTTTGTAGATGATTCGTCCACTTAGTTCCAATGTGTTCTATGTACCTACTGACACATAGAACACATTGGAACTCAGGGGACGGGTTGTCAAATGAATTGCTGAGTGTCCTTCTAATAATGATTTTTTTTTTATAGACATGAAGGCGTGTAATAAACACAGAGCGACACACGCGAGTGAATAGGACTTGTGCCATCGCGGAAGGATAAAACTCGAGGCCTGCGACCTATCGTTTTATCGTTTCGCGAAGGGACTCGTGCCATATCGATTAACCCATTCACACGCGTGTGTCGTTATGTGTGTGTCGGGACGATGTGGAACCGAGTCGAATTTCGAAGCATTGCATGCAACTAGGTTAATATAACTGATACGTCGCGGTACTGATCGAAACAATGAAGTTGTTACAAAACATCGTAGAATAATTGTAAATAATGGTACTGACAGTAGGATTTGAATATACTCCATTGTCCGTCGTTGATTTAACCAGCAAAACTTCTTGTTTGTTGTATTTTGAATACGCGATAATACATAGGTCCTTTAAAACTTCTGTAAAACCCATTCAGGGCCCGAATACGGATTTTCTTTCGACTCGACTTTCGACTCGAATTTGCCAAAAATGTTCGAATCGACCGAACATCGAATTCGAACCATGTCAGCCGAAACCAGGTGTTCAAGTGCGGTTTCGTACGTGACATTTCTAGTTTAAAATAGCCACATTAAGTTTGTTTTGACATTGTACTGATGATTTATTCACATATTCATGCTAACATTCAACAGTTCGTACGTTAACAATGCGCCACACGTGAACGCATGGTTGAATAGGAGACAAAGAATCTGTATGTAACTGTGATTGCTTCACCCCCTTCTTGATTTTAACCCTTTGAACTCTAGAGGCCGCTTTTCTGGGCAATGAACATGATACGTCATAACTTCATTAAGTACAATGGCTTCAAAGCGAATATGTGGGGTAAACCATCAATATTTTCAACGTGCTGCCCCATGGCAGCTCGTTGAAGATATTAATTTGTCAGCCCCCAAGTATGAATATTATTTATTTATTGGGGTTTAAGGTCACATACTTATGCACAATGGCTAATCATGACCGAAACAGTTTTACGGGTGGAGGAAGCCGGAGTACCCGGAGAGAACCACCGAGCAACGACGAGCAACTATATTATAGTCCTAGGTCTAACATTTCTAGGAATAGTAGTCCGCCGGACCACTATTCCTAGAAATGTTAGACCTAGAACTATAATTCCGCGGAATAATAGTCCAGAGGGACTAATTTTCCTACGGACTTCCATTCCTGTTACACCGGTATGACTTCGAGAATAAAAGGATATCACGTTACTGTAGATTGAGCGTGAACTCCTGGAGAAGTGAGTGAACAAAGTGCCCATATCAGCGTTGAATGCCTTATAGAATTTAATTGGTGGTCTAAGAGCTTGAGTAACGGATTCAGGCGAGATTTGACCCTTCATCGTCCTCTCAGTTTTCTAAACACACATGTGAGTGGATACAATCAACTATCTTGCTCTTTTAATTATCTGTGTAAGGCCTCACAACGCAGATCTTCTGCTTCTCATGCCATTTTTGTAAATTTGCAAGTGGGCGGGCTGTATTTAATTTTGTTTTTTATTTTTGTAATTATTTCTTTGCAATCAAAGGTTCATGTTCTTGGTTTGTTTTGTGCTTTAAGCCTCGTAGTGTACAGGCTAGCATGGGTGGTGGTGTTTTTCTTCATTTGAGTGTAAGGAGGCTTTGCAATGCTACAGCATTGCAAAGCTTTGTTGCACTCAAGGGACAAATTTATCAATTTTATTAACTTGCGTAAAATATCAGACATAAACCATTTAATTATTATTTTTTTAAAATTTGCATTGATTATAAAAAGATAGCACGCCGCAGCCAAACGGACTATGCTGGGGGTCTGAGAAACAGATTTTTAACTTTTTAGGCCTAATATTATTTATTTATAATATAGAAATCTGTTTCTTGCAAACCAAATTTTATCTTGTTTGCTTCCAATGAGCCCACCTACGGCGAAATTAATGTGCACGCACCAGAGAACAAGTTTTTACGCTGTCCGGAAGTGCCTGAGACCTAAATTTTTGCCATTCTAAATATTTTAATGCAAAACACAGTGTTTGGGTGCCAAAATGCTAATTGAAGGGGAGCGATGTATTTTAGTAGTCGAATTCAAAAAAATTGATTTAGTTTGGAAGCATGAACAGGCAATTATTTCCAGGTATCGCTGAAGTAAATATTTGAATTAGTTTGAATTAGAGTTACCTGCCTTGAAAAGATGCAATCTCTAAAAAATAAGCAGTCTTGGGAAAATATATTGTTTCAGTAAATATTTGAAACATTCTATTCACATCTTGAATTATTGTTGAATAGTCTAGATAAATAAAGAGTGTGATTTGATAGTTTTGTACCTTAAAAATAGAATTGACTTTTTGGTGTGGTTTTATAGGGAATTCCCAGAAAAATATGTGCACTTCACCGGTACTTTCCTTCCGGGCAGGTTTTCTCTCTCATGTCTTGCATAACCCCCTGTTTTCAGGTCAGAAAAGTTGTCTGAAGGGCTATACTTGACAAATATATTTAAATGCCAAAAATTAAGGTCATGCGATCATAATTGTTTTTTTTGTTTTTTTGCTTGAACGTTACAATGGTCGCCTATGGAGAAATATTTACTGCTGTGATACCTATAGAGGAAACGGACAAATGGTCACGGAAAATTTCCACAACACTCCGGGAGATCTGACGAAATCCTCTGTGGGCGAAAAAGTTGTATCTCTTCCACTGATTCTGTTAATGGTAATGCTGAATGTTATCGGTACGCACAAATGTTCTTTCACAAAGATAATAACAGATTAACTGACTAATTATTGCTAATCAACTTGGTTTTGTGGGTCGCGAGTCCCTAGAAAGTATTTGTGTAATTAAATGCTGCCATTTGGAAATTGATAAAGAAAAGTAAAGCATCAAATACTTCTCACTGACAATTACAGTACGTGGAGAATATATTATTATTAAATCACCCTCAGAGTGGAGATTCCACCCGAGGAATAATTGCAAATTTGTTTCAAAGCATAACCAGCACCAGCAAAGTTTCAGCCAATGGATCTCCGGGTTTAACCCGGAGGTCCATTGGCTGAAACATTGCTTGGGTTTTTTGTCGATATATACAAAATTTGAAAGTCATAGCTTGAGTGATAACTCCACTCTGCGGGTGATTTAGTTACAATCCACTCTCCATGTACTGTAAGTTTGAAAGTTTGTTCAAATGTTGTTGCTAACAGCTTACTGACAAAATAACTTGGATTCAGTATGATTATTGAAAATCGTTTTTTGTTTCTGGCTTGATTGCACGCTGATGAATGCCTTGCCCTTGAAGTAATAAAATATATTTTATTTAGTTCCTTCAGTGTCCTCGCTCTTCACTTCTGTAGTGTGTTTCTGGGAAACAAAATTTTAGCTAAGGAAGATTTTGTGGTCCTAAATCCTAAGCTTCTAGAATCCAACTTGAGGAAGAACCTGATTGCGAAACTTTGGAAGGAAGAAGTAAAAAGCATAACCTCACCCTGTTCACAATTTTTTTCTAAAACACACTCCTTAATACCTTTATTTATCATATGACTCGTCCGTTTTGTTCACTTTAAAACATTTGATATTTTGTTTTCATATTGATCAGTGATAAATAAAGCTTTCCGTCAATTTCATTGGTCAATTTCAAAACTAAACAATTTGATTGGTTGAACAAAATACAACTGGGCCAGATTTTCGTAATTTGCATAATTAGAGTTGGGAGCTTGCATTGGTCAATTTCAAAACTGGACAATTTGATTGGCTAAACAAAATACAACTGGGTCACATTTGCATAATTTCAGTAGGGAGAATTTACGTTATCTGTCCTATTTAGGGTGGGTTATATTGTATTAATCTTTTACCTACAAGAAAAACGCCATTCATTTCTTTTTATATTTTCACTTTTTGCTTCCAAAACATAGGTTATGACCCCTAATTGGAACGAGCTCGTTCCAATGAGGGGTCATAACCTATGTTTTGGAAGCAAAAAATGAACATTTTTAGTTATACGAGGATGTTTTTCCAAGTGTCGTCTGCAACTCAAGTTAGGTGATGGGTTGAAAGGTCATACTAAGTGGCTAATTTGTGCGTGTGTGTGCCATATGATACATAGAATATGAAATGAGTGTTTTTCTCATATAATATTTATGAAACTCGTCCGAATTTTCCGTTTGGGCTCGCCAAAACGGAAAATTCTTAGACTCGTTTCATAAATATTATATGAAAAAAACACTCATTCCATATCCTCTATATATTTATAGCTATGTCCCTCCACAAATATTGTAAACACGGGACTACAGTCTAAGATATTCTCAAAACTAAACGTTACCGGACAAACGATCGTCACAAGGTCAGCGCACATTCCTGTACTGAACAATAAAACTCTAGAACGAACTCCCTGTTGGTAGCGTAAACTGCACAGCAACAGCTGGTTTTAACTCTTGACCTGCTGAGTATTTTTAAAGATATTTTTCATCAAATCTAGTCATGGCTGCTTTATAGTAAAGCAGCCATGACTAGATTTGATGAAAAATTCATAAAATATTGACTGAAGAAGGGAGCTCACTGGCTCCATGGTCACGGCATTGAAATTCAAACCGAAATATTTACGATCCGATCTTCGCCAGCGGTAATTTCGTTGTGTCGCTAGAGGCATGACACTTCCTCCCGATTGCCCGATGATGCACTTGTCTTCAACCATTGCCACCCCTGCTTGTCATGAGTTAGTACGTTGGAAAGCCCGACAGTTGCTCGCCGTTGTTCTGTGGTTATCTCTGGGTACTCCGGCTTCCTTCACCCGTAAAACTGTCGGACACGAGGTGACCCTGGCTGGCGAAAGTGGAGTTAAACCCCAGCAAATAAATAGTTGACTCAAGAACTCACTTGACAAGAGGTCAATATTCTTTGCAGGGGATTTGTTTGTTAGTTTTGCTCAAATTTTGTCTCTTTGGGAAAGACATTTCACCCCATTGCCCACGGGGGCTTGGTGGTGTTGTATACTAATGCGTACTGCACGTCGATGGCGCACTTGTCATCAACCAATACTAACCCTGCCTGTACGGAGTTGGTACGTTGGGGAGTCTGACAGTTTTACGTCGTTGCTCGGTTGTTCTCTCCGGGTACTCCGGCTTTCTTCACCTGTGAAACTCTCCGACACGAGGTGACCCTGGCTGGCGAAAGTGGCGTCACATTCCAATAAATAAATGATTGACTCAAGAACTCACTTGACAAGAGGTCACTGTTCTTTGCTGGGCATTTGTTTGTTAGCTTTGCTCAAATTTTGTGCCCTTGGCTTGGACAAGACACTTCACCCCCATTGCCCACGTGGGGGAACGGTGGCGTTGAGTACTAAAACTTACTGCACGTCAATGGTGCATTGTCTTCAACCAGTGCTAACACTGGTTGTGTGGTGGTAGTATGTTGGGGAGCCTGATAATATCTTGCTGTTGCTCGGTGGTTCTGTCTGGGTACTCTGGCTTTCTCCACCCATACAAATCTCCAACACGAGGCGACGCTGGCTGTCGAAGGTGTCATTAAACCCCAATAAATAAATAAATATTGCTCAAATTTTACTTATTATAGTGGCAATAGATTCCTGTCCTAAGCAGCAATAATTGCTACTAGCATGCAGAGTTAAATGTTCGTTGAATAATCACTACACAGAACGACACACGCACACTAAAAACTAAAGTGTTAAAACAGACACTTTCCAGGTGTTAAACCCATTCTAACTCTTAGGGTTTGATTTTAACACTGAAAGTGCAATGCTTTAAGCACTTAGACATTACAATCGTCAGACATCTGAAACTTGAATGGATGGCACTCCACATGTGTCTAGCAGTGGTGGTTCTTCCAGAATCGTCCACAATTTGATTTGCGCTTGGTGGGTACATAACTAAAAGGACACAACGCAGATGGCGCGGATCAGGCTCGAGAGTTCGAGCTTGATCCGCGTCATCTGCTTTGTTTCCTTTTAAGTGTCGCGACATTACACTTGTCAAGTGGTATTATTGTAACACCTGTCAAGTTCTGGGATATCTACACTTGAACAAAGTGCTAGTTCAGCACTTAGTAAGTGTTAAATACAGCACTTCAAGTGTAGTTTTTAACACTTTAGTTTTTAGCGTGCGCGTGTGAATTGGTTAATCTATATGGTACGAGTGCCAGCTCGGAAGGATAAAACGAGAGGCCACAAGCCACGAGTTTTATCCTTCCATGATGGCGTAAGCGCCATATCAATTAACCCATTCACACGCGTGTCGTTCTGTGTTTTTTACAAGCCTTCACGTCTATAAAAAACACTTATAAGAAGGGCACTCAGCAATTCATAAGACAACGACCAACAAAAACAACACATTTTATCGCTAACCAAATTTGCGAGGGGAACTCTTGTTTCTATTTCGACCCCTGAGTCTCAACCAATGTGTTCTGTGTGCCTATTGACACATAGAAAACATTGGAACCCTTGGAACGATTTCCAGCTATAGCTGACGACTCAACTTGTAAATGCGTTGCAGGATTTGTAGAAAATTCCCGCGAAATTTCACTTCAATTTACAAATAGTCCGCCCACGATTTCCGTTCCGCAAATGTGTGCGGAACAGATTTTCATTTTCTGCATGGTTTAGTGTTGGTAGATGGGGATCACATAGAACGGGCGTGTAATAAACAGTATCATCCATTGCCAATTTAGACGAAATTGAAGTAACCTCCAGGGAGACATCTTCAATAACCACCTGTATGACTCGCTCCTCTGTCAGTATGGAGCCTTTGAAACCTGTGAACCTTTCTTACTCCAGTATCATATTTACCACGCAGCTCGGCTTAGTACCATAGGCACTCTTGACATTCCAATGTAGACAAGGATATTATATTATTTGGCTTCGAATTCGACAGTAACAGTACTAACGTTACGATATTTTTAAAGGTTTAAGAATTTGTAATTAAAAGTAATAGATTTTAGTTGCCACGCGTGACTCCCCTGTGATATTACCACGTTATGTTAAGTGTCTGCACGATCCAGCTAGCGCTGATCCAGTGCTCAAAATAACTTTTTTTCTATGCGTAGCAAAATGCTACACATTTCCAAAAAATGAATAGCATTTTGTAAAAATTGCATAGCTATTTTTGCATACCGGAGAGTAGGTAATAAGTGCGGATTCTGGACCACTTTTCCGAAAAATGTACAAGTACACGTACATGTACGTGTACCGCCATAGGGATTCAGTGTTAAATCGTGTACACGTGTACAAAATGTCGTTTTTTCATGGTGGTCCAGAATCCGCAATTGTTTTGAGGCTCACAGATCGCACTTTTCACGTTCAAACACCCGTTGGCGAACGCGTACATTCGACACGTTGCTCAAAAGTGAAAAAAATGTATGAAATTTGAAGAAAATGTAATTTAAATTTTTTTCTCTACGTTCCCATCGCGGATTAGACCATCGATCTATCGTTGGTGAACGCGAGCAAAAAACGCTTTTCGGATTCTAGACGAGCATCAAAAAGCGGTTTGCGGATTCTGGACCCCCTACGTTCGCCAACGGGTGTTCGAACGTTAAAAGTACGATTCGATCGGTGAAACCCATTTTGCGGATTCTAGACCAGGAAAAATCGATCTCAAAAGGTTTTCTAGACGTTCGCCAACGGCGAAAAGTGAGCGTAAAGCGCCGTTACTCATGGAGGATTTTTTAAAATTTTGTTTTAAGACCAATTTGGGCCTCCGATACATGGAAAAAGGGGGGGTTGCGGGTTCTGGATCCCCACGTTCGCGATCGCGTTTCGGACGGTCTAGGGTGCGATCCGATCGGCGAAAACCCGATTTGTCGATTCACCTCGCGCGTTTTGTGAGGCGAATCGTGATAGAATCGGTTTTGAGGAGTTTTTCAATTTTGTACTCAGTGTAAATAAATAGCTTTTTTCATTCAATAGATTTCCGTTCCGCAAATGTGTGCGGAACAGAGTTTCATTTTCTGCATGGTTTAGTGTTGGTAGATGGGGATCACAAAGAACAGGCGAGTAATGAAAAGTATCATCCTTTGCCAATTTAGACGAAATTGAAGAAGCCTCCAGGGAGACATCTTCAATAACCACCTGTATGACTCGATCCTCTGTCAGTGTGGAGCCTTTGAAACCTGTAAACCTTTCTTACTCCAGTATCATATTTACGACGCAGCTCGGCTTAGTACCCTAGGCACTCTAGAAATTCCAATGTAGACAAGGATATTATATTATTTGGCTTCGAATTCGACAGTAACAGTACTAACGTTACGATTATTTTTAGAGGTTTAAGAATTCATAATTAAAAGTAATAGATTTTAGTTGCCACATGTGACTTCCCTGTAATATTACCACGTTATGTTAAGTGTCTGCACGATCCAGCTAGCGCTGATCCAGTGCTCAAAATAACTTTTTTTCTGTGCGTAGCAAAATGCTACACATTTCCAAAAAAATGAATAGCATTTTGTAAAAATTGCATAGCTATTTTAGTATGCCAGAGTTATGTTATGCTGTTTTGTATTGAATTCTTCTAAGAAGATAGAATAGTTTCCATCCATTTCTGGGCATTTCCAAATGATCTGCAACACATGAAACATTTACTATGTTTTTTTTAACTGAACTGCATTTAAGGGTTGCATGGACTTGGATATTTTCAAATGACGTCGTGGTTGTTTAACAGAGTTCTCAAAATGGAATTTGGGATTTTTAATTTGATGGGCTTGAAGTTATTTTTAATGGACATTTTATGCAAAATGTTGTAAAAACAGGAAGAATTTAAACCAATAGAATTCATCTTACATATGAAGTTGCTAATGATACTTGATGGAGAGTTAATCTGAGTTATGCCTGGAATGTTTCACAATCAGAAGTAAAGCATCAGTGAACTAGTTTTCAAATTTGTTTGCAAATTTTCATTTACATTTTGCGATGCAAGATAATCAACTGCAGCCTAATAGGCTGCAGTTGATTATCTTGTATCGCAAAATGCTCTCCATAATTGAACATTATGTAGCTTTTTGAAAGTTTTGCATAGCAAAAAGCGACGAGACACCGCTTATTTTGAGGCCTTAGCTGATCACAGATAAAAAAACACCCCATTCAAGTTCTATTATCCTGTCAGATCTTGCCTTAGATGCGCAAACTATGACCCAGCATCGAAATGAATTTTCGGACTCGCTACAATGTGTGGCCATTACAGGATTACGAAAAGTGTTGAATGGTTTGGTGGATACTTCATTACATACCTACCTGATTGTTTCCTTGCTTTGTATCCGACATACGTATATGAAACAGTGAGATAGAATCCAAACAAAATGAAGTATCCTTGACATATAGGCAACAGAACATCCACTGAAGGTTCGTAATAAATAATAAATTCTGTCACTAGAGATAGTGTGAAGTGTAACGCGGTCATCAGCAAAATTTTCTTGATAGTCGGTGCAACAATATCTGTCTCCTCCGTGGCATTGAGTGAATTTTTCACCACATTGAGAACAACGTTGTATGACACTGTCAAACACGGAAAACCGCAAGACCATATCAATCTCGAAACAAGGACATGGATTCGTCTCTCCGAAGAATATGGATCAACAGCAAGTCGAAAACCTCTTGTTGTACCAAATATGATCAGCATGATGAAGAGAGTGGCGGTCCTTTTAACATAAAGGCTCCCAGCTTTATAACAGCATAGAACCACCAACAACAATGCCGACGATAACGCAACCAAGAAGAAACAAACGCAAAAGGTATACACATGCAATGGCCAGACTGCACCCCATATTTCGTACGATGCATTCCAGTCGGGGGATGCCTCAGGTTCGGGGGCAGATGCTGCTGTCTCGCCTGTTGGTTCCGGTTCACCTTCACTTTTTGGTTCTGATTCTGGGTGAACGGGTGGTGATGTAGTTTCCATTCTCAGTGCGCACGACTTCACAATAACGAGTGCGGTCTAAAATATACAAAATTTCAAAGTCATGCAGTATAATTCACCCTCCATCGGCGTCGTCTGAATGGAGAAGGGACGGGTCGGGGAGGGGGGGTATATTGCTCATCTTTTAAGATTATATATATACCCCTCCAAACACATACACACACTTTTAATGAATAAACGATTCTGCAGATGTTTTTTCATAAATCACCATATATTTTTTACTATTTTATTTGCTCAAAAACATAGTTTAAGACCTCTCATTGGAATGTGCTCGTGTTGCTCGTTCCAAAGAGAGATTATAAGTATGTCCTTGAAAAAGAAATTGAAAAAGTAATTAGTGCATCCCCCCTCCAATTTTATTTCAGTTCTGCCACTATTGCCCTGCATCTAGATACTTTTCATGAAACTATATAATCGATTAGTGGTGTGAAGACACGCGAATACTTTTACTGAGGTTTAACGGCACTTCGACAGCCATAGTCACCTCGTGTCGAACAGTTTTACGGTTGGAATAAGCCGAAGTACTTGGAAAGAACCACCGAACAGCGACGAGCAACTGCCAGACACCCCAAAGCACTAACATCGACGTGCAGTACGCCTTAGCATACCGCTCCACCGTGCCCAAACGTGGGTAATGGGGATTTTTATCAATTCTTTGTGCGTTACCAACACATTAACAGTAATTTACATAGACGGTAAGAAATCCCAACAGACTTATAAATAGACGTGCATATTTTCCAGCTGGTCGATAATGGCTATCCATAGCCAATATCGACCGGGGACCGGAATCAAATATGACGTCATGACTTACTTCCGGAAGCATTGTTTATGTTTACAGTTTGCAGACGGCAAACGTCAATATAAGTAATAATAAGATTTTGTAAATTTATCTTTAATAAATGTTGTTACTGTTAATTTTCTTGTGAATATTTAACGGGTAACCCCAGCAATCCTACTGATACTACTGTGTCTGAATGCAAAGTACCGCAAAGTGGTATTGATAATAATAATAATAGCAAGATTTTCGAGGGCGTTGGGCTCCATTATCGGACCGCTATCAGTGATTAACAGCCCAGCGGTTATTAGCGGCCAGAGGCGATAGCCGAGGGCCTCTAATGACCGTATGGCTGCTAATCACTGCATAATTAAGTGCCTTGTCCAAGGACACAACGCATTTGCCCCTGGCGGGGATCGAACCGTGGACCTTTCGGTTTGAAATCCAGCTCCGTAACCACTGAGCAACCGCGCTCCCAAGCACGAGAAAACTCCAGACGATTCTTTATATGAACAGCACGGTTGTTTACAGCATAACACATAACCTTCCAGAGTTCCATCCCTTATGTTTTCTTTTTTTTTAATTTTAATAAATTTGTAATTTTTTACCTTCAGGCGTAAAATGTAAGTAATAGAGGTTATCTAATGTTTTCTTGTGAATACCAGGATTTATCTCATGAGTGAGTGAGAGAATTCGTATTTAAATACGAATTCTCTCACTCACTCATGAGATAAATCCCAGTATTCACAAGAAAACATTAGGTTTTCTTTTTATTATACCCCTCCATTTGAAGCTTCAACTGAAACGATCCAAACCGACGCCCATACCACGTAAGAAATCTGTTTACACAATCAGCTGATCGATGTTTCCGCTGACACAGATCACATTGGATGTTGTGAACATCCACACAAAATAGTTTTCGGGATTGTTGTCGAAATGACGTAATTATGACGTCTTGTTATACTCACTAGTGGAGCGAGAACGACTTTTTTGTTGTACTCACTAGTGGAGCGAGAACAACTTTTTTTTTTTTTTTTGCGCTTGTGAAAATTCATTTGTAAATTTCAAGTTCACACGAAACGTTATTCACCGAGGTGTTTGATCTCACTAGTGAGGGGAGAACGCAACTTGAGTTGCAGACGGCACTTGGAAAAAACATCCTGGTATAACTAAAAATTTTCATTTTTTGCTTCCAAAACTTAGGTTATGATCCTCACTGGAACGAGCGCGACGCGCAAGTTCCAATGAGAGGTCATAACCTATGTTTTGGAAGCAAAAAGTGAAAATATAAAAAAAATTGAATGGCGTTTTTCTTGTATTGCGCGAGCTGGTTTTTGCCGTTACGTTAGGTAAAAGATTACCACAATATAACCCACCCTTAATAGGTCAGATAACGTAAATTCTCCCTACTGAAATTATGCAAATGTGGCTCAGTTCTATTTTGTTTAGGCAATCAAATTGTCCAGTTTTGAAATTGACCAACGAAAGCTCCCAACTCTAATTATGCAAATTATGAAAATTTGGCCAAGTTGTATTTTGTTAAGCCAATCAAATTGTCTAGTTTTGAAACTGACCAATGAAATTGACGGAAGGCTTTATTTATCACTAATTAGTATGAAAACAAAATATCAAATGTTTTAAAGTGAACAAAACGGACGAGTCATATGATAAAAAGTAATGTCTAATGAAACGGAACATTTATTTGATGATAATGATATATTGAAGAAAAACGAATACAATAATTTCAAAGGAAGTTAATCAATTGTACCAGTAAAATTATTTACCATCCGTACAGTGTCCAAGCTTATCTGGCGAGATTTCAATGGAGCTGCTGTTTGGTTGGTTCTACTTTGTGAATGTAAGTGAGCGACCGTGTTGAACTGGTTTTAAAATTTGAGTTGAATTTCGGGAAAAGGGTGTGAGATCACGAGATAAATATGCTTTAATATACGTAGAGTTGGAAGCTGTCCCACGTCTGCCACCAAACTACATCCTCCAAGATAGGGGCATGCACTCCTTTTCTGGAAACTTGCCACAGGGCCATGCACTCTTGCATGCATCATTTATGACTCCCGACAGCCGTTTGTAGCCAAATGTTGTCTGCCCGTCCGCACGTAAACATCATTCCTAACATCGAACATATTTAGTGTTCAGAATGTTTGTTTTTAACAAGGTTTTTTTTTTATTGTTGTTTTTCTTGTTCTTTGGCTGACACGGCAAACTGCTGCATAGAAAGAAAAAATTTCAATGGAATTTTACGAACAAACGTTATCTGCTTGTGGTAAGCGTGAAGCCATATTTACACGGATAACATTATTCGATAACGCAAACGTTTTTCTTGGACATTGTTTTTCGGCCACGAACACACGTTGTTGTTGCTTCTTCTACAAAATGTCATGTGAATCGTGTCAGAGTACTAATTACAGTTAAAACTAGAAGTCCTGTCATGAAATGCGCACAAATAGCACGTTGATATGCGCGTTAATGTGCGCGTTATGGCCCAAGTAAAGCTATCAAATTCTGTACATATGGCCTGTGCACAAGCAATGTTTCAGCCAATGGACCTCCGGGTAACCCGGAGGTCCATTGGAAGAAACATTGCATGTGTTTGCTATGAGTAAACAGGAGAACCTGCCGTGCTTTGGGTGCCATTCGATATGGCAACTGCGCGCAATTCCAACGCGCAATTAAGCCTACATGAGCGCACTATTCGTGACAGGACTTCTAGTTTTAACTGTATAAAACTGTTCTCGCTCACCGCACTCGGTGGATTTTATTTGTTTCAAATTCGTCAACACTGTTCTGAATATCGAACTCATTTGATGTCCAGGCCATTGTGATGTCTATCTGTTCACTGCAACTGCATCCTGGTCTCGTGACTGCAGTTGTAGATTTTATCGAAAAAGGTTGTTTCGAATAAATGTTCCGAAGACATAGTGGATGTCTACGTTGGGTTCAACACCTTGAAGATTAACCCTTTGAACTCTAGTGGTATCGTCCATACCAGTTCAATGGCAGTAATTAGAAGAGTCCATATTCATTATTTCGGGTAGACTAATCAATATTTTCAACGTGCAGCTCCGAGGATGCGCGTTGAAAATATTGATTGCTCTACCCACACATTTACTGAACAGCCATCCTATTTAAAGACGCTATGATGTATCATGTTCCTGATTTGAAAAGAGGCGCTCGGCTTTAATGTGTTAAAATCGAGTCTTCTCGTCCGTTATCTAATTCAGCAGGTACTCTGACACTGTGAAACTTCGATGGTTCTATTCAGGGCCGGGGAGAACTTTGGGTGCCCAGGTTTGGCCCAGGAGTCCAGTATTCAAGGGTTAGACCCCCCCCCCCCTCCCCTCCATAGTCCAAACATGTCCTGAAAGACTGCAGTTTATTTTTTTGGTTTGGTACGTCCTTTCAAATGACGTACCAAATCAAAACATCAAAATACAGGCTTTCAGGCCATGTTTGGAATAGCTCCCCGGCCCAAGGATCTGACACCTGTGCCAACAGGTCAGCAGTTAAGAAGAGTGTTGTGTTGTGAATGGAGCTCTGCTCTTCACCAACGGTTGTAATTTTGAATTGCATGATTCCTGAAGTAATTACTTTATTAAATCAACTTGACTTAATCAAGTTATCACTTCATGAATTATGCAGTCAAAAGCAAAAACTCAAGGTCAATATTCACTGAAGAACTTAGAAATTTGAAACATGCGGCTAAAAAACGTCATTTTGACGGTCAAAAAATGACGTGATTTTTTTTTATCCCAAACCCGCCAGAAGTCTCCATTTAATAACGATTCCAAATCCCCATCATCGCCCGTGTCTTCGGCATCTGCATCAGTATCCCCGCACTTTTGGAAGGGGGCCACGTCACAGAATTAACCCGGAGCCCTACCCCCCCCCCCCCCCCGCGGCCCTGCTTCTATTCTTTACGTTTATTATTTTCGCTATTTTTCCTTTTATAGGAGACCTGATGACAGAAAAGGAGTTCAAATGAGGTTCCGCTTCCGAAAAAACTTTGATTCCGTCCTGGAGGATTCCGCTATTTTGATCACTTGCCAAGATAGACGAGTCCCGGTTGAGTACAATATTTTGGCGTAGAATGACAATATATACACAGAACGACACGCGTTTGTGAATGGGTTAATCGATATGGCACAAGTGCAATATCGATTAACCCATTCACACACGCGTGTCATTCTGTGTTTATTTCACGCCTTTACGTCAAAAAAAACAATTATAAGAAGGACGCAGGAAGTCATTTGACAATTATCATCAAAAAGAACACATTTTATCGCCAAACAAATTTGCTAGGGGAACCCGTGTTACTATTTCGTTCCGTTCTTTTCTGCACATATGTGCGGAACAGCTTTTCATTTTCCTCATGGTTTAGTGTTGTTGTAGATGGGTGTACATAGAACAGGCGTGTAATAAAAATGGTAGTGGACGAGCAAAAAGTCTGAAGCGAGGCTCGGAAATAATTTAATCCAACAGCTGGACAGATATGTTGGATTAAATTATTACTGAACCTACCAACAAACCAGGATGGTGTTGCCCATACCGCCGTTGACAGTATTGACTGAAATGATACCTTCCAGGGCACCAGAGTTGAAAAAATTAAGAGTCGCAAGACCCTATTCTGACAGTGACGGATCCGGATAGCAGTGAGCTAAGGAGGTGGAAGAGAGCCGTAAAATCTGAGAGGTTGTTTCTAGGCAATTGTCGCAGGAATTTGAAATCGGTTGCTGCATGGTTCTTTTGTGGTACTGTATTGAAGAACTCTGACGTTCTTTATTTCTGACGCGGGGTCACAACCTCAGGTGCCAGTATCTACTTTGTTAGGAATTCGACGCCGTTATGGGCTGTTTGTTAACCCCCTTTTGCGTGGAGTTTGCACGTAGACTACCGTTGGCGCAATGTAAAGATGTACAGATATTGTGATGTCCTTTTACTCACAAAGATATACATATATTCGATAGTGTTAAAGTTATAGATATTCCAATCAATAAGTATTTAACACACTTTGTAAACATTAAATAGTTGACACGATTAGTGGAACTTCGCAGCGAACTCATAATGCATGTACAAAGCAGTGACGAGTCTTCGTTTATCATTATTCAATATCTGGTTTCTCAATCTCGCATTTCCGGTGGATTCCATGATGTAAACAAACGCGTTGTAGCGAGGCAATGTTTTGTCACATTATCCTTCCCTTCCAAATTGATAATATAAATTTGCTTGTCGATCCAGTCGGCTTCAGTCAGTAACAATAAGTGTATTTGTGAATAGAAACAAACCATGAAAGGTGATTCAAGTGTGTTTTGGCGATGATTTTGTGAATAAAAAGGGAGCGTATCGGTTCGTTGAGAACGTGATGCCAGCAAGATATCAGTCCGTTTAACAACTGAGTGATTAGAAGACAGCCATTAACTCTTTGAAACCGAGCAGCGGTTTTTCCGACCAAGAACATGATACTTCATAACGTCGTAACTAAATAGGATGGATGTTCAGTAAATGTGTGGGGTAGACCAATCAATATTTTCAACGTGCAGCCCCGAGGCTGCACGTTGAATATGTTGATTGATCTACCTCAAATAATGAATATGGACTCTTCCAATTGCTGTCATTGAACTGACATGGAAGAAGCCACCAGAGTTCAAAGGGTTAAACTGATGATATCTCAATATACAAAGTCCCTATCAATCTAATTGATTTAATATTTATCCATTTTTTCGAAGTGAACGCATTCTCTCGTCTATTTTCGATGTCCTCGCGGGTCCCTTCAACATTGTAAGCTTGGTTGATTGGAGACTATAATATGCCGTTCATTTTTTTAAATTAGGGTTTACGTTACTTTCAACAGCTAAGGTTATATCATGATCAATAAACTGAGTACATTTGAATAACAGTATGAAAGCTGACTTGAAACTTTCGCTGAACTCTTAAAATTGCAAATGGCGTAAATAGAGAATAACCCGGATGTTCCCCAATGACCTTTGACCTTTCCGAGTCTGCAATAAGGCTTATAAAGAAACATGTTTGATGGTATCTGTGTTGTCATTAATGATTCAATCAAATCAAGCCTCGTTTGAGAAGCCTTTTTTGTATTAACCCTTTACCCAACGTAACGGCCAAAACCGGCCAGCGCTATTCACAAAAATCGTCAATTAATTTTCATTATTTTTTCATTTTTTGTCTCAAAAACATAGGTAGCTCGTTCCAATGAGGGGTCATAACCTATGTTTTTGAGACAAAAAATGAAAAAAATTAGTTATTCAAGAATTATTTTTGCAAGTGTCGTCTGCTTTTCATGTTAGGTAAAGGGTTAACCCATTTACTGTCATGCCCACTTTATCCTTGTATGGAGGACCTCTATGTATTTCTGTAAGAGAGGAAGTTTAATATAATTTATAGCATACTTGAAATTCTATCACCTGATTAATTGTTGGAAAGGCTCTCTGATGGTAGGTTTCATCTGCGCATACTAGAACCAGGGCTCAAAATAAGCAGTGTCGCGTCGCTTTTTGCAGTGCAAAACTTGCAAAAAGCTACACAATGTTCAATTATGTATAGCATTTTGCGATACAAGATAATCAACTGCAGCCTATTAGGCTGCAGTTGATTATCTTGTATCGCAAAATGTAAATAAATTTTGCAAACAAATTTAAAAACTAGTTCACTGATGCTTTACTTCTGATTGTGGAACATTCCAGGCATAACTCAGATTAACTCTCCATCAAGCATCATTAGCAACTTCATATGTAAGATGAATTCTATTGGTTTAAATTCTTCCTGTTTGTACAACATTTTGCATAAAATGTCCATTAAAAATAACTTCAAGCCCATCAAATTAAAAATCCCAACTTCCATTTTGAGAACTCTGTTAAACAACCAAGACGTCATTTGAAAATATCCAAGTCCATGCAACCCTTAAAGGCAGTTCAGTTAAAAAAAACATAGTAAATGTTTCATGTGTTGCAGATCATTTGGAAAGGCCCAGAAATGGATGGAAACTATTCTATCTACTTAGAAGAATTCAATACAAAACAGCATAACATAACTCCGGTATACAAAAATAGCATGGAATTTTTACAAAATGCTATTCATTTTTTGGAAATGTGTAGCATTTTGCTACGCATAGGAAAAAAGTTATTTTGAGCACTGACTAGAACGCATGCATAACCATCATAAAGTATGTGACAATAGTCGCTTTCGGCAGCGAAAGTGTTTATTCACAGAAAATGACTGTTTATGAAAACTTTAAGATTTAATTGGATGAAATATTTCAGCTTGACTGAAAAGCAAACCGTAGCTCTTTTTCTACCAAATGAAATATTCCAGACGATTGAATCTAAACATGGACGATGGACTTTTTAAGGATTAGACCAGTTTGAGTTCACAACAGCATTCGAAATCCTTATGGCATTTTGCCTGTGATTCGAGAGTTTGGCGGTGTTCGTGAGTACAGCGTATTCCTTGAAACAACTCTACGTCTACTCGACAACGTCCATTTGCATTGTGAGTTTCAACTCCTGTTAACCCAAATTGTTTTGCTCTCATCGGGGCATCACGTAGATGACTAAATTCGGTATGGGAGGGTGGAGGGGGCGAGGTATAGAGCTAATTTGACTCGAGTGCGAAGGATCAAGTCCCAACTAACTAACATTCCAAATACTTTTTCAAGGCATGACTTGTTAATGTAGTTGGGATATCAGTCAGTTTGGAAGTATGGTTAAAAAGCTTAAGAATTTATCAGTGAATAAATAAATTTTTTAACTCCCACCTCTCCACTGTGAACACATACACACATACTTCAAATAGAAAAACACTTACCATGGAAATGCACGCATTATACCCGGTAGCAATATCTGCATACTTCGCTGAATGAACGTCGCTCTTAGTTATAAGATTTTGTCGACCAACTACTTCCGTGTATTTCACGAATCGATACAACGCTTATACCGACAGTAGGTCTGAAACGAATGAATTGTGAGTGGATCTATACCCAGAATATATACAACAAATACAAGCGTCCATTGTAGTGGATTCGTCAGAAGATCTTGTCATTTATTTCAGTTGTTTATCATCAAATTTACCTTAGATTTTCATCTTTGTATTGTATTCCCCAGCAACCGGAAATAGTTGGTGCATGGACAGCAGGGGCGTATCCATGAGAAATGAAGTGGTGGACAAAATGTTTTTCTGCTGCCAAATTATTTTTTCCCACTTCATTTCACCTCGCGTCGGGTTAAGAGGAAACATTCTCCATAGCTCAACTGGTGGAATGCTAAATTATTTCTGGTCATCAGAATTTGTTCATGTATCTTTGCATTGTTACAGTTTTTGGGAGAATACGTATAGACATTCTCCCATACACTTTAACAAGGCAAATCCTAACAGACTAAATAATTTCACTTCAAAGATAAAGCGAAGTACATCCACTGAATAGGAAGCATTTAAGTTGTGGTACTTGTTTTACAGTGTAAAGCCCAAATATGGGCTTCTAACCCTCTACCAGTAAAGATCTAGGGTCTTCCCTGCGTGAAAACGCCTCATGTCAACTGGGGCACCATGAGTACTTTCTGAATACCTATGCAATTTTTATTTATTTATTTATTTATTTATTTATTTATTTATTTATTTATTTATTTATTTATTTATTGGAATTTAACGACAATTTCTGACAACCAGGGTCACCTCGTGTCGGACAGTGTTATGGGCAAGGGAACCACCGATCAACGGCGAGCAACTGTCAGACTCCCCAACATCCTAACTCCACACACGCAGAGTTAGCATTGGTTGAAGACAGGTGCTCCATCGACGTGTTTGCGCCTCAGTACACAACGCCACCGTGCCCACGTGTGGCCAATCGGGATTAAATGCCTTACCGAAGGACACAACGCAGTTACCCCGGGCGAGGATCGAACCACTGACCACTCCGTTTGAAGTTCAATGGATTTCCTAAGTAATAGAAAAGTTAAGAAATAACAAAAGCAAAATGACCCATAAAATATCAGGGCGAGAGTACATAAAATACTTTAGTGATTTCAAGCATGAATGTATTTAAGGTTGACATCTTTTGAGGAAAAGTGAAGGGGACGAATCACTCAAACCAACACGCCCCTCCCCATTCGTGGATATGCCGCTGATGGACAGAGTTTTCCAGTAGAATTAGTGTATTGATATTTGTAACTAATGTTTTAACAAAAGGTTAACCCTTTACCCAACGTAACGGCCAAAACCGGCCAGTGCTATTCTCAAAAATCGCCAATTAATTTTCAAAATATTTTCATTTTTTGTCTCAAAAACATAGGTTATGACCCCTCGTTGGAACGAGCTCGTCGAGCTCGTTCCAACGAGGGGTCATAACCTATGTTTTTGAGACAAAAAATGAAAAAAATTAGTTATTCAAGAATTTTGTTTTGCAAGTGTCGTCTGCTTTTCATGTTAGGTAAAGGGTTAAATAGAAATTCAATCATCAGAATACACATCATTTCTGATTATATTATTTGGTACCGTTAATACGGCACCAATCGATACTGTATTATTACGCAGTGTCCCACAGACCTGAGTTGCGGCGTATCACCAAGCCTGGTGGGATTCGGCTGAACACTCGAACAAGTCCAACCCCGTCAGCTTCACTGGTATGTAATATTGATGTTCTGTTTAAAATCCTCTGCATGATTTCTACAACTGTATGGTTTGTAAATATATGTCACCTGGAATGTAAATATGATTGCTCAAATATTCTCCAGCAATCTTCCATGTCGAAGATTGGAACCTGCAATATCGATTCATTTATTTTGATCAACTATTGTTATACTTGATGACATCTCAGGAAGAGTTGAATAAAAGCTTCACATAAATTATAACAACCTTTCTATGATTTCTACAACGGTAAGGTTTGTAAATATATGTCACCTGGAATGTAAATATGATTGCTCAAATATTCTCCAGCAATCTTCCATGTCGAAGATTGGAACCTGCAATATCGATTCATTTATTTTGATCAACTGTTGTTATACTTGTTGACATCTCAGGAAAAGTTGAATAAAAGCTTCACATAAATTATAACAACCTTTCTATGATTTCTACAACGGTAAGGTTTGTAAATATATGTCACCTGGAATGTAAATATGATTGCTCAAATATTCTCCAGCAATTTTCCATGTCGAAGATTGGAACCTGCAGTATCGATTCATTTATTTTGATCAACTGTTGTTATACTTGATGACATCTCAGGAAAAGTTGAATAAAAGCTTCACATAAATTATAACAACCTTTCTATGATTTCTACAACGGTAAGGTTTGTAAATATATGTCACCTGGAATGTAAATATGATTGCTCAAATATTCTCCAGCAATCTTCCATGTCGAAGATTGGAACCTGCAATATCGATTCATTTATTTTGATCAACTGTTGTTATACTTGATGACATCTCAGGAAAAGTTGAATAAAAGCTTCACATAAATTATAACAACCTTTCTATGATTTCTACAACGGTAAGGTTTGTAAATATATGTCACCTGGAATGTAAATATGATTTCTCAAATATTCTCCAGCAATCTTCCATGTCGAAGATTGGAACCTGCAATATCGATTCATTTATTTTGATCAACTGTTGTTATACTTGTTGACATCTCAGGAAAAGTTGAATAAAAGCTTCACATAAATTATAACAACCTTTCTATGATTTCTACAACGGTAAGGTTTGTAAATATATGTCACCTGGAATGTAAATATGATTGCTCAAATATTCTCCAGCAATCTTCCATTTCGAAGATTGGAACCTGCAATATCGATTCATTTATTTTGATCAACTGGTGTTATACTTGTTGACATCTCAGGAAAAGTTGAATAAAAGCTTCACATAAATTATAACAACCTTTCTATGATTCCTACAACGGTAAGGTTTGTAAATATATGTCACCTGGAATGTAAATATGATTGCTCAAATATTCTCCAGCAATCTTCCATGTCGAAGATTGGAACCTGCAATATCGATTCATTTATTTTGATCAACTGTTGTTATACTTGATGACATCTCAGGAAAAGTTGAATAAAAGCTTCACATAAATTATAACAACCTTAAAGTTTTTCAACATTTTTATCATATCTCTTATCTTTCTTGTGTGAAGTTTTATTTTATTACTCCGTCTGTTTGTTTCCTACGGAAGCGTTAAGGCTCCAGTTTAGTTTTATTTCTATCAAGCACGCGCAAGTTACCTATATTGCACCTGCAAGTTACTGTCATGCACTTGCGGGTTGGCTATGTTGAACCTGCAAGTTACTATCTTTCACGTTGCAGGTTAGCTATCTTGCACGTGCAGGTTTGCTATCTTACACCTGCAAGTTACTATCTTGCACGATCAGGTTAGCTATATTGCACCTGCAAGTTACTATCTTGCACGTTACAGGTTAGCTATCTTGCACGTGCAAGTTAGCTATCTTGCGCATGCAAGATAGTAACTTACACGTGCAAGACAGCTAACTTGCACGTGCAAGGTAGAAATAAAACTCCTCTGGTGCCTCCACGCTTCCGTACAAACAATATCAAAATTTGTTATTTTGATTATTAATTTTTCACATTTGTCAAAACATGCCAAACAAACCATATCATACGACACTTGAATGAGGGGGCGCGTGATGTTTTTGTTGAATTCTCTCGAAATAATAGGGTTTTCTAACTGTTCATTTTGTAAATTACTCGTGCGGATGTGGCCGATTCGTTAGGGGGAGGGATAAACAATGGGTTCCTGAATGGGATTAAAACCTACATGATGGCCACCGATTAGGATGATCAATTGTGTATATATAAGGCACTTCAGCAATAATTATTTAATCCGACAGACTTTTCTGCTATTCGTTTGTGTCAAGCACCTGTGGTTACAGTTAAAACTAGAAGTCCTGTCACGAATAGTGCGCTTATCTAGGCTTAATTGCGCGTTGGAATTGCGCACAATTGCCATATCGAATGACATCCAAAGCACGGCAGGTTCTCCTGGTTACTAATAGCAAACACATGCAATGTTTCTGCCAATGGACCTCCGGGTTACCCGGAGGTCCATTGGCTGAAACATTGCTTGTGCACAGGCCATATGTACAGAATTTGATAGCTTTACTTGGGCCATAACGCGCACATTAACGCGCATATAAACGTGCTATTTGTGCGCATTTCATGACAGGACTTCTAGTTTTAACTGTACATAAATGGGTGCATCCGTTTTGTATACAATAGCGTTTACACTTGTAATTAAGTTGTTCAACGGATTTGAAATTACTTTTTGGGATCGTAAGACTGTTTTTTTATGTTTTTTTTTTATTTTTATTTTTATTTCATTTTTTTTTTTTTTTTTTTTTTTTTGTCTTTTCAAGATTTGTGGTACTTTCCATTAACCCTTTACCCAACGCAGACGATTTCAAAATTTATTATTTTAAAAACCATTTTTTTATTTTTTTCACAAACTTTCAACAAAACCATATCATGCGACCCCTATTTGGAACGATCTCGACGCACTCGATCCATAGAGGGGTCACTTGATATGGTTTTGTGGAAATTTTTCGAAAAATAATATTTTTTCAGCTGCTGAATTTGCATATTACGCGGGCGGATGCGGCCGATTCGTTGGGTAAAGGGTTAATATACAGTCACGAAATTTGGCATTCTTGTTCAGAGCACCCCATATATCGAGACTTTTATTTATTTATTTATTTATTTATTTATTTATTTATATTTTTGAATTTTCACTCTTTGTTTGAAGGATCCGCATTTGAATTTTTTTACAAAACATTTTAATTTTAAGCTCATTTTTCGATGTAGCTTTATAAAGTTTTACAAATATAATATATAATGAAAACTGTATCCAAACATATGTTCACCTCCTACCACGTTCGAACAGGTATGGTCGGAGTTTGACACTATGGCAATTAAAATGCGTCGTATTTTTTTTTAAATTTTAGTATTTTGTAGAGCTCAAAAAACTAAGAGATAGCTGGTTTGGGGTTTTTCGATTTACCGCCATTTTGACGTTCTTGCGTAACTTCAAAGTTTAGTCCTTTTTGGGCGTATTTCATTAAAAAAGCTATCTTATGAATAACGTAGCTCCGTATTTATAAATGACGCAGCCACGACACTTCATACATTGTGTTTCTGGTTATCTGAAATTGTTTAATTTTCTTTTTTCATTTCAAATTTACGCACCTGATGCTTGCGATGCTGATTTTACGTTGCTTTCTATACCTCTTATTTTCAACCTCGTTTTCAACATTAGTGTCTCAAAATATTGCGAATATATCGTTCATACCATGATTACCTATTCTACTATATATGAAAAGCCTATGAAATAAATTTTAGCTTTGAACACCAACCGTGATGAACACACCAGTAATAGGATTTTTCAATAGTTAAAATTTCCACCTACAGTGGAACTACATCCAAGTTGACCTTTGGTGACGTCGACCTGAATGCGAACTTGTCTAAATTTATCGCACGTCGCCTCGCGAAGAGTGAAATGAAAGTGGAAATTATTTATTACGTTTTTAAATGAGTTTACCTCATAAGATGCCAAAAATTAACAAACATGCATTGTCTCATTTTAATAAAGCATGCATAACTCGAAATAGTATGTTATTATGTTATTAAAATGAAGAAGGCCCTGTTTCTTTTTTCTATTTCGTTTTGGTGATAAAACTGACATTGGAAGTACCGCCCACCGTTGCTCATATAAACAAAATACATTCGCACGTATGTACCGTTGCTGATCAGTAAAATCGAGACAAAATAATAGCGACTCTTAATAATCTGACGATCATGGTATAAATAAAATATACCCAAGTAGCATGGTGTACCAAATGTTCACCATTCGTGGTAAGTAGCTTGGTGTACCAAATGTTCACCATTCGTGGTGAAGTGGTGTTAACCGCGCGCCGAAGGCTCGCGGTTAACACCACTTCACCACTCGTGGTGAACATTTGGTACACCAGGCTACTATGGGTATATTCTATATTTAAAATATTGCGAATACAATCTATGCAAAAAGCCATATCTAATATTTGGATCTGTCCAAGGAAATTCCGAAGCGTTATGGTCAACTCTGAGGTGACGTCATATGGATCATAGGGTCAAACATTAAAATGCGTTTTTTTAATATGTTGTACACGTGAAAAAATAAAGATGCCTGTTTTTTTCTTTTTTTCAATTTACCGCCGTTGTTTGATATTTTACGTCACTTCAAAGTCTAGGCTATTTTTATCATACTTTTTCAAAGCACTTTATCGAGCGGCTAAGTACATTAAAGAGCGAAAGCCACCCTTCCCTCGTTGTTGGGCGCTTCGGCGTTGGACAAGCTTCGTTGAATGGCTTCCGGAAATTCGCTTTTCTATTTCAAAATCATCTGGTAATATGCAACACGATTTTTTAAACCTCAAAATGTATTTGTTCCCCACCTTTATAACAATGTTTTTTTGATGAAATGAAAGAGAAACAAACAATGAATCCCAAGTTTATCACGAGATTGAAGAACAAGGTTCAGCAATTCGGGGCTTGATCTCGTCAAAGGGGCTGTCCAGATCTAATTTAGTTTCGTAAATTTCACGATAAACTGCAGGCGAGTTGAAGCTTCTATTTAGGACATGATCCAACAACCTGATAACTGTTGTCTAAACGAATCACTTTAATTCAATTCTTTATTCATTTTACCAAATACATGGTGTCTAAGAATTTGAATACCGACACAATAAAATAAACTTGTTGCACAGATGCAAGAAGATACTTTATATTATATACATACTTTTACAGGCACTTGCGTTGCGATGGGAAAATCACTCTACTTTTAGGGCCCCAACTCTGTCCCAACCAATGGCGACAACTGCTATACTTTAAACCATTCATGTGGTTAACAAACAACCAGTACAGTTCTCGAATATTTTGCTTGCGAAAGGGTAGCGAGCAAATCAGAATCGGAAACATGTTCTCCTTGAGAGCATAATTCAGATCTGTAATTACTCACAGATTTCCAAGCCAATGGGCACTTCCAGAAGTGGGTGTGCGTCCACATGAATGGATCAAACAATCCAGCGGATGGACGAAATGAAAGAGTAAGGGCTATGTCATGTATCATCTGTTTCTGACCGTCTGAGCGATCGATTCGGACTCCCGCGTGGTGTCCTTGGGCAAGTCATTTAACCCCGATTGTCTACATGGGTGCACGATGACGCCATGCATTAAGGCGTTCTGCACGTCAGTGATGCGCATGCCTTCAACCAATCTGACCCTGCATGTGCTGCAGTGCGGAGTTACGATGTTGGGGAGCTGGCAGCTGCTCGTCGTTGCTCGGTGGTTCTCTCTGGGAACCCCGGCTTCCTCCACCTGTAAAACTGTCGCCGATACGATATGACCTTGGCAGTTAATGTGTCGTTAAACCTTAATAAATAATAATAATAATAATATAATCTGCTTCAGAATAGAACGTAGCGCTAAGTATCAAAATTACATAATCCCTTAACACTTTCCCTGTCAGCAGCAAATATAAACTTGAAGTTCCAAACTCCAGATACAGTACCAATTTGACCAATATTTTTCACTAATGAAAGGTGGGGATAACTACAAAATTTGAAATCTACTACCCCCATGCAGCAGATTTCAAATTTTAAACGCTCACCCTTTTGCTCTACTAAAGTACTTTCCTTAGCAGAACAGGAATACATGTTGAGCCCGAACTAATGATATGCTTTGGTAGTAAAAGAGTTAATTCCTTAACACTTTGAACCCGAGAGGGCCGTTTTTCCCGCCCAGGAACATGATAATGTGATTAATTAAAATGGCTGCCAAGTGAATGTATAGGGTAGACCAATCAATATGTTCAGGGCTGCGCGTTGAAAATATTAATTGGTCAACCCCAAAATAATGAATATGGACTCTTCCAGTTGCTGTCATCGAGCTGACATGGCAGATACCACCATGGTGCAAAGGGTTAATATGTTCTTTCGAAAATATTAATAAAGAGTCGAAAAAACGAATTATTACAGTATCTGTGTGGACATTTGTTGAAAGCTGAAGCGACAAACAAACGCACCTCCACGAGATGTGTTGGTACAACTGTTACTAAAACAATGAGTTGTTTGATAGAGCTTCCGCCTCAAAGTTTGTTCATATATTGTTAAAACTAGAAGTCCTGTCAGGAAATGCGCACAAATAGCACGTTGATATGCGCGTTAATGTACGCGTTATGGCCCAAGTAAAGCTATCTAATTTTGTACATATGGCCTTGCACAAGCAATGTTTCATCCAATGGACCTCCGGGTAACCCGGAGGTCCATTGGCAGAAACATTGCATGTGTTTGCTATGAGTAACCAGGAGAACCTGTCGTGCTTTGGATGCCATTCGATGTGGCAATTGGGCGAAATTCCAACGCGCAATTAAGCCCAGATAAGCGCACTATTCGTAACAGGACTTCTAGTTTTAACTGTAATGCGAAGACATTTTGATGTTTAGAGTGATAGCGTTTATTGATATCAAAAGCCACATTTCCTTAATTTTAATACGAAGCACTTAAATGTGAACAGATGACCAGCGGTCAGGTTCCAAGTTCGCGCAAGAATGCACAATCGTACTCCAGTGCAACTTTCGGAATGTTATTGGGTGATTGTGTATTACCGCATTTAAAGTGTGATTTTCATGGTCGGAAAAGGGATAGATCAGGTTGTGGTATTTTTTAATCATTTATTTAATGTACATGCAACAGTCATAAAGTACAAACGGTATTTAAAGAATTCGCCGTTCAAATTTTATTTTTTTAATTTTTCCCTCAAAAACATAGTATATGACGCCTCATTGGAACAAACCCACTGAGCTCGTTCCAATGAGGATCATAAGCTATATTTTGGGGTAAATAATTAAAATACCTTCATTATTAAAAGAATTTTATTATTTGTTTCTTATTTATTTATTTATTTATTTATTTATTTATTTATTTATTTATTTATTTATTTATTTATGTATGTATTATTTCTTTGCTTGGTTGTATTTATTTATAAATTATTTATTTATTTATTTATTTATTTTATTTATTATTTATTTATAATTTTATTATTTGTTTGTTTATTTTTTATTTAATTTATTTTATTTATTTATTTATCTATTTTTTCAGTTTTTTATTTAATTTTATTAATTTATTTATTTATTTTATTGTTTGTGTGCTTAATTTTTATTTGTTTATTTATTTATTTATTTATTTATTTATTTATTTATTTATTTATTTATTTTTGCTGTTATCGTCCTGTTGTTGTGTTGGTTGAGGGGCCGTCCAACCTAACTTTGGTCAAATTTCATGTAATTTTCTTCCAAGTCTAAAAAAGACCCAAAATGAATAACCCCAATAAATTATATACCAAAATGCTTGGAATTAAACATAGAACATGCGGAAACTGAAATTTGACATGGAACTGCTGTCATGTGTAGATAACACTGCCTGAAAGTCTGCTATGGCATACAATAAAATACCTCAAAATAAAATAACAGCTGTATTCTATAAACAATAAAGTACATACTCGAAGAATTTTTTTCCTAATTCATGAAAGTAATAAAGATTGAGACCAAATGTTAGAAGTGGAGTGCTCACTGAATGAAGACAGACCTTTTCTTTTGTTGATGTTTTGATTTGGGGAGTTGAAGGGGTCCATGAGAAAGAAGTATGGAAGGACAAAAGAGTGTCTCCCAATATAAAGATATATGTGTCACTGTGGTGGTTTGGAAAGAAACTATGATATTCTCCTATGTAGAATGCACTGGAAAGTCATACATTGTAGTTGAATAAATATATTTACAACCCCATTGCACTGTAACCCCTTTTATCCCATGCATCAATTTGATAGTGATTAAATTTGTCTCGTTTATCAATAAGTAACATAGCTTCGTTTACTCTTGGACACCAATACACTCATGACATCTGTTGGAGAAGCAATAAGAGTAACTGTAACCTGTCACTGCAATAAACAATCTAATGTGCATAATTGTTATTCAAAACACATCAAATCAACCCTACATAACCATTATTGCATGTACTTTTCCAAAGGAGGCTTATTGGCATATTGAAATCAGGAGGGCACATCCAGTAGGTCTCACATTCATAGGTGTTCACATATCTTTTTCAAGAACGCTGCACGCAAAGTAATCCCAAAAAAGGTGACAAGGAAGCTCCATTTGACAAAAAATTTCCCAGGGTGGGGGGGGGGGGGGGGGGTGGGGTGCTCTCTTCGTTGTATGATTCTACATCCGGCACTCATGGCATATGCCTTTTTTCTCAAAGTTTAACTCTGTTTTTTTCTTTTTGAAGATCCTGGCGAAACACATGCTCCAAACACTATCAGACAGGTAACCCTCCAAATAAGTATATCTGCAAAAATCATGATACATTGCAAACCATTCTTTTTAAACTCTAAGTTCTGGACCTTTCTTGCTTCTTACTTCCAACAATAACACTTTAATTTACCGTTTAACCCTTTACCCAACGCAGACGATATCAAAATGTATTATTTTAAATATCATTTTTTTTAATTTTTCAAAAAATTTCAACAAAACCATATCATGTGACCCCTCGTTGGAACGAGCTCGACGAGCTCGTTCCAACGAGGGGTCACATGAATGATATGGTTTTGTTGAACATTTTTGAAATATAATATTTTTTCATCTGCTGAATTTGCATATTACGCGGGCGGATGCGGGCGATTCGTTAGGTAAAGGGTTAATGTGTGAATAGAAAACCCCTGTCATAAACAACATGTTGAGTTCCAGAAGCCTGCATAACAGCTCCGATAAAAGTGTCAAACATCAGATTGGTGGCTTTACAGAATATTCATTAGCTTGTTGCTTGATAAGTAATAGGAACAAAATATTCACACAAAATATTTCGTTGCAATTAATTTGAGGTGTCAGCAGGCACCTTCCAACAAATTGTAACAAATCAACTAGTTATAAACAAAATTTTCTACCTCGAAAGAGTGAAAAAAAAACATAACTCTGGAAAAAATGTGTGGAAGAAACACATGCTACAGCAGGTACACAGGCATCGTTTCCCCATGATGCTCGATCACAACACCAAATATCCTTCAAATTGGAGTAGCGGTGGTTGGGATACAAGGGAGAATGTTGGTATGGGTTAGAGGACAGTGGTCTCCACGGCACTAGATGCGACTTTGACTTTCCAACTTCCAAGTCCGGGGCATAATAATCACAACACGCCCACCTTATCAATTCATAATTTCAGTAAAATAAACAGAATTATCAATTGCAATTAATTTAATGATGATGGGAAAATGTTTGGCTTCTTTCGCCTTCTCGTACTTTTATTACCACAAACATCAGCACTGCAGACAGTATGGTGCTGACAAACGAAACTGAACGCATGTGGTCTGTTGAAAAAGTAACTCGGCACGGTTAACGAAGAAATAGCGAATATTTCGTGTATTTCATTTGTTTAAATGCCAATTGCGGCTAATTTTGACCGTGGATTCGATAATTCGTTTGGGTTTTGACCATCACGGTCACGCTGACTGCGGTTATGTTTATTATGATATGCAAATTGGGAGATAGTTTCCGGTAAAGGAGATTTGTCACATTTGACAGTGTAAAACGATGACAAGAGACACTGATCGACGCTTGTGTTGGTATAGTTGATTGCAAGAAATAACTAAATTCACAGCATCGTCCAATCGCACCTTATTTAAAAGCGAGAATGCACCATTTTCAACCCATCTTCAATCGGTCCTTTGCGGACATCATCACAGTCGCGGCAAAGATCCATGGTTACTCGGAAGTAAATAACTTCACAACATCGAGGGAAATCAACACGCTCAATGTAGTTCCAGGTCACTTGGAATACACTTCGAGAAAAAGTGATTTCTGAAGCATTCTGCTTACTTTGTTATGAATATTGCCTTATTTTATGTGTATCGGCCCGATTTTATACACTCGGTTATTTTATTACAAGTGGTTCATGCTGTCTTTTTAGTGCGCAATAATTCAGATTTTTTGTCAACAAAAAAGTTCAGACAGCCTGTAAACACTGGAGGGAATTTCGAACCATATTTTGCAGTTATGACATTAACAGCTCAAGTATTTGCTGTAACCTGTTTGCAAATCCGTTCATACATTGTCTCGAGCAAATAAAGGACGTGATCATGTCCTTTCATTCTTACGATCGCCCAAAATGAGTATTCCTGCAAGAACCACATTGTAATCACATGACCGGAATAAACATCATTGAAACATGGCCACATCCGGAACATCCAAAATTTGTGTTGGCTGTATTGATTCCAACATCAAAACCCACCAGAGTGTGTGTCATAAAAAATGCTTTCTCCGAGTCTGTACTAAATTATCATTACATTGAGGACAAGGCTTTCGAATTACCGATCATTTTGTGGTTTTACCGGTTCGTTACTTATGTCATTGGCAAATTAATATTCATCAAAATCATAAAATTCATTTTTTTTCTTGAAAAAAATTATATGTACCTTTTCTATGCACTTTACTCATTATTTTGATATATAATTTGCATTTCCTTACTTCTCTTATCTGTTTCTGAGGCATTTGGAAAAATGTCAATAAATTGACCAAAGTTACGTTGGACGACCCCCTGATGCCGGTAAGTATCTTATCGAGGGCTCTAGCACTGAAATACGTCGCTGTTATAAACACAAAAGCTGACTTGCATATATTTGACATTGTGAATGATAACGAATTGTGTTCTCTTTATTAAATTATAATTAAAGATGAAAATGGTCTCCATCTGGACGACACAATTGACTCCCTAGTTTGTTTACCTATATTGTTGAAGAAATTATTGAATTCCTGAGCAATGTTACGTGGATTGTCAATTTTATTATCTCCGTGATTAACCCTCTGAACTCTAATGTCAAAATACAAAAGTTTTCAGCAACAAATTTTTCCCACAATGCAACTGGGAATTTAATAAATTATATCTTGTTTGACAGAGCTCATTGAGCTCTGTCAAACAAGATATAATTTGTTAAATTGTTCATGTTGTATGGGCCGTACGGAGTCAATGACGAAAATTTTGAAATACTACCAGAGTGCTAGGAGTTAAAATAGGATGGCAGTTTCACTTCTGTCTTGGCCCTACTTATTGCAGCATTTGGGATTTTCCATGTATCGCGCATATTATTTTTACTGATCGCTAGAGCATCCTTCTGCTTTACTTTGTTTCTTAACTTTATTAAATACTTGGCAATATCGTTTGCAATTTTTGGTCAGAGTTTTTTTTTAAATTTTTTACTATAAAATCTATTGATGATCTAATATTTGTATGTGAAGCTATTCGGATTTTAAAACTTCTGTCTTTTTCTCACACATTTCTCTTAACGTGCAAATGTAACTGAATTGAATTTTATCGACTCGACTTTGATCGTCTTGACGGTATTGTCATTGTCTCGAAACACCAATCCCACGTGCAATATTTGTTGATGACTTGCTGCGTAATAATTATCGTACGTCACAACGAATTGATTTCTGGCATTCGCATTTTTTTTCTCGGTTTTAAAACACACAAACAAACAGAAACGTCGATAATAGCTTTCCCAAATATATTTTATTTAACCCTTTACCTAACATGAAAAGCAGACGACACTTGCAAAAAAAATTCTTGAATAACTAATTTTTTTCATTTTTTGTCTCAAAAACATAGGTTATGACCCCTCGTTGGAACGAGCTCGTCGAGCTCGTTCCAACGAGGGGTCATAACCTATGTTTTTGAGACAAAAAATGAAAAAAATAATGAAAATTAATTGGCGATTTTTGAGAATAGCGCTGGCCGTTTTTTGGCCGTTACGTTGGGTAAAGGGTTAACCATTTGTTTGTACATAAATCTGAAGGCACAATATCAATAGTATCCCTTTCTAAACTTCTCAACAATCTCATTTTGTCTCCACATCGATTGATGAGCGCGTTATAGTCAAAGGTCAAAACGAGTCTTGGCAAAGAAAATTAACAAACTCATATATCTACGACTGAAAACACATGATTAATCCACAATTTGATGTAAAACTTTTTTCACAGCCCATGTAAGAAATCTGAACACATCGACTGAGCCAATTACGTAACGTCACGGAGACATCCGATGACCGTTAGCCACAAAAATTCAAATTTTAGTTTTATTTAAAAAAAATTTCTTCAAAACATAGATTATGACCGCCTCATTGGAACGAGCTATCAAGTCGGTCCCAATAACGAAGTCTGGAAATTAGCAGACTGTCATCTGCAGAATGAGGTCCCCAAAGGGTGAATTGTTGATGCCACCCTGCACAGCACGGTAGCGTGCAGGGTAGCAGTACTAAATGTACCCTCTGTGAAGCTCAACCTGAATCAAGGTTTCAGGGCAAAACGGAAAGAGGGCCCAGAGGATAGATTTTGGGAGTTTCTAGCCCATTCTATGAGATAGCATCAGCAAATTCACCCTCTGAGGACATGGTCATGAACTATGTTTTGATAGTAAAATATGAAAAGGCAAAAATAGGAATTTTCACATATACGAATCATCATTTTTGATTCGGTTTGGGTTATCACTGTAACAACGTTTATTCTATTTCTTTTTCTATTTTCAATTAAATTTCATTTTTTCCTATTGTCAGAAGCACGCGAAAGAAGTCATAAAGTGCACGAGTGCTGAGGTGGTCTTTTTTACAGATTTATAAATTTAAGATTGCGTCTGTGCGTTGAAAGGATAATATAGTGGCAGATTATATTAGTCGACAAGAATAGTGTTCAACATTCAGAGTTCAATGTAAATGTTTAACCCTTTACCCAACGAATCGCCCGCATCCGCCCGCGTAATATGCAAATTCAGCAATTAAAAAAATATTATTTTTCAAAAAATTTCAACAAAACCATAACATGTGACCCCTCGTTGGAACGAGCTCGTCGAGCTCGTTCCAACGAGGGGTCACATGATATGGTTTTGTTGAAATTTTTTGAAAAATTTGAAAAAATGCTATTTAAAATAATAAATTTTGATAACGTCTGCGTTGGGTAAAGGGTTAATCTGTCAGTGTTTAGTGTTAACCCTTTAAAACCGAGCGACGACTTTTCTGGCTAACGTCAGTAAATAGAGTGGCTGTTAAGTAAATGTCTGGGGTAGGCCAATCAATATTTTCAACGCGCAGCTCCGAGGCTGTACGTTGAAATATTGCTTGTTCAACCCGAAATAGTGAATATAGAAACTTTTAATAGCTACCATTGAACTGACAAAGAAGATACCACCAGCGCTGAAAGGGCTAATGGCTAAACCGACAGATCTGTATGTCTAAAATGCGATTTCTGGTTACATGTTGGCTAGGAGTGTTTGTGTTCTTCCTGATACTGATCGAAGCATTATCTTAAGCATGGACTGCCAAGGAATACGGGAATTTATAACTTGCATTAATACTAGGGTTTAATATATTCCCGAATATATATAATATATTTCTAGGAACCGGGAACGGGAGTGAAATTATCCCCAGAATCGGGAACCAGGGAATTTTCCGGGTAATACCCCAGCAAATCTACGAGAGTAACAAGACGTATTTATTGTCATGAAAATGAGCATATTTCATTGGCAATCTGCTATCACCAAACAGGGAAAGAAATTTAAAAAAAACCCGAACCCGCTTCAAACTCGTCTTCTTTTTCAGAATCACTAGTATTATCGGCACTACCTCCTCCAACTTTAACACCGTCTTCACTGCCGTCACCAACCTTTAGCAGATGCGGGTGCTGACGGCAGTGAAGAGGAAGATGATGTTGAAGGAGCTAGTAAAAAGCTTTTCTAGTGATTTCTGAAAATAATGACGAGTTTGAATTTTGAGGAGATCTTGCGATTGAAGAGTCATCCGATACTGGTTGAGAGCTACAGATATTTGTTGAAAATGTTCATCAGGAATCAGGATTGTAAAAAGTCCATGTGTGGAAGGGCTGAAGAAATCTTAGAAAGTTACGTTGGGGCTGTCTTTCAATTCAGAATACTTCTGTTCAACACACAAACGGTGCCACGCTTGATTCCCGGTTTTGTGCTGCAGATTTCCCAGGTATCGTGACTGGCTTTCGGAACCGGGAACTCAGGAATTCCAGTTTCCGGGATTAAACCATAATTAATACAGCATTCATGTATTAGTATCGTTTAATTTTCATTTAAAGCACTTTTCAACCTGCCTGGGATATTCTAGCGAAGTACATCTCTGTGCAACACAAGCATCAGAAACACAATTTTGTAACTAGTTGTTATTGCCTGTTGGCGGAAAATTAAACGCGGTCTTTTCTAGACTCACTCCTCATTTTAAACAAAAATGACGGTTTCTGAGAAGACCGCTCGCAAACGTGGCTTCCACTGAATGATGTCAAAATATATCAGAGATCCACATTTGTTTTAGAGTTTGTTAGGTATATTTATTTATTTATTTATTTATTTATTGGTGTTTCAGGTCACATATTTCTGCACAATGGCTAATAGTGACCACGACAGTTTTCGGGTGGAGGAAGCCGGAGTACCCAGAGAGAACCACCGAGCAATGGTGAGCAATTGTCAGCTCCCCAACTTACTAACTCCACACTAGCAGGGTTAGCATTGGTTGAAGACAAGTGCACCGTCGATGTCCAGAACACTTTAGTACACAACGCCACCGTGCCCCCGCGTGGGCAATGAGCTGAAGTGTCCTGCCCAAGGTCACAACGCGGTTGCCACAAGTGGGATTCGAACCGAGGACCTCCCGGCTTGCAGTCTGCCCCTCTACCTGCTGAGCCACCGCGCGTCCAGATATTACTGGTGATACGTAAATACTGGTTTAAAGTTCACACTCAGTTGTCATCTCAATACTCTGAATGTGTTCGAGGACTTATTACCCATCTGACCAGTGATTTCATTCCATATTCAAGGCATAGTATATACATCTGGGGCCAATGTTATAAAACTTTTTCAATTGTATTTTCTAGAATTGTGTTTTCTAGTTATGACTTTAAATGGGTTGAAATGAACCAGTAGCATTTTCAAAGTTGTGGAAATTTGTCAGTTGGCAAATTCCCCTGTCTTTTAAAATTCCCATGATTCATTTTAGCCAGTTATATTAATAGGTAGCAAATACAATTCTAGAAAATACAATTGTACAAGATTCTAGTATTGGCCCCTGATAAGAAATGCACTGCACACCTGGGCTTACGCATATCGTATTTTCTTCGATCACCTACCTATTGAGATATGCATGTCGCGGAGGAGATACCTGGGTGAGAAATTATCCATCTCACACACCCTCACGGCCCTCCTCATTTGAATATTTAACCCATTACCCAACGAATCGCCCACAACCGCCCGCGTAATATGAAAATTTAGCAGCTGAAAATTATTATCTATTGAAAAATTTCAACAAAACCATACATGTGACCCCTCTTTGGAACAAGCTCATCGAGCTCGTTCCAAAGAGGGATCACACGATATGGTTTTGTTGAAATTTTTTGAAAAAAAATAAAAAATGATATTTAAAATAATAAATTTTGAAATCGTCTGCGTTGGGTAAAGGGTTAATCATTGCTGGGCTATTTCATTGGGCCCCACAAAGTAGATCTGTTTCTCATGCCATTTTTGGAAAATTGCTCGTGGGCAGGCGGATTTTAATTTTATTTTGTAATTATTACTTTGGCACCAAAAGTTCATGTGCCTTGTTTGTTTTATGATTTAGACCTCATAATCTACAGAATAGCATGGGTGGTGGTGTATTACGTCCCTTGAGTGCAAGAAGGTTTTGCAGTGCTAAAGCATTGCAAAGCCTTGTTGCACTGAAGGGACAAATGTATCGGTTTTATTAATTTGGATAAAATTACAGACATAAACCATTTAATTTTATTTTTTAAGTTTGTATTGGTTATCAAACGAGAGCAGACGACAGCCAAACGGACCATACTGGAGGGGCATGAGAAATTGTTTTTAACTTTGTTAGGTCTTATAATGTGCATTTTGCCAACAAAAACTCGTCCCGTTTCGCTTCGATTGACAGAGCGACGTTTTCCATCCTCACACCAATGGTGATATTTCTCCCACCGTGGCGTCACAGAAATCCGTAATTTTAAACGTGACGTCACAGAAATCCGTAACTTTAAACGTGACGTCACCGAAATGGCATCAGTTATTTCATCTCGCTTCAATATGTTACCCCATCGTTTCATTGACCTAATGCTGGTTTTCGTAGTGTGTGTGGAACTTGTTAATGCCCTTTCCAAAAACGAACTTCTGAATACTGATCAATCGTCAGAACAGTAATTTTTATCGCCTGAACAGTATTTTGATATCGGTGAAATTATGTGCGATGTGGTGGGAGACAAATCATCCTTGGGTGAGATGGGAATATCTTACCCTCGGGGAAAGGTTCCTAAACTTTGTATTGGGAGTAAAAATTGAAAGAATTGTAAAATTTGAATTTCCATTTTATGTCCAATTACCGTTCGCTCGGTAGAGGGCTAATATTTAAAAAACACAACCCGAATTATGTCCCAGACTCAGATTTAAAATGTCACACAAAGATATGTTCATGCTTGTAATACAAACTACATCTTTACGGATGTCAACTCTTACAGGTATCTACGGGAGATTGGTGATGGTGGGACGGGAGGGGGGGGGGGGCAGTGGCGTAGCGGAAAATCTTGTGCCTCCCCCCCCCCCCCCCCGTGAGATAGAGACGGGGGTCCTTTCTTAATGGTGGTTGCCTTTAAAACGGGAGCAAATTTAGTGTTTTTACCGTGCACAGCATACAGGATTTCACGTAGTACATACGCCATAAATTAAATGAAGATATAGCCTATAGGATCGATTCTAAAAGTACGACTCTGTAGATTTTTTCATCACATGTTTTAAGTTCCACCCCCACCATCCAACGATACACACATGTACGCCCAACATGTGTGACTTGAGAGGCACCATGTATGTATATTGTTCATTTCTCACCCCTATCAGTTACAATGATGTAGCGTTCACTTAATCCTTTACCTAACCTGAAAAGCAGACGACACTTGCAAAAATAATTCTTGGATAACTAATTTTTTTCATTTTTTGCCTCAAAAACATAGGTTATGACCCCTCGTTGGAACGATCTCGACGAGCTCGTTCCAACGAGGGATCATATCCTATGTTTTTGAGACAAAAAATGAAAAAAATAATGAAAATTAATTGGCGAGTTTTGAGTATAGCGCTGGCGGGTTTTGGCCGTTACGTCAGGTAAAGGGTTAAAAGAATAATACATAGACTACAAAGAGCACGTCGTGTGGAAGTGAGAGTTTGAAATTATGTGTATTTGGTACACAGTCTCTCTCTCTCTCTCTCTCTCTCTCTCTCTGTCTCTCTCTCTGTCTCTCTCTCTCTCTGTCTCTCTGTCTCTCTCGCTTTCCCTCTTCCTTCCAGCGTTGGGGCGTCCTTCAAGACGGGGGCCCCCCTTCTAGTCGCCCCTCCCCCCCCCCCCGCAAAGCGGGCCGTGCGGGCCCATCCACTACGCCACCGGGGGGGGGGGGGGCGCTTGACCAGATCCATTGCTTTAAAAAAAACATGTCATGACAAACGTGAATGGGTGACATACACAGGGCCACTTCACACCACATTGGATTAGAAACAGGAACGGCCGTGCGAATTTGGCTGTACCTTTATCCGTGTTCTGATAAGTAGAAAGCTGAATTGTCACACATGGGAATGGTAAAGTAAACAATGGTCGTAAAACACAGAATGTGTAATTTGAACGATGCCATTCCCATAAATTTATCGTTCTGGGAAGAAACGTTGTAGAGCTATGTATTGAGTTATCGGTTTCCGGTGAGAAGTAGAGCATAACTTGCCTAAAGTATTGGAGTAAGACAAGCAAACTCGTTCTCAATAACTAGATGAAATTACTCGATAAGCAGCATTAAGATTATGGCGTGCAATTCCGAACATCAGATTATTTATTTATTTATTTATTTATTTATTTATTTATTTATTTATTTATTTATACTTATGTCCAATGGCTAATAGTGACCGTGACAGTTTTACGGATGGAGGAAGCCGGAGTATCCGGAAAGATCTACCGAGCATCGATAAGCAACTGTCAGCTCCTCAAACTTCTAACTCTGTTCAAGCTCGGCTCAAGCACGGTTACAGCGGCTGAAGACATGTACACCATTGGCGTGCAGTATGCCTTAGTACACATCGTCATCATCGTGCCACCAAGGACACAACGCGGGTCGTCCCAGACGGGGATTTACTATAGTCTACGGACATGCATTTTTCTAAACACTTGAGAGAAAGGCATTGTTTTATGTATGGATGTCAACATATAACCAAACTTGGCCCAACAGGGCGTTATATAATTTGTAGGGTTTGTCACGATGCGCACATTGTTGATAAAAAGAACAGAAAAATATTACAGAACACATCAAAGGATGGTGAAAACGCCAATTTTTAAACGAAATTCCAATACTCTTAGTGTTAAATTTACTGAAAGCTTTAGGAAATTAAGGAGTATTTATGGCATGAGATGACATCAGTATAAAATAAAGCTAAGTTTCATTTTGTTCATTTTAATAAACGAAAACAACAGACAGCTCTCAGAGCTGTCTGTTGTCTTCGTTTATTAAAAGTAACAAAAAGGAAACTTGGTCTCTTTTTGGTTTCGCTCTTTAAAAATAACAAAGGGAAAATTTCTTTTTATGGAACGCTAATTAGAAGTAACTATTTCACAGATGATCCGCCATTAAGAATATCTCTCACTCTTACACCTACCGATACTAGATCGTTCACTTTGGCTCTTTGTTTGGCGAGTTTGTTTACAGTAGTTTACGGGTTTTTATTCTTCCCAGGAAAAATACTTACTAGACGCTTATATCAATAGAAAGGACATTATCTGCACTACATTTCACGTTGCGTACACTGTTGATATGAATAACAGAAAAAATACAGAACATCCGAAGAGGGTGAAAATTTCATTTTCTCACTCTTAAATGGGTTTCAATAGAGAATAATTTATTGTTATTTATTTATTGGCGTTTTTAGGTCATATACTTATGCACAATGGCTAATCATGACCGCGACAGTTTTACGGGTGGTGGAAGCCGCAGTACCCGGAGAGAACCACCGAGCAACGACGAGCAGCTGCCAGCTCCCCAACATGGTAACTCCGCACTGCGGCATAGGCAGGGTTAGATTGGTTAAAGACATGCGTACCATCGACGCGCAATACGCCTTAGTACACGGCGTCATCGTGTCCCCATGTTGACAATCGAGCTTAAGTGCCTTGCCCAACGACACAACGCGGGAGTCCGTATTGATCGCTCAGACGGTCACCCGTCCAATGATTAACTGGGTTCGACGTTGCTTAACTTCGGTGATCTGACGAGAATCGGTTACCGCAGCGCCACCGCGCCTCCAACAGAGAATAATAGTGAAACGTTCAAACTGATTGGGAAAAAGTTGTAAAAATCCAGTTTTTATATTTTATATTACTCTACTAGGAAGTGTCTGAAGTTTGTGAAATGACGCACATCGGTGATACAAATTCGCCAACATCGCGAAATGTCAATTTATAAATGAAATTCCCATATTGATGGGGTTAAATGTAATGGCAGCTTTCGGAAATTAACTCTTATGGCGCGACAGGCGACTAAAGTCGACAGACGGCAGACCGCAGAAAGATACTGCAGTAGACATTTTAGACAACTGTGTGTGTCCATTCCCAAGTCATTTTAACCCTTTACCCAACGCAGACGATATCAAAATTTTAAATATCATTTTTTTCAAATTTTTAAAAAAAAATTCAACAAAACCATATCATGTGACCCCTCGTTGGAACGAGCTCAAGGAGCTCGTTCCAACGAGGGGTCACATGATATGGTTTTGTTGAGATTTTTTTTAAATTATATTTTTTCAACTGCTGAAGTTGCATATTACGCGGGGGGGGGGGGGGGGCGGCCGATTCGTTGGGTAAAGGGTTGAACAAACATGAGTATTCTTATGTTTCACACACCATTTATGCCCTATCCATGAACAACGATATGGTCCCTTCAAAGTATAAAGATGCCATTTAAATATATACAGGAAATCATTTGAAAAACTGTCAATGAGATCATTAGAACATCTTTTAAAATAATAACGCTTTTGTTTAACTACCTATACTATTTGTAAGATTCCTGGTGAATTTTAGGCGCTAAGAATTCGGTTTCTCAGATTATCCCGCGCCAAAAGAGTTAAGGAGTACTAACGTTCTCGTAAATTTCATCCAATGACGAAATTAGCAGCCATGACTGTAAGTGGAATTTTATTAATGTTCTATTTTTTTGATATTCGCTCCCAAAACATAACTCGTGACCTTTTATCGGATTAAGCTCGACTGGCGGTCCTGAGCTACGGTTTCAAAGCACATATGAAAAAGTTCCGTCATCTGTCAAAAAGGTGTTAAAAGTGTGGTGTTCTAGTCTTCTTATAGAAGGGTTAAAGAAATGGCACGTGTATTTGTTTGTTTACGAAAATAGTAGTTGTTTAATGCACCAATTATTGTTACTTGAAAAACACCATTATATGTTTTTGTTTGGTGCAGATGTCCGTAACATTGCGCTCAATACGACGTTTGATTGGAGCTTTTAAGGGTTTTCTATGGCTTCCTTTTTTATCATTGATACTTAAACCAATTTTCTTTGAACTGAATAGGTGGACATCACTGGGGTTGTTCTCGATATATCTTACCACACAAAAGAATATCGATACAAGCAAGGACACAGCAACTTGAAGGGGGAGGAAATTGATGTGGATTTCAACATTGTTTTCCAGAAAGCACAATGTTCTGTAAACAATGGAGACAGACGTATGCTGTGGACTAGATTTGAGTTTTTTCGATCAAAGTACAGAAAGACAAAAATAATTTAACCAGCTGTCAACAGAGATCTATCGATACCGATTAACACTTTACGCAACGAATCGACCGCATCCGTTCGTTGTCATTTACAAATGTAGCAGCTGAAATTGTATATTTTTCAAAAATTTTCAACAAAACCCTATCATGTGACCCCTCTTTGGAACGAGCTCGACGAGCTCGTTCCAAAGAGGGGTCACATGATAGGGTTTTGTTGAAATTTTTTGAAAAAATTTTAAAAATGATATTTAAAATAATAAATTTTGATATCGCTGCGTTGGGTAAAGGGTTAAGTGAATTCAAGCTGAGAACTGACGCAAATCTTCGCCGTAACACAGACAAACATCAGCTCGTTCCAATGAGGGGGTCACATAATATGGTTATTCTGAAATTTTTGAAACATTTTAAAAACAACAATTAACATAATATTATTGACGTAAAATATTAAATTTTAATATTGTCTGCGTTACCTCCCAAGAAAATGATGTCACCGTGGATTTGATAACCAGACCATGAAATTTCTGTCAGAAACTAGTGGCACGTGGCCGTTATTTGAATTGATCAGACTCAACAATGAAAGTTTTAATAGTGGGACTGAACATCAGACAGTAATCAATTTGACAAGGAGACACCGCCCCCCCCCCCCCCCCCACCCTCACTATTTCTTGTTATGGAAATTTCTGTCGGAAACTAATGGCATGCGGCTATGATTTTGAATTAAGCGGACTAAACTATTTATTTATTGGGATTTAACGACACTTTTGACAGCCAGGGACTCCTCATGACAGTTTTACGGGTAGATGAAGCCGGAGAACCCGGAGAAAACCATCGAGCAAGAGCGAGCAACTTCCAGACTACCTGACGTACTGACATCTCACAAGCAAGGATTTATTTATATATTTATTGGTGTTTAATGTCACATACTTATGCACAATGGCTAATCGTGACCGTGACAGTTTTACGGGTGGAGGAAGCCGGGGTACCTGGAGAGAACAACCGAGCATCGACGAGCAACTGTCAGTACCTCAACACACTAACTCTGTTCAAGCTCCGCTCAAGCAGGGTTACAGCGGTTGAAAACATGTGCACCATCGCCTTAGTACACGGCGTCATCGTGTCCCCATGAAGGCAACCGGGATAAAGTGCCTTGCCCAAGGACACAACGCGGGTCGTCCCGGACGGGGATAGAACTCGGGACCTCTAGCATAGAAGTCCAACAGTCTAACACGGAGCCACCGAGCTCCGCACAAGCAAGGATAGCATTGACTGAAGACAAGAGCAGCACACTTTAGTACACAGCGTACTGCATTTCCCCCATGTGGACAATCGGGGATAAGTGCCTTTCCCAGGGACACAACGCAGTTACCCCTGGCGGGAACAGAACCGTCGACCTTTTGGTTTGAAGTCTAATTCAATAACCATTGAGACGCCGCGCCCCTAAGACGACTAAACAATGAAATTATAAATTGTTGGACTGAACACCAAGTGACAATCAATTTGACTAGGCAACTCGCATCTCTATATTTTCTACCGTCGGAATTTCGAAAAGAAAACCCCAAATCGCATTTGTTTCTATAATCTTGCACGCCTGTTCCAAAATGTATACTGACTTACCAGTCGCGGGGAATGGCAAAGACGGTTTGGGGGTAGGGTGGGTTAACAAATGTTCACGATAAATCTGACAACCACGTTTCGACCCGGTGTAAGAAAATCTAAAACACTTTATAATACAAGTTAACCCTTTACCCAACGAACACGATATCAAAATTTTTTATTTTAAATATTATTTTCTTAAATTTTTCAAGAAATTTCAACAAAACCATATCATGTGACCCTCGTTGGAACGAGCTTGTCGAGCTCGTTCCAACAAGGGGCCATTTGCATATTACGCGGACGGATGCTGGCGATTCGTTAGAAAAAGGGTTAATTCATTCGATTGATTTATTGGTGTTTAAGGTCACATTCTTCTGCACAATGGCAAATCGTGACCACAACATGGAGATAATCGTTTGTAGCCCATTTTAGAGGACTTCCACTCCAAGCATTGGTATTTATTTATTTATTTATTTATTTATTTATTTATTTATTTATTTATTGGAGTTTCGGAAGCCATTGCCAACTCGCGTCGGACAGTTTTACGGGTGGAGGAAGCCGGTGTACCCGGAAACAACCTCCGAGCAGCGGCGACAACTGTTAGGCTCCCCCAACGTACTAACTCCACACAAGCAGGGTTGGCATTGGCCGAAGCCAGGGGCACCATCGACGTGCATTGCGCCTTTGTACACAGCGCCACCGTGTCCACACGTAGGCAATCGGGATTAAGTGTCTTGCCCAAGGACACAACGCAGTGGAGCGGAAATCGAGCCGTGGATCTATCGGTTTGAAGTCCATTGCCGTACCACGGAGCCACCGTGCACAAAGAAATATACTATAAAACTTTTACAATTGTATTTTCTAGAATTGTGTTTTCTGGTTATAACTTTTAATGGGTTGAAATGAACCATTAGCATTTTCAAATATGTGGCAATCTGTCAGTTGGCAAATTGCCATATCTTTATTTATTTTATTCAGTTGCATTAATAGGCAGAAAATACAATTATAGAAAATATAACTGTAAAAGTTTTATAGTAAAGACTCCTGGTCGAATTTCTTCCATCCACTTTTGAACTCAAGACTGTAGGAAAAAAAACCTTACAGAAAATACTCTCAACCTTTCCCATTGTGGCAAAAAAAAACTAATCTACAGTTTGGGCGTACAGTGTTTTAGATTTTCTAGCATCGGGCCGAAACGTGGTTGGCCGATGTGCCATGGACATTTGTGAACCCCCTGAAAACCGTCTTTACCATTAAAGGTTCATGTTCAGTGAGAAGATGGTGGTGCCCGATGCACGAGGGTTCGGGCTTGGTTAGGACAATCTGCACAAGCTGCTACAGAATTCGCAGAAAATAATTACCTGGTGAAAAATGATATTATCATGGTCATAATTCCATTTATACCTCACACTGATACGAGGAAAGGGCGATTTTAGTAGTTCTAATCCGGGAAATTTCTTGCCAAACCTGGGAACAGACCCTAATATTTCCACCATTAACTAGAAAAACACTGTGATATACATTGCTCATTTCTGTCAAAATATTCATTGCTTTGACACCATTTTAACACTTTAATAAACAAAACTGCTAATTTCGATTGGCGCTAACGTTAAAATTTGAAATGGAAATGTGTTTAATTCTCACAGAGTTTAGCGGGGTCAATTGTTTTTCTTTTTGTTTTCCTACGACACAACGAATTGTACACAGGTCTGAGGGCACTAAACCTTATTTCGTGAGTGTGAAAAAAAATATGTTCGCGTAACTTTAATTTTGGCATTCGAATATCTCTGCCCAATGAAGCACTCCAGGGTCCAATACTATAAAACTTTTACAATTGTATTTTCTAGAATTGTATTTTTACTTATTGATGTAACTGACTGAAAGGAATTATTAGTATTTTAAAAGATATGGCAATATGCCAATTGGCAAATGGCCACATCTTTAAAAATGCAAATTTGTTCACTTCCACCCATTAACAGGCATAACTAGAAAATGCAATTCTAGAAAATACAATTGTAAAAGTTTTATAGTACTGGGCCCAGACAAGTTCTTCTCTCCTGAAACAAGGGTTCATCCTACAAATAAGAGAGAAAGAACTGACAGGAAGAAAAGCTCGCGTGCACATTTTTCTTGTGTAATTCCCAACGAAAACAAACCAAACTTATTAAATCACCTTCTTTATTTTTCTGGAATATTCAGTAATAACGCAAGATGTCAATAGAATATACTTTGCAAGTATTATATATATTATATTATATATATATATATATATATATATATATATATAGAGGATATGGAATGAGAGTTTTTCTCATATATATATAATATTTATGAAACGAGTTTAAGAATTTTCCGTTTGGGCGAGCCTCTGGCGAGCCCAAACGGAAAATGCGGACGAGTTTCATAAATATTATATGAGAAAAACACTCATTTCATATTATGTTTATCATATGACACATACACGCACAAATTAGCCACTTAGTATGACTTTTTAACCCATCACCTAACTTGAGTTGCAGACGACACTTCGAAAAAACATCCTCTTATAACTAAATTTTTCATTTTTTGCTTCCAAAACCTAGGTTATGACCCCTCATTGGAACGAGCTCGTTGAGCTCGTTCCATTGAGAGGTCATAACCTATGTTTTGGAAGCAAAAAGTGAAAATATACCAAAAATGAATGGCGTTTTTCTTGTAGGTAAAAGATTAATACAATATAACACACCCTAAATAGGACAGATAACGTAAATTGTCCCTACTGAAATTATGCAAATGTGACCCAGTTGCATTTTGTTTACCCAATCAAATTGTCCAGTTTTGAAATTGACCAATGAAAGCTCCCAACTCTAATTATGCAAATTATGAAAATGTGGCCCAGTTGTATTTTATTCAGCCAATCTAATTGTCTAGTTTTGAAACTGACCAATGAAATTGACGGAAGGCTTTATTTATCACTGATTAATATGAAAACAAAATATCAAATGTTTTAAAGTGAACAAAACGGATGAGTCATATGATAAATATACTTTAATATATAAGCTTTACAAGTTTATTAAAACAATATATTTTTTCAAGTCTGCCCAGTTTTGAGTATGATCATTTGCGACAGGGACCTTTTAAGACGATAGTAGGTGATGATTGCGGATTTTAGGACAGAATTTACAAAAACTGTACACGTTCACGTTCATGTACGTGTACCGCCATAGGGATTCAGTGTTAAATCGTGTACAGAGTGTAAAAAATGTCGTTTTTTCATGGTGTCCCAGAATCCGCATTGTTTTTGAGGCTCTCAGATCGCACTTTTGACGTTCAAACATCCGTTGGCGAACGAGTGAAATTCGAAACATCGCTCGGAAGGGAAAAATGTATGAAATGTGAAGAAAATGTAAATTTAAAAATTTTTCTCACCGTTCCCATCGCGGATCAGATCTTCGATCTACCGTTGGTGAACGCAAGCAAAAAACGTTTTGCAGCTTCTAGGACAGCATCAAAAAAGCGGTATACGGATTCTGGGACACCGACGTTCGCCAACGGCTGTTTGAACGGTCGAGGGTGCGATCCGATCGGTGAAACCCATTTGCCGATTCTAGGACAGGAAAAATCGATCTCAAAACGTTTTTTCGACGTTCGCCAACGGTGAAAAGTGAGTGTAAAGTGAAGTTACTCATCGAGGATTTTTTTTATTTTTTTTTTTAAACCGATTTCGACCTCCGGTACATCGAAAAAATGCGGTTTGCCGATTCAGGGACACCACCACGTTCGCGATCGCGTCCCGGACGGGCTAGGGTGCGATCCGATCGGCGAAAACGATTTGCAGATTCACCTCGCGAGTTTTGTGTGGTGAATCGTAATATAATCGGTTTTGAGGAGTTTTCAATTTTGTACTTAGTGTAAATAAAATAGCTTTTTTCATTCAATAGAGTCGACTACAAAATTGAGTTCTACTTTAGATGGGTTTGAAGCGAGAAAATTTGTGTTTAAATAACATTATGAAATCTTTGCAAAAAATCCTTTCATTTTTTGTTCTTGTATAAATGAAAGGTTTTCGTTCAATGGATGACATTGAAAAACTCGAGTTTGGAAAATTAAACCGATGGAAATCGTCCGTTCACGTTTTGTGAGTTAAATCATAATAAAACAGTTTGTAGAGTTTTTTTCATTCAAATAAAAATTCAACTATAAAGCGTTTCACTTAGATGAGTTTAAGAGATAAAAATTGCATTATAAATTGACACTATGAAAATCTTTGCAAAAATCCTTTTCATGTTTTGCTCCGGTGTGAATGAAAGGCATTTCATTTTAATAATGGACAATAAAATCGCGTTTTCCACTCAGTCAGGTTTTAAGAGGTAAATTGAATTTTTAGTCGACTTGTGATAATGTTTCGGAGATATGAATGAACCCTTTTAACGAATATAATTATTCTCAAATGCGTTAAATCAGAAACCGGTTTCTTATGCGCTAAACTTTCAAACTTTTTCAAAGTCCTTCTGTTCGTCACAGAGTGAATAATCGGTGATGTGATCTTTAACACGTTTGAGGGTAAAACGCATTTATCGAAGTTTCATTTTGTAAAATGTTTTTCCTCAACTGGTTTTAGTTATTATATATTAAAGACAGAAGATTTTAATTTACTTAAAACATAAAAATAATTATACATTTAATTTTGAGAATAATAAAATAACTCACGTTAGCATAAAGGGAATATTAATAATTTTAGAAAACGAAAAAATGTTTTTACACATCACAGATTCCAAGCGGAGAGATCAGCTTCTCGACTAAAATCAACGACTCAAGAAAAGCATCCAGTCCTCTGACAGAAGCAGGCAATTAGGAGAAATGGAATTAAAACGTGAAACCACAGAATTATTTAAACCCGTGATGGAGGTTCAGGAATAAAGTAAAAAGGAGATCGTTGACGCACTGAGGACCTTAAAAGAAAGATCTTTGGGAATGGGTTCATTGCCCGGCAGTTTTACGGGGGGGGGGGGGGGGGTTCTTTTCAAAGAACATCACCAGATTACGTTCCCATGAGGATCGAAACTGACATGAGTGAAAGCGACGATGCGGCTTCGACTATCACCACTGATAGCGTCGTGGCGTCTGAGTGTGGTGGTAAGAGAGATCTGTTGTATGGAATGTATAAGGATTGTGACAGAAGAACTTTTGTAGGCAACACCGAAGTGCAAGAGGATGATGATAATTTAATCCTCGGTTCAATAGGTACGAATTAACACCTGGACTGCACAAATTGCTCCTTTTCGACAAACCTGGAGATTACACGGATCGGGATTTCGACAATTACGGCGACATTCTGGTTCAGACCCACGCCATAAAGAGAAATAACGATGCCAGAGAAACGAGACCCAAAGCCAATAGAGGTTACAAGTGGACGAAGGTGGTGAACCCCATATGGGATATGAATAAGAAGTTCGTTGAATCGGTTATTTGGAAAGGAGTGAGAACCACTTTTCTTCCGAGCGATTCTGACGCTCTGTCTCAGAGATTGAGATTGTTGATGGCAAGTAGACGCGCTGGTAATACTGGATTAGATAATGAGATAGTGAGCATATGCAATGAATTGTTGAGGCAAAAGGTTTTGAATAAGCGCGATTATAAAAGGCTAATAAACGAATTGAAGGACTGATATATATATAATAAGTAGAGAGAAAAACAAACAAACAAAAAAATATATAAAATAAAAACAGTAAATTTTACACTAGAAAATAATAAAAAGTATTTAAACAACAAACGATTTACCAGTGAAAAAACAAAATATATATTATAAAATAAAAATATGTTGGTGATAAAGAACGGGATACGTCAGAACTCACGTTCAAGGCGGTTCTGGCATCGCTGCTTCCATAATGTGAGCGTTCACGAGCGATGCAGGTAGAAAACTCGCATCGACCGCGTTTGAGGTCGGTAAGAAGACGGCTTTGGATGCTGGTAAGAAAGCCGCTTCTGAAGCTAGTGGTAGGATAGCTTCTGTGGCTGGCAAGAGGGCAGCCGACGCACTGATCGACAAGTTGATCAGTCCGCCGGCAAAGCGAGCTACGTTAGAGCGATCGTCGAAAAGTTGGAAAGATTTTAAGGATGCTGTGGTACCCATACAATATTTACCCAAAATGACGAGAGGATCTGGATTGAAGAGAACTCGCGACGGTGTAATATAAATAAATAAGAATATTTATAAAAACTGAGTTTGAAAAAACATAAAAATTGTGTTTGAAAAAATCTAAAAATAATAAAAATAAACAAAGATGAACATTAAAGATATGTCTTGGAACGACGTCGCGACCAAGAGGTCGAAAAACGAGTTCTTTCCCAAGAGAATAAGAGGCTTGATAGTGGGAACATCGAATTGTGGAAAGTCCAGTCTGTTGATGAATCTGTTGTCGCAACATGACTGGTTGTATTACGACACATTATTTGTGTTTGGCAAGTGCTTGTTTCAACCCGAATACAGATTGCTTCGAGAGTGCATGGATCGTAGATTGCCTAAGGACGTCATAGCCAGAATCTTTGACAGTGGGGAAGAATTTGACAAAAGTGAAGCTTCCCTTTCGACCATTTTGGACGGTGCGGCAATGGAATTGATGAAGAGAAATGCGTCTTCGAACGTCGAGTGTCGATTTTATGAGAACGCTAGCGACGTTCTGGATCCTAGAGAATTGAAATAGGAAGATAAGAATCTCATGATTCTCGACAATCTGCTTTTGAAGAGACAGAGCCGATGCGAATCGTATTACGTTAGGGGTCGTCACAGCAACGTGGACTGTTTGTACCTATCTCAGAATTATTTTCGATTGCCTAGACAGACGATAAGGGAGAAAGCTAATTTACTGTGTCTCTTTCGCCACGATCTCAAGAATCTCAATCACATCTACGGTGATCACGTCGCAAACGACATGAGCGTGGCGGAATTCAGGAGATTCTGCAAGAGGGTTTGGGATGGAGGACTTTACAATTTCGTCGTGATCGATTTGACTAGCGAATTTAATCGCGGAAAATATCGGTGCGGATTCGACAAGTTTTATGCTTCTGATGATAATAAGACAGAGAGTGAAAACAAAAATTAGAAAATAATAAATCATCAAATAATTTAGTTTTGAAAAAATAAAAATAAAAATTAAAAATATAATGTTCGAACAAGGAGAATTGTTAGAACGGGTAGCCGAGAATAAAGCTGCAAAACAATCCATTCAAGTCGTGGTGAGTGGCAATTCGACTCGATTTGCGACGAAATTCAAACCTTCCATCGAATTGAATAGAGAGAAAAGATACGAGATGGCGTTGGTGAATCTGGAGACTTATTATTCCTTTCCCAACATCACCGAAAAGAATAACTCGGTCAAGTATTCCGACAGAGTGGATTGGTTGGAGATTCGAATTCCAATAGAAGATTTAAACAATTACATTCAGATGCAAATGAAGACGGATGGAAAGGGAAGCAACAAGATCAGACTTGCTCCCAACCCTAATACCCTACAGACGATGGTGGATTTGGAAGATAATTTTCGAGTGGATTTCAACATGGACGATTCTATAGGCAAGATTCTGGGATTCGATCGAAAGATGCATCGAGGCCACGCGGCATCTGAAAATATGGTTGACATTCTGGCAGTCAATAGCATTCTGGTGAACGTGGACGTGATTGCTGGAAGCTACGTGAATGGTAGCGCTTAACCGAAGATCTATTCCTTCTTTCCAAACGTGTCGGTTATAAGATCATGGAACGACCTCGAAATTGGACCGGAGTGACTTTTCCAACGCAGTAAAAACACATCAAACGTTTCAAGGTTCAAAATCCCACCATAGCGGTGAACGTCTTGGGATATGACGATGAAAAACGAATGATCTATCCTCTCAGACAGACTTCATATCTCGAAAAGAGAACAGACAATTATTTTAATATTGATTTCGAATGGTGACAATCGTCATTATTGTTGGGTTACAGATTCGAGCCGATTACTGTCGAGACAAAATAATAAACATAAATGAAAGATATGTTTATGTTGCAACTACATGAAAGCGTTTCACAGCAAAAAATCGTTAGTGAAACATCAGGAATATTGCAACGAAAATGAAGGTATTGCCGTCGAAATGTCTAAACCCAAAACCATCGTGAACTTTCAAAATCACAATAGAAGGTTAAAAGTACCATTTGTCGTGTACGCTGATTTTGAATGCTTCACCGTGAAAATGAGTTCCTGCCAACCCAACGCTCTTCAAAGTTATGTTGAAAGATATCAAAAACACATGCCTTTGGGCTATTGCATTTACGTGAAATGCGCTTTCGACTCACAACACGACATGGGTCCCTCCACCTACATGAAACAGTATGAAGACGACGACGTAGCTCAAAGGTTCGTGGAAGAGTTAGAATCGAAAATTCAAATTTTATATGACAAATTCAAAACACCGGCGAAAATGATCATCACGTGAGAGCAGCAGGACGAAAATAACAGAGCCACTGAATGTCACATATGCAGACAATCGTTCAACGAGAATTCGAAGGAAAATAAGAAGGTTAGAGACCACGATCATTACATGGGTCTGTATCGCGGTCTGGCTCACAGCAAGTGTAATTTAAAATATCGAGATGCTGTTTTCTATCCGGTGATATTTCACAATCTCTCGGGTTACGACAGTCATCTGTTCGTGAAAAATCTCGGCACCTCCCACAAAGAATTAAATTGCATCGCGAACAGCGAAGAAAGATACATTTCCATCACGAAATGGAAGCTCATGGAGAAGAAAAGAATAATCGATGGAGAGACGTTGGAAGAAAAAACATAATCTATTTGTAGAGGCATATGTTTCATCGACAGTTTTAAATTCATGTCGTCCGCTCTGGAAAAATTAGTCGATAACATGAGCAAGGATAAATTTAAAATCACTCACGAGCGAACATTTTGGAGAATGAGTAGACGGCATGTTCTTACAATTACATGAATGATCTAAAGAGATTCGACGACACCACACTACCTTCGAAAGAAGATTTTTATTTGAAATTATAGAGATAACATGAGCAAGGATAAATTTAAAATCACGAGCGAACATTTCGGAGAATGAGTAGACGTCTATTCTTACGATTACATGAATGATCTAAAGAGATTCCATGACACTACACTACCTTCGAAAGAAGATTTTTATTCGAAATTATACAAATCCGACATTTCCGATGAGAATTACGAACACGCCAAAAACGTGTGGAAATCATTCAATATGAAAACCATGAGAGATTATCACGATCTCTATCTGAAGACCAACAAATTCAAAACACCGGTGAAAAAGATCATCTAGGCAGACGTGTTCGAAAATTTTCGAGATGTCTGTCGTCGAAATTACGATCTGGATCCGGCTTGGTATTTCACTGCACCCGGTCTGGCTTGGGACGCTCTGTTGAAGACCACCAAAGTCCAATTGGAATTATTATCTGATGTGGACATGTTGCTCATGTTCGAAAGGGCTGAGGCTAGATATTCTGAAGCTAACAATCCCTACATGAAAGAAGGTTTCGATTCGAAATGATCGAATAAATACATACAGTATTGGGATGCTAATAATCTGTACAGTTGGGCTATGAGTCATCCTTTACCGATTGGAAATTTCGAATGGGTGATGGAACCTGAAGAGATGCAAAAATGGAGAGACTATCCTTGCATTTTAGAAGTCGATTTGAACTATCCAGAAGAATTACACGGTCTACACAATGATTATCCGCTGGCTCCCGAATGAATGGAACCGATCGAAGGAGACCAGAAAAAACTCATTCCCAATTTATTTAACAAACGTAAGTACGTCGTCTACAGCAAAAATTTGAAACAATACATCGATTACGGGAAATTAGTCATTATACATCGCATCATTCGATTCGACGAAGAGCCTTGGATGAAAAAATACATCGATCCCAACACGAATCTCAGAATTCGAGCCGAGAACGATCTCAAAAAAGATTTCTTCAAACTCATGAACAACTGCATGTACGGTAAATTGATGGAAAACATCAGGAAGAGAACCGACATTCGATTCGTTACATCTGAGAAAAAAGCTAAAAAATTAGTACCGAAACCCAATTACAGACACCGAACCATATTCGATGAAAATCTAATGGCCATTCACATGCAAAAGACGCACCTGAAGTTCGACAAACCCTATTATCTCAGACCGATCATCTTAGATATCAGCAAGCGATTGATGTACGGGTTTCACTATGATTACGCCAAACGAAAATTTGGTGATAAAGCCAAACTACTTTTCACCGACACGGAAAGTTTAGTTTATGAGATAGAGATGAAAGGCGTCTACCGAGATATATCTCCGGATGTGGCCGCGTGGTTCGAGATGAGCAATTATCCCATCGATCACCCATCCAACATTCAATCAAACAACAACAACAAGGTGTTGGATAAATTTAAGGATGAGAGTGGTGGTAAACAAATCGTCAAATTCGTGGGTTTGAGACCCAAACTGTATGCTTATCGTCTAGAAGGTGAAGAGATCAAGAAGTGCAAAGGGGTTAAAACGTGTGTGGTGAAGAAAAACATCTCTTTTCGAGAGTATAAAGATTGTCTGTTCGGAAGTGGTCCAGTGTATAAGACTATCAATTCGATTCAAAGTGAAATCATGACTTGTATACTGAAATCGTCAACAAGATTTCGCTGACGACCGACGACGATAAGAGATTCGTGTTAGATGATAAAATAAGCACTCGGACATTGGACTTTGGATATAATTACGGACGATAGGATTCCAGGTAGGATTCCAGATATGATTAAGGATGATAGGATTCCAGAAAATCAAGAGGAATTAGACGGATTCAAGATTATGGAAATCGATAGAGATATTGAGAGAGTTAGTTTAAAAAAGAAAAAGAAAAAAAATATAAAAACTAACGTCATTTTAGTGAATTATAATAAAATAAATAAATAAAAAAAAAAATATACACATTTATGAATAAGAAAATAGAGATATCCGTAGAAGGTGTCATCTTACCTAATGACCCCCTATCCAACATCGATCTGTTGAATGCAGCGAAGGATTTGAAAATCAAAGATTTTCTAGACGTGTTTTCCAGAGATGCCTTGCCGAAGTGAAGACCTCGACAATCAGAATGCAGAATTTTAAATCTAGACAATTTATCAGGTGAAGGCACTCACTGGGTGGCGTGGTTCAAGGACGGGAAGAAGAAGAATTATTATTTCGACAGCTACTGAATCTCGCCGCCGAAAGAAATAAAGAACTATTTCAATAAATCGATGGTTCGTTACACCACGGAACAAGTGCAATCACCAGATCAAGTGTTTTGCGGTCACCTGTGTCTCTACGTTCTCAAGAGATGGTCTGAAGGAGATCGGTTTCAAGACATTCTCAATGATTTACATTAGAGAGAGATTTTTTTATAGTATATATAAAGGTAAAAAAATTATTTTAAAAAATTTAATCGAATAAAAACGAAAAATAAAAAATAAGTGAAATAATTCGTTTTTAATAAACTGCATTTGAAATATATTTTTTAAAACAAAAAACCTCAAAACAACATGCCAGTAGATAAATTTGGTAGAAGTGATGATGAAAGTCAACCCAAAAAGAAGAGGAAGACGCTCGAAGTCGGCGATGGTTATGGCATTGCCAACTTGGACGAACATTACGTTTGGAGATACGAACCTCGAGAGGAACCTTTGAACATGAACGATAAGAAGCTCTACAATCTTCCTGAGCCAATAGATCTTGCAGATGCTGCGACTAAAACATACGTTGACAGGGGGAATGTGGATTTCAAATGAATCATGCTAGATAATTCTGTGGATAAAGCCATGATTGACGATCTCGATCTGAAATCTAAACGTTTGGTGAACGTCATGAATCCCATAGATTCCACTGATGCCGCGACCAAGAAATACGCGGACGACTCTCACGTGCGATTCAGCGAACATCTGAGAAATAGATACGTTCAGAAAACGATGCAATCGGAATTGAACGCCAATTCCAACAAGATAATGAACGTGGCCACTCCCACGAATCCCAAGGACATGGCGACCAAACACTACATAGATCTGGAACAGAGAAAGTCTGACAGACGAGAAATGAAATCGGATCTGAATGCGGGATTCAACAAGGTATTGAATCTGTCGAAGGTCGATGACACGGATGCGGACTCCACCGTGGTCAACAAGGGCTACATGGATTCTGCCGTGATATGATCTCAAGAATACTAGAATCGCAAGTGGACGATCTCTACCTGAACAAACAATCTGGCGGAACCATGGAGGGTGGCATCAACATGAATGGTCACAATTTATTCTGTCTCGATCGCGATCCGAATTCGATTCCAGCATGGTCAGCAGGAAGTACATGGATGACAACTCAGTCTGGAGAAAGGTCAACATCATGGAAGGTAAACTAGACATGGGCGGACACGCGCTCACGAATCTACCGGACCCCATGAGCATGACGGACGCCTGCACCCTGATTTCCGTGGTGGAGAAAGTCAAATACGCTAGACAATTGATCACCATGTGGGCTGAGGAGAGTGGCATGTTAGAGGAGGGAAAAGCTGAGTGGTCTTTCGGAAATGGACGTAGCGGATCGCAACATGGTCAGGTGGGATATCCCATGCCTTTGGGAGGTGAAATCATATGAATGGGTCTGGCTTCCACGGATTTAAATAACAGAGTGGTCATCAATCTCGCGGTGAACGGAGTAGAGAGCGATAAGAGATACAGCATTGAAAAGACTGAGAATCAACATGCGCATGTTAGCACGTTTGGCACACCTCTCAAAGTGAACGCCGGAGACAGGATTAATTTCGTTACGAAAACCAATAGTCCTGAAGCCGCCACTTCCGTGGTGAGCCTACTGATTGAAATAGATCCTTTGAACAAACAGTGAATGCATGGAAATAATTATTTAAAAAATAATGAGTGATTATTAAAAACAAAAAAAAACAAAAAAAACTAATGAGATTTAGAAAGATGTTCAATCTCTCTAGATCTCATTACTTTTTATTTTTTTTTGTTTTTTTTGTTTTTAATAATTACTCATTACTTTTTTATTATTTTTTTCACACACACGTCTCTCATCGAATGATCGACATCTTATTTCCATCCGATTCGAATTGTAATTCTCTGTACGACAGGACCAGAGTGAAGGCTTCAGTTTTTCTTGGCACGTTTCTATCAAATTACATCTTGATCTGAATGTCTAAGACGCTACTCTTGAGTCGTTCGCTCTGTTTACTGACGTCAAATACGAACATGGGATACATCGACTTGTATTCACCGGGAGATATATTAGGGTTGCTCATGAATTCGTCTAGACCATGATACTTCTTTCTGAAATCTGCGGCGTCACCGTATAGTCTGCAAAAATCGTTCTTGTCGAACGACGTGTTGTAATTGATTGTTGGATATCTCGTGGCATTCAGAAACACTTGCATGTTTCTCAAATTGCAGTGATCGAATAGTGATGCATTCTTTTCCTGAGACCCGTCCCTATCGGCCTGAAACGCAACCACGATGAAATGCGGTCTCTCGGAAGTGGATTTCATGGTCAATCTCCAATCAAAGTGATTCGTGGAGAATGGAATGCGAGCTGTGTCGCACTGTCTCATTCTAAATCTCACGGGTAATTTACTCTTGGATTCTATGATCTTGTAGAGACAGGTCTTTTTCCACGATCAAAGGCTGCACGTGCAGAATGAACCACGATATCTTGTGTAGAGTTATCTTACCCACATCAGTCACGGCGAGTCTCACTATTGCGTCGACGTTTCCTTTTCGAATCAACGTCAGATTGTGTTTGAATCCGTACATGATCTTGTTGTAATCGTCTGCGAATCCGAAGATGTGTTTCAAAGGTATCCTGAATGAAAACGTTCCTTTAGGTCTGGACGTCTTGATGACGTAGTCGAGTATCACAGCGGCACCGGCGCTAGCAGGACCGATGGTGTCTTTCATCCACAAGTGATTAAGTCCTCTGGATTTCAAAAAATCATCCAGATACGTCAAGAGTCCAAACATCGTGGTGGCCTGACCGGGATGAAACACAGATTCTATCTCTTGTCCGGATAACAAGTATTTTATATTACTGAATAGATGCATGATACCATTATTGGCTAGAGTAACCGTGTCGTCGTCGGCGTATTCGGTCCCATCTTCCTTGGTGAGACGTCCCTGCAACACTATGTAACTCTTGCTAGGATGAACGAATAGATCTTGGGTTTTGACGTTGATTTTTATCTCTCCTGCATTGTTCAAACTCGTTCCGGTTATCGGTTCATATTCGGGAACCTCATATTCTTGAATACTTTCATCTTTTACTAGGCTTTGTGCGATATCTAGTATATTTGCCATTTTTGAAGTTTTTTTTGTTGTTTTTTTTTTTTTATTAATTAGCTTGCTTTTTTATCTAAAAATAGTTTTAATTATTGTTATTATTATTATTTTTTCTCTCCTTTATATATCTATATGTAAAGAAGAAAATGTTAAAGAGAGTAAATAAAAAAAAAATTGTTTTCTTTATTAAACCTTCATCTTCTGCAATTGTTGTTCATAAAACTTTCCAATGATCTCTTCTCCATCCAAAGCTTCGATTTCGTAAGTCACCAGATCGGTGTGAAATAGTTTGATTATCATGAAGGTTTCCGAGGTCCATCGAGGAGTGTAAACCTTTTTGAAGTGATTCTTATAAGCGTAGATTCTCACTCGATCGCCGACTGCACATTTCGGCGTTTTAGACTTCTTCCTGATCTTAGATCTCCCAGGATATAGATTCGGATAGACCCGTTTTTCGTTTCGAGGATCGCTAGCTTCCACGGGAGTCATTTTGATCGATCTGTGTCACGTGTTGTTGTAATCTTTGACCAGACCGTTCAGCGCGTATATGTATTTCTTGGTCGAATTCGCCGTGAAGTATCTGTACATCTTGTCCTTCATCGTTCAATTCCAACGTTCCACGATGCTGGCTTTCTCTTCGTTTTCTATTGAGTAGAGGTCGACTAATCGATGAACGTGCTTGTTGTAGAATTCCTTTCCCTTGTCCACCCACAATTTATCCGGTTTTCGAGAAGACGAGTCGAACACGCTCTTCAGAGCCTCGGCGATGCAAGGTCCCGATTTATTCTTCAAATCTCTGATCCAACCATATTTGGTAAAAACATCAATGACCGTCAATAGATATTTGACGCCCTCATTCCACCTCGAAAACGATCTCATGTCGCCAAGTCGGCGGACCAAATGTCATCCAGACCTTTCTCGAACACCCTTCTCTTTCGAAATTTATGCACGATGGGTTTGTGTAACTCCTCGGCCAATTCGCTCGTCAATAATCGTTTCTTCTTCTTTTCCAATGCGCTTTTTTTAACGCCCCATCCGAATCTACGTTTCGCACCGATCAGATTGCCGACCAGCAAAAGTTCTATCTTCTCTCTCCTGGTCGGATTCGATATACCTCTCAATTTCGCCAACACGTTTTTATCGCAGACGTCGTTGCGAGTCTTGGTGTCAGGATGTCTGGCGTAGCACAGATCGTGATCATATGTGGCTGTGTCCACCCTATTCACGGGTTTGCTCCAAGATTTAGGAGTCAGATCGGCGTTGAGTCTCTTGTTCAATTTCGTTCCGGGTCCAGTGAAACTGTGACCTGGCAGATGCATTTAGATAGGTAGATTATTGATCATTTTATTCACGATGCCTTTACCTTTGCTCGTGTTTTTTTTTTGACGAATCGAGTCTTGATTGAACCACACACATCGCAAATTCCGCGAAGCATCTGTCTGTTGTTTTTAGTTCGTACTTCTCAAAAATTACCCATCTCGGTAACTCTCTTACACTTTACGCAATACATTTTTTTAGAGTTATTTAAATTAATTTCGTATTTATTTTTTATTTTATATATAAATTTAATATTTTCTTTTTTTGAAAATTCTGTTCTTATTATATATATTTTTTTTTTCAATCGCTGCTCTTGAGTTCTATCAACTTACCGAATTCCTCCCTGGCCTCTTTCCTCCCTTTTTCCATGAGAGAATCCTTCATCTCTTCCTTGATGATCTAACGAGTCTTGATTCTCACGGCTTCTTTCATGGCATCATATTTCGTGTTCTCACCCAATATCGTGAAGTATTCTCCGTCCGATATCCTACCGTCTTTCAATGCCATCGAGATCATTTCGGATATCGTTTCGATCTTGGAGTTGGCCAAGACACGAATCTTTTCATGTTTCCTTGCCTTCAGATATAATTTCCTACTCAAAAAGTTTCCGCGCGTGCTAAACAATCTGGCAGCGAGAGCCACTCCTTCTATGGTCAACACGATCGGAATACCGACCGCTGGCCGCGTGTAAACCCATGGAAATTGTGATGAGTGTCGTGTTGACCCCGTTGACGAATTTCATGAGACGCGAATACTTCTTCTTGAGAGAACGACGAGAATCTCTCTCTAGAGTCAGATACAATTGGACTCTACTGATTTGATCGATGCGATACCTCTCTCCTCTTTCTTTTTCTTCTGGCGACGGTGCCGTTCGGCTTCTAATCCTCGTTGTCATCTAACGTAAGATACAATTTATTTCTGGTTCTCATTTTATGCTTTTTTCTTTCTAATATTAGATAAAAAATTTATGTGTGTATTTAGTTTTATTTTCTATTCTCCCTTATTTATATCATCGAGAAAACTTAGACGTATGCTTCCTCCAGCAATAATTTCATGACGCATCCCTTGTCTTCTAAAGTCAGACTTCTATGCGCCAATTTCATTTCTTCCGAATTGGTGGGCTTATCTCGCCCGCTACAGAAGACTAATCTCTTCTAAAATTTGATCACGTCGTCGATTTGAATGCATTCGAATGCCGGTTCGAAATACATGAGGACCATATCTTCCCTTGTCAGACACAAATGATCCTCGTGATCGAAGTCTAGATGATCCTGACACCCGACGCATCGTTCTAACAAGAGGCGACCTAGTTGTTCGTTCACGCAGAATGCGTAGGCTCTCATCAGCATTTTTAAAAGAAACCTTGCTCTCAAAATCTGGGAATTGTTCATGATTTACGTATATTTTATTATCTATTTCGATTCGATATTTATTTTTTTTAAATAACTATTTATTTATATATATTTCTTTTCCTCTCCTATGTATATCAATCACTTTTTTATTTCCTCTCGACAAAACCGATTCTATTACGATTCACCTCACAAAACTCGCGAGGTGAATCGGCAAATCGTTTTCGCCGATCAGATTGCACCTTAGACCGTCCAGAACGTGATCGCGAACGTGGTGGTGTCCCAGAACCGGCAAACCGCATTTTTTCGATGTACCAGAGGTCGAAATCGGTTTTTAAAAAAATAAAGAAAATCCTTGATGAGTAACTTCACTTTACACTCACTTTTCACCATTGGCGAACGTCGAAAAAACGTTTTGAGATCGATTTTCTCTGTCCTAGAATCCGCAAATGGGTTTCACCGATTGGATCGCACCCTCAACCGTTCAAACAGCCGTTGGCAAACGTCGGTGTCCCAGAATCCACAAACCGCTTTTTTGATGCTGTCTTAGAAGCCGCAAAACGTTTTTTGCTTGCGTTCACCAACGATAGATTGAAGGTCTGATCCGCGATGGGAACTGTGAGAAAAATTTTTAAATTTACATTTTCTTCAAATTTCATATATTTTTCCCTTCCGAGCGATGTTTCGAATTTCACTCGTTCGCCAACGGATGTTTGAACGTCAAAAGTGCGATCTGAGAGCCTCAAAAACAATGCGGATTCTGGGACACCATGAAAAAACGACATTTTTTACACTCTGTACACGATTTAACACTGAATCCCTATGGCGGTACACGTACATGTACATGTACAGTTTTTGTAAATTCTGTCCTAGAATCCGCAATTATCACCTACTGACGATTAACTCTAATTAAAATATACAGTATTATTTCTTATCGGAAATCAGATTCGTCTTCAATTAGCGTCTCTCAGGGCTCATAACATGAGACATTTTCATTAGCCATTTGAACACCGATGGTATTTTTACGTCATTTCAATGACGTCACGTCAATGGTGCACTTGTCTTCAACCAATGCTAACCCTACCTGTGTGGAGTTCATACGTTGGGGAGTCCCACAGTTGCTCTCCGCTGCTAGATGGTTTTTGCCGGGTACTCCGGCTTCCACCAACTGACACGAGATGACCCTAGCTGTCGAAAGTGTCATTAAACCCCAATAAAAATGACATCTCTTGGAAAAACGAGTATTTATTTACGTGTAGACCAATCAAGCAGATTGTTCTACTTTACAAATTGATCGGACCTTCTATTTACCGACTGAAAATGTGATGTTGTCCCAGTACTTCACTTTCAAATGGTTAATTAAGGTTAGCATAGTATGGGCACCTACCCAGGTCACTGTTTTATCCCTTTACCCAACGAAGACGAGTTCAAAATTTATTATTTTAAATATCATTTTTTAATTTTTTTTTTAAAATTTCAACAAAACCATATCATGTGACCCCTCTTTGGAACAAGCTCGTCGAGGTCGTTCCAAAGAGGGGTCACATGATATGGTTTTGTTGAAATTGTTTGAAAAATAATATTTTTTCAACTACTGAATTTGCAGGAGGGTGCGGGCAATTCGTTGGGTAAAGGGTTAAGATTGCGTGTTTGCCCTTTGAAAGCACAGAACGCAAGTACAGCGATCAACAAAGAAGATCACAGGTCACCTTTACCTTCCTCCTTCGTTTTCGATAATCAGGAACTGACCAACCCAAAAATGATAGCCGACAAATTCAATAATTTTTTTATCAATATTGGGACAAATGTTAGAGATCAGGTTCCTGATACCACAAGGCATTTTTCGGAGTTCCTTGATGATAATAGCGCTAATTCTTTTTTCGTTTCTCCCACCAATGTGCAGGAAGTAATCTTATGTATTAATAGTTTATCAGCGAAATCAAGTCAGGATTATGATAACATATCAACAAAATTACTAAAGGAAATCAAATTCGAAATAGCACACCCCCTAACACATATAATCAATCTTTCATTTTCCAATGGTATTGTCCCCAATAAAATGAAAATAGCCAAAATTATTCCCGTTTTTAAGGCAGGAGATAAGCAACTTTTTAATAACCAGTTCTTCTTGGATTGCTTCACAATCTGACCATCTACCTCTATGACCTCTTCATCACGAGCTACAGTTGAAGATGAAAATGTTTGTGAATGATGATGAGCACAGTTTTTAATTATAACAAGTTTTCTTTGCTCTTGCAGTTTCAAAGAGTCAATATATTCCTTCCTCTCATGCCCAGATAGGGCCCTAGCAGGAACATCATCACCAGGTGATACAAAGTTTTTATTCAGTTCTTTTAACATGGATACACCTGAATGTGAAAGAGTTCGATGGTGGTGATTAATGTTGCCCTTTCTTGTGAATTTTTTCCCACATGAGTCACATTTCCATAAAATAACTGTCTCTTTATGAAATTTACGCCAATGAGCATAATAGTCCTGTGCCTTCATAAAGATGGTGGAAACTGGACAAGACAACACCTGGCACTTCATCCCTCTTGGATCAAAAACCGGACGGTTCTCTTCAGTAAACTTCTCCATTTCTTCTTCATCAACTTTCAAAGAGAGCTCCATTCTGAAAGAACTAAACAGACTATGGACTATAGATCTGTCTGGGTCGAATAATTCGCCCAGAGCGAGTGGTGACAGGACCAGAATAACTGGCTGCCAGTTCAGAACAATCAGAAATATCTTGAAATTCTTCTATATCAGTAATGCCTCCCTCATCTAACCAACTATCAGGTACATTCTTACCCTCATAGGGTTTAAGGTGGTCAATATGAACAGTTTTTATAGCTGCATTCCTATGTTCCTGAATAACATAACTCACATCACTCTGTTTTTCAATTATCAGGTATGGTCCAACCCAACCCAAACCTAGTTTCTGCTTTGCTTTAGGTGGGTACCAATGCCAAACCCAAGACCCAACTGAAAACTCCCTTGATTTAGCATTTTTATCATAAGCTTTTTTCTGTCGGGTGGCAGCTCGACCCAATTGTTCGTATGCAAAACTAAATGACTTTGTAAGCACACTCTGAACCCATTCAACATATTGTATAGGACATACCCAATCCTTAGATCCTGGAGGAAAACCCGTCATTATGTCTACAGGAAACTTTACCTCCCTTCCCAACATAAGTAAGTTTGGTGACACATGTGTACTTGAATGCTCAGTAGCTCTGTATGCCATAAGTAAATATGGTAAATGTTGATCCCAGTCAGACTGATTTGTATCAACAAAAATTGAAAGCATTTGCAATAATGTTCTGTTGAAACACTCAACTAATCCGTCTGACTGAGGTCTGTATGGTGCAGTGCGGGATTTATCAATACCCAAAAGTAAACAGATTTCTTCAAACAATTTAGACTCAAACTCACATCCCTGGTCAGTATGAATTCGACTTGGACAGCCAAACCTACATATTATTTGAGTTACTAATAAATTAGCTACAGTTTGAGCAGTGTGGTTTTTAGTGGCAAAAACTTCCTTCCACTTGGTGAAATAATCGCCAAACACAATCACATATTCATTCCCATCTTCAGTTAAAGGCAGAGGGCCCAACACATCTATAGCAATACATTGCATAGGATAATTATTGACAACTTGTTGAAGAGGAAATTTTCCAACACCAGGCCCTGGTTTTCTCTGAGCACATTCGTCACAGGATTTACACCAATGTTCAATAGCTTCATCCATACCAACCCAATAAAAACGTTTTTTAATATTTGCTACAGTTTTGTCACGGCCAAAATGACCTGCTATTTTATCTACATGCAGTTTTTGAAATATATACTCCCTCATTTGAGTTGGGGCTATTATTTGTGATACTTCCACCCCAGTAATGATGGCTTTCCTATATAGAACATTATTGTGCAAGAAAAGATCTTCCCACTGATTCCATAATTTACCTGCTTTATAATCAAGTTTGAAAAGATCTGATTGTGGTGGTTTAATTCCCTTATTTAGAGCATTTATTATCCACTTTAAATCGGGGTCACAAGCCTGCATATCAGACAACTCAACAGGGGACCAACAATCCAACCAACTGGTCTCAGCCACAGGTGTTATAATTGTTGACCCATGAGAATCACCTGATTCATCATTTTCTGGAGGGAAAGAATTTCCACATGGATTAGATAGACCAGATGGATCTGATCTCATGGTTCCGACATGAACACTGTGAGACTACCACCACCCCCACACAAGAGACTACCACCACCCCCACAACTGGGACAACTTGAACAAATCCCTTTACAAGACTTCCAAGCTATTCGGGACATGGCATCAGCATTTCTATGCTTATAACCTGGCCTATGCTGAATTTCATAATCAAAAGTGTCTATCAGACTTATCCATCTTGCTATCATACCTTCTGGTTCCTTAAAGTTTTTTAGCCATACCAGGGCAGCATGATCGGTACGTAACAAAAACTTCTGGCCCAACAAATAATGTTTGAAATACTTCATAAAAACAACTACAGACAACAATTTCCTCTTTGTAACACAATATTGCATTTGGGACTTACTCAATGTTTTGCTTGCATAAGCAATTACCCTTTCCTGGCCATCCTGGATTTGAGAAAGTACTGCACCAATGGCGATTCCACTAGCATCAGTATCAAGAATATACTGGCCATCAGGATTTGGTAAAGAAAGAACTGGAGCTGAAGACAAGCTATCTTTCAATTTCTCAAAAGCGATGTTACACTCCTGATTCCAATGAAATCTTATGGACTTTCTGGTAAGTAAGGTCAAAGGGTTAATGATTTCTGCAAAATTTGGAATATACTTCCTATAGTAAGAAACAAAACCAATAAAACTTTTGACTTGCTTTTTGGATGTTGGGGCTGGCCAATCCTGTACTGCTTCAATCTTTCTCGGATCACACCTTATACCTTCTTCTGACACCAAATGCCCGAGAAAACAAACCTCCTTACAAAATAAAGCACATTTAGTAGGTTTTAGTTTGAGATTAGCTTGCCGCAATCTATTAAAGACAAGTACGAGATTATAAAGAGCTTCAACAAAATTTTTGCCAAATATGACCACGTCATCCAAATAACAAAGACATTTCTTGAACCTCAGTCCTGACAAAACTCGTTCCATCATTCTTTTAAAAGCAGCTGGTGCATTGGAAAGCCCAAATGGCATGACATTGAAATGATGAAGACCTCTATGGGAAGAAAAGGCTGTTTTAATTTTATCACAGTCAGAAAGCGGAATCTGCCAATACCCACTAGCCATATCAAGAGTGGAATACCATTTTTGCTGACCCAAACTCTCTAGAGTATCATCTATTCTGGGCAATGGATATGCATCTTTTTTAACTTTGGAATTCAATTTTCGAAAGTCTACACAAAACCGTGGAGTACCATCCTTTTTAAGCACAATACACACTGGAGAAGACCAAGGGGAATCACTCGGCTCAATGATTTTATTCTCCAACATTTTATCAATTTCCTGATCTACCATCACCTTTTGGGTAAGTGGAACACGCCTTGGAGGAATTTTATGAGGAGGATTAGTTCCAGTATCAATAGAATGAGATATTAAATGTGTTTTACCTAACTTTCCATCTGGACCACAAAAGATATCTTCAAAATGCAAAAGAACAGCAGCTAACCTACGTTTTTCTTCCGAATTAAGATCAGAGGATTTTTCAACTAAAAGCCTCAGATGATCTGGTAGCTCATCAACAGAAATACTCTGGTCTAAAACATCAAGATCAACATCATCAGATAGCACTGTTGATACACTATGTGCTTCTCCAAGTTTATCCCCTAACTTAATTTTGACAGGTTTTACTCCAAAATTAAAAACTGATAGAACTATTTGGTCAGGTGAAGTGGCCACAGCAGTTTTAGCTACAAGCACACCCTTATTTGTCATAAAATTTGAGGGTTCCACCAAAGCAAATTCCTCATCCAGTTGTTTATCTATTTTGCCAGTTACAAATATTTCTGATAAAGGTTGTATAACTTGACCTTCACTAACATGAACATTAGCCATTGAATATGTTTGATGGTGAAATAGGCGGACATTTTTATCACCTAACATTAACACTTTCTGTTGTACCTCAATAACTGCCCTATTTGATGACAAAAAAATCAAGTCCTAAAATACCACTGAGTTGGTCAATCTCAGCAATAAAAAAATTTTGTTTTATTGTAAAATCAATGAACTCCAAATTCAGGGGAATTTTCCCAATAACTTTCACAGGTTCCCCATTAGCTGCAGTTAGTCTGTTAGTTGCAGATTTTAAACTAGATTGAGCAATACCCAATTTTGAAAACAACTTATGATTTATGACTGACACTGGAGATCCTGTATCCAGAAGAAAAACACAATTTACATGAGCGATAACAGCCCTAATAAACAAACACTGATTTGGCACCTCAACATCAACTGGACTCTCAACTTTAACTCCTTTAAAGTTTTGCTTTTGAGGCGTTGAAAACAAGTTTTCAACATTACATTCATCAAATGAACTCTCTATATAACTATTTTCATTCAACTTTTTAGGGCATACCTCACTACTTTGAGCCTTAATACTCAATTTATTTTCACCAAAGGTAATTTTTTTTCTCTCTATAAACATGATCCTTATCTTGTTTTATATTCAAATCATCATTATATGACTGATTACCTTCATTTACTACATCATTTTGAGACGGCACATCTAATATCTGATTATTTGTGACCGTAGAAGAAAAATTTTCATTACTTTCATTAATTTGAAGAAAATCATCAAATTCCGAATAATCTGAGGCTAGACCTTTTCTTGTACAATGCTCTTTATTGAGAAAATCTGAAACTTTTGGATGCAAGCTATTTGAAACAAAATCAGAATTATCCCTATGGCCCTCAAAAGACCTGTGATTAAGCTTTTGTAAATATGGATTTACAGAGTTTGATATTTTTGAATCTGGACCAATGCAGCTTGATACCTGCTGCGAAGGACTCACCGAATGTTGTTCAAATGGTCGTTGTTGAGAAATGGCTGAGCTGCCGACCCCAAGTCCAGCCATCATTAGTTTCCCTGATTAGTTTGATCAAACATTCTCTTTCTACATTTTGCCTCTACATGGCCAACTTTATGGCAATAATCACAAACTACACGGGGTGGTGGAATGGTATAATTTGCTGAATTAAGTTTAACAAACTGATTCTCCAAAAATTTCAACCTTTGTGAAAATTCAGACTCAGATTCATCAGGTTGAAATTTTACCTGATCGACAGAGCCCTCAATAATCTCATACTCAGCTGCCACGGCTATGGCTTTGTATAGTGTTTCAGGGTGGCTATATTGAACATGCTTTCTCCATTTCACATCACCTAACCCTTGAATGAATTGCTCTATGACAAAAGGTTCAATATCCACAACATTAGGGAATGCTTGTCGGGCTAACAGACTAAGTTCATGACCAAATTCACGAACACTCTGCCCCGGTTTTCTTTTACTGTTTCGAAATAAAGCCCTATTAGCAGTAGTTCGTTCCTCTGGATGAAAATAATGCAAAAGAACTTTCTTCAGTGCTTCAAAACTTTGTAACTGTTGACTATTAAGACCACCCAACAAAGTTTGAGCACGTCCTCTGAGACTAATCACCAAATGGGCTGCTTTCTCAGAATCATTCCACTTATTAATAGTAGCAACTGTCTGGAAATGAACTAAATAGTCAATAATATCCCAGCTACTAGAGTCAAATACCTCAGGCATTATAGCTTTTTGAAAGTTTAATGGACTTTGTATGGGATTTGACATCAATAACCCCTGTGCAGAATTTGATCTACCTGCAGTTGTGAAAGTTTGAGGAACACATGTAACATTTGCATAAGATTGAGATGGTACAAAATGTGACACACTTGGCATTTCAGGTATCATAATTATTGGATCTCTACTTGCTGGGATAACTGGTGATTGTTGACAAGGAAATACACCACCTCTGGATGGTAGATCAACTTGAGTTCCCCTCGAAAAATTCTGACCCACAGAATAATCGGTATTAGAAATCCCACTTGAATGACGTGGTTTGTCAGATGAAAAATGTCCAAATTGAAAGGGGCTATAAATTTCATTGCCCACCGATGAACAATCAGGAACCCGCTCTGAACCAGTTGGCTGCCTATCAAAAGAATGTTGATTTGCCCCAGCTAGACTAGAGGGATCCCTATTATCCCTGTGTGCAAAACCAGCCCTGCTAGGAATATCTGCATCTATAACTAGCAAAGGATTTTGATCGAAATCATTCCCTCTATAATGAACATCTGGGTCCTGTATGTATAAATTATTGTGAGAACCTCTCATGTGGATATTAACATCAACCTGAGGATCTACAGAATAAGAATCATCAAGAATTGATTCCTCATATTGGTATTCTTGACTATTTACTAATTCAGGACCTTCCTGGCCTGTTCTTTGGTTAATAGCTGGTCCATATTGTACATAGGACCTTGTCACATGAATGGTCCTGTGCCCTGGAAACAAAGAAGTAAAACTATCTACATCAGCTCTTGGAGACTCAAAATTATTTGTCCCCCTATCATCATCCCTCGGTTCATCTGATGCATCCCAAAAACTTACATGCTTTGAGACTGACATTTTTATACTACAATTTGTAATTTATGTGAGAAGAAAAAAAAATGAGCAAGAGAATATATCCTGGTCATGGCACCAATGTAACAGATCTGGGTTTCCTGTATATGTATCCTATGTGGCCTAGTAGTGGACTCCGCGTTTGACACCTCTCCAGGTGTTTATTAGAAAAAATAATAAATTTTAACAAAAAATATTGTTTTATTTTTATCACATATTTTACCAAAGGTAATGCATTTTTACAAATAACCAGGAAATTCCCTGTTCATGTTTTGACAAGTACATCTGACCCATTGCTTGTTGGATTAAAACAAGATATATTTCACTAAGTTTTCTGTCAAGTGGGTCTACAAGAATCTTCCCCCCTAAAAAAAATGTCAGCTCAGAGTTCAAAGACAAACCTTTTAGCTCTGAATTTAATTAACAGTGTGATTTAAAAATCATCAAGCCACATCCCGAAGTCAAAGAACCTATCAACTTTTGATTCAAATAAATGTCTAACTTCACAAGAAATGTGATGTGAATAAGCAACTGAGAAATTAAGCAATAAGGTTCCAACTTCACATCAAAGTGATTAAATAAATAGGTAACTGGGAAACTTTACAATAAATTTCTAACTTCACATAAATGTGAATAAGCAAATTGGTAACTGGGAAACTTTACAATAAATTTCTAACTTCAGATAAATGTGAATAAGCAAATAGGTAACTGGGAAACTTTATAGTAAATATCTAACTTCACATAAATGTGAATAAGCAAATAGGTAACTGGGAAACTTTATAGTAAATATCTAACTTCACATAAATATGAATAAGCAAATTGGTAACTGGGAAACTTTACAATAAATTTCTAACTTCACATAAATGTGAATAAGCAAATTGGTAACTGGGAAACTTTATAGTAAATTTCTAACTTCACATAAATGTGAATAAGCAAATAGGTAACTGGGAAACTTTACAATAAATGTCTAACTTCACATAAATGTGAATAAGCAAATAGGTAACTGCAAGTGTGGCTTGTCAATTCACAAATCACAAAATATTTCACGTTTGTCCAAAAACAGATAAATGGTCAAACATTTCCATCCTGGACTAGTACTGTGAAGATAAATGAACAAAAAAATAGCCCTCTCAAGGCAGATCCTGAATGCTTAAAGTTTATTCACTTTCTTGAAAGTGAAGAAACTTGGAGCCATAAAACTCGACCCATGGCTTTTGGAAGAAAGAGGAAAGGGGGGAATTCAGCCCTCCAAAAACCTCTACCCCAACTACAAAACTGTTAAATTTTGCAAGAGGGAAGCATGGTTCGTTCAGGACCCAATGAGTATGGTATTAAATACCAATGAATGGGTTGCACCAAAATGAACAACCTTGCTCAAGTCTTGCAACTTTTTATACATTTTTACTAAGACGACTGGTCACCTACACAATTTTTGATCAATCAGAAATCAAATATGACTGGGAATAGTTCAAATGAGGGCGCTGTAAATAGTTTAGCCAATCAAACAATGTGATATGTAAGGAAGAAGAAGCAAAGATGGCAGCGTCCATGAAGGTCCAGAAAATACTAAAAATATATAAAAATAAATAAATAGAAAATGGTTTACTAAATTAAGGTGAGTTTCTCATAAAAATATCTGTAAAAATAAATAAAAACAATGCCACCACTGCCCCTTCAATAAATAAAAGTTAACAGGAGAATACCACGAATTTAGGAAATTTAAATCACTGGCATGCGAACTCAAAGTTCTATTACGAGAATTTGTAACCTGTGAAATGAACTAGAATACTAAATTTCTACTATTTTCACATGCCAAATGTTTGGAAAATTATATTAACTGTAAAAATTACGCTTGTTTATGAAGGGATGTCAGAGGCATGGAGTTGAATACCCAAAACAGGAACAAGCGAATACTGAGCTCTGTTACAGTATAATGCTCATACAGATCCTCTATTTAAGAGTTTGGGGATCTTAAAGCTTGATAATCTGTATGAACTTCAGGTTCTTTTATTCATGCATGACTGGCGTAATGGGATCTTACCTAGGAGTTTCATTGATCAATTTGATATTTACGTTAATCCATCAGGCATGGATACAAGACAGTCTGGAAAACTGCGAACACACAAACCTCGAACCCAATTTTCTGCCAAACTCCCTTTTCATTCATTCCCAAGAGTCTGGAACTATATCGACCCGCCAGTTCAAAATCTATCTAGACCCCTGTTCAAAAAATACCTAACTGACAAATACCTCAATTCATACTTGGCTGTAGTCAATTGCAATAATCCAGTATGCCCGGACTGCTCGTCATAGATACTCTGGCATCTCATCTATCAAATATGATTAGCTATGTATTCTTTCTATGATTGGTTCAAAATCCCCTCAAAATATCAACGAATAAGAACATACCGCAATAATCGTGAGCCTCAATCCATTTCAATCACTCATTACATATGCATCAAACCCCGAGATTCGGCATGGCAGTCTGCGGTGTCGCAGTAGGAGCCGTGCTATAGGATACCACGGCTCTTGTGTGGCATTGCCAATTGCCGCAGCGAATGTCGAGGACTGATAAAATTGGCACCCAACAAGGCAGATTGTAACTTGTAAATTAGGCAACCAATGTAACCCGTAGTGACCTGCGAATATCTGAGATTCGATTCGTGTCAAAACCGCCTGCTGATTCGGCTTTTCACGAATCGACGGTACACTAGTTCAACTGTCAGTGGGCAGCCGCCGCGACCAGATAGCCGAGCTAAAGATATGTATGCCTTTAATCAGACAGTTATGCATACCATTAAATGTGCGGGAAACATTGCCGTCTGATATGAGACGGGGACTTTGTTGTTTTGTGCAGTTCTGTAAAAGCATCATAATTCTTACTTTCAGTTTTGGATTTCACTGTGTCCCTTGGACATTCCCTCTTTTCCGAGATTCGATTCGAGCATAAACTCCCGATTCGCAGGTCACTATTTATTTATTTATTTATTTTTTTATTTATTTATTTATTTATTTATTTATTTATTTAATTAATTATTTATTTATTTATTTATTTGCTCGTTATTAACCAATTAAGAGTTTATGTACAGTTTGAAATTGTCTGATCTTTGGCTCATACCTGAATCTCCTCGAGGTGAGCCAACTGTTGATAGGTTGTTTGCATGGGCAAAACTCTTTATAGGTCCTTCACTTTTTCTGTGAGCGAAATGATAAAAATATTTTGTCAAAAGTAATACTAATAAATACTCACTGCTGTCTTGGTTATATTTATTATTGCCTAGTTAAGGAATGGCAGGAAGACAGACCTTTCGGCTATGCCATCTCCTTGCAGAATATTTCTTAAATATTTGCTATTTTATACAATTGTTGTATTTGATTTATACTGCAAAATAAAAGATTTGATTTGATTTGATTTGACTGAGCATCATCACTCCATCCCGTATGTCTACGTAGAAGCACAGTGGAGCTGTGTGCAAATGTGTTGGGCACGATGAGAGCATTCTTGTCTATATCTGATGTTAACCCTTATTTTTCCTGGTTAGTAAGTTGCTCGCACCTTTCACGTCACATTGGAAGGACTGTGGGCGCGATCCGGGAGTGATGTCATAGTCACATGGCCCAGTTACGTCATGTTTGATTGACACACTAGCCCTCGTGAGTGGTCATGTTGTGACATCATTACCGTAGTGAGGATGTTTAGAGAGTGTTAAAGAGGGAGAGTTACACATTTCCGACGTCCATATTCTGTATACTGGAGGCAGGCATTTTGGTTTATATGGGGGTGTATTCGGAGGGGAGAATACTCGACCAAACTAATGATAGATTATTTCTCAGTGAGGGATTTCGTCATAGCCCTTATGGTCTTATACGTTTAAAAAAGTATACCGAGGCCAGTCGTTTGTTAGTTATGGGTGCTGGAAGAGGGGTGCCACCGAATGTGGCAGTTCAATACCCAGATGAGGATGTGAGTGACAATAGATTATATCTTATTTAGAGATTTTCTCATGACCCTCGTGACCTCATACGATATATAGAGGATATGGAATGAGCGTTTTTCTCATATACTATTTATAAAATGAGTCTAAGAATTTTTCGTTTTGGCAAGCCTCTGGCGAGCCCAAACGGAAAATTCGGACGAGTTTCATAAATATTATATGAGAAAAACACTCATTTCATATTCTATTTATCATATGACACACACACTGACAAATTAGCCACTTAGTATTACTTTTTACCCATCACCTAACTTGAGTTGCAGACGGCACTTGGAAAAAACATCCCCGTATAACTAAAAATTTTCATTTTTTGTTTCCAAAACATAGGTTATAGCCCCTCATTGGATCGAGCGCGACACGCTAGTTCCAATGAGGGGTCATAACCTATGTTTTGGAAACAAAAAGTGAAAATATAAAAAAGTGAATGGCGTTTTTCTTGTAGATAAAAGATTGATACAATATAACCCGCCCTAAATAGGACAGATAACGTAAATATTCTCCCTACTGAAATTATGCAAATGTGACCCAGTTGTATTTTGTTTAGCCAATCAAATTGTCTAGTTTTGAAATTGACGGAAGGCTTTATTTATCACTGATTAATATGAAATAAAATATCAAATGTTTTAAAGTGATCAAAACGGACGAGTCATTTGATAAATAGAGAATATAGAATGAGTGTTTTTCTCATATAATATTTATGAAACGAGTCTAAAAAATTTCCGTTTGGGCGAGCCTCTGCACGTATTTATGTGCAGACGACTGCCCTCATTTACAGACCACGGGTTACTGGATAAATAGGGGTACCGAAGGCTAGTGGTTTTTAGGTTGGGATGTTGGAAATGGCGTGCCATGGAGCATTGTCTTTTAATGCTCAAATGAGGATATGAGCAATGATAGATAATACCTCATAGAGGGAGTTTCTTATGGCTTCATACAATGAAAATGAGGTTCCGTAGGTCAGTGGTTGTTAGGATATGGTGCTTCAAGTGGCGTGCCATTGGACATAGTCTTTCAGTTCCCAGGCGGGGATATGAAGGGTGATAGATTAAACTTCAATGAGACTCTCTTCAAGGCCGCAAACGATGGAAATGGGCACCGAAAGACGGTAGTTGTTAGATATGGTTGCTGGAAGTGGGTGCCACAGGACGTGGCCCTTCGATACCTGGATGACGATATGATAGGTTTGAGGTTAGATCGCTGATATATAGCATCTTCGTCCTGCCATACACATACGGGAAAATCAGATAAGGAAGAATAGAATTGCTAAATCGCTACAGCACTGCGTGCCACTACTATAAAAAAGTAGAAGTCTGAAAACCCGAGCCAAATAAAGACCGTTTCGGTGATTTTCTGGTTGTTTTTTGGGGTGATTGTCAGGTCTGTTACAGTAATTCTATGAAGTAACTGAGGGTTTTGGCAAGATCCGAACCAGTAAAATTATTTTAAATATCATTTTCTTTAATTTTTTTTTTTTTTTAAATTTCAACAAAACCATATCATGTGACCCCTCTTTGGAACGAGCTCGTTCCAAAGAGGGGTCACATGAGATGGTTTTGTTGAAATTTTTCGAACAATAATATTTTTTCAGCAGCTGTATTTGCATATTACGAGGGCGGATGCGGGCGATTCGTTGGGTAAAGGGTTAGTTTCATTGAACATACCCTCCCCTCCCCTCCAAACACCTTGTCCTATTTAGTGGCCAATAGCACTACATGCTACTCTTACAATGGGAATTCTCGGAGAATCAAAGGTTTCTGGCGTGTTCGGGAAGCTGGCGAGCAGTTTGTGGGAATTTGATATACTCTAATTCAGTCAAACCCACCATCCGTACATCCTCGTCCTATTACGGTGTTTTGCGTCACACAGCAACCATGTGCCAGCATAGAAGTCAAGATGGCGACCTCCAGTATACAAAATGGGGGACGGAAACATGTATCCCCCTAATAACACGCGCTGTGCATGCGCACTTAGTCCACGCATCATTATGGTGATGACGTCACAACATGGCCATTTATTAGGAGTACCAACACAGCCAATACTACTTAAGTTGGAAAGTTCGACAGTAGGGATCGCAGTGGCTCAGTGATCACTGCATTGAACTTCAAACTGAAGGTCCACATTTCGATCCCCGCCAGGAGTAACTGCCTTGTGTACTTGGTCAAGGTACTTAAACCCGATTGCCCACGTGTGGGCACCCTGGCTCTGTGTACTAAGGCGTACAGTTGGTGCACTTGTCTTCAACCAATGCTATCACTGCTTGTGTAGAGTTAGTACGTTCGGGAGTCTGGCAGTTGCTCACCGTTACTCGGTGGTTCTCTCCGGGCACTCGGACTTCCTCACCCGTAAAACTGTCCGATACGAGGTGATCCTGGCTGAAAGTGTCGTTAAACACCAATAAATAAATAAGTTCGACAGTAAATCTTGTATTTGTGGAGAGGTTTAGTGATAAGTAAACTCGAAAGCCAACTTGGACTCACGGCCTATCAAATTTTGCTTTACTCAAAAATGTATGCAGGCCAAAATAATCTTGCATCGTCCATACTGTGATCGCTAAAGCGATCCTTTTCTCGATCTGACACTTACATCCGTGTGTCGTTAATTTACAGGTCAAATTATTGTGGCACCACAACCGTATTAAAGGAACAATAAGCCGCAAATTTGAAAAAAATGTCGACTCTCAGATTTTGGTTGCATGTGAAAGAGTCTGTAACAAAACCAATGTGTGATTCTTCATAAGATTTCATTTTTATTTTCAAGGTTTGTTGTCAAAGAATACAAATATGGGTGCCATAACAACACCAGGAGTATATTAATTAACTATTAAACACCATAATTTGAGATTCATCGCTGTGAATTGTGGATTTTACGACAGACAATGTTCTGTTCTTTTCTATTCTTTGGGAAATCGATTGTTGCTTTGCTATCGGGTAATTTGATGTTTTAGGTTTGTAAAGGATAAAAACATGGCGTGTGTATTACTTACTGACAGAATATTCCTATGCATTTATCTTATAGAAAGTGCCATTTATTTTATTTCAACGTTCAATATTTGATATTCTTTTATCTTCCGGGTTGTATGGGAATTTACACCGATCTGAGGTCTCATACACCCTTCGGCTGCGCCTCATGGTGTATGAGTCCCTACACCGGTGTAAATTCTCACACACCCCAGACGACACAATGATAACGGATTTATTTCCAAATCGTTTCGATCTGTTAACCATATAGATAATATAGCTTTCAAAACAACAGCTCATAAAACTTTTGTTCTCTTTTCAAAAATAAAAGATTTCGAAATGACTTGAAAAGCATTTCCTAAAATGAATTTGAGCCATTTTTAATCAAGCAAATACCAAAACAAAACGCATCATGTTATGCAATAGAAGGAAAAGTTTATCGATCAAGGATAGTGAAGTTTGATTTATCCACGTTGTGTTTACTGGGGGTTTTGTGAGGATCCACCAGCTCGTAGCATTTTGAGTTTCCTTACCAGATGATATCAGACACAGGCTCCAGATTCTGGGTTCAGTAACTTCACGAACTTGTCGCGTATAAGACAACGAAGACAAGTACCAAGTTATCTACTATTTTATTTAAATTAATCATATATAAATCTTCGCGACTAAGTGTCGTTGTCTCTGGCAATAATTATACAATTTACAAGCAAGCAAAGTTCATACCTTAACACTGTGGTGGCATCCAGGTTTCTTCTGGTGGAGTATTCAGCGTTTATCAGGAGCCAGGAGACAACCTGTCTAAGAAGTCAGAAATTGGTGCTTATATTCACCAGATTTCTGATGAAATACTTGGGGTACGTGACGACCGCCAGCAGTTTTTCCCCAACCTCAGGGAAATTAAGGCAAAGTCCAGTGATGTGGCGGTCGCCATTTTGTAGACTCTTCTACTGCCATGTAGACTGTCGGTCAGTCTGCATGCAGTCCATGGAATCTTGGCTCTTAAGTAGCATTCCGCTGGGCGCCAGTTAACCGGCGGAATGTCCCGGTGACTGATGCAGAAATTCAACTCAGCGTCCCCAGTTCAATGGGGAGTTTCACAAGGTACAAGTTATGATTTGTTAGACAGTTCGACCACCAACATCCCAGTAAAACTGCCGAATGTTATTGTCCCTTCTGTCAACAAATCCTCAAGTGTCATTGCTTCTTGACAATATTGGCTCGCAAAGGTATGCCTGATATTGTCAACAGTACATCTGGCGAGTACCTAAAGAGTACGTCTGTACTCTGGTCGCCAGTTTCATTCAATTCCATGTAATTTCATTATAATGTTTAAATCTGTTCCAAAACTATGGAAATCAACTTTAAAGTTAAATAAACTCGAGTCTATTCAATTCCCCAACACAGACCCCAAGAGCTCGAGCTCTTACCTGAGCTGACAAGTTTATTTAACCCCCTATGGGCTCACTTCGCGACAATCACACCCCTTCCAAAACAGAACCCTATAAAAAATAATCCCTACAAGATACATTGGCATTTTTATTTTCATTAAAATTTTTGTGTAATAATTTACATCAAAATATTCAATTAGCCATATTTTTATTTTTTTCAAACATATAAATGAGTTAGTAAATAAATATTTATAATAATATAAATAAACACGATTTTTATCTGCCGTTTTACCAGTTATTGTGTATTCCTGTTTTTACACCGCAGTTAACAACAGTGTAAAAATTAAAAGATACCGTGCACTAAAAGTTACAACGTACCTCTCAGCCAATCAAAAAACAGTATTTCATTCCATTTGGAAATAATACGTATTTATGTGCAGATGACTGCCCTCATTTACAGACCCCGTGTTACTCGATAAGCAGAGGCAAGCTCTTATTTGCATGGAAATAAAAATAACACAGAAATTTTGTTGAATGGGCTATTGTTAGTTTTCCTTGTGTTTTCCAGAGTGTATGGGAATTTACACCGGTTTGGGAACTCATATACCCTGAGGCGAAGCCGAAGGGTGTATGAGTACCCAAACCGGTGTAAATTCCCTCTTTTCCTAGAAAACACAAGGATAATGGATTTATTTCCAAGAATTTTGGTTTACTTAATACTTTAACCTACATTGTGGGAAAAAACTGACAGAAAATTTGTACTTTGTAAGTTTCTTAATAAATAAAACCAGACAAATATGGATATCATTGGAACTGGCTCAATGAGCCAGTTCCAATGACATCCATTTCTGTAATATTTCATTGCACATAAATATTAAATTTCCAGTATTTTTATTTGTGCTCTAACATAACCGAGCAAAAGGTGCGGATTAATAATGAAAAATGGGTACTTTTTTAGCCATGTAGCTTGCTCTTGTATATTCTTGTTTTTACACCGTGGTTAACCACGGTGTGCAAAAAGCCACTGTGGATTGCAAGTTACACCATACCTCTCAGCCAATCAAAATGCAGTATTTTGTTTCATTTGGAAATAAATTCAACTTATTACTTATCACTATATTTAAAATCAAATAATATTTATTTACAAAATTAAATTACTATTAATGAGATAAACAATTTCAAGTACAAATATAGGCAAGCTACAACATGCAAAGGTAGCGGAAATACGCCAAAGATTTGAGGCGTCCGGCCGCTGGTTCATAGGTGATTTGCATCGCCCACCAAGCAGCCGCCAGAGGACATACATTCCGCCACGTTTTCTTCGGGAAATCGTACTACTGCTAACAGATCCGCCCGTCGATAACGATTTCGAAAGAAGAGAGCGAGTTTCTCTGTCTTCCCCGGAATACAGCCGCGAAACCGCAAATGCTTATCTTTACCCTTCATTGATTGGCTGGAAATCTACAAGTTACGCAATCTCTCCCGGCCGCAGCCTACCGAGATCGCCCGGAAACGTACATTTCATACTCGTAAAACGTTGTTAGCTACATTTAGAAGCTATCTTCGTCTCATTTGATTCTCCACGTTTACGAACGATTCCGATAATGCACGACGTCATGAAACGACAACGCAGCAGGTTTTTCCGTTGCATTTATTGCCAATAATGGTACAATCCTTACCCAAACACATCGACATAAATTATAATATATAGGTACAGCACACCTCTGCGCACAAAGCTCAATACGCGTATCTCGTTCATTTTTATACCATTTAATGAAGTTCAAATGGTACATTGTAATTGTAAGCCCATATTGTTTTCTTCGAAAGGTATCCTCCACATGTCCGTGATATGTACAGTACGGCGGCCGTGGACTGGTCACTTTCCACGAGTGGGCAATATTTCCATGGACGCAATGATAATAGATTTCAAATCCTGTTTACAGCAATAAACCGATGCTTCATTAGTTAAAATTTTATTGATGATGGTTTTCTATTACCTGATAAAAGCATGCGTGGACATCACTGCCCACGCATGGATTATGACCAGTCCACGGCGACTGTACTGTACTGCACTAGTTTCAATATTTGGACTCCCATAGCAAGACCACAAATGGACCCAGGGATTTGATTTCAATAAACGTGTGAAAAAAACTTCCAAAGATGGTATATGTGGAATCTGAAAGCTTTTGGAGCAGTGGATTGGGTGAAGAAGAGTCTTAAATGCTTTCTTCATTACAGAAAGTCAGGTGAGCAAAACACTCAGTGGATCATGAGTGCCGCAGTTGGGCAAGAGACTTGGTTCAATGAGAGAAGAAACTTCTAGCTGTTGGCTGTCAAAAGTGTTGTTAAAACCCAACAAACAAATACACAAGAAGCCCCACGTGGCCTGGAGCGCTCACCCGGAACAGAACACGATATAAACAGACTCCAAGAATGAATCTACAGTCAAAAAAAAAACAGAAAAAATGGGCTCCTGCTTTGAGTCCAAATATGAAACAATGGGATTCATTTTAACAAACTTGTATCTGCCCCTCTATAGATAATGTATACTAAATATCAAACGATTCTGAACATTGGTTCTAGCGAATCAGTATTATTTTGATGCCCTCTGCAGAACTCCGAAACATAACAGATGGTATTTTTTTTACCATTCAATTCTCCTGGACGTTAGGGTGCTTCATACCATATAACAATTCTCTGTTCCAAGTGGTTTGGGAAACATGGGCGTTTGAAAATATTTCTATTTCTGGTGGGCAATATTTCCATGGTTGCAATAATATGAGATTCCAAATACTGATTATAAGAATAATCATAAAAAATTTAATTAATGAAGCACCGGGTAGAACCCGGTGCTTCATTAATTAATATTTTTCGGATGGTGATTTTTATTACCCGGTAAACGCATGCGTGGGCATCACTACCCACACGTAGATTACGATCAATCCACAGTAGTTGTACTGTATAGGGATTTCAGGCATACATGGATGTACGGTTGGCGTTTTCTCAGGAAAAGAGGCGGACGAGTCCCCTCCACTCCCTTCTGTGACCGCGTCTATGATAAAAACATTTTCTTTTATTTTAACAGTATCAAACAGCATTTCCTGGTACGTGAAATAACACAATGGTACTTTTTGTTGCGGTACATTGCTGACAGTTGTAGAACAATTCCAACAAACAACCAAGATTTACACTCTTCGCCTATTTTGAATTTTTCGACATTGCAAACTTGAAAAAGACGAACATTGAAAACATTGGACGATTGAGACCAAAACGATGATTGTTAAATGAGATGACAGAAAATATGACCCGGCCAATATATTTCAGCTTTTATGTTGATCGATCGCATGCGATTATTATTTCTAACGTCGAAGTTTAACCCGTCGCGTCGTTTATTGCAGCGTCAAAGCAACTTCTTAGTGAATGGAGCTGTTAGACACCCTCGTAAACATCCTGTTATCTCAATGTTACTGTAACATGTCGGAATGTCTTAGTTCAGAAACATGTTGTAAATGGAAATGGAACCGTTGAGTGGACAGCCTGCACTGCAAAAAAATACAGGTTCTGTTTAGAACCAAAACTCTGGTTCTAATCTTGTCCCTGAGAAGGAACCAGTTCTGTTCAAACAGTTTTTTTTTATTTCAAATCAAATAAATTTACCAAGATTAGCATTCAATTTTAACAGAATATTACATGAACAGAATTAGATTCAGCAGTAAACTTGGAGCTCATTCAACGCAGTCGCCATACAGTTTGAAACAAAGGAGATATGAACAGTTGGCATATCGAACCAGTTTTGGTTCTGTATAGAACCAAAACTGGTTCGATATGCCAACTGTTCATATCTCCTTTGCTTAATAATGATTTGAGACGACCTCGTATAAGCTCTAAACTTACGGCTGAAACCCCCTCAATTCATGTTTAATTCTGTTAATATTTAATGTTAATCTTTATAAATTTATTTGATTTGAAATAAATACTGTTTAAACAGAACTGGTTCCATCTCAGGGACAAGACTAGAACCAGTTTTGGTTCTAAAGAGTACCTATATTTTTTGCAGTGTGCCTCTCTGATGGTAGCCCTGAAATCTGTAACATATTTGAAGCAAATCGAATGGATGATAAAAATGCCCGTATACTGTTCGAAGGTAATTATTGATTACGGGCGTGCACATGTACCATGAATGACGGTCTCGGACAATTGCGTAACCTACAGTTAAAACTAGAAATCCTGTCATGAAATGCCCACAAATTGCACGTTGATATGCGCGTTAATGTATGCGTTATGGCCCAAGTAAAGCTATCAAATTCTGTACATATGGCCTGTGCACAAGCAATGTTTCAGCCAATGGACTTCCGGGTAACCCGGAGGTCCATTGGCAGAAACATTGCATGTGTCTGCTATGAGTAACCAAGAGGGCCTGCCGTGCTTTGGATGCCATTCGATATAGCAATTGCGCGCAATTCCAACGCGCAATTAAGCCTAGATAAGCGCACAATTCGTGACAGGACTTCTAGTTTTAACTGTAATATTATAAAGATCTTCTAAATATCAAAACAACTTGTCTCTCTATTGAGATTAACGAACAAACTACAATAATAGAAATTTTAATAGTATTAATAGTAAAGATATTTAACCTGGTGAGAAAAAGAAATATACTCCGTTACCTATTGTTGTTCACTTGTATTTGAGTGCAGTGCTATTTTGTAATTGTGTCCAATGAAACATGTTGTGAGTACAGAATATTATTATCTGTGACTATATATTGCCGTAATTTATCGCTTCAGTGAGAATTAGCAGCGCTCTGTATATTGATGACAAACACCTGTCGATCAGTTTCTCAGTTGGATAGAACCATATTCCTTCATTCTTCATTTCACGGACTATATTTTCTAACACCTATCATTCCGATAAACATAAAGCGCAGCGCCATGCAAAACCGAACTGCAAAGTTAGTGAACCGAATAGCGATGTTATCTTATCTTAGTTTAAACAGACGTATATCTTGTCTTAGTTTAAACATTATTTTTTCAAGTACAGGATAGTACACTCGGTACATGGTATTCAGGAAGATAATGGTCAAGAGCGAAGCTCTTGACCATTATCAGGCTGAATACCCAGGTATGCCAAACTGGTGACGGAAAACAAATTAGTGGCAGGAAACAATATGGCGGCAACCAGATTCAGGATCATACAGCTTCTTTTATTCACAGTATACTTAAAACAGTAACAAATATAGAAGTTGAACAAACAAAAAGGTATTATAATATGAGAAGTGGCGTCACCATATTGGCTGTTTATCTGTCGTCCATTAGAAAAAAATAATTGCAAAGAGACTGTAATCAATAGAAACAGGTTTAGAACAATTTGTGTGGCGCATAATGGGAAAAGGTGCTTGATGTATCTCACTGAAACTGATCATCATATGAGCCAACGGGATCCTGGTGGTTCGGGGCTCGCACGAAGAAACCTGCTTATCGTGCCCACTTTATTACTTTACGTAACGTCTGAAAGTGACGCCAAGTCACAGCCTACACACGGTATCGTTCGGACATCAACAGTAGTATAGCACGTATGAATCGTGCCCCATTACCTGGAGCTTGGGGTGAGCAACTAGTGTTAAATTCCCATAGGAACCGGAGCCGTTTGGGGGAGCAACTTTGGGGGAGCAAAAGTACGGCTTCTTGCAGCTAGATCCGCCAAATGGTGTAGGTACTGTATATATAGTATGCTATGGCATGTATAGTGATATATGTACGCATGGGGCTATAGGAATATATTATGGGTAAGTGGTGGAAAGATGATGGGAAAATTGGGTTTTCTTGAAAGTTTTTCCCGTGAAACGGTTTACGTTGCTGTTAACGTCGTGATTTCATATGAGTCAACGGGATCCTGGTGGTTCCTACCTTATTCCGTGTTGACGTCGTTGACCGCTATTATTGTCCAGTATACAATCTGACATAACGTTTTTTCGGGTCAGGGGGTGTCGGGCTTCTCGTTTGGGGAGAGGGGGTGATACGGTAGTAGTGGTATATATCCATGTTGATATACTATTAGCCCTTGGGTCTTCATATTATCCTATGTCTGCTATAGTTAAGTGAAGCAGTAGGATGGGTGGGGGTAGTGTGGTATTGCGAGATAGCCATTGGTGGTTTAAATTGGACAGTATAGGATGAATGATCTGTCGGTCTATTACCCCCTTAGTACTATTAACCTACCGAATCCTTTGTATTATCTTATGGCTGGTATTGGTAGTTTAGTGTTAGGCCAGGCAGTATTATACTAGGTTGTTTAGAACGGGTGGCATAGGATGCATTGTATATACCACTGTAGGTCCAGTCCTCGATATTATTAACCAGCCGATTGCTTTGTACTATTCAATGACTGGTATAGGGAGTACTTTATGGCAGGTCAAGTGGTATTCTGGGATGGGGGTGGGGGTGGGGGTAATGCCTGGTAGTATAGAACAGCAGTATAGTATGGACGATATATACCTCTGTGGGCCCATGCAGGGCCCATATTAGCCATTAGAACTATTAATCCACCTGATGCTTCATGTTATCCTATGACTGGTATAGGTAGTATGCAATGCTAGGCATAGAGGTATTGTGGGTAGGGGTACTGTCTGGTAGTTTAGAACGGCACTATAGTATGGCGGTATATACACCTATAGGCCCCTGTTAGTGCTTGGTACTATTAACCTACCAAATGCTTTGTATCATCCTGTTACTGGTAAGGTGGTACGTAATACCAGTAGTTCCTACCTTTTTCCGAGTACTCATGTTGTTTCATTTATTTAGATCATTTATATAAATTATAATTAACCAATTAGATTGCTTGATTTCCCATAACCTGTACTTAATCGTACAGAGTTATCTCCCTTCTGTATGATAAAACCTTATATCAATGGCAATATCCCCGGCACCCCAATTTCGGCACCCGTTTTTTGAAAAGCATATGGCCTTCGGCACCCCCTTTTTTCTGAAATGAGGATAAGAGTCTTATTAAAAATCCCTCATTGAGGGATTTTTAATACGATTCTTATCCTCATTTCAGAAAAAAGGGGTGCCGAAGGCCATGTTTTTCAAAAATGGGGTGCCCAAATTGGGATGCATTCTGGAGAATCCCTTTTTTGTCAAATGAGGATAAGAGTCGAAGTAATTTACGAAGTGCAATCAGTACAGCAGGGATTATCACAGTGGGGCGTGGATGAAATATTACCAAATGAATTCCGATGTCAAGTTTTTCATAAACATGGTTCATGTTTTGATATTACAGTTAAAACTAGAATTCCTGTCACGAATAGTGCGCTTATCTAGGCTTAATTGCGCGTTGGAATTGTGCGCAATTGCCATATCGAATGGCGTCCAAAGCACGGCAGGTTCTCCTGGTTACTCATAGCAAACACATGCAATGTTTCTGCCAATGGACCTCCGGGTTACCCGGAGGTCCATTGGCTGAAACATTGCCTGTGCACAGGCCATATGTACAGAATATGATAGCTTTAATTGGGCCATAACGCGCACATTAACGCACATATCAACGTGCTATTTGTGCGCATTTCATGACAGGTCGTCTAGTGTTAACTGTACAAGTTATACTGCGTTCCAGAATTTCTGAAAAGAGTAAAACGGCAGTTTAGGGGCTGCGGTAGCTTTGTGGTTACCCCTCCTAAGATTGTTGCAGTCGAAACCCTCTTCTATAAGTGACCAACAGGATTCCGAGAATCAAGTTCAGAGATCAGTGGCCTTTATCAAGTCTGAATCAAAACGGAACGGTGGCACTGTAAATGAAAGAGCTACTGTTATGAACAGGTAAAAGAATATACACAGATCGACACGCACGAGTGCCAGCGCGGAAGAATGAAACGAAAGACCACAACACGCACGTGTCGTTCTGTATTTATTACACGCCTTCACGTCTATAAAACAATTATTAGAAGGACACTCAGCAATTCATTAGACAACTATCAACAAGTTATTTCCCACTCGGTTCAGATTCAGGTGATCAATCGTCTGATAATGTTGACATAAATGTGTACGATTTGGGGGGAATTCCCGTGGGCAGATTTATAAATAGGCCAAACGTGGTGTACGTATTTTTGTACTATCGTAGTACATGCATTTTCTAGCTAGTTCTATTCCATTTGTTATCATTATACAGCCAATAATGATTGGTTTGAACTCTCCCTTCTAAACATTAGAAGTAATTCTACACACAAAGATGTTTTTATTTAGCGTAATGTCTTTGCGAGAGCCTATTACAGTTCAAACTAGAAGTCCTGTCGTGAGATGCGCACAAATAGCACGTTGATATGCGCGTTAATGTACGCGTTATGACCCAAGTAAAGCTATCAAATTCTGTACATATGGCCTGTGCACAAGCAATGTTTCAGCCAATGGACCTCCGGGTAACCCGGAGGTCCATTGGCAGAAACATTGCAAGTGTTTGTTATGAGGTACCAGGAGAACCTGCCGTGCTTTGGATGCCATTCGATATGGCAATTGCGCGCAATTCCAACGCGCAATTAAGCCTAGATAAGCGCACTATTCGTGACAGGACTTCTAGTTTTAACTGTACTGTCTTATTTTCTATAATATATATATTTCTCGCACAAATAGCACGTTGATATGCGCGTTAATGTGCGCGTTATGGCTCAATTAAAGCTATCATATTCTGTACATATGCCTGAGCACAGGCAATGTTTCAGCCAATGGACCTCCGGGTAACCCGGAGGTCCATTGGCAGAAACATTGCATGTGTTTGCTATGAGTAACCAAGAGAACCTGCCGTGCTTTGGATGCCATTCGATATGGCAATTGCGCGCAATTCCAACGCGCAATTAAGCCTAGATAAGCGCACTATTCGTGACAGGACTTGTAGTTTTAACTGTAGAACGCAATCGCTTCGTCAGTTAGCCCTTTACCCAAGCAGATGACACTTGCAAAAAGAATTCTTGAATAACTACTTTTTTTCATTTTTTGTTTCAAAAACATAGGTTATGACACCTCGTTGGAGCGAGCTCGACGTATGAGTTTCGACAACAGGAAAATTGCCTGTATTTCTACTTCATACTCTAGTTGCGTGTTTTTGTTTTTTTTCTGTTTTTTTTTTTTGGTTTTTGCATTTATAGAGGTTTGATGACTTTTGCGGCAGCCAGCTCACCTCATGCCGGACAGTTTTATGGGCGGGGGAAACGTCGGCGTACCCGGAGAGAACCACAGAAGAGCAACGACCAACCGACAGACTCCCCAACGTGCTAACGCCACACGGGCACGGTTAGCATTGTTTGAAGACAAGTGTAGTACTCCCTAGGGTACAGCGCCACCGTACTCCCGTGTGGGCAATCGAAATAAAGTGTCTTGCTCAGGGACACAAGGCAGTTGCCCCTGGTGGGGATCGAACAGTGGGCCTTTTCGGTTTGAAGTCCAATGCCGTAACCACTGAGCCACCGCGATCCCAATTGCTTGTTGTTCTACTTTACCTGTTAACCTTAACACCAAAGAGCTTACTTTTCAAGTCGGCGATTGCCATCATCCCAAAGGCTGTTGAGGTAGTGACTACCCCAGTAGCATGTCAGATTTCACAATGTAAGCCTATTGCGCATTCTGGGTGATTTTAGGGAATGTAGCCTCGTGTGGGTAGTTTACTAATTACCGAAATCACTCAGATCGGTTCTTCGGTCACAATGTTAGAGGTGATTCTCTGGAACAGAGCCCCTTAATCCCCCTTATATTTCAGCTCTCCAACCTTCAAAGTCGGTTCGCATACTCTATAAAATTTGTTCCTGAAAGCATAAACACTTTGGTCGATATTTGAACTTTATTGTTTGATATCAAGATGTCGAGCAAAAAAAGGACAAAAAAAAATCCTACATCCTTTGCACTTACTGGCGGGAAGTGAATAATCGAGAGAAAATATGTTTGTGGCTATGACCTGTAAATAATGGAAAGAAAATATTGTTGTCAGAATAATACCAATCAATACAGACACATATTTATGACCTTAGACACTAATAGACAGTCGCTTGCAGTGCTTTAGACTTCATAGGAAGGACACTTGTGCAAATAGTGCGATACTTAAAGTTTTTTGGGCTTTTTTGCAATTCACAATGCACTTTTTCTTTCTGCGTCGTGTCCTTGGCCAAGGCACTTAATCACGATTGCCCACGCATGGAACGGTTGCGTCGTGTACAAAGTCGTATTGCACGTCAATGGTGTACTTGTCTTCAACCAATGCTAACTCTGCTTGTGTGGAGTTAGTAAAGCTGTAGGTTAACCGAAACCGAACCGAGGTTTTTAGTTTTTTTTTAAAAAACCCAAACCGAAACCGTCGACATCCCGTGATCTAAGGTTTTTCGTTTTTTATTAAATACTCTTGCTGCAGAAATTCACAGAATGTAACCATCCTAGAGTGGTGAGAGTACCCAGACACTGCCAATGGCAGTGTCTGGGTACTTTCACTACTCTGGGAAGGCTACATTCTGTGAATTTCCGACATTTCAGTTTAGTTGTGTTTGCAGCCTTCCTCAAGTTGCGTGTAGGTGTCAGACCTCGAAAAATGGCCAAACACAATAAAAGTTCTGTATATTTAGGTAATTATTATATTGGCCTTTCTGATTCTTCATGTATTATTGCTTATTTCGGGCATTCATTGAGTTTCACTCAATTTCACTGCCATTCAGTTATGACTCCGGACATAAGAATGAGTTTTATTGAATTTTATTTGGCCTCACGAACAAACCGAAAACCGAACCGAACCGAGGTTTTACTCCACCTGAAAAACTAAAACCGAAACCGAACAAGAAATTTAAAAACCTACAGCTCTAGAAGTTAGTACGTTAGGGAGTTTGGCAGTTGCTCGCCGTTGCACACCCTGTCTGTCGAACGTGACGTCAAATCCCAGTAAAGGAATAATTGCTTCGCTAGAGATACTCTTACAAGATTCGACAGACTAAAACGTCTTTGCACGACACACACACAGGAACGTAGCGACAGTGTGTGTGTGTGTGTGTGTGTGTGTGTGTGTGTGTGTGTGTGTGTGTAGGGGGGGGGGGGGGGGTGTCACCTCCAATCCTGGCAAAAATTTCCTATAGTTGAATTTTCGGCGGGCAAGTCATGAAATTCCATCCATCTGTCTGGATTTTAGAGGTTCTTTGGTGATGCTGATGTCTCTTTTACTTCCTAAAATTCCAACTCAATTTCAAATCGGCAAAAAGTCCAACTGTTACCATTTACAACTACAGTGTTCGCAATATCATAAGTATGTATGATGTCATTCGGTACGAGATTTCTATAGTACGTTACTTATCGTAAAAAAACAAAATCCTCGAAATGCCCTTCAAGAAAATCATATCATGTAAAATCGTTATCCTGAGTTAATTCCATCATTCACAGTAACAAAATGATAAAACATCGAAAACTGATCATTCCAACATAAGATCTGATTTATAGGACACTGTGAATTGCAGAATAATACCAAATAATAATAACCTGATAATTCTATCATAAATGTGTTAGCATTTCAGTTACTAGATCAATTTTATCCCCCCTTTCAAAGGCTTCATTTTCAAAAAGTTTCTCGGTAGCGGATTTCCAACCGGAGGAGGGACCGGATGGAGAAACCCCCTTTCGGTCCCTCCACCAAGTTGGAAATCCACTACCCTATACTCCCATCCCCAATCGGATACCTCTAGTCACGTCCCTCCATAAACCGTGGTGTGTGCCGTGCTGAGAACAGTTTTTGTTTTAACAATCCGATACACGACTAACTGGCACCCGAAACAAAGGAATCTTGTGTTTAGTTGGGTACATTGCTGACAATAGTGGACAAAAAATGCTAACAAACTGATTGCTTTGCACAGTCCTTGTATTTTGAATGTTCCGACACCGCGAACTTGGAAAAAGATGAACATTGGAAACATTGAAAACAAAACGATGTTTGTTAAATGCGATGACAGAAAATATGGCTCGGTCAACAAACTTTAGATTTTTGCTGATCTTTTTTTAATTATTTCTTACCCAGCCGCTCAAATCGTGTCATTTGTAGCACCGATAAAGCTACATGTAAATGGGGGGAGCTGGAGGATATCTCGTAATGATCTTTTACTGTAATGTGTAGGACGATCTTGTTTAATCATTTACCCAATGCAGGCGATTTCAAAATTTATTATTTTAAATATCATTTTTTCGAAAAATAATATTTTTTCAGTTGCAGAATTTGCATATTATTCGGGCGGATGTGGCCGATTCGTTGGTTAAAGGGTTAAATGCGATGACAGAAAATAAGGCCCGGTCAACAAACTTCAAATTTTTGCTGATCTCGTGCGATAATTATTTCTAACCCAGCCGCTCAAATCATGTCATATGTTGCGCCGATAAAGCTACATGTAAATGGGGGGGGGGGGGGGGGGGGGGGGAGCTGGGAGATATCTCGTAATGATCCTTTACTGTAATGTGTAGGACGATCTGGTTTAAAAAAATAAGGTGACAAGGGGAATGGAGTCTTTGAAGCGACCATCTGCCTCCATAGCAGAAACCCTCACTTTATCTTGAAAAAAGGAATCAGACCGTGCAAGTGGAAAATTGAAGTTTGTGTACACTTTGGGATATGTTTTGGAATCAGATTTGAAAGCCTCATCACCATAATTCTTCCCCTGAGTTCCAATGGGTTCTATTTGCCTACGGGCAAATAGAACACATTGGAACTCAGGGAACGTATTGTTTGACGACTAGGGGCGCGGTGGCGTCGCGGTAACCGGTTCTCGTCAGATCACCGAAGTTAAGCAACGAACGTCGAGCGCGGTTAGTAGTTGGATGGATGACCATTTCAGCGAGTGATTCGCGCTCCCGCGTTGTGACCTTGGGCAAGGCTCTTAACCCCGATTGCCTGCATTGGGGCACGATGACGCCGTGTACTAAGGTGTGCACACGTCGATGGTGTGCATGTCTTCAACCAATCTAACCCTGCCTGTGCCGCGGTGCAGAGTTCAGAGTTGCTGTGGTGGAGAGCTGACAGCTGCTCGTCGTTGCTCGGTGGTTCTCTCCGGGTACTCCGGCTTCCTCCACCAGTCCACCAGTAAAACAGCCACGGTCACCATTCGCCATCGTGCATAAGTATCTGACCTTAAACACCAATAAATAATAAATAAATAATAATAATTGTTTGACGACTAGGAACAGTCGCATTTCATCGTCCTTTTAGACGGTTTCGATGCGTTTTCGCATTCTGCGTGGGAGGAATCAATTACCCGAAATATTGTCCGAAGAACAGCAATCAATACAGACGTATATTAAGACCCTTTGGAAGTCGTTTGTTGTTCTGAACTCCACTGTGAAGACAGTGATAATGATTTAGAAATTTACTCCGATTTTCTCAAGAATGTAAATCATTCATGAAACGCGCTTACCAGAAACATTCAGTGGCGTAGATAAAGGGAGGGCCGGGGGGGGGGGGGGAGCGGAGGCCCCCCACCAGAAGTTTTGTCGGAAATTTTTTGGGACCATTTTTAGGCGAATTTATGCCTAATAACATTAAAATGTTGGCTTTGGGAATAAAAACATGCCATTTTGGGTAAATTTGGGGTAAAAAAGACCAATTTTCAGTACATTTGCAGTAAACAACAGATTATTTCTGTTTGTTTGGATTTTTGTTGTTGTTACACTGTCGGAAAATGTTCGGTCTGTCGGAAAATTTTGGGCTTGCCCCTCCGTCAGCGTAAAGCTATCTACGCCACTGGAAACATTGTCGGAAGAATAATATCAATTAATACGTTTCTATATTCTGTCGCGTTGGAAGTCGTTTATTGTTCTTAACTCCACTATGAACACGGAAATGAAGATTTAGAAATACTGTCTTATTTTCCTAAGAATATAAATTTTTCATGAAATACGTTTACCAGATATATTGTCGGAAGAAAAATATCAACCAATACATTTCTATATTCAGTTGAGCTGAAAACCATTCGTTGTTCTGAACTGCTCTATGAAGACGATGGTTAAGATTTAGACATACTGTTAAAACTAGAAGTCCTGTCATGAAACTCGCACAAATAGCACGTTAATGTGCGCGTTATGGCTCAATTAAAGCTATCATATTCTGTACATATGCCTGAGCACAGGCAATGTTTCAGCCAATGGACCTCCGGGTAACCCGGAGGTCCATTGGCAGAAACATTTCAAGTGTTTGTTATGAGGTACCAGGAGAACCTGCCGTGCTTTGGATGCCATTCGATATGGCAATTGCGCGCAATTCCAACGCGCAATTAAGCCTAGATAAGGGCACTATTCGTGACAGGACTTCTAGTTTTAACTGTACTGTCTTATTTTCTATAGAATATAAATCTTTCATGAAACACGTTTGCCTGCAACAGTAGATGTTTCTGTCTTTTTGTGTTTTGAGCCAACTTCTTAATTTCTCTTCCTTCTTCTAAAAGAACTTGTAACGTTTTGTTGTAATACAGGGCTAAATGAGTTCCAAGGAGAAGATTATGTACACTCGGTGTGAGAGTTTGTGTGTCCAGGAGGGAAGGGGAGGGGGAGGGCGGAGTTGGGTGCCATTATTTCATTTCTTTACGAAGAAATCAATATTTCCTATCCTCCTTTTTAAGTAATTTTTTTTCATTTTCGGATAATATAACCGTATCGTCAGTATACATACATAAGTATATTTACACCCGCGTTCATATTTTTAATATCGGACGCTGCGTCGTTGACGAACACGTTAAAAAGTTTCGATGACAGATTATCTCCCTGTTTGACGCCAAGTTGGCAATTAAAGCGGCCTGACAGCACTTGCGTGTGTATTTTTAGATATACGTGGAATCGAGTAATACATATTTCCATCCACACCGAAGAATTTTGAATTGTAGCATGTCTCGATCAATGCAATCAAGTACCTTTTTGAAGTCAATGGATGAAGCAAACACCTATTGTTTTCCTTTCATTATGGTTGTAAATATGAAAATAGTAAATATTATCGAGACATGGAGGATTTGATCTGAAAGCATTTTGTTCGTCGTCAACAACGATGTTATTGGTTTCAAGATATTCGACAAGTCTGTTGTTTGAAACACTTAAGAAATAACTGTTGTTTTCTTTCGGTTTATGCGATATAAACCAGGGGGGGGGGGGGGAGGCACCAAAAATTTGCAAGACGTGACGTGGGGGGGGGGGGGGGGGGGGGGGTCTCTTGAGTGCGCCAAAAATGTGCATTTCCAACTTGTGCAATTTTTTTTGAATTTTTTAAAAATATATCAATATATCAGCTAATGTATACCACCATTTGTGTTTCAAACCTTAAAGATGATCACCCTCTTAACATAAACACAACATCAGGAGGCGTAAAACGTGAGAATATTAGGCTTAATCTGGGAAAATGTCACACGTTAGTACGGGGTGGGTGTCTTGTTCGAAATGTAGAAAATGTGCAGACAATATTTTGGGAAAATTCTCTCTGATGCACTAAATTCAACCCAAGTTATTTATTTATTAATTTATTAATTTATTTATTTATTTATTGGTGTTTAACGACACTTTAACAACAACCCGGAGAGAACCACCGAGCAACGACGAGCAGCTGTCAGCTCTTCAACATCATAACCCACGACTGTACTACACAATGCACAGCGGTACTGCGTACTACACAGCACAGACAGGGTTAAAATGGCTGGAGACATGTGTACCTCGGCGGGCAGTACGTCTCAGCACACACCGTCATCGTGCCCCAACGTGGGCAATTGGGGTAAGTTTATTTTGGATTTTAATGGGAGAGTGGGGGTGGGTGTCTGAGAACGGTAGTAGAAAATTTGCACGTAGTGGGTGGGTGGGTGTAAAAAGGAGCCGAATAAAAAATAGGACGTCACGTCTTGCAATTTTTTAGTGCCACCCCCCCCCCCCCCTCCCCTGTATAAACCGAAAATTTTCAGCACAAGTTAAATCGGAACTCGCTACGCGTCGAAACGTTTAAACACAAGCTAAATCATAACTCGTTTCGCGAGTTATGAAGCTTGTGCTGAATATTTTCTGTTTTTATCGCATAAAGAGAAAGAAAACAGCAGTTATTTCTTATAATTTAATCCGGTGTTAACCCTTTACCCAACGTAACGGCCAAAACCGGCCAGCGCTATTCACAAAAATCGCCAATTAATTTTTATTATGACGAGCTCGTTCCAAAGAGGGGTCATAACCTATGTTTTTGAGACAGAAAATGAAAAAAATAGTTATTCAAGAATATTGTTTGCAAGTGTCGTCTGCTTTTCATGTTAGGTAAATGGTTAACAGAAAAATACAATAACTATGTGTATTTGAACGAAAAACGTAATTTCTGCACAAAAACAACAGGAAAACACATGAAAGTGTTTCACAAACGGTCACGCCATTTTTCAATTCGACGTTTCATTGGCCCGTCACAGTCAATGCTTTGCACAACGTCATCAAGTTACTTTTGTTGATTTGGACTGTCGGCGTTCATTGACATCAGAAATATGCACAAATCGTGGGTTTTGCTTGTTACAAAAAGATTGAAAGTTATCATTTGTCACTCCTCTTCAATTGCTACATTCTGTAGGATCGCCGGTATTGAAACCGGTATTGAAACTCCCATAACATTCCTTAGCCTTGCTGAATTTAGATATTTAATTTTTGAAGAAAAAAACAGTACGAAGACTTCTTTGTTTACGTTTTGAATTTCGACCCCAGACGATGTTATTTAGCCAGTCACGCAACAATATCATTTAAACATATTTTTAGCTTCTCTCAAAATTGTGTTCGAATATACATGTAAGACCCTTTATTTATCTCCCTCTTCGGTGATTCTATTAAATTATTTGTTCCCAGGAAATTATCATTGTTTTCGTGCTTAATGGAGGCGGCAGGAATATCGATCGATCAGTCGGCTGTCACGGTGACAGTTAGGTTAAGTGTGCGAGGTTTACCGAGTCTTCAAAATTTGCACATTTAAACATTCTAAATCGTCACGTGATTTAGTTTATACGATTTTGACGAATCTCACGCGGTGTGCTTTTATAACTTGCTGCAAGTGGGTAGTAGTGAAATGCCACGATAATTGAGTGGATCTTGTCAGTAGCGTAGATAGCTTTTCGCTGGCGGAGGGGCAAGCCCAAAATTTTCCGACAGACCGGAAATTTTCCGACAGTGTAACAACAACAAAAACCCAAACAAACAGAAAGAATCTGTTGTTTACTGCAGCTGTACTGAAAATTGGTCTTTTTTACCCAAAATTTACCCAAAATGGCATGTTTTTATTCCCAAAGCCAGCGTTTTAATGTTATTAGGCATAAATTCGCCTAAGAATGGTCCCCAAAAATTCCCGACAAAACTTCTGGTGGGGGGACCTCCGCCCCGGCCCCCTTTATCTACGCCACTGGATCCTGTGTCCTATCTTTTGGTATGGGGCACATTAACGGTTGCCTCCAAATAGATGGCATAATTCCAGTATCGAAAATATAATTGAAAAGATTCAGCAACACCGATCTCAGGGACGTAAGTAGGTATATTTTGGGGATATCAGGACATTTTCTCGAAAAACTGTACACGTACACGTACGTGTACCCCCATAGGGATTCAGTGTTAAAACGTGTACAGAATTATAAAAACGTTGTTTGTACATTTTGTCCCAGAATCCCCACAAGCAGTTATCGTGTCCTAGACTGTTCAAACAGCCGTTGGCGAACGAGTGCGAATTCGACATATTCGCTCGCAAGGAAAAATGTACGAAATTCGAAGAAACATCAACCTAAAAAAAATATTCTCAACGTTGCCATCGCGGGTTAGACCTTCGATCGATCGTTGGCGAACGCCGGCAAAAAACGCTTTGGGGATTCTAGGACAGCATAAAAAATGCGTTTTGGGGATTCTGAGACGACGACGTTCGCGATCGCGTTCCAGACGGCGGAGGGTGCGATCCGATCGGTAAAACACGATTGGGAATTTTAGGACAGGAAACATCGATCCTAAAATTTCTTCCCGACGTTCGCCAACGGTCGATCGAACCGTGTAGATCACGATGACCAACTAGGACGGCAAAACATAAAATTAAGAGAACATCGAAAATTAGAACCGAGGGAAATCGTCTCTCCACGTTTGTCACCGTGGTGGTGCGATCGATCGCCGAGGAAATCATTGGAGGCAACTGACGAAAGCATCAAATCCTCGTGAGTTTTGTGAGGTGAATCGTAATAGAATCACGAGATTCACAAGAGGAAATGAAAAGTGATTGATATATATAGGAGAAAAAAAAATATATAAATAATTAAATACTTATTTAAAAAAAATAAATATCGAATCAAATAGATATTAAAATATGTAAATCATGAACGATTCCCAGATTATGAGAGCAAAGTTTCTTTTAAAAATGCTGATGAGAGCCTATGCATTCTGCGTGAACGAACAACTAGGTCGCTTCTTGTTAGGACGATGCGTCGGGTGTCGGGATCATCTAGACTTCGATCACGAGGACCATTCGTGTCTGACGATGGAAAGGGAAGATATAGTCGTCAAGTATTTCGAACCAGCGTTCGAATGCGTTCCAATCGACGACGTGATCAAGTTTTGGAGGAGATTAATCTTCTTTAGCAGGCGAGACAAGCCCACCAGTTCGGAAGAAATGAAATTAGTGCATAGAAGTCTGACTTTAGAAGACACGGAATGCATCTTGAAATTATTGCTGGAGGAAGCATACGTCTAAGTTTTCTTTATTGATATAAATAAGGGAGAACAGAAAATAAAAAAATACACGCGTAAATTTTATCTAATATTAGAAAGAAAAAAACACCCAAAAAAGTGAGAACCCGAAATAAATTGTATCCGTCGTTAGATGACGACGAGGATGAGAAGCCGAACAGCGTTTTGCCAACGATGCTGTCGCTAGAAGAAAAAGAAAGAAGAGAGAGGTATCGCATCGATCAAATCAGTAGAATCCAATTGTATCTGACTCGAGAGAGAGACTCTCGTCGTTCTCTCAAGAAGAAGTATTCACGTATCGTGAAATTCGTCAATGCGGTCGACACGACACTCATCACAATTTCCGTGCGTTTACTCGAGGCCAGCATCGGATTGTTGTCGACCGTGGCCAACCTTCCGATCGTGTCGACCATAGAAGGAGTGACTCTCGCCGCCGGATTGTTTAGCACGGGCGGTAACTTTTTGAGTAGGAAATTATATCTGAAGGCTAGGAAACATGAAAAGATTCGCGTCTTAGCTGACTCCAAGATCGACCTGATATCGGAAATGATCTCAATGGCATTGAAAGACGGTAGGATATTGGATGGAGAATACTTCACGATATTGGGCGATAAAATGAAATACGAAGCCATGAAAAAAGCCGTGAGAATCAAGACTTGTCAGATCATCATGAAAGAGATGAAGGATTCTCTAGTGGAAAGGGGGATGGGGAGAGGCTAGGGAGAAATTTGGTAAGTTGATAGAACTCAAGAGCAGCGATTGAAAATAATATATATATAATAAGAACAGAATTTAAAAAAAAAATATTAAATTTATATATATAAAAAAAATAAATACGAAATTAATTTAAATAACACTCAAAAAAAATGTATTGCGTAAAGTGTAAGAGAGTTACCGAGACGGGTAATTCTCAAGAAGTATGAACTAAAAACGACAGACAGATGCTTCACAGAATTTGCAATGTGTGTGGTTCGATCAAGACTCGATTCGTCAAAAAAAAACGAGCAGAGGCAAAGGCATCGCGAATAAAATGATCAATAATCTACCTTTCGAAATGCATCTGCTGGGTTACAGTTTCATGGGACCCGGAACGAAATTGAACAAGAGACTCAACGCCAATCTGACTCCTGAATCTTCGAGCAAACCCGTGGATAGGGTGGATGCGGCTGCATATAAACACGGTGTGTGGTACTTAAAACATCCCGACACCAAGACTCACAACTACGTCTGCGATAAAAACATGTTGGCGAAATTGAGAGACATATCGAATCCGACCAGGAGAGAGAAGTTAGAACTTTCACTAGTTGGCAAAGTGATCTGTGCGAAACATCAATTCGGATGGGGCGTTCAAAATAAAAAGCTACTTAGACATTCAGATCAAGATTCAGTTAGATAGGAACGTGACGAAAAAAACTGAAGCCTTCGCCCTGGTCCTGTCGGATAGAGAATTACAATTCAAATTGGATGGAAATAAGATGTTGATCGTTCGATGAGAGACGTGTGTGGGAAGAAAAAAAAAGAAAAAAAATATAAAGTAATGAATAATTGTTAAAAACCAAAAAAATAAAAGTAATGAAATCTAGAGACATTGAACATCTTTCTAAATCTCATTACTTTTTATTTTATTTTTTGTTTTTGTGTTTTTAATAATTACTCATTACTTTTTTTTTTTTTTAATAATCACTCATTATTTTTAATTAATTATTTCTACGCGTTCACTGTTTGTTCAGAGGATCTAGTTTGATCAGTAGGCTCACCACAGATTATTGGTTTTCGTAACGGAATTAATCCTGTCTCCGGCCTTCACTTTGAGAGGCGTGCCAAATGTGCTAACATTTGAGTGTTGATTTTCGGTCTTTTCTATGCTGTATCTCTTATCGCTATCTACTATGTTCATCATGATCACGGGGATCCAGTAGATTCGTGAGTGCGTGTCCGGCCATGTCCAGTCTACCTTCCACGATGTCGCCCTCTCTCGAGACTGTGTTGTCGTCCACATACTTCCTGCTGACTGTGCTGGATTCGTATTCGGGATTGTGATCTAGACCGAATAACTTCTTACCGTTCATGTTGATGCCACCCTCCATGGTTCCACCGGATTGTTTGTTCAGGTAGAGATCGTCTACTTGTGATGTTATGTATTCTTGAGATCATATCATGGTGGAATGGTGGAATGGTGGAATCCACGTAGTCCTTGTTGACTGCGGTGGAGTTTGCGTCCGCATTGTCGATCTTTGACAGATTCAATATCTTGTTGAATCCCGCATTCAGATCCAGTTTCATTTCTCATCTAGCAGACTTTCTCTGTTCCAGGTCTATGTACTGTTTGGTCGCCACGTCCTCGGGATTCGTGGGAGTGGCCACGTTCCTTATCTTGTTAGAATTGGCGTTCAATTCTGATTGCATCATTTTCTGAACGTATCTACTGCTCAGATGTTCGCTGAATCGCGTGTGAGAGTCGTCCGCATATTTCTTGGTCGCGGCATCGGTGGAATCTGTGGGATTAGTGACGTTCACCAAATGTTTGGATTTCAGATCGAGATTGCCAGTCATGGCTTTATCCGCATAATTATCTAGCATTATTCATTCGAAATCCGGGTTACCCCTGTCAATGTATTTTTTAGTCACCGCATCTGCGAGATCTATCAGCTCGGGAAGATTGTAGAGCTTCTTATCGTTCATGTTCAAAGGTTCCTCTCGAGGTTCGTATATCCAAACGTAATGTTCGTCCAAGTTGGCAACGTCATAACCATCGCCAACATCGAGCGTCTTCCTCTTCTTTTTGGGTCGACTTTCGTCATCACTTCTACCAAATTTATCGACTGACATGTTGTTTTGAGGAGTTTTTTTGTTTTAAAAAATATATTTCAACGCATTTTTTTTAAAAATGAATTATTTCACTTATTTTCATTTTTTGTTTTATTCGATTAAGTTTTTTTTAAATAATTTTTTTACCTTTATATATATATACTATAAAAAAAATCTCTCTCTCTAATGTAAATCGTTGATAATGTCTTGAAACAGATCTCCTTCTGACCATCTCTTGAGAACGTAGAGACACAGGTGACTGCAAAACACTTGATCTGGCGATTGCACTCGTTCCGTGTTGTAACAAACAATTGATTCGTTGAAATAGTTCTTTATTTCTTTCGGCGGCGGGATTCCATAGCTGTCAAAATAATAATTCTTCTTCTTCCCACTCTTGAACCATGCCACCCAGTGAATGCCTTCACCCGATAAATCGTCCAGATTTAAAATTCGGCATTCCGATTGTCAAGGTCTTCTCTTCGGCAAGGCATCTCTGGAAAGCACGCCTAGAAAATCTTTGATTTTCAAATCCTTCAACACATTCGACAGATCGATGTCGGATAGGGGTTTGTTAGGTAAGACGACACCTTCTATGGATATCTGTATTTTCTTATTCATAAATGTGTATATATTTTTTTTTATTTATTTATTTTATTATAATTCACTAAAATGACGTTATTTTTTTTTTTAAAATTTTTGTTTTCTTTTTAAACTAACTCTCTCAATGTGTCTATCAACTTCCATAATCTTGAATCCGTCTAATTCCTCTTGATTGTCTGGAATCCTATCGTCCTTAATCATATCCAAAGTCCAATGTCCGAGTTCCAAAGTGCTTATTTTATCATCTAACATGAATCTCTTATCGTCGTCAGCCATCAGCAAAATCTTGTTGACTATTTCGGTATACACGTTGTGATTGTCGCTTCAAATCGATTTCATAGTCTTGTACACCAGTCCACTTCCGAACAGACAATCTTTATACTCTCGGAAAGAGATGTTTTTCTCCACCACGCATGCTTCAACTCCTTTGCACTTATTGATCTCTTCACCTTCTAGGCGATAAGCGTACAGTTTGGGTCTCAAACCCACGAATTCGACGATTTGTTTACCACCACTCTCATCCTTAAATTTACCCAACACCTTCTTGTTGTCGTTCCATTGAATATTGGATGGGTGATTGATGGGATAATTGCTCATTTCGAACCACGCGGCCACGTCCGGAGATATATCTTAGTAGACGTCTTGCATCTCTATCTCGTAAACCAAACTCTCTGTATTGGTGAACAGTAGTTGGACTTTCTTGCTGAATTTCCATTTGACGTAATCGTACTGAAACTCGCACATCAATCGCTTGCTGATATCTAAGATGATCGGTCCGAGATAATAGGGTTTGTCGAACTTCAGGTGCATCTTTTGCATGTGAATGGCCACTAGATTTTTGTCAAATATGGTTCGGTGTCTGTAATTGGGTTTCGCCATTAATTTTTTAGTTCTTTTCTCGGACGTGACGAGTAGAATTTCAGTTCTCTTCCTGATGTTTTCCATCGATTTACCGTACACGCAGTTGTTCATGAGTTTGAAGAAATCTTTTTCGAAATTGTTCTCATCTCGAATTCTGAGATTCGTGTTGAGATCGATGTATTTTTTCATCCAAGGCTCTTTGTCAAATCGAATGACGCAATGTATGTCGACTAATTTCAATTGTTTCAAATTCTCACTGTAGATGACGTACTTACGTTTGTTAAATAAATTGGGAATGAGTTTTTCGTCGTCTCCATCGATCGGTTCCATTCATTTGGGAGCCAGCAGATAATCATTGCGCAGATCATGTAACTCTTCCGGATAGTTCAAATCGACTTCTAAAATGCACGGATAGTCTCTCCATTTTTGCATCTCTTCCAGTTCTGTCACCCATTTGAAATTTCCAATGGGTAAAAGATGACTCATGGTCCAACTGTACAGATTATTATCGCCCCAATATTGTATGTATTTATTTGGTCATTCTGAATCGAAACCTTCTTTCATGTAGGGATTGATGGTTTCAGAATATCTGTGGGAAATCATCGAGATGCCACCTCTCGCAGCCTTTTTGAACACGAGCAACATGTCCATGTCGGATAATAATTCCAATTGGACTTTGGTGGTCTTCAACAGAGTGTCCCATGCCAGACCAGGTGTGGTGAAATACCAAGCCTGATCCAGATCGTAATTTCGATGACAGACATCTTGGACATTTTCGAACACGCCAGGAGTAGAACGTCGGTCTTCAGATCGCGATCATGATAATCTCCCATGGTTTTCATATCAAATGATTTCCACACGTTTTTTGCCGTGTTCGTAATTCTCATTGGAAATGTCAGCTTCGTATAATTTCAAATAAAAATCTTCTTTCGAAGGTAGTGCGGTGTCATCGAATCTCTTTAGATCGTTCATGTAATCGTAACGATAGACTCCTTTCCTCAACATGATGTCTACTCGTTCTCCAAAGTGTTCGCTCGTGATTGTAAATTTATCCTTGCTCATGTTATTGACTAATTTTTCCAGAGTGGTCGACATGAATTTAAAACTGTCGATGAAACATATGGCTTTACGAATGGATTTTTTTTCTTCCAATGTCTCTCCGCTGATTACTCTTTTCTTCTCCACAACCTTCCATTTCGTGAAGGAATGTATCTATCTTTGCTGTTCACAATGCAAGTTAATTCTTTGTGGGAGGTGTCGAGATTTTTCACACATGACTGTCGTAACCCGAGTGATTGTGAAATATCACTGGATAGAAAGCAGCATCTCGATATTTTAAATTACAGTTGGTGTGGGCCGGACCGTGATACAGACCTGCGCAATGTTCGTGGTCTCTGACCTTCTTATTTTCCTCTGAATTATCGTTGTACGATTGTCTGCATATGTGACATTCGATGGCTCTGCTATTTTCATCCTGCTGCTCTCGCAGGATGATCATTTTCGCCAGAGTTTTGAATTTGTCGTATAAAATTTGAATTTTGGATTCTAACTCTTCCACGAACCTTTGAGCCATGTCATCGTCTTCGCACCGTTTTGTGTAGGTGAAGGGACCCATGTCGTGTTGCGAGCCAAATGCACATTTCACGTAAATGCAATAGCCTGAAGGCGTGTGTTTTTGATATCTTTCGACATAACTTCAAAGAGCGTCGGGTTGGCAGGAACTCATTTTCATGGTGAAGCATTCGAAATCGGTGTACACGACAAATGGTACTTTTAATCTTCTACTGTGATCGCGAAAGTTCATGATGGTGTTGGGTTTGGGCATTTTGATGGCGACGCCTTGATTTTTATTGCAATATTTCTGATATTTCACTAACGATTTTTCACTGTGAAACGCATTCATGCAGTTGCAACATAAACATATCTTTTCTTTATGTTTACTACTCTGGCTCCACAGTAATCGACTCGGATTTTTAACCCAACAATAATGACGATTGTCACCGTTCGAAATCAATAATAAAATAATCGTCTTTTCTCTTCCGAAATATGAAGTCTGTTTGAGAGGATAGAACGTTCATTTTGCCTCGTCATATCCTAAGACGTTCACCGGGATTTTGTGTCTCAAAATGTTTGATGTCTTTTAACGGTGTTGGAAAAGGCACTCCGGTCCAATCGAGATTTTTACAAGTCTCCTAGTAATGAGAAACTCTCTCGGGGTGGATTTTGATGAGGTATAAAGCAGAGGTGACTGCCCATTTAAAACAATGATTATCGTTATTTCTCACGTTGACCACGGTTTTTTTTTAGCTAAGAAATACAGTAATTCCAAGTAGGAAGACACTTTTTGATGTCGTTGCTATTTCGTTTCCCTTTTCATCGAGGAAACTACTTAACTTCTCAAGTATCTCTATGTTTTTCATGATGCTCTGCATTTCGTTTTCTATCGTCAGGTGTTACTGCCATCGGCTTATTTTTTTCGCAATTCGAATCTGTTTAAGTTTGTTCACTTTCGATCTTTCAATTTTTTTCTTTCTATCACCGCGTGAATGATACTCCTGTATGGCTTTAATTTTTTTTGGTTTGGTTCTATGATTTCGGAAATTTGGAATTTTTAATTCTTTACAAATCTCATTTAACTGAGGTACAGGATACTCATCTAAATTTCCATTTTTTTTATTTGTTTGCTTCATTTGTAAGAATATTTTTTTTTTGAATTTTGTATTTAAATAATAATTTGTTAAAAAGTTTTAAAATAGCCTTTATATATATATATATGTTTTAATTCCCTCAAAAAATATTTTTTTGGGTGCAATTAATCATTTTTTTTTATTTTCCTTAACGTGAGAAAAAATTGAAATAATATGAGAAAAAAGGACATTAAAATTTAAACTTTTTATTTATATATATATAAAGGGAAAAAACACTTTTACGAAAATTTCATATTAAAGAAAATTAAGATTAAAAACTTTTTTGTATTTATATATAGAGAAAAAATAAAAACTTTTTTAACAAATTATTATTTAAACACAAAATTCAAAAAATATATATTATTGCAATAATTCATAAAACAAAAAAAACAAATAATCAATCATGACAACAACACCTAAAAGATCCGAATTGAAACTGAAACGAGTCAAAAAGTGTAAAAAACTCGGTTGTAAAATCTACAGATTACAATGACACGATGCCATCGAATTGAACGAGGTCAAGATGAAGGGCTTACAGCACAAATATGACAAATATGGCATGCCTTTGAAATTGGATGATGCATGCTTGATTTGTTTGCCGAGTATGAAAGCGATCAACAGAATATCGTCGTCGACGAAGACAGAGAAATCGACAAGAGTGATTTGTCATTACCCTACGGAAGTTACATATATCCAAAAATCTCTCTCGAACTCATGAACAAATCAGGTGGTGATAGCACGTTGACCAAAGTAAAAAAAAACTTGTAAAAGTAAAGATAAACATTCAACACATTTGCAAAAGAGGAGAAGACACAACCGTCAACATGCTAATAACGGACTTGGAAATATTAAAAAAAACAATAGAGAGACCGATTTTAGTGAAGAAGAAGAGAAAAAAAAGAAAAAGTAATGAAATCTAAAGATGTTCAATCTCTCTAGATCTCATTACTTTTTTTTTGTTTTCCTCCTCCTTCCTTCTTCTTCTTTCTTCTTTTTCTTCTTCACTATCGCCCATATATATTATAACAACGTCTCCTTTTTTCTCCCCTTTCAGCATCAATTCTTCTTTTCTTTTTTGTGATATATTACGTTTTTTATAATAACACATTTGATTCCCTCTATCATAATTATGAACGAATGTGGTGCATCTCTTGGCAACACTCACATCATTACTATTCACTTCAGAAGGTGGTGGTAGTGGTGGTGGTGGAAAACAACTCATTTTTCTTCTTCTTTTTAATTTCCGCCATCTATCCCAATCTTCTTTAAACCCTTTTTCCAGTTCTTTCCTGAGATATCCATCATTAGCGTCCAATTGTTTTTCCACTTCTTTTTCCAATTCTTTCCCGTGATATTCATCATTATCATTAAAAAAAAGCCTACCCTTTTATCCATATTTTTTTTATATTATTTTTATCCTTTCTATAATTTATCTTTTTATACTTTATATAATAATATAATTTTTTACTTTATAATAACATACTCAAAATGGGTATATTCTTAAACGGCGAATTCTCACCAAACAGCAAACCCTCACAGAAATCCTTCTTTTCTTCCTTCAGATAGAGACTGTATCTACTGAAAAGGTGGTTGCCACCTGTCACAGGCTCACTTAGATGCAATCCTTCACCGTTGTCGCCTATGTCGACACAACACACGACTCCTCCCTTCTTCATAAACAGTCTGCTGCCACCCATTAATTTCTCAACTGCCGAACTCGCGAGGCCCGAGAGAGCTCTCAAACTGAGAGTCTTCCCAAAAAAGGGCAATGCTTTTGCAGCAAAGGGCAATGCTTTTGCGGTGATTCCTGCCTATAATGGTAGGAAACCGTCTTTCATTTTCATATTGTATCTCAATTGAGTGGGACTCAATTTCACCGTCAACCCTCTTCCATCACAAATCACTTTGTCAATCCTTTTGATTTGAGTTCTGGTCCAGGCCAGGCGATTTGATCGTGACCACCACTCGTCAGATCTTTGTAAGTTAATTTGAATCTCACCGGCTCACCTCGAGTTAACGCTCTCTCAAGTTTCTTCCTCTGTCCTTTGGATATGTTCATGTTTTTAACCATGTATCATATTCCTTTTTTTTTCTCTTTAGAATATATTTTGTTCAATTGTGTTTTTTTGTTTAATGATAATTATATATTAAATATTTTTTTTTTGTAAATTAATATTGCGTTTATTTTATTTTTTTATTTATATATATGCAATATTTTTTTTTTGTTGCTTTTTTATATTTCTCTTATGTGAAATCGTATCATCACCCTCTCTCCACAAAGATCTAACAGTTCACCATTTTGATCCATCAACGTGGTTTTGAGACGATACAACGTGTCTAAAATCACAGGTAGATAAACTAAATTTCGAGGTCGTTCCACGATTTTATAACCTGGCGACACATTCGGAAAGAAGGAATAGATCATCAGTTGAGTGCTACCATTCACATAGCTTCCAGCAATTACATCCACATTCACCAGAATGCTATTGACGGCGAGAATGTTGACCGTATTTTTGGATGCCGCATGAACTCGATACATCTTTTGATCAAATCCCAGCATCTTGCCGATAGAATCATCCATGTTGAAATCCACTCGAAAATTATCTTCCAAATCCAACATCGTCTGTAGGGTATTAGGGTTGAGAGCGAGTCTGATCTTGTTGCTTCCCTTTCCATCCGTCTTCATTCATGTCTGAATGTAATTGTTCAAATCGTCTATGTCGTAACTTCCTTTGGGAATTCGAATTTCCAACCAATCCACTCCATCGGAATACTTGAACAATTTATTCTATTCGGTGATGTTGGGAAAGGAATAATAGGTCTCCAGATTCACCAACGCCATCTCGTATCTTTTCTCTCTATTCAATTCAATGGAAGTTTCGAATTTCGTCACAAATCGAGTCGAATCACCACTCACCACAATTTGAATGGATTGTTTTGCAACCATATTCTCGGCTATCCATTCTAACAATTCTCCTTGTTCGAACATTATATTTTTATTTTTATTTATTTTTTTTCAAAACTATATTATTGATGATTTATTCTTATTTTCTAATTTTTGTTTTCGCTCTCTATTTTATTATCATCAGAAACATAAAACTTGTTGAATCCGATCTAGTATTTTCTGCAATTAAATTCGCTAGTCAAATCGATCATGACGAAATTGTAAAGTCCTCCATCCCAAACCCTCTTGCAGAATCTCCTAAATTCTTCTATGCTCATATCGTTTGCGACGTGATCCTCATACATGTGATTGAGATTCTTGAGATCCTGGCGAAAGAGACATAGGAGATTAGCGTTCTCCCTTATCGTCTGTCTGGGCAGTCAAAAATAATTCTGTGACAGGTAGAAACAGTCCACGTTGCTGTGACAACCCCTAACGTAATATGATTCACATCATTTCTGTCTCTCCAAAAGCAGATCGTCGAAAATCATGAGATTCTTATCTTCCGATTTCAATTCTCTAGGATACGGAATGTTGCACACATTTCTCTTCATCAATTCCATCGCTGCACCGTCCAAAATGGTCAAAAGAGAAGCTTCACTTTTGTCGAATTCCTCCCTACTGTCAAAAATTCTGGCTATGACGTCCTTGGGCAATCTACGATCCATGCACTCTCGAAGCAATCTGTATTTGGGTTGAAACAAACTCTTGCCAAACACGAATAGTCTGTTGTAATCCAACCAGCCAGGTTGCGACAACAGATTCATCAACAGATTGGTCTTTCCACAATTCGATTTTCCCACTATCAAACCTCTTATGCTTTTGAGAAAGAACTCATTATTCAACCTCTTGGTCATAGCGTCGTTCCAAGACATATCTTTGATGTTCATCTTTTTTTATCTTTTTAGATTTTCAAACACAATTTTTTATGTTTTTTCAAACTCAGTTTTATAAATATTATTATTATTTATTTATATTACACCGTCGCGAGTTCTCTTCACTCCAGATCCATTCGTCATTTTGGATAAATCTTATATGGTTACCACAGCATCTTTAAAATCTTTCCAACTTTTCGGTGATCACTCTAATGCAGCTTGCTTCGCCGGTGGACTGATCAACTTGTCGATCAATGCATCCACCGCCCTCTTGCCAGCCAACGAAGCGATCCTACCACTAGCTTCAGAAGCGGCTTTCTTATCAGCATCCAAAGCCGTCTTTTTACCAAACTCAAACGTGGTTGATGCAAGTTTTCTACCTGCATCACTCGTGAACGCTCGCATTGTAGAATCAACGATGCCAGAACTGCCTTGAACGTAAATTCTGATGTATCACCTGTTCTTTATCACCAACTTATTTTTATTTTATAATATATTTTGTTTTTTCGCTCGTAAATCTTTTTTTTTGTTGTTTAAATACTTTTATTATTTTTAGTGTAGATTTACTTTTTTTTATTTATCTATTTTTGTTTTTTTCTCTCTACTTATTATAAATATCAATCCTTCAATTCGTTCATCAACCTTTTATAATCTCGTCTATCCAAGTCCTTCTGCCTCATCAATTCGTCGCATATGCTCACTATCTCATTATCCACTCCAGTATTACCAGCGCGCCGACTAGCCATCAACAATTTCAATCTCTCAAACAGAGCATCAGACTCGCTCGGAAGAAAAGTAGTTCTCACTCCTTTTCCCGTCACCGATTCGACAAATTTCTTATTCATATCCCATATTGGTTTCACCACCTTCGTCCACTTGTGCCCTCTGTTAGCCTTGGGTCTCGTCTCTGTAGCATCGTTATTCCTCTTTATGGCGTGGGTCTGAACCAGAATGTCACCGTAATTGTCAAAATCCTGATCCGTGTAATCTCCAGGCTTGTCGAAAAGGAGCAATTTGCACAGTCCATCGGTTATTTCATACTTATTCGAACCGACGATTAAAACATCATCATCCATTTCTACTTCAGTATCACCCACGAATTTCCTACTGCTCGAATCCTCGCGAATTCCATACAAAAGATCTCTCTTACCACCATCGTCGGACGATGCGCCGCTACTAGTGGTAATAGTCGAAGCTGTATCATCGCTCTCGCTCACATCGGTTTCGATTCTCATGGGAACATAATCTGGTGAAGATCTAAACTGCCTTGTAAAAACTATCAGGTAATGAACCCATTCTCCAAGAACTCTCTTTTATAGGTCTCAGTTCTTCAACGATCTCCTTCTTGCTTCGTTCCTGAACCTCCGTCATGGGTTTGAATAGTTTGGTGGTCTTTCGTCTTCATTCCATCTCTCCCAATCGTCTGCTTCTGTCGGCGGATCGAATGCTTTTCTTGACTCATTCATATTCGTCGAGGAGTTCGTTTCTTCGCTTGGAATCTTTGATGTGTAAAAACATTTTTATTCTCTCGATTATTAATATTTCTTTTTAGAGTGTGGTAACGTCGATTATTTTATTATTCACAAATTAAATGAGGTTATTTTTATGTTTTTAAATAAATAAAATTTTATGTCTTTAATATATATAACTAAAACCAGTTGGAAAGAAAAAGAAAAAACATTACAAATGAAACCTCGATAATGTGTTGCTTCAAACGTGTTAAATCACATCAGCGGTTATTTTCTCCACGGTGAGAAACTCAAAGAGTTAATCTCAAACATATCAGTAATGTAGCGCTTTCAAAAAACGTGTTAAATCACATCAATTAATCTTTTGAACTGTTCCGCTTTCATCCTTAGAACAGTTTTTCAGTTAAAATGATTTAAGTGGAAAATGACTTATTGAATGAAAAACCGTAATACATCCAAGTGTGACAAATGGAGTTTTTCCGGCGTTTGCGGTAAGTTTACAGTAAGATCACTTTGAAATGCGACCTGCTCGTCAGCCTGATAAAACAGACTGATGATTGTAGCACGCAGGAGGCTCTATTTATACTCTCCCCACGCCCACACACTAAGAACGTTTACAATACGTTTTGCAATACGTTTGCAGAACGTTTGCAAACGTATTGAAAACGTATTGCAAACGTTCTCAGTGCGTCCAAATCGTTGTCACTACGTTGCTAGTACGTTCACAATACGTTTGCAAAACGTTCTCTGTGCGGAGAATATAAATAGGGCCTCCTGCATGCTACAATCATCAGTCTGTTTTTCAGCGAAATGCAAGTGCCAGCCTAATCACAGCAGAGTGACTAAGTAGAAATAAAAGAAAACTCGACAAAACTAATTTGTTACAATTTACCTCAAAACTCGTAATGATTTATTTTTCATCTGTTCCCTCTGCGATTGATCGCACCGCCGTCTAGACCGCGATGGCAAACGTGGAGAGAAAATTTCCCTCCTTTCTAATTATCGACATTTCTTAATTTTTATTTTTTTGCTGTACTAGAATCCCCACAAGTTGGTCATCGTGGTCTAGACGGTTCAAACAGCCGTTGGCGAAAGTCGGGAAAAAATTTTAGGATCGATTTTTCCTGTCCTGGAATCCCCAATCGTTTTACCGATCGGATCGCACCCTCCGCCGTCTGGAATGCGATCGCGAAGGTCGGTGTCTCTGAATCCCCAAAACGCATTTTTTATGCTGTCCTAGAATCCCCAAAGAGTTTTTTGCCGGCATTCACCAACGATCGATCGAAGGTCTAACCCACGATGGCAACGTTGAGAAGATTTTTTTAGGTTGATGTTTCTTCGAATTTCGTACATTTTTCCTTCCGAGCGAATATGTCGAATTCGCACTCGTTCGCCAACGGCTGTTTGAACAGTCTGGGACACGATAACTGCTTGTGGGGATTCTAGGACAAAATGTACAAACAACGTTTTTATACATTCTGTACACGTTTTAAAACTGAATGCGTATGAGGGTAGACGTACATGTACGTATACGTGTACAGTTTTTCGAGAAAATGTCCTGGTATCCCCAAAATATACAGTTAAAATTAGAAGTCCTGTCACGAATAGTGCGCTTATCTAGGCTTAATTGCGCGTTGGAATTGCGCGCAATTGCCATATCGAATGGCAGCCAAAGCACGGCAGGTTCTCTTGGTTACTCATAGCAAACACATGCAATGTTTCTGTCAATGGACCTCCGGGTTACCCGGAGGTCCATTGGCTGAAACATTGCTTGTGCACAGGCCATATGTACAGAATTTGATAGCTTTACTTGGACCATAACGCGAACATTAACACGCATATCAACGTGCTATTTGTGCGCATCTCATGACAGGACTTCTAGTTTTAACTGTACCTACTGACGTACATTTGAACACCTCACCGGAAAGTTTATCAAATCCAAATGCCTTTCCATTTTTTACTTTAGCTATTGAATAGACAGTTTCTTCCATTTGAATAGAACGATTAACAAATCATTTAGGACATAAAGTGGTTTTAAATATTTGTCTGTAATAAACTTTTTTTCCTTTATAATCTCTTCTTTTAGTTTTTTTTTTATCCAAATTGTCGTTTTTGGAGCTTGGATTATATCAAATTTCATTTGCAGACTTCCATGTTTCTAAAAATAATTTATTATCCATTATTAACGACCCATCAGGTCCAATATATGCCAACTTTAATGCATCAGTCGACTAGGTTTTTAAGTGCAGACTTTCGACTCTTCTCACCACCTGTGTTTAGGAATTTATATTTTCGAATATTGCTTACATATAGACATTCCTCAACCCGCAGGATCACATAACTAAAGGAAGCCTGAAATGCGAAAGAGTCGAACTATATCTGCCGATTTACATGGTAGCACTCCGCAACTCCAGACCTCCACAAATTGTGCGAATGGGCGTTTCGTTCGCCTGTCATTCGGCTCATAAGTAAAGTTACCAATTTCCGTTTGTCTGGGTTACTGGAAATCAGACAAATGCAGTACGGCCTCTGTGGACTGGTCACTTTCCACGGGTGGGTCATATATATAATATTAAATTACAAACAGTGATTATAGGAATAATCATCAAAAATGTAATTGATGAAGCACTGGGTGCAGCCCGGTGCTTCATTAATTACAATTTTGCTGATAAATAATTTTCTTACCAGGCAAACGCAAGGGTGGACATCAGTGCCCATGCGTGGATTACAAAAAGTCCACGGCGGCTGTTCTGTGTAGCAAGAACAATTTACCCAACTGTTCTTAGAGATCATCGCTGATCACTGTACAACAGGATTGCTGGAACGCTCATTGGTCATATTTCAAAAAGTGTCTCCACTGTCGTCATGTAGATTAGAGCTGTAGGTTAACCGAAACCGAACCGAGGTTTTTAGGTTTTTTTTTAAAAACCGAAACCGAAACCGTCGACATTCCGTAATCTAAGGTTTTTCGTTTTTTATTAAATACCCTTGCTGCAGAAATTCACAGAATGTAACCATTCAAATGGCAGTGTCTGGGTACTCTCACTACTCTGGGAAGGCTACATTCTGTGAATTTCCGACATTTCAGTTTAGTTGTGTTTGCAGCTTTCCTCAAGTTGCGTGTAGGTGTCAGACCTCGAAAAATGGCCAAGCACAATAAAACTTCTGTATATTTAGGTAATTATTATATTGGCCTTCCTGATTCTTCATGTATTATAGCTTATTTCGGGCATTCATTGAGTTTCACTCAATTTCACTGCCATTCAGTTATGACTCCGGACACAAGAATGAGTTTTATTGAATTTTATTTAGCCTCATGAACAAACCGAAAACCGAACCGAACCGAGGTTTTCCTCCACCTGAAAAACCAAAACCGAAACCGAACAAGAAATTTAAAAACCTACAGCTCTAATGTTGATAGGCGGAGCTGGGCGGGGAAGGGGCGGATGCTGCTATGAATAAACAATGCTCAACAACAAAATATTCCTCGAAGGTATTTATTTTCCCGACGCCTCGAAATCGTCGATCGATTTTTAAAGAATATACTTTGATGTCTGTGAAACAAGAATATTTGTATGATGGACACATTTTTCGCGGCAATGCATGTTGAATATTTACAACATATTTTAGTTATAATTGCCAAAAATGTGCCGATTTTTGGCAATTATAACTAAAATATGTTGTCATTTTTTAGTTATAATTGCCAGCAGTAAATATTTTCCCATAGGCGAAAAGAATTATGATCGCATCACTTTCATTCTGACATTCAAATATCTTTTTCAAGCAAAGCCCTTCGGGCAACTTTTTCTAACCCAAAAACAGGGGGTCATGCTACAAATAAAGGAGAAAACCTGACCACCTATTTTTCAGGGAATTCCCAACAAACCACACCAAAAGTCACTAGTATTTTTTCTGCCCAAAAGTCATCAAATCACCCTCTTTATTTATCTGGAATATTCAACAATAATGCAAGATGTCATTAGAATGTTTCAAATGTTTATTGAAACAATATATTTTCCCTAGGCTGCTTATCTTTAGAGATTGCATCATTTCCGCGGGTAACTCTAATTGAATATTTACTGCAGCGATACCTTCAAGGACCTTCCAGAAATCCAATTGTACAGAGATATATTTATTTATTGGGGTTTAACGGTATGTCCGACAACCAGAGTCAGCCCGTGTCGGACGGTTTTCTGAGTGGAAGAAGCTGGAACAACCGGTGAGAACCACCGAGCAGCGGCGAGCAATTGACACACTCCCTAACGTAATAACTCCGCAAAGCAGGGTTAGCATTGGTTGATGACAAGTGCGCCGTCTACGTGCAGTACGCTTTAGAACACAGCGCCACAGTGGCCCCCAAGTATGCAATGTCCCTGGTGGGAATCGAACAGTGAACCTTTCGGTTTGAAGTCCCATGCCGTAACCACTGAGAGATTGGTGGTATTCAGTTGTGAACCTCTTCACAAATACGATCTATTTTATAATGTCGACAGCACTTTTGATATTAACCCTTTTGACTCTAATGGTATCTTCCATGCCAGTTCAATACAGCAATTAGAAGAGTCTATATTCATTATTTGTGGTTGTCCAATCAATATTTTCAACGTGCAGCCTCGGGGCTGCACGTTGAAAATACTGATTGGTCTACCCCACACATTTACTGAACAGCCATCCTATTTAATGACGTTATGACGTATGATGCTCCTGCGACCGCTAGGGTTCAAAGGGGTAACGGAGACTTGCTGGGATGTAATACATCGTTGAAAATTGCTTTCGGGGTCCTTTTCAACCATGTGCTGACTTACGCTTTCGTAATTTCCCGTCATGGTGGTGCGAAAGTTAAAACAATTTGGACAGCGATAACAGGTCGTTCACCACCGGTTCGAACGCGGAACCTAGCTGAATATATTTCAATGAAACAATAATAAGGTAAAAATACCACAAACTTTCGTTTATTATTGTTATTTTAAACAATTACTTTAGTTTAACCGAAGTCATTTTTTTAAATCATAATATTACATGATATTGTTTCGTGTGCATGACAACCTTGTTGTCATTTTCTTTTATCATGCGCTTTCATACAAATATCTGAAATATAAGTGTACTTTTTACATGTTGGAAATTGTGGTTTCCTCAAACGGACAACTTTTTTGAAAGTGTGACTTCGAGAGAAGATGTCGGTTGCCCAACAATTTACTTTCGACAGAGAGCAAATATTTCCGACAAACAGTGGCGGCGCTACGGGGGGGGGGGGGGGCATCCCCCCCAAACGAAGGCTTTGCCCCCCCCCCCAGTTGCCCCCTCCCAACCATCTCGCATCATGCTAAGACTTGCCGCTCTCTTCAAGTTCATGGGGAGCCTGCCCCCTACTTGCCCCCCCCCCCCCCCCGTGTGAAAGATTTTCTGGCGCCGCAACTGCTCTCTCTCTCTCTCTCTCTCTCTCCCTTCTCTTCTCTTCTCTCTCTCCCTCTCTCTTTATCTCTCTCTCACAGACCCACCAGACGCGGATCCAGGATTTTTTGAAAGGAGGACCGCATTACATTTAGTCGAAACTTGGACCCAAAGTCCGTAATATAATTTTTTGGTTTGGTACGTCCACAGGACGTACCAAACCAAAAAAGTATATTACGGACTTTGGGTCCAAGTTTGGACTACCCCATAACAAAGTAATGATATGATCCTTTACGTATTTGCCCCCCTTATGGGAGTCTGCCCCCTAGTTGCATTTGCCCCCCCCCCCCCAAACGAAGGCTTTGCCCCCCCCCCCAGTTGCCCCCTCCCAACCATCTCGCATCATGCTAAGACTTGCCCCTCTTCAAGTTCATGGGGAGCCTGCCCCCTACTTGCCCCCCTGTGAAAGATTTTCTGGCGCCGCAACTGCTCTCTCTCTCTCTCTCTCTCTCTCTCTCTCTCTCTCTCAGACCCACCAGACGCGGATCCAGGATTTTTTGAAAGGAGGACCGCCTTACATTTAGTCGAAACTTGGACCCAAAGTCCGTAATATAATTTTTTGGTTTGGTACGTCCACAGGACGTACCAAACCAAAAAATTATATTACGGACTTTGGGTCCAAGTTTGGACTACCTCATAACAAAGTAATGATATGATCCTTTACGTATTTGCCCCCCTTCATGGGAGTCTGCCCCCCTAGTTGCCCTCCCCCCCCCCCAAAAAAAAATTTCTGGCGCCGCCACTGCCGACAAACAGTCATGGTTGTTTGCCACCCTCCTTGCTTCGGGCCTGTCTTCAGCAGTATATTACAACACGGTTTAGTGAAGAAAATTCGTGGAATTCGCTGCTTCAGGGCTGCACATCTCAACATTTGCGTTAGCATTGGTAAACATAAAGAAATAACCGTGTGTTTCTAATGCTTAAACAATCTTAACCCCTTCATATTGATGTCAAAATGCCAAACTTTTAAGTAGACATTTTCCCATAATGCAACTAGGAATTTAAAAAACTTAATTTATTTATTTATTTATTGGTGTTTAGGGTCACATACTTATGTACAATGGCTAATCATGGCCGTGACAGTTTTACGGGTGGAGGAAGCCGGAGAACCCGGAGAGAACCACCGAGCAACGACGAGCAGCTGCCAGCTCTCCAACATCGTAACTCCGCACTGCAGCAGGGTAGGGTTAGACTGGTTGAAAACATGCGCACCATCGACGTGCAGTACGCCTTAGTACACAGCGTGCCCCCATGTGGACAGTCGGGGTTAAGTGCCTTGCCCAAGGACACAACGCGGTAGTGCAGATTGATCGTTCAGACGGCCACCCATCCAAAAACAAAAAAAACTCAATATTGTCCGACAGAACTCGATGAACAAAATTGAACTGGTTGAATTCAGACTTGAATTAAGATGAGCTCTGTCAAACAAGATTGAATAGGTTAAATTCCATATTATATTATGGGAAAAGTTAGGGAGTTCTGTGGCCTAGTGGTTACGGCTTTGGTCTTCAAACCGAGAGATCCAAGACTCGATCCCCACTAGAGGTAACTGCGCTAACTGTGTTATGTCTTTGGGCAAGGCATTTAATCCCGATTGCCCACGTGATATCACGGTGGCACTGTGTACTAAGGCGTACTGAACATCGATGGTACACTTGTCTACAACCAATGCCAGCCTCGCATTATTACTACTCCTATACTACTACTAAATACTACTACCACTACTGCTATACTACTACTATACTACTATACTAGTAGTATAGTAGTAGTAGTAGTAGTAGTAGTAGTAGTAGTAGTAGTAGTAGTAGTACAGTAGTAGTAGGAGCAGTAGTAGTAGTAGTATAAGTAGTAGTAGTATTAGTAGTAGTAGTAGTAGTAGTTAGTAGTAGTAGTAGTAGTAGTAGTAGTAGTAGTAGTAGTAGTATAGTAGTAGTATAGCAGTAGTAGTAGTAGTATTTAGTAGTAGTAGTAGTATAGGAGTAGTAGTAGCAGTAGTAGTAGTAGTGGTAGTAGTAGTAGTAGTAGTAGTAGTAGTAGTAGTAGTAGTAGTAGTACTAGTAGTAGTAGTAGTAGTAGTAGTATAGTAGTAGCAGTAGTAGTATAGTAGTAGTAGTAGTAGTAGTAGTAGCAGTAGTAGTAGTAGTGGTAGTAGTTGTAGCAGTAGTAGTAGTAGAAGTAGTAGTATAGTAGTAGTAGTAGTAGTTAGTAGTAGTAGTAGTATAGTAGTAGGAGCAGCAGCAGTAGTAGTAGTAGTAGTAGTAGTAGTAGTAGTAGTATAGTAGTAGTAGTATAGTAGTAGTAGTAGTAACAATAGTAGTAGTGGTAGTAGTGGTAGTAGTAGTAGCAGTAGGAATATAGTAGTAGTAGCAGTAGTAGTAGTAGGAGTTAGTACGTTGGGGAGGCTGGAAGTTGCTAGCCGGTGTTCGGTGGTTCTACCAGGGTTGCTCGCTACTAGGTTGTTCTCTCGGTGGTACTCCGGCTTTCTCCGCCCGTAAATCTGTTCGACACGAGGTGATCCAGACTTTTGAAAGTGTCGTTAAACGCCATTAAAAAGAAAACAAACAAATGGGAAAAATTGTGGCTTGAAATATTGAAATAGGGGCATCAGTGTGGATGGGGTTAAAGCTTAACCTGCTGGCTGAGTATTTGCAGGATATTTTTCATCAAATCTAGTCATGGCTGCTTTAAGCAGCCCAGTGGCGTAGGGGATGGGCCCACAGGGCCCGCATTGCGTGGGGGAGGGGGGCTAGAAAGGGGTGGGGAGCGTCTTGAAGGACGTCCCAACGCTGGAAGAAAGAGGGAAAGAGAGAGAGAGCGAGACTGTGTACCAAATACACATAATCTCAAACTCTCACTTCCACACGACGTACTCTTTGAAGTATATGTATTATTTTTTTAACCCTTTACCTAACGTAACGGCCAAAACCGGCCAGCGCTATTCTCAAAAATCGCCAATTAATTTTCATTATTTTTTTCATTTTTTGTCTCAAAAACATAGATTATGACCCCTCGTTGGAACGAGCTCGTTCCAACGAGGAGTCATAACCTATGTTTTTGAGACAAAAAATGAAAAAAATTAGTTATTCAAGAATTATTTTTGCAAGTGTCGTCTGCTTTTCAGGTTAGGTAAAGGGTTAAGTGAACGCTACATCATTGTAACTGATAGGGGTGAGAAATGAACAAAAAACCTACATGGTGCGTCTCAAGTCACACATGTTGGGCGTACATGTGTGTATTGTTGGATGGTGGGGGTGAAACTTAAAACATGTAATGAAAAAATCTACAGAGTCGTACTTTTAGAATCGATCCTATAGGCTATACCTTCATTTAATTTGGGCAGGAGCTATTTACCACCCGGGTGGCAAATAACTATTTCTCATTATTTAAGCTATTTACCACCCGGGTGGCAAATAACTATTTCTCATTATTTAAGCTATTTACCACCCGGGTGGCAAATAACTATTTCTCATTATTTAAGCTATTTACCACCCGGGTGGCAAATAACTATTTCTCATTATTTAAGCTATTTACCACCCGGGTGGCAAATAACTATTTCTCGTTATATAAGCTATTTACTACCCGGGTGGCAAATAGCTATTTCTCATCTTTTAAGCTATTTACCACCCTGGTGGCAAATAACTAATTCTCATTATTTAAACTATTTACCACCCTGGTGGCAAATAACTATTTCTCATTATTTAACCTATTTGGCACCTGGGTGGCAAATAACTATTTCTCATTATTTAAGCTATTTAACACCACGATGGCAAATAGTGATTTCAATCAAAGGGGGGGGGGGGGGGGGGGTGGTGGCAAATAACAATAATGAACACGAATGAGGACAAATAAAAAATAAGTGTAGTAATCAAAGGGGTGGCAAATTACAATATAAATCAAAAGGGGATAACAAATGCAATTAATAATGAAAAGGGGGTGGCAATAATCAAAATGGGTGTCAAATAATGGAAACAATCAAAAGGAGATGACAAATTAATCAAAGGCAGATTGCAAATAATGATAACAATGAAAGGGGGAGGGAATGGTAAATAAAGATACTACTGAAAAGGGAGTGGCAAATAATAATAATCAGAAGGGGTGTCAAATAATGGTAATAATCAAAAGGAGATGACAAACAAAGATTAAATTCAGAGGGGTGGCAAATAATGATAGCAATGGAAAGAGGGTGGCAAATAAAGATACTACGGAAAAGGGGGCACAAAATAACTATAATAATCAAAAGAGGTGCCAGATAATGGTAATAATCAAAAGGAGATGAGAAATAAAGATTAAATTCAAAGGGAGACGGCAAATAATGATAACAATGAAATGGGGGTGACAAATAAAGATAATACTGAAAAGGGGTGGCAAATAACAATTATTAACAAAAGTGGTGCCAAATAATGGTAATACTCAAATGGAGACGACGAATAAAGAATATAGTCAAGGGGGGGGGGGGGGGGGGCAAATAATGGTAGCCACAGAAAGGGAGTGGAAAATAAAGATAATACTGAAAAGGGGGTGGCAAATAACTCTAATAAACAAAAAGAGGACCAAATTATGGCAACAATCAAAAGGAGGTGGCAAATAAAGAATATGGGGGTGGCAAATAAACATAATACTAAAAAGGGGGTGGCAAATACAGGCCTGGCATTCTGAAAAATGCAGGAGGACAAAAAATCGCTCTCCTCAATCAGCTTAGGAGAGCAATTAGCGTTACACAGCATTTTAAGTATCCAATTGAACGAACTCATTGAAACTGAAACCAACAGACTACATCAGTGATTTTATTAACTTTACTAAGGTAAAGCGAAATCTCTTAGACATCTAGATGTCTCACTCAACAACCGAACACACACTTGACAAGACCTGTGTGTGTACCCAGACCTGTTGTCCAAGAAAGTCATACGCCTACCACTACCACCTTCAACCCCCCAAGGGGTTGAAGGTGGTAGTGGTAGGCGTATGACTTTCTTGGACATCAGGTCTGCTTGAATCTACAGTCACATCTTGGTGCAAGTGCTTCAAGTGACAGGATAGTAGTAATGGTAGTATATTATAGTTAAATTACATTTTTGCTTTACAACAAAAATTTAATGTGAGCATAATACATGTAATCTCAATCATCCCAGACCAAAATATTTAGGAGGGCAATTTTTCGCTCTCCTTAATTCTTTCAGGAGGGCAGTAAGGAGAGCTAAAAAATCGCTCTCCTGAAATTGCCAAGCCTGCAAATAATAATAATAAGCAAAAGTGTTGCCAAATAAGGGTAATAATTAAAAGGAGTTGAAAATAAGGATCATAGTCAAAGGGGGATGGCAAATAATGATAATAATGAAAAGGGGCAGGCAAGATAAGGTAATACTGAAAAGGGGGTAGCAAATAACTATAATAATCAAAACGGGAGCCATTATAGTCAAAGGGGATGGCAAATAAGAATAACAATTAAAAGGGGCTGGCAAATAAGATAATACTGAAAAGGGGGTGGCAAATAAGATAATACTGAAAAGGGGGTGGCAAATAAGATAATACTCAAAAGGGGGTGGCAAATAAGTATAATAATCAAAAGTGATGCCAAATAATGGTAATAATCAAAGAGAGATGACAAATAAAGATTATAGTCAAAGGGGGGTGGCAAATAATGATAACAATTAAATGGGGTGGCAAGTAAGCACAATACTGATGAAGGGGTGGGAAATAACTATAATAATCAGAATGGGTGTCAACTAATGGGTGATATCACGGTGGCACTGTGTACTAAGGCGTACTGAATATCGATGGAACACTTGTCTACAACCAATGCCAGCCTCGCATGTGTGGAGTTAGTACGTTGGGGAGTCTGAGAGTTGCTAGCCGGTGTTCGGTGGTTCTACCAGGGGACTCTGTTGCTTGCTGCAAGGTTGTTCTCTCGGTGGTACTCCGGCTTTCTCCGCCCGTAAAACTGTTCGACACGAGGTGATCCTAACTTTTGAAAGTGTCGTTAAACGCCATTAAAAAGAAAACAAACAAATGGGAAAAATTGTGGCTTGAAATTTTGAAATAGGGGCATCAGTGTGGATGGGGCTAAAGCTTAACCTGCTGGCTGAGTATTTGCAAGATATTTTTTATCAAATCTAGTCATGGCTGCTTTAGGCAGCCCAGTGGCGTAGGGGATGGGCCCACAGGGCCCGCATTGCGGGGGGCGGCTAGAAAGGGGCGGGGGGCGTCTTGAAGGACGTCCCAACGCTGGAAGAAAGAGAGAAAGGGAGAGAGAGCGAGACTGTGTACCAAATACACATAATCTCAAACTCTCACTTCCACATGACGTACTCTTTGTAGTCTATGTATTATTCTTTGAACCCTTTACCTAATGTAACGGCCAAAACCGGCCAGCGCTATTCTCAAAAATCGCCAATTAATTTTCATTATTTTTTACATTTTTTGTCTCAAAAACATAGATTATGACCCCTAGTTGGAACGAACTCTTCGAGCTCGTTCCAACGAGGGGTCATAACCTATGTTTTTGAGACAAAAAATGAAAAAAAATAGTTATTCAAGAATTATTTTTGCAAGTGTTGTCTGCTTTTCAGGTTAGGTAAAGGGTTAAGTGAACGCTACATCATTGTAACTGATAGGGGTGAGAAATGAACAATATACATACATGGTGCCTCTCAAGTCACACATGTTGGGCGTGCATGTGTGTATCGTTGGATGATGGGGGGTGAAACTTAAAACATGTAATGAAAAAATCTACAGAGTCGTACTTTTAGAATCGATCCTATAGGCTATACCTTCATTTAATTTATGGCGTATGTACAACGTGAAATCCTGTATGCCGTGGACGGTAACAACACTAAATTTGCTCCCGTTTTAAAGGCAACCACCATTATGAAAGGGCCCCCGTCTCTATCTCGCGGGGGTGGGGGGGGAGCACAAGATTTTCCGCTACGCCACTGAAGCACTCATGACAAGATTTGATGAAACATTCATTCAAATTGAACTTGAAAAAATCATCAGCGAAAAAATCCATTCAATTTACAGCGAGAATTATTTATTTATTTATTGGGGTTTAAGGTCACATATTTCTGCACAATGGCTAATCATGACCATGACAGTTTTACGGGTGGAGGAAGCCGGAGTACCCGGAGAGAACCACCGAGCAACGGCGAGCAACTGTCAGCTCCCCAACATACTAACTCCACACAAGCAAGGTTAGCATGCAGTACGCCTTAGTACACGACGTCACCGTGTCCTCTCATGGGCAATGGGGGTGAAGTGTCTTGCCCAAGGACACAACGCGGTTGCCGCAGGTGGGATTCGAACCGAGGACCTCTCGGCTTGCAGCCTGCACCTCTACCTACTGAGCCGCCGCGCCCCTTACAGCGAGAATATTGGACTAAATATGCCCAAATTATACTTATTTCAGGGGTAAGAGAAATCCCGTCCTGGGCAGGAATGTCCAACAGCAGCATGCAAGGACTTAAATAAGGTGCCAAGAAGAATAGGTTGCCTGTCACAAGTTAAGGTAACTTTTTTCGGTGTGCCTTACCTTCTATTTTTTGTTGGACTGTATGTTCACGGTGTGGCCAGTCGTGCAGGGATTGTCCTTAGTTGTGTGCAGTAAGTGGTTAAATAACATTGAGCGTGCATCTGCACTCTCCAGTGGTCTTTGTCAAATGGATTATTTATGAAGAAATAGTTGGTAAATAGTCCACAGTAGAAGACAATGCGCTACAACAAAAGACGGATCTGCATTATATCAAGGTCTACTTGACTCAATGGGTTGAAAAATTATGCCTAACGATTTTGCCTCACCATTTTATCTCATCTTCAGTTATAAATACACAATGTAGCCATTTTAAAAAAAAAACTCCATAGTTATTCATTGATGCATACATGTATTGTTTGCATTGTCAGGTTGATTTCAACACATCAAGAAGTTACGAACAATACGTTCAAATAGTCTTTATTACGTTGTGTCGTTGGGCAAGGCACTTCATCCTGATTGCCCACGTGGGGGCGTGGTAGGACTGCGTTCTACATGTAATGCCTACTACACCTCAATGGTGCACTTGTCTTCAATGCTAACCCTGTTTGTGTGGAGTTAGTACGTTGGGGTTTCTGGCAGTTGCTCGTCGTTGTTTGGTGGTTCTATCTGGGTACTCCGGCTTACTCCATCTGTAAAACTGTCCGACACGAGGTGACTCTGGTTGTCGAAAGTGTTGTTAAATCCCAATAAATAAATAAGTTCGACATTAAATCTTGTATTTGTGGATGCATCATATTCACTCAACCCAGTTGATTTGCGTTAAGTTTTAACCCAGCTGATTTTTCGAGTGTAACAGTTTCACGGACAGATGTCAGAATACCGAGAGAACGCCAGCGATTAGTCACAATAACTATCTGACTTTTGAACTTATTCTATCTTACCCGGTTCTCACATTAGATTCATATTGGGTGTCAGCGTATGGTACTGGTAAATAACTTAACTACAATGTAGTGAGGTTTGTTTTCTTGGTAAATGTCATTAGTCCAGGAACATTAGACATAAAAATGGCCAAGTAGGGGAAAAAATACCACAAAGCTGATTTTATGCATATAAGCTGTCTATATCATCATACATACTGTGTCAAAAGTCCCCATGATTCTGAGTGGAGCTTTTTGAGTAATGACCCATTTTATGTTTTTCTCACCAAGGTAAAAAAAATGTTTTGCGAGCTATATCCATTTAATCCCATTCTGAGAGTAAAGTATTAATACTTCATGTCTTATAACTTTGATATATAGAGGATATTCACGAAAATTTGATGAATACCGAAAATATCTCGTGAGTGGCTACAAAGAAATATGAGGATCTTCACGAGCGACGCAGTCGCGCGTGAAGATCCTCATATTTCTTGTAGCCACGAACGAGATATTTTCGGTATTCATCAAATTTTCGTGACTTTTCTTTTTATTTAATGCTCTACGACTACAAACTCTCCAATTTGTGGCCTTTATTTGCCATTAAGGCGCAAAATTTATGTGCCGAACCGGCGTCCATACAAAAATTACAACAACCAAACTCCAACCATTGGAATGTGTGAATATCCGCACAAAAAGTAGTCCCGTCTTATTTCTCCCCTAACTTTACGATTTACCAAGTCTGGCGAATTGAAATAATCGCAATGTGTTTCGAAGAAATAGAACAATATCAAAAAACACCACTTTCTTATTTTCAATAACAAGACACGTCATTTTATTTTTTTTTTAACTCAATGCACTGAAGACGTGTGAAGTTGAACTGAAGAAATTTGAAAGTGATTTCGGCTTTTCGCTGGAAGGTGAATGAGAAAGTCAAACTTTGAAACCGCTGATTTAATGAATTGATTTAGTCACTGTCACTATCAATTATTCGAATTCCTTTGTATTTGGGACTCTGGAATTCATTACTGATGTGCTGACTCTGTGATGATTGCATGTAAATGTTTATCGGCCCATTAAACGTGCTGCCACTGAACATCGAAGACAGTGGAAATGAACCTACGATGAAATATCGATTTCTAAATATCATTTTGATATTTCGTTTTGCCGACCGACAGGGGAATATGACTTAATTTTTCAGCGTGAATTGATGCCTGAGCATTAAATAAAATGAAGTATACCAATTTATGTAATTATAAATGATGTTTTCGTTAGGTTACAGCCTTTTATCTTGTCACAGCACAGGAAAATGTTGAAAAAAAACACGGTTTTCCGTGCTTCGTTTTCATTCAAATTTTGTGAATCGAGGGCTTGTTTACGGAAAACTTCATTATGAGTGGGGATTATTTTTCTCTCAAAAACTTCTCTGGTGACCTGGGCATATTTATAAAGTAATTTCGTTGCGCCCCATCCACAGTTCTCATTTAAATTGATATAAAGCTTAACCCTATCCCCTAAAAACTATGATTGCCTTAATTACGCTACGAGTAATGTTGCCCGATTTTTGGCTATTTATGTTTGGATTAAAGTTTGTTTTTGGATCATATTTTAACAAAGCAATAATTTATGGGTATCGGAAGACAATATCCGACAGAAAAAATTTAAATGTATATCAATTAACCCTTTAACATTGGTGCCGTAAGTACATGTGAGATGGTTCAGTATACAGAAATGATTGAGATACCCCAATCTCTCTTTGATAATGGTGGCATGCGCGAGACACAGACAAGTGTCCTAGAGACAATGCTGAGAGCAAAAGGCAAAGAATTTAACACTCTGCCTGATAAACCCCTATTTGTTCTGATGGAGGTTACTTGATTCGTACTGTCATTGGCCAAAACAATCCAAGTATCGCGATGTGTGTGCAAATTATCTAACTTATATAACCAAGCACTTTGGAGAAGATGCTCACATTGTCTTTGACGGTTATGCCAAATGTACAGCGAAAAGTCAGGAGCAAATGCGTCGTACAAAAGGCCGGTGTTCAGCAGATCTAAAGGTTGAGCTTGATCTCCCAGTTACGCATTGTCAAAGTGACTTCCTAGCTAATGCATCCAACAAAAGCCAGTTGATTGAAATTCTCTGGGAATACCTGCAGGAATCTGGAATCAAGAGTCATCAAGCTGAGAGTGATGCAGATACCTTAATTGTCAAAACAGCTTTCGATCTTGCATCAAAATCTGACTCGGACATTGTAGTTGTAGGAACTGACACTGACCTGCTTGTAATGTTACTCTCATTGGGAGGTAGTGAAATGAAATTACACATGCTCACATCTGTTAACCCTATCAAAATTTATAACATAAAGAGAAATCCAAGACGCACTTGGTACGATAAAAAATAATTTGCCTGTGAAACATGCTTTAAGTGGTTGCGACACAACATCATCGTTGTTCAAAATTGGAAAGAAAACAGCATTGAAAATTCTCAGTGGTGATTATACGGAACTAATGGCAGTCTTCCTCAGAGAATCTAGCACAAAGGACGAGGTTGTAGCGGCTGGTGAGAAACTGATACTTGTACTTTATGGCGGGAGTACAACTGACAGACTTGACAATTTCAGACACACTGCTTACAGACTTTCAGTAGTGAAAACTTCTTTACGCAGTTCCTTCCAACTTGCATCACTCCCACCCCCGCATGCTGCTGTTCGCGAGCACTCTTCTAGGGTTTACTTACAAGTACAAACTTGGCTATTCAACCCCCTGGTGCCTTCGTGGGGCTGGGAGGAACGATGTGGATGTCTCCTTCAAATTACTTCTCAAGATGTTGTTGCACCTAAGTCGCTGTTGAATTTTATTAGTTGTGGATGTAAAGTTGGGTGTTCCAAGTCTTGTGGATGTCGGAAAGCAGGGTTGTTCTGTTCGAACATATGTAAAATATGTATGGGAATACTGTACTGATCTTTACGAAACTTCTTGGGTACCTTTGTTATCACCATGGGACGAGAACGAGTGTTTTGGGTGTTTTCTGTACAATGGCTAACCATGACCGTGACAGTTTTACGGGTGGAGAAAGCCGGAGTACCCGGAGAGAACCACCGAGCGAGCAACTGTCAGCTCCCCAACATACCAACTCCACACAAGCAGGGTTAGCATGGGTTGAAGACAGGTGCACCATCGATGTGCTGTACGCCTTAGTACACAGCGTCACCGTGCCCCCACGTGGGCAATGGGGGTGAAGTGTCTCGCCCAAGGACACAACGCGGTTGCCGTGGGTGGGATTCGAACCGAGGACCTCTCAGCTTGCAGCCAGCACCTCTGCCAACTGAGCCCCCCCACCCCCCCCCCCCCCGCCCCGCCCCCAACTGGCTCATTGAGCCTGTTTCAATGTAATCCATATTTGCATGGTTTATTGAGATTGTTCATGAACATCATTGGATGCATATACCATAATTGGTGTAATGTTTTACAGCTGTGCACTGCAAAAAATATAGGTTCTCTTTAGAACCAAAACTGGTTCTAATTTTGTCCTTGAGATGGAACCAGTTCTGTTTAAACAGTATTTATTTCAAATCAAATGAATTTACCAGGATTAGCATTCAATTTTAACAGAATATTACGTGAACTTAAGTAGATTCAGAAGTAAACTTGGAGCTTATTCAACGCAGTCGCCAAACATTTTGAAACAAAGGAGATATGAACAGTTGGCCTATCGAACCAGTTTTGGTTCTGAAGAGAACCAAAACTGGTTCGTTATGCCAACTGTTCATATCTCCTTTGCTTAATAATGATTTGAGACAACCTCGTATAAGCTCTAAACTTACGGCTGAAACCCCCTCAATTTATGTTTAATTTTGTTAATATTTAATGTTAATCTTTATAAATTTATTTGATTTGAAATAAATACTGTTTAAACAGAACTGGTTCCATTTCAGGGACAAGATTCGAACCAGTTTTGGTTCTAAAGAGAACCTATATTTTTTGCAGTGTGCATAGGTGAAAGATTAACACACCTTTTCTCATATTACTCAGTGGCCCAGCAAGTTGCACGGGCAATTTTGGGCAAAGTTTGCCATTCAGTTCTTATTTGACAGCATTTTCCTTTGCAATAAATAAAACATTTTACAATTAGACAGATGAGTATTCAATGAATATAGTAATATGTGTAACAGGGTGAACTGAGGATGTCACATGGTGAAAAACACCAGCTACAGAAAAGCTTCATTCCCTTGAAATGGGCCATCACATAAAAATGCGTTAAAAAAAGCTCCAGTGGGATTTGAGGGGACTTTTGATATGATGTCAGGGACATATTATCTATGTAATCTTCAAAAAATCAGCTTTATGGTATTTTTTTCCCTGATTTACCCTAATGTTCCTGGACTACATAATGCATGGACCATTTTGACAGATTCGAATTCGGGGCTCCTTCGCGTTATTCAGTTATCTATCACATCTCCATTAGTATCAGTAGTAGTAGTAATAGTATAATAGTAGTACTACTATAGTAGTAGTAGTACAGTAGTAGTTAGTAGTAGTAGTAGTAGTAGTATAGTAGTAGTACAGCAGTAGTAGTAGTAGTATTAATAGTATAGTAGTAGTATAGTAGTAGTATAGCAGTAGTAGCGATAACAGTACAGTAGTCGTAATAGTATAGTAGTAGTAGTAGTAGTAGTAGTAGTAGTAGTAGTAGTAGTAGTAGCAGCAGTAGTACCAGAAGTAGCAGTAGTAGTAGAAGTAGTAGTATAGTAGTAGTAGTAGTAGTAGTAGTAGTAGTATAGTAGTAGTAGTAGTAGTAGTAGTAGTAGTAGTAGTAGTAGCAGTAGTAGTAGTGGTAGAAGTGGTGGTAGTAGTAGTAGTAGTATAGTAGTAGTGTAGTAGTAGTAGTAGTAGTAGTAGTAGTAGTAGTAGCAGTAGTAGTAGTAGTAGTAGTATAGTAGTATAGTAGTAGTATAGTAGTAGTAGTAGTAGTACTAGTAGTATAGTAGTAGTAGTAGTAGTAGCAGTAGTAGTAGTGGTAGAAGTGGTGGTAGTAGTAGTAGTAGTAGTAGTAGTAGTAGTAGTAGTAGTAGTAGTAGTAGTAGTAGTGGTAGTAGTAGTATAGAAGTGTAGCAGTAGTAGTAGCAGTAGTAGTAGCAGTAGTAGTAGTAGTAGTATAGTAGTAGCAGTAGTAGTATAGTAGTAGTAGTAGTAGTAGTAGTAGTAGTAGTAGTAGTAGTAGTAGTAGTAGTATTGGTGGTGGTAGTAGTAGTAGCAGCAGTAGTAGTAGTAGTATAGTAGTAGGTAGTAGTAGTAGTAGTAGTAGTAGTAGTAGTAGTAGTGGTAGTAGTAGTATAGTAGTAGGAGCAGTAGTAGCAGTAGTATAGTAGTAGTAGTAGTAGTATAGTAGTAGTAGTAGTAGTAGTAGTAGTAGTAGTAGTAGTAGTAGTAGTAGTATAGCAGTAGTAGTAACAGTAGTAGTGGTAGTAGTAGTAGTAGTAGTAGTAGTAGTAGTAGTAGTAGTTGTAGTAGTAGTAGTAGTAGTAAGAGTATAGTAGTAGTAGTAGTAGTAGTAGTAGTAGTAGTAGTAGTAGTAGTAGTAGTAGTAGTAGTTGTTGTTGTTGTAGTAGCAGTAGCAGTAAGAGTATAGTAGTAGTAGTAGTAGTAGTAGTAGTAGTAACATAATAGTAGAATGATAACTGTATTAGTAATATAATAATGGTAGCAGCAAGTTTTTTCGGGACGGGTTAACCCTTTACCCAGCATACACGATACCATTTTTTTATTTTAAATGTTAGTTTTTCAAACATCATTCTGAGATATCAAAGCATTTCTACAAAACTCTATCACGTGACAGCCCTCATGGGAACGGGCTCAACGAGCTCGTTATAATGAGGGGGGTCACATGATATTGTTTTGTTGAAATATTTTTAAAAAACATTTTTTTTTCAACTGTTCAATTTGTTTATTACACGGCTCATTCGTTAAGTAAAGGGTTAACCACCGAACAATAGCGTTACGAATCTGTCACACCTGGCAAGGTTTATTCCCAACAATACGATTGTCAAAAATGGTCACCCCAACAGGACGAATACAAACAAGGCGAATTTAATTAAAATGACCTTTTACCGATTTTGTTTTTAGGTTTTCCATCTTAAACTGCAAACACGGCTTACATTTGGGCGAATAGATTTCAATTAACTGATTGAGTGCTGGAAGCCCATTTTGGGGCTTTATTCTCAAGTGTGCTAACCAGAGCTAAAAGGCTTCATATTCTGTGGATGTACTTCAATTAATTTTTGATGTGATATTATTAAATATGGGTGGATTTACCCTGTTTCAATTAAAGGGAGAGTGCCTATAGGCACTCTCCCATTAATTGTAACAAGGCAATAATATCTTAACAAAATTTTGACAACCAAAAAAAATCTTAGCACGCTACCAGGTGACAGAGGCGCCAAGCTTTGTTACAAGATGCAATTTGCTACAGTTCTTTGTATCTTTTTCATCAACAAAACTCCCAAACACATGCATAAAATAATACCCTAAAATACTTCAAATAACATACATTGATATGAACACGTTCTGTTTAAAGTAAATTTCCCCCATATTTGATGAGAAACAAATTGTCCGTGTTGTTGGGATTCGTCTTGTTTAAATCGTCTTGTTGGGATTCGTCTTGTTGAAATCGTCTTGTTAGTAGATATTTTACCAATTCGTCTTGTTGGGATTCGTCATGGTGGGATGACACCCCTGACAATGCATGTTACAGCACAACGCAAGCCTTTCTCACAAACTTGCAAAATATATATTTTCTTTGTCACGGACGTTACAGAACATCAAACGATGGTGAAAACGCTGATAAAATTCCTATTTTTAAATGGGTACCAATATAAACATAGTGACCGTTGTTCAGTGTGTTATGGTAGATTAGCACCCGAAAAAAAAAATTAAAGCCCGCGACGAAGTCACTATGTTTTTTATTATACTGAATGACCTTTGAAAGGAATGTTTCTTTCAGAGTTATAAATAAATCAATAACAAATTGGCAGACTAAGACACTGATTCAGTTCACATACGTCGAATGTTTCAAATTCAGTTGATTTCCCCTCTGTGCCCAAAAACTCCCTGAACAACTTTACACTTCTGTCAACACTTCGCTTAGTTGACGAACTGTCCATTGACCTTAAAAGTGCCTCGATATTTTCATCGGTAATATTTGCGAAGGCCATGTTTGTTGTTGTCGTCTGATTTGAGGCGAGAGAAAAACTTCGGAAATCTTCGGAAACAGCGAGTTTTATTTTCTCCCTTTCGGCAATTTTCGGATTTAGCGTGTGATATTACAAAATCACCGGTCATAGCGTGTGTTATTACAAACAATAACAACCGTCGCGATGGACTATCAGACGTTGTGAAGAATGGGCTGAGTCAACAGGCATGATCACGCAAATTAGCAAATTGTATCCGTCCAATCAGACGTCGTCTTTTGTCTAGTTTTATTCATGAAATATAATAACAGAGACTAATCGTCAAACGTCCAAACTGATTTGGAATAAATTTATAAAACGCCAACTTCTGTATTTCTATACTACTCGACAGGAAAACGCCCGACGGTTGTGAAATGATGCGCCCATCGATAATATATCTTCACTAACATTTCGTTTCAATGTTTATATGAAATTCCCATATCCTTAGTATTAAATTTACTAACAGTTTTAGAAAATTAAGTGACGATAACTTTCCTAGAAATCTCACCTGATGACGAAAATTGTCTGCCATGGAACAGATGAAGAATTTCATAAAGTGGGGTTCTGGTTATTGGGGTTTTTGTTTTAATTTAATAGAATTAGTGTTAGTTAATGGGATATTTCTCCTAATTTGTGCACTGGAATGGTATTTATTTATTGGTGTTTAAGGTCACAAATTTATGCACAATGGTTAATCGTGGCAGTGACAGTTTTAACGGGTGGAGGAAGCCGGAGCACCCAGAGAGAACCACCGAGTATCGACGAGAAACTGTCAGCTCCTCAACATTCTAACTCTGTTCAAGCTCCCTTCGAGCAGGGTTACAGCGGTTAAAGGCATGTGCAGTTGTGCACCATTGACGCATTAGTACACGGCGTCATCGTGGCCCCATGTGGGCAACCGGGATAAAGTACCTTGCCCAAGGACACAACGCGGGTCGTCCCGGGCGGGGATCGAACTCAGGACCTCTAGTATAGAAGTCCAACAGTCTACCATTGAGTCACCGCGCTCCCGCACTGGAATGGTGGCGCCACTTTAACCGAAGCCGATACAGTGGAGCTCACTCGACTGGATATCTCTTGACTCTTTCCCTATTGGCTAGACCTCAGCCACCCGCGTGATTTACAAATTAAGCAGTTGATTAAAATATACATTTTCAAAACAACTTCAACAAAAACATATCAAACGACCCTTCATTTGAACGAGCTCGTGGAGCTCGTTCCGACGGGATATCACATGATCTGGTTTTATTGAATTTTTTTTAAAAAGTTTAAAAAAGAATAATTAAACTGATAAATTTTGATATCCTGTGCGTTGGTTAAAAAATGGTTATTAATTCCTGTTAATTAAAACAAATATTGTAATATGTCGAGAAGTTATCCTAAAAATCACTGAATTCCACTTTTTATACCTATTTGGCCTTTCTACATCCAGTGCAGGTATTGACTCTATTAAATCTCGTTTGTCCGACCTCTATGAGCTCTGTTAAACAAGATATAATAGATTAAATGCTTAGTTTATCTCTAGAATACAGGAAAGTTATAAAATACCTGTTAGCTGCATACTCGAGGTAATTAATCATAGGTTCGCTTTGCTGACCAACTGAAATATTCCAAATGAGTGGATCTAAATATAGGCGATGGACTATTGAAGTACTAGACTGGTTCCAGGCCATAAAAGCATTGAATTCCTTAATTAATTTCACTGGTGGATTGTGAGCTTGCGAAATATTGGGACACCCTCCGGAGATTCCGCTCTCCAGTTTCGCACTGTTGCACAGGGGTAAAATTCTAATCATAGAGCATATGTTGACACTAATGCCATGTAAATTGGAGATGTATTTTCAGTATCAGATATATGTTTACATTAGACTAATTGTTGGACAAGAGAATTTGACGTTTTGGTCACAGAGTTCAAATCTGATGCATACCTGAGGAATTATGGGCAACAGTGGCTTCGAAAAATTTACTATTTTTCTTAAAATGTCATTTTTACACGGAGTTGTCACCAGGCATGCAACTAAAAAATGAGACGGACACATGTAAAAAAAATTCACATTTTAGAAACATGGGGTTATACAGTACGTGGAGAGTGGATTGTAACTAAATCACCCGTGGAGTGGAGTTATCACCCAAGCTATAACTTTCAAATTTTGCAATTATTGCTTGGGTGGATCTCCACGTACTGTATGCACCAGGGTTCGTTAAGTGAGGGTTGTGGGAAAATTCTCCTTCGGCAAAATTCTGCTTTTGAGGCTGCTGAGTGGCTGAAAATGACTGGTATCGGCATTTTCTCATGCAGTTTTGCAGGTCGTAGCCTTGCATTTGATAATAAATTAATTCACTCACATTCAGATTATATATTTCTATTTAGTCAGATAATGTTATACGTTACTAGACGATTTGGAAAATATAATGCATGTTACAGTTAAAACTAGAAGTCCTGTCATGAAATGCGCACAAATAGCACGTTGATCTGCACGTTAATGTATGCGTTATGGCCATAATAAAGCTATCAAATTCTGTTCATATTGCCTGTGCACAAGCAATGTTTCAGCCAATGGACCTCCGGGTGACCCGGAGGTCCATTGGCAGAAACATTGCATGTGTTTGCTATGAGTAACCAGGAGAACCTGCCGTGCTTTGGGTGCCATTCGATATAGCAATTGCGCGCAATTCCAACGCGCAATTAAGCCTAGATAAGCGCACTATTCATGACAGGACTTCTAGTTTTAACTGTATAGGATAGATTGCTAAGTTACAGAATATTCACACTTGAAGGGAGTGTATATCATGTCATTTTTGGAAATTCCTGGAAAATTGTCGAACGGAACATATGCTTCCCATGGGCTCTTGACAGTGCATATATACGACCTTAGGCAATTTTGCGATGTAACGTGAATACTATTTAGGGTTGTCACTTGTTCCTCTGCGTGCGGATACTGCAGTGATACCTTCATCATTCATGGGGGAACGTAGAGGAGATGTGTTCCCATACTTTTCTCCAAAGGGGGGTGAGGGGACGCCGTTTCCCCATAATTTCAAGACTTCTGATGGCTTAATCTTCTCGAATATTCAACATACTGTGTACCTAGCAAGACGAATGAACGTTCGCCGTAATTAACACAGCGAGCATTTTTTCGTCTTGCTAGCAACATTTGAATCGCGGTGGCCCAGTGGCCATGGCACTGAAATTCAAACCAAGAGGTCCCCGGTTCGATCCCCGCCAGCGGTAACTGTGTTAAGTACTTGGGCAAGGCACTTAATCCCGATTGCCATATGGGGGGCACTGTGACGCTCTGTACTAAGGTGTATTGCACCTGTCTTCAGCCAATGCAAACCTTGTTTCTGTGGAGTTAGTACACTGGGGAGTCCTACATTTGCTCGCATTTGCTCGGTGGTTCTCTCCGGGGACTACGACCTCCTCCACCCGTACAACTGTCCGACACGAGGTGACCTTTGCTGTCGGAAGTGTCGTTAAACTCAAATAAATAAATAATACTAGCTACATTAAACCAATTTTGGCTATTCTATCTGGCACGTGCTTTCCAAATTATACAATGATATATAAACAGTCGGATATTCATACACAGAATGACGTCACGAAATTGGCATCCTTGGTAAGTGGTAAGCGCCTTTGGTTTGGTTTGTAACTTAGTCATGTCTCACCTGAGCGTTTCTACGTTGTTCCCAATAAAACGAAGAGCGAGAGAAGCATCCTAATTATCGGGTTATCAGACTAATGGAAGTCTCTGCAAAACATCACCGAGAATGCAGGTTTTCAGTTATAAAGTTCAAAATTTTTCCGCAACCGTTACATCCAGTGTGGAATATATACAGTTAAAACTAGAAGTCCTGTCATGAAATGCGCACAAATAGCACGTTGATATGCACGTTAATGTACGCGTTATGGCCCAAGTAAAGCTATCAAATTCTGTACATATAGCCTGTGCACAAGCAATTTTCAGCCAATGGACCTCCGGGTAACCCGGAGGTCCATTGGCAGAAACATTGCATGTGTTTGCTATGAGTAACCAAGAGAACCTGCCGTGCTTTGGATGCCATTCGATATGTCAATTGCGCGCAATTCCAACGCGCAATTAAGCCTAGATAAGCGCACTATTGGAGACAGGACTTCTAGTTTTAACTGTACTACCTGTTTTACGTTTTACTTGAAATCTTGTAATGAAAAGTGTAGATATTTTTTTTATTTAATTATATCTTTAATGATATAAGTACAGAAATTAAGATTTTATTTGTGTTTGAGATTATTTTTTAGCTTTTGAATACGATAACTATGGAAAATGGATATTAATGGTAAAAGAGGAAATTTTTTAATTTGCCAAAAAGTTGACGGGGCGAACAGGTATGGGTTCAATATCGAGTATGAGACCCAGTACTGTTAATTACAGCTTGACAACTCCTTCTCATGCTCCCAATCAGGTTCCTGGTGGTCCTTTGTGGGACGTTGTTCCATTCTTGGACCAGCATGGCACCAAGCCCCTGGAGACTTCTTGGCTGGGCTGGACTGGACGGGCTGAAATTGCAAGCTGCAACTCATTCCAGACATGTTCGATTGGATTGAGATCAGGGAATCGTGCTGGTCAGTCCATACGCTCAATCCCATCCCTCAGTCGGTACTCCCCGAGCAACATGAGGACGGGCATTATCGTCCATCAGAATGGATCTATCACCCACTGCACCTGCATACACTCTGACGTGGACATCCAGGATCTCATCAAAATACCGTTGTGCAGTCAATGTTCCTCGTTCAAGGACACAGAACTCTGTGCGTCCATCCCAGCTGGTGTCGCTCCAGACCATGATTGACCCTCCACCATAGCGGCCATGCTCAGCAATGTTGGCTGCATAGTATCGCTCTCTTGGTCTTCTCCATACTCTAGAACGCCTATCTGTGGGGTCTAGGCAGTACATTGACCCATCTGTAAAAAGGACAGGTCGCCAATCTTCTCTGGTCCATCCAACGTGGTCCATGGCCCATTCATATCGTGCCTGGCTGTGGTTCGGGGACAGCGGAATGCGAATGCATGGTCTTCTCGATCGGATACCACCTTCCTGCAACCTTACCCGGATGGTCTGCGTCGAAAAATTGACCTCGGATGCATTCTGAAGGTCACTGCGAAGCTGGATTACTGTGGCAAAGCGGTTCCAACGGGCCTGAATGATCAAAAACCGGTCTTCAGTTGCAGATGTTGTCTGCTACCACAACCCCGTCTTACTGGTGTGCCATACTGCTGAAATCTTACCCAGGCTCTGATGATCACCGTATGGTTCACATCAAGGGCTTCACCAACCCGATGATGGGTAGCCCCCTGCTCCACCGTCCCTACAGCCCGCCACATTTCTGCTTCAGACAAATGTCTTCTTACATTTGCATTTGCCATATTCAATCATTAAATCACAAGGGTTTGTGTTGAAATGAAGATTGAATACCCAACACATGTCATGTACATGTAGACAGTACACGAAAACATCATGAAAATCAAGGGGTACATGCTTTCCATGACTGTAACGGAAAGTCTGTCTGTCAAGAGAGCTAATGTAAACACTGGGGACCATCTCAATACATTCCTCAATCACATCCACCAAAAATATCGCAAATGTGTCAAAAGCAAATTTCACAATGATGTGTCAAATATTTGGTGCTTAGCAAACTTTGAGTAGTATACTCCTTCTCGGGCTCTCCCCCAAAACAAACATCGCCGACCATTACTACAATGATGAACCCGTCCCCGTACTTATAAATTTTGGAAAGCATCACTGGAAATACACCCACTCTCGGGGTCTCCCCCAAAATACATATCGTCGACCATTACTGCAATGATGAGCCCGTTCCTTTACTTCTAAATTCCGGAAAGTATCACTGGGGTACGGAGAAGATGAGGCACCTCTTATCAATTACATCCCTGGTGAGATGAGATGTTAACCAAGTGAGAAGTTGTCATAAGCAGAAAACGCACGAAATACGACTTTCTGTCACGAGATTGACAAGCAAAATGCATCAGCCGATTAACCACAAGCACTCTGGTAGTGCAACAGAATTTTCCCTAATCACTCCGTTTTTCTCTTTTGTAACTACGAATTTAACCAACTATATCTTGTTTGACAGAGCTCACCGAGCTCTGTCAAACAAGATATATTTGGTTAAATATCAAACAGAATTATGGGAAATATTCGCTGTTGAAAAGTCTGCTACTTTTACATCATAGTGGAGAGGGTTAAAGATAATACGGATTTTTGTTGCCTGAACAGTTTAGTATGAGGTTGGGCCGGCAATTGCTCAGAAACTTATCTCCGAATTATCAGACTAAAGGTATCCAAACTCCACAGCATGGTTTCAAAAATGTTTTATTTCAATTTTTTCTGTAGCAAAGGCAACAACTTTATAAGCCTACTGGTTGATAGAATATCATTTATGTTGTCAGTTGCAGCACTTTTGAATAAAAAGGTTTTACGTTTCAAGATATCAACTCGTTTCCTTCGACAACATTGCAAATCGTGGAATAATTAGATGACTTTTGGTACACACAGGAAGACTTTCACCTGAAACAAATAAATAAATAAAAAAAAAACAAATAAATTACATTTTATACAAGATTTGAGTGAATTATCATGCTGTATTCAACATTACAAGTTTTTTAACAGAACATGGAGGCGCAAGACACTCAGGCAAAATAGCTTCCGCGTCCCGATCCCATAATTCACTCGATTCCGTCTTATAACTGCATAACTTATAACTGCAAATAATAATAATTTATTACTTTCTAAAGTGTGATGTACTGGGATTTCCGGGTTTGATTATAAACGATAACTTCACAAGTGAATTATGCAATCAACAATTGTGTCATGTATCCGTGCGCGCATATGAAGACGCTTTGCCGTGGGTGTAATGAGGACTTCATTGTTTTTTGTTTTTGCTTTTTTAACCCTTTACCTAACATGAAAAGCAGACGACACTTGAAAAAAAAAAATTCTTGAATAACTATTATTTTCATTTTCTGTCTCAAAAATCTAGGTTATGACCCCTCATTGGAACGAGCTCGACGAGCTCGTTCCAATGAGGGGTCATAACCTACGTTTTAGAGACAAAAAATGAAAAAATAATGAAAATTAATTGGCGAATTTTGAGAATAGCGCTGGCCGGTTTTGCTTGTTACGTTAGGTAAAGGGTTAAATAATATAATTATCGTTGATAATGAAAAGTAATAAACAGAGTAATCGCTTGAGTGGACTGGTTACGTGAAATAATTCATTCGAGGCGAGGGACTACTCGCGTTTGTACAACGCCCTTCACCGGGGATAGCGGTGGCTCGGTAGGTAGAGGTGCAGGCTGCAAGCCGAGAGGTCCTCGGTTCGAATCCCACCTGCGGCAACTGGGTTGTTGGGCAAGACACTTCATCTCCATTGCCCGCGTGGGGGCACGGTGACGCCGTGTACTAATGCGTACTGCACGTCGATGGGACGCATGTCTTCAACAAATCTAACCCTGCCTGTGCTGCAGTGCGGAGTTACGTTGTTGGGGAGCTGGCAGCTGCTCGTCGTTGCTCGGTGGTTTTCTCCGGATACTCCGGCTTCCTCCACCCGTAAAACTGTCACGGTCATGATTGGCCATTGTGCATAAATATGTGACTTTAAAACACCAATAAATAAATAAATAACGCCCTTCACCTCTCAGGAATTATTTCACGTAACCAATCCAGTCAAGCGATTACTCTCTGCATAATAATATAAATAATACATTGGCACACCATTATTTTCAAAAGTGGCAATCTGAAGTGTGCAGTGCTGTTATCACAAAAGTTATATATTTCGCGACAAGATCGCAGTTCGATCGCTTCACACTTACATCAGTGGGTGGGGATTTTCCAAAATAAAATACTGTAAGACCATATCATGAAAAACAAATGGAATTAGTATCTCGAATTCAATGTTTCTAGAATTGCATTTTGGACAAGGCAAACTCCCCAGTGTTGTGGATGCGAACACGGTCGCAATTTCCACCGGATCATGATCCGATCGAAATTCTATATACACCAATGGCATAGCGAAGGAGGGGCATGAGGTCTTTGCCCCCGCCCTAGAAGTTTCGCTGTACCTATCCCTCCCCAAAAGACATTGTCCCAATGTAAGCTTGACATAACATAGAACCCTTTAACCCTTTACCCAACGTAACGGCCAAAAACGGCCAGCGCTATTCTCAAAAATTGCCAATTAATTTTCATTATTTTTTTCATTTTTTATCTCAAAAACATAGGTTATGACCCCTCATTGGAACGAGCTCGTCGAGCTCTTTCCAATGAGGGGTCATAACCTATGTTTTTGAGACAAAAAATGAAAAAAATTAGTTATTCAAGAATTTTTTTTGCAAGTGTCGTCTGCTTTTCATGTTAGGTAAAGGGTTAATGCCCTACACCACAGGGCTACACGGCTATAAAAGCCTGACATGAGTTCTTAGAGCACTAAATTTTGCATAATTTTCTCGGAGGAGGGAGAAGGCGGACTAGTAAACAAAAGGCCCGACTGGTCTTTACCCCATCTTCCCACTTCCCTGAAGAGACGTGGGAGGAGGGGATAGAGACCAGAGTGAGGACTAGGGGAGACAACCGCACCCCCGTCACCACCACGCCTTTCTAAATATCATGTCCACTCCAAACCCAAACCCCTATTATCGAATCCTGGCTACGCGCCTGTTGTACACTTTTCTGATATAAACTTTACTATTTATAATCCAACACAGTCGACTCTTAAAAGGGTTACTTATCATGAACAAGTCCAGCTTCTCCCAACAATAAGCAAGCACAAAGAGTTTTTTAGTTTCCCCAACATTTCTATTTAGAGTAAATTTTCTCAGATATTTAAAAATTAACCAAGCAAGCCAGAAAAGTCAATGGTCGGGGGGGGGGGGGGGGGGGAGCCTGTTTCATAAAATTAATTTTAGTTATCTAGACTCATCTTGGAGATCTGAAACACTGCAGTTGATTTCCGGTGTCCTGATTATTAGACTGACGGGGTATTATATGATAATGTTGTAAAGTGCAGACAGACATCTTTCAGTTCTTCGTTATTTAACATTCCAGGGAGTATCGAGGTTTGAAACAAAAACTGTTCACCTAATGCAACGAAATTATCCCGCCTGCTGTTTTCATAGAAATGCTCCTTTAGATTTTATTAAGTTTTAAATTTCTGCCACAAACATAGTGCATTATCTCTCATTTGGTAATCGCGGAGGAAGGGGCATGTAACATCCAATGCGCTATCCAGGACGAGGGAGAGCGTGGGGGACCGATGTATTAATCCCGGGGCCCGGACGTTGGGGCGGGGGGGGGGGGGCTTGGACCAGGAGTCTGGGATTCTTGGATCAGGCCTGCAACCCCTCCCCCCCCCACCTCCCAAAGTTCCGACTCTTGTGCCAGCCAGAACCAGCCATCGTTTGGTATGTGCGGAGGAAGGGGTACGTAACATCCAATGCACTATCCAGGGCCGGGGAGAGCGTGGGGGTCCGAAGTATTAATCCCGGGGCCCGGACGTTGGGGGGAGGCTTGGTCCAGGAGTTTGGGATTCTTGGATCAGGCCTGCTATCCCCCCCCCCCCCCCCCACCTCCCAAAGTACCGACTCTTGTGCCAGCCAGAACCAGCAAGATAAGTTGGCCATCGCATTAGATTACTAGTTGTCACTCATGTAAAGAAGGAATGGGAGTGCCAAGTAGAGATGCTCAATCTGTTGCATAATTCTTGAAGTGAACTTCATTAAGTTGACTTGACAAAATTATTAAAGTTATCATTTCGAGAATTGTGCAGTCAAAAGCTATAACTGGATACTCGCTGATGAACTTGCAAATTTGAAATATGCTGCTAAAAACTAACGGGATTTTTTTAACACCAAAGCCACCAGAAGTCTCCATTTAATAACTGATTCCAAAAGTTTCTTTGTTTTTAAACATATTTTATTTCAAAATCAAAATGGTTTGGTAAACAGGCTAATCCTATTTGACTGCCTCACCATTAAATTGAAGAACTTATAAACAATAATGGTGCTTGAACAGGCGTACTGCGCAGAGCCAACTGTCTTCTGTGATTACTTAATGTATGATGTATTTGTGCCTGTATAAAATTATTATATCTTATCCCATGGGTTGGAGATAGTCTTTACTCAAATCTCTTCGTTTCTTCTATGTACTTTTGATAGGCCGCAAAGACTCTTTGATTAACTGCACTAGGCCATGCTGGATTAGTGTACAGTATATAACTAATATTGTCTGTTAGGTTTTCGATGTTTAGATGAACAGTTTCTTGGGAGGCACCCCCACCTCCCCCCCCCCCACACCACCACCGCAAACCTTTCTATCATCACCCGTGCCTTAGGCACAGTTGCCTTTGGCATCAGCATCAGTATCCTGAAATATTCGAAAGGAGCCCGTCATAGAATTAACCCTGACTCCGAATTTCCTCTCCCCGGCCCTTACGCTATCCCCGATTCTGCACACCCTGCGTTAATATATTACATGCAGCTGTTTCAAACATTCCATAAATATATTTCATAATCACTCGATTGAACTCCCCGTGGGAACCCAGATAAGTGGAGCACTGCTTGTCTACTCAAGTAAACAAGTTTTGTTTTACCGGCAAAATGGTATCCGGAACCATCGCCTGGAGGCGCTGATCCTCTAAAATTGACTGCATCGACATAAACGATAGTCAAGACTTCACTTCACTTCTTATGTATGTTGCGGACATGATATAGCCAAAAATGCTGACAATGGCATTAACCCTTTCAACCCGATGTGCATAATGATTTGCGTGAAGAAAAGGTTGGTAGTGTACGAGCAGAAGACATAAGAAGCAAAAAGTCTGAGGCGAGGATTTGTAATAACAGCTCGATAGAGCTGTTGGATTAAATTAGTACTAAACCTCCCTAAAAACCAGGATGGTTTCGCCCATTTCGCTGTTGACAGTATTAACTGAAATGACACCTTCCATGGCACCAGTGTTGAAAGGGTTAAAAACGAATAAATAAATAAATAAATAAATAAATAAATAAATAAATAAATAAATAAATAAATCATTCTACAAGAATATTACAATGTGCTGTTTGCGCGTACAGTTAAAACTATAAGTCCTGTCACGAATAGTGCGCTTATCTAGGCTTAATTGCGCGTTGGAATTGTGCGCAATTGCCATATCGAATAGCATCCAAAGCACAGCAGGTTCTCTTGGTTACTCAAAGCAAACACACGCAATGTTTCTGCCCATGGACCTCCGGGTTACCCGGAGGTCCATTGGCTGAAACATTGCTTGTGCACAGGCCAAATGTACAGAATTTGATAGCTTCACTTGGGCCATAACGCGTACATTAACGCGCACATCAACGTGCTATTTGTGCGCATTTCATGACAGGACTTCTAGTTTTAACTGTAGGGGTACACGTCTTCATCTCTGCCTTCAGATTGAAGTGAAGCTAAAACCTTGACCCTTCGTAGTAATTTCAAATGAAGACAAAAAATCAGTTATTTTTATTTTAAACCAAAGCAGAACAATCGCTATGTTTCTCTTATTCTTTTTGGCGCGAAATGCTGAGATAAAGATTTCACCCCCCCCCCAACCCCTTTTCTTAACCCATCAAGGAACTGAAAAGAACCTCCAAATGTTCTTATTTCTTATTTTGGCCGCCGAATGTATCTCACCAGAGGCGCCCCAATGAAGGGTCATGGTTAAAAATACGAAACCGAAATTCCATTACATTTAGTTATTTTCCAAAAAAAGTTAGATTAGCACGCGGGGTGTAGGTAAAGGAGGTGCAGTGGAAGGTGCACCCCTCCCAGCAATACATACAAAGTCAGTCATACAAATGAAAGTCTGTAAGTCTATTCGGGTTGTTGTCATGGTGTGTGGGTTGCGTGACCAATTCGTAGTACGCTACGCGTTAATTAAACAACAAGAGTAACGCCCGACGTGGCTAAATGCGTCCGTTGAGTGATTCGAGTTGTAGCAATTTTCTTCCGAGAGCAGTGAAAAATCAAAGTCCACCTGCCATAACTTTGAAAGAGTTCATCGGATGAGCCTCACGGGTGCAGATGAACGGGGTTCCTATTATGTTTATTATTCGTCCCAAGTTTGGAGATAATCTTTTAAAAACGACTGTGCAAACCAGCAGATAAGTTTACGGACTTCAGACAGCAATGAAAATTCCAGTCCAGGGGACCATAATTTTGGAAGGGTTAATCCGAGCACCCTCAAAATCGCAGGTTCCTATTGTGATTATTATTCATGCCAAGTTTGGAAATGATCGGTTGAAAGACTACTGAGGAAACTTCCGGACAAAAAAATTAACGGACGGACGGACGGACCAATCGAAAAATACTTCTCGTTTTTCAAGGGCCGTATGAAAAGCTGGGAAGCCCATGTGTAAAAATTTATACTTGTGTTTATCCACAGATAAATTTCCAAGAACTCTTGTCTTGGAGATTTGTGGTTTCCACCCCACACTTTCACTGAAATTCCCCCTGCCTTTGACTGCATGTACGAACTGCATGTATGAACAAACAACCGAGTAAAGGTTATATAAATAAAGAGCAGAAATAGACAAAACGCGATGTGTGTTTAGTTCGGTGGGTGTTTTACATAACTCGTTGGAATGGCATAATCATATTTTGCTCGACCCGTAGGCTTGAGCGAAATATGATTATGCCATTCCAACGAGTTATGTAAAACACCCACTGATTCAAACACACATCGCGTTCTGTGTTTATTACACATCCTACGCATTAAAATTCATTTAAATAAACATATTTTAATTCCGATGTTGAAACCCAAAGGTGAAGAGTCCGTTTGTTTTGACTGAAGCTATACTGATAAAATGGATCGATAAAAAATCAAAACAACCTTTTCTGAACCAGTCTTTGTTGAAATTTGTTTCGCTGTTTCTCTTCGGCTGGTGCCCATTCACGCCTAATCATTTGGTGGCTATTACCTTTAGCACAAATATAAGTACAAATTTGTGCAGATTTGCAAAACAGCTGCGAGAAACTTTTTTAAAAGAAGTTCGAAGCATGTCAAGATGTACGAAGCTTTACCGAAATAAAGTTGACCAATTTAGATATAACGGGATCCACAAAACGAGATAGCCACGGGACTGGGTTAATGTACTGGTTGGAAATGATTGAAATTTTAAAAATATTGTATCATTTTTGGTTAACTAATTTTTTGAGAACCGACTTTATTTTGCTTTGGACGTTTTCATTTTCACACTATGCGACAGACGGTCGATAATTGTATAAGGAAATTTGGAAACTTTTCGAAGCATAACTAATGACTCGACGGGAAAGGAACTAGTAGAATGGTGCTGGGTACCGAGATGAAGCTAATCCTCATTGGGGGATTTAACAGCCATATCCCCTGGCACCCTATTTTCAGCACCCCTTTTTGGAAAACGTCTGGCCTTCGACACCCCTTTTTAGTCGTATGAGGCCATGAGTCGTATGTGCGAGTCACTCGATCGAGCAGTTGATCTATAGCACATTTGCTCGATGAGATTCGAGTCGTTCGAGCAGTATGTGCGAATCACTCGAGGTAAGATGGAATCCCACTTATGGAATCCCTTTTTTAGAATCCCTTTTTTGGAAAACGTCTGGTCTTTGGCACCCCTTTTTCCGAACTGAGGCTAAAAGTCGTATGTGCGAGTCACTCGATCGAGCAATTGCTCTATAGCACATTTGCTCGATGGGATTCGAGTCGTTCGAGCAGTATGTGCGAGTCACTCGAGGTAAGATGGAATCCCACTTATGGAATCTGTTTTTGTGGCCTTCGGCACTCCTTTTTCTGAAATGAGGCTAAGAGTCGTATGTGCGAGTCACTCGATCGAGCAATTGCTCTAAAGCACATTTGCACGATGAGATTCGACTCATTCGAGCAATTTGTGCGAGTCACTCGAGGTAAGACGAGGGAATCCCCACTTATGGAATCCCTTTCTTGGAATCTATTTTTTGGAAAACGTATGGCCTTCGGCACCCCTTTCTCTGAAATGAGGCTAAGCGTGTTATGTGCGAGTCACTCGATCGAGTAATTGCTCTAAAGCACATTTGCTCGATGGGATTCGAGTCGTTCGAGCAGTATGTGCTTGTCACTCGAGGAAAGACGTATGCAATCCCTTTTGTGGAATCCCATTGGTGGAATCCCTTTTTCGAAAAAATGTGGCCTTGGTGCCCCTTTTTCTGAAATGAGGCTAAGAGTCGTATGTGCGAGTCACTTGAACGAGCAATTGCTCTAAAGCACATTTGCTCGATGTGATTCGAGTCGTTCGTGCAATATGTGGAGTCACTCGATCGAGCAATTGGTCTAAAGCTCATTTGCTCGATGGGCTTCGAGTCATTTGAGCATTGATTTTTCAGTAACTGCTCGATAGCTTATTGGCTTTGGGAATGATATAGGCTTTTGTTGTACACAAGGGAGATAACTCTGCATACAGGGTATTGGAAACCAAGCACTGGTGATCATAAGACTTGGACTAGGGAACCGGAGATAGTTGGGACTAGATAGACTGTGAGTGTGAGAGTAGTATCTGTAATAGGCAGAAAAATGGAATTCTGGGGAAATCTGAGCCAGAAAAACTACTCTAGTTCAATCAAACTTACTCCGGTGCTCACTCGGTCCTATAGCACCACATGCTACTCTTAAAATCTACGGTATGGCGGTCCTAAAAAGGATTCTTGAAGAATCCGTAGTAAATAAAAGTGGATTTTGGTGATTTGGAGGGATTGTCTGGTTATTTGTGGTAATTAGATTTACTTCTGTTCAATCGAACACACCCTCTGAACATACCCCTGGCCTATAAGAAGGTTTTAGATCACATACCAACCACGTGCTACCATAGAAACCAAGATGGTGGCCTCCAGTATACAAAATGGACGACGGAAAATCGTATCACTTTAGCAACACGCTCGGCGCATGCGCGCTAACACCACGTACACTGTAGGGATGACGTCACAACATGGCCGCTCAAACGGGTTATCATGACAACCAAACATGGCTCCACTGGGTCACGTTACTATGACGTCACATGAGATCTTGCATGAGATCCTGCAACCATGAGTTGAAAACCACTTTACATACTACTGGTGCACAATAAAAAATCCCTCGCTAACATTTCGAAATTTCAATCTTTATATGATATTCTCATATCCTCAGTGTTAAATTTACTGATGGCTTTAGGAAATTAAGGCGGGCTAACTTTCCCGCAAATCTCTTTCAATGGCGAAAATTTTCAGCCACGTATACCACACTCTCACATTCTTGATTCAAATCGAATCTCGACTCGAAATACAATCGAACCTCAAATCGAATCATGGTTATCTAGAATATGACCGACTACGGAAGGGGGGTGCAATAAAACTGGTTTGTTGTGATGGGTCAAGTCCAGACTGATAAAATATTCCAACCACATCATCAAGGCAAGCTTTTGTCGAAAGCATGCCTTCATAATGTGGCTGGAATGTTACCCACTAAGGGTTCTGTTTTTAATTCAGAAACGAGGGCGTGAATTACCCGTGCTATGTACTGCATATAGGATTAGCCACTAGCAACAGGTCGTCGTCGAGATTGCTTGGAAACTTTAAATCTGCTTCCAACAGTGGTAGTGACTGATGAGACTGGAATTAGCATGGGTGACGGCACTCAGTCTTCACTTTCAGCATTATTTATGTAGAATTTCCATCTGAACTATGAGACGACGAATATGACTGATGCCAATCTATATTCCAGTGAAAGAATTCGAAGGGAAACGAATTGAGAGGCAGATTTCGAATCGAACCGAATATCAGCTAGATATTCGAAATCGAATCGACTCTCGAAGCTTCGCAGGGCCCTACTACAAAAGGAAGTCTAGTGTACCCGATTCGGGCTGTTGGGGGAGCCCATCTTGACCAGTTTGGAGTACCAGTACGATGCATGCCAATTAAATGAGATGTGACGTCACGACTACTACTTTATTTATTTATTTATTTATTTATTTATTTATTTATTTATTTATTTATTTATTTGGAGAATAACGACACTTTCGACAGCCAGGATCACCTCGTGTTGGACAGTTTTACGGATGGAGGAAGCCGGAGTAGCCGGAGAGAATCACCGAGCAACGACGAGCAACTGTCAGACTCCCCAACGTACTAACTCCACACAAGCATGGTTAACAATGGTTGAAGACAGGTGCACCATTGAAGCGTTTTATGCCTTAGTACACAGCGCCGCCGAGACCCCAAATGGGCAATCGGGATTAAGTGCCTTGCCCAAGGACACAACACGGTGCCTACTACTGTATATTTCTATGCATTCAAAAATAAATTTCAAGTATATCCCAACTACATCATCCAGGCAATGAAGGTACAGTTAAAACTAGAAGTCCTGTCATGAACTTTGCGCTTATCGAGGCTTAATTGCGCGCAATTGCCATATCAAATGGCATCCAAGGCACGACAGGTTCGCCTGGTTACTCATAGCAAACACAGGCAATGTTTCTGCCAATGGACCTCCGGGTTACCCGGAGGTTCATTGGCTGAAACATTGCTTGTGCACAGGCCATATGAAAAGAATTCGATAGCTTTACCATGGCCCTAACGCGTAGATTAACGCGCAGAACAACGTGCTATTTGTGCGCATTTCATGACAGGACTTCTAGCTTTAACTGTATGCCTTGGTGATGTAGTTGGAATGTTTGATCAGCCGGGACTTTAGCCAACAGTTCACACTCCCACCCCCACCCCCAACCAGTTATCTTCGTGACGCCCCTGTTCGAGGCACGGGGTGAGTGTATTAATGAAACTTACAAAATCCATTTGTCCATCAAAGTAAGTATATGTACTGCCGTGTCCAATCTGGAGTGCACATTCTTTAGTCAATGGAGTACCTAAAGTGAAAATAATATATAAATAAATGCCACAATGAAGTTCTAAACACCAGGTATTAAAATAAATCAAGGGACATAGCTCCTAACATTTAGATTTCTACGCTTCACACACATCACTGATTAATGAATCCTTTAATTTCAAGTGTATACCCTGGAAAAAGAATAGCTCCTCCCCACCTCCAAATTATAAAGTTCAGGGATTATGCTAATGACTATAGTAATGTAATAGGTACTTGAATTATAACCATTCATTGGGATTAAAAAAATAAATAATCTAACGTGAAAAGCAGACGACACTTGCAAAAATAATTCTTGAATAACTATTTTTTTTCATTTTTTGTCTCAAAAACATAGGTTATGACCCCTCGTTGGAACGAGCTCGACGAGCTCGTTCCAACGAGGGGTCATAACCTATGTTTTTGAGACAAAAAATGAAAATATTTTGAAAATTAATTGGCGATTTTTGAGAATAGCGCTGGCCGGTTTTGACCGTTACGTTGGGTAAAGGGTTAAATGACCAGTGTTGAGTGCCTATGGAATCATGTAGTCCACATACCCATCTTGTAAGTCATTTGATGTATAATGTTTGGCTGTCTGAACTATTTTTACCTATCAATGGCAAGAGTATTTTCAGTTAAACAAGTTTTGATATTTTAAGATTCTTTTGGTGCAGTAAATTGATGGCGCATGATAAAGATAACACCTGGTATATAGGATATATCTTCCAGTTGTACACGTGTAAGGCCTAAAAAAATAAAAAATCTGTTTCTCAGGCCCTCCCGCATGGTCCTTTTGGCTGCCGCATGCTCTCTTTTTATAACCAATTTAAACTTTAAAAAAATAAAAATTAAATGGTTTATGTCTGATATTTTACCCAAGTTAAAAAAATTGATGAATTTGTCCCTTGATTGCAAGAAGCCTTTGCAATTCTTTAGCATTGCAAAGTCTTCTTGCACTCAAGGGATGAAATACACCACCACCCATGCTATTCTGTAGATTATGAGACCTAAAACTTGAACCAAGAACATGAACTTTTGATGACAAAAAAGTAATTACTAAAATAAAAAATAAAATAAAAAACCGCTCGCCCACATGCAATTTCACAAATAATGGCCTGAGAAACAGAAGATCTACTTTGTGTGGCCTAATATACACGGTTAGCAGACGACATTCAGAGGACATATAGGTGAATAAAGACAATTGGACCCAAGAAAGTTAAAAATCTGTTTCTCAGACCCTCCCGAATGGTCCTTTCGACTGCCGCATCCTTTCTTTTTACAACCAATGCAAGCTTAAAAAAATAGAAATTAAATGGTTTATGTCTGATATTTTCCCAAGTTAAAAATTGATAAAATTGTCCCTTGAGTGCAACAAGGCTTTGCATTGCAAAACCTTCGGGCACACAAGAAGCCAATACACCATCACCCATACCACCCTGCAGATAGTGAGACCTAAAACAGAAAACAAAACAAAAACATGAACTTTTTGATGGCAAAGAAATAATTACAAAAATAAAAAATAAGATATAAAAAAAACACCCGCCCACATACAATTTTTCAAAATGGCCTGAAAAACAGAAGATCCACTTTGTGGTGCTCTGGGGAATGAACGTTCATTTTTCTTGAAAATTCATACTGGCCCTCCATGATACCAGTTCACCCCCAACACACACTGAAACGATTCCATGAAAAGACGGACAAAAACAAACGTTATCACGAGACTGAAATAGATTGAGTCTACTTATGAAACTAGGCCACACACCTCGAGAAGTTTGTTACGCGAATTTGAATCAGATAGAGTACATTCAGCGTTCCAATGTCAATCGTATAATTCGTATTCCCATGGAATAAACTTTGCAGTCTGTTAGACGTGTTGGCCTGTATGTTGTGTGTCGTGGACATGTCAAAATGGTGATTATTGTTATTAATGACGACGCAGTCAAACCCAAAACTTATGCCGGAGTCAACATTGTGACGATTTGTGCATCACTCGAGTTATTTTACAGTCTCGGTTTGATTTCGAAGCTGAAGAACATATCGGCGTTTGTGGAATGTGAAAGCGGTGGGTACAGTTAATAACAATGAACATTTTAACGTTAATCATGAGAAAACTTAGAAAAGTTAATAGTCACTAATGACAACTTTTTAAACCCTGTTATGTTGACAAAAATCAGACAATGTCTGTGGCAATGTGGGTGGGACTGGAGATTTGGGAATACTATTTTCACGCAACTTCTGCTCTGGCTACACTAGTTGCGAGTAATTAACCCTTTACCCAACGAATCGCCCGCATCCGCCCGCGTAATATGCAAATTCAGCAGTTGAAAAAATATTATTTTTCGACAAATGTCAACAAAACCATATCATGTGACCCCTCTTTGGAACGAGCTCGCCGAGCTCGTTCCAAAGAGGGGTCACATGATGTGGTTTTGTTCAAATTTTTTGAAAAAATTTAAAAAATGGTATTTAAAATAATAAATTTTAAAATCGACGGCGTTGGGTAAAGGGTTATGGTGTAAGTCAGTTTTTGCAGGTATTAACTATGATACGGATATCGATGGAAATAACGTAAGAATTCTACTGGGAGTTTTCCCAGTTCGAAGCGAGCTGGTCGGGGTCAAAGGTAATTCATAGCACCTGGATGTATCTCATTCAACAAACAGGTAACTACAGCGCAAGCTCTAATTATCGGCATGTTTTAGAATCGCCGGTGACGTTGCTGTTTGTTTCGACCGTACTAGCCAATCAGAAGACGCGTTCAATGCTGATAAAGGGGCAAAAATGATGTACATGGATGGGTCGAGGGATTATTTATTTATTTATTTATTTATTTATTTATTTATTTATTTATTTATTTATTGGTGTTTAAGGTCACATACAGTACGTGGAGAGTGGATTGTAACTAAATCACCCGCGGAGTGGAGTTATCACCCAAGCTATTACTTTCAAATTTTGTACATATCGACAAAAAACACAAGCAATGTTTCAGTCAATGGACCTCCGGGTTTAACCCGGAGGTCCACTGGCTGAAACTTTGCTGGTGTTGGCTGTGCTTTGCAACAAATTTGCAATTCTTGTCCGGGTGGAATCTCCACTCTGCGGGTGATTTAGTGATAATACACTCTCCACACACTGTACTTATGCACAATGGCTAATATTGACCGTGTTTTACGGGTGGAGGAAGCCGGAGTACCCGGAGAGAACCACCGAGCATCGACGAGCAACTGTCAGCTCCTCAACATTCCAACTCAGTTCAAACTCCGCTCAATCAGGGTTACAGCGGTTGAAGACATGTGCACCATCAACGTGCAGTTCGCCTCAGTACACGGCGTCATCGTGCCCCCATATAGGCAACCGGGATAAAGGTTCGAGGGATTAGATTGTGTAGCTTAGATTATATTGTAATGTCCTCAGATGTACGGAAAAAGATGTTCAATTTAGGTATAGAATTGATAGTAATCAGATAAATGTTGACTTCCTATTCCCCAACAGCCTAGAGGAAAGGTGGGGGATAATTTAATAACAGTCTTTTTCAGTGACCGGAATATGGTATTGCAAAACAAGGAAAACAAGAAATAGCTGAGCAATACACCAAAATAAAATAAAGATACCAGTCACAGCAAAGACAGTCGTGATATCAGTAATAGTACTAACGCCAATCAATTTTCGATCAAATGAGAAGTTTATATAGAAAAACAAGTTGAAAGTATCGAACTAGGACTTTGATAGAGGGTTTTTCAAACTTACATCAGAAATGGAGTCGCTTTAGGCAGAATTCAAACGTTTAGCCATTTACCGCCTGAGTTATTTACAAACTAACCTGTTGAACCCGAGTGGCTGCTTTTCCGGCCAGGAATATGATACGTCATAACGTCATTAAATATGATGGCTGTTCAGTGAATGTGTGGGGTAGACCAGTCAATATTTTCAACGTGCAGCCTCGAGGCTGCACGTTGAAAATATTGATTGGTCAACCCGCAATAATGAATATAGACACTTATTATTTAATTATTTATCACTTATTATTTAATTATTTATTTATTGGTGCTTGAGGTCACATATTTCTGCACAATGGCTAATCATGACCGTGACAGTTTTACGGGTGGAGGAAGCCGAAGTACCTGGAGAGAACCACCGCGCAACAGTCAGTTCCCCAACATACCCCAAATAATGAATATGGACTCTTCCAATTGCTACCATTGAAAAGTCACGGAAGATACCACCAGAGTTCAAAGGGTTAAGCAGGTGCCAAAACAAATAAATTTTTCAAAATATTTCAACAAAACTATTTCATGTTACTCCTCGTTGGAACGATCTCATCGAGCACATTCTAATGATGGGGTCACATGATATGTTTATGCGAAAAATTTTGAAAAATATATATGAAAAAAATACAAGTAATTAAATTAAGAAATTGAGCGTTCGTGTTTGATACGCAGCAGTAAAACCAGATGGACAGTGGAAAACCTACAAATATTTTTGCAACATTGAAAAACTACACTAAACAAGTGTATCTAAATTAGTAAAATCAGATAGGACTGAAATGAGTTGCTCAAAAGATATATAATCAGGACAGAGGACCCTTTATCAAAATTTATATTTTCCCAAACTCATCCCTTTTCACAGTAATTCATACAAAGAAGCTTTATTTGTGATCCCTCCGACCCATTTTTAAACATTGAACCTGTAGATGAACCGAATCCTTCGTAGATAGCCTCTTCAGATGTGAAGGCCTAACTTCATTGAAGAGTAGAAAGAATAATATAGTCAAAGGGTCCAGATGACCTTACAGCCGAATTATAGACTATTATTTTTGTAAGAGACATTCGTATGTTTTTAATTATATAACTAAATTATGACTCTAACAATAAAACCCTCAATAGTACAAAATCTGCCATTATCGCATGTTCAGTACGGCCGCTGTGGAATGATCACGGACGCAGTAATATTGGATGCCAAACACTAATTAAGAATTGAATGCAATTTTTATAATGTTTATTGGAGTATGAACGTGTGGGGATGGGTACAAATTATGTATGAATCCCGAAGGTAGCAATTGGAAGAGTCCATATTCATTATTTAGGGTATGTTGGGGAGCTGACTGTTGCTCGGTGGCTCTCTCCAGGTACTTCGGCTTCCTCCACCCGTAAAACTGTCATGGTCATGATTAGCCATTGTGCAGAAATATGTGACCTCAAGCACCAATAAATAAATAATTAAATAATAATTGTCTATATTCATTATTGCGGGTTGACCAATCAATATTTTCAACGTGCAGCCTCGAGGCTGCACGTTGAAAATATTGACTGGTCTACCTCACACATTTACTGAACGGCCATCATATTTAATGACGTTATGACGTATCATATGACGTATCATATTCCTGGCCGGAAAAGCAGCCGCTAGGGTTCAAAAGGTTAGTTTGTAAATAACTCAGGCGGTAAATGGCTAAACGTTTGAATTCTGCCTAAAGCGACTCCATTTCTGATGTACAGTACGTGGAGAGTGGATTGTAAGTAAATCACCCGCGGAGTGGGGTTATCACTCAAGCTATAACTTTCAAATTTTGTTCATATCGACAAAAAACACAAGCAATGTTTCAGCCGATGGACCTCCGGGTTTAACCCGAAGGGATTCATACAATTTGTACCCATTCCCACACGTTCAAATTCGGGATTCATACAATTTGTACCCATTCCCACACGTTCAAACTCCAATAAAGATTATAAAAATTGCATTCAATTCTTATAATTACATTCCGTAACTGTTTAAACTACTTTTTACCAAACAACAAAGCAGAAAGACGAAATAAAACATGTACGAACGAACGAGGCGAAAAACCACCCCCACACAAAAGACAAAGCGCACAACTCTGAGTTGAGCGCCGGTTCCGTCTAAATGATATCCCAAAGGTAGATAAGCTTTAATTTTCACAACTATAGAAATGGAAACGAGTATTTTAGTGACGGGCTTTATGCCACAGTTGAGAAATGTCATCAAAGAAACAGCAGCGGAGTTGATCACTGCGAGAGGCGCTAAAAGTTAAAAACCCGCCCAAACACCGCCGAATTACATTCTGTCAACTGTGCTCTACCGTAAATACGGGTCAAAGTTCGACCAAATGTATTCATTGGAAAATGAATTACATTTGATCATGACGTTTTCATCCAGCTGACCAATGGAAATTGAGTATTTGGACTCAAAACGTATAACATTAACAATGTAATTATTTTTATATGAATTGTTAAAGAAACACTAATTATACAAAAAGTCATAAACACATTTAATCCAAGAAGCACCGGGTATAGTTATAAACCTATATAAAAGATTCCATTTCATTTTTTGGCAGAGTCATGGCCCTTTTCCCACTTAGAAGACATGTTGATATTGGTTTCCAGGTGATAACTAATGTTATCGCCTGGAAACCAATATCAACATGTATTCTTAGTCGGAACAGTGCCATAACCCTGCCAAAAAATATTAGACCGAGCCTACTATCAATCCATACCTGTATTTTGTGGTTATAAATCTATGTATAATATTTTCTTTCATTTCGTTCAGTGAAACTAAAGTTATCTTCCGGAAACCATATTCCAGACGGACGGTCGGAAGGACTGGCGGACGCGCGGGCGAATTTTTAGAACTAATAAATTGCTAATAAAGGCCTAACTAAAGTTAAATACGTTATACGCGATGCAAGCGTTGCAATAAAGTATTTGGTAATGGCCAGTAGCGTAGGGCTCGCATTGCGGGAGGGGGCGGCTAGAAGGGGGGGGGGGCGACTTGAAGGACGTCCCAACGCTGGAAGAAAGAGGGAAAGGACGAGAGAGAGAGCGAGACTGTGTACCAAATACACATAATTTTCCACACGACGTACTCTTTGTAGTCTATGTGTTATTCTTTTAACCCTTTACCTAACGTAATAGCCTTAACCGGCCAGCGCTATTCTCAAAAATCGCCAATTAATTTTCATTATTTTTTTCATTTTTTGTCTCAAAAACATAGGTTATGACCACTCGTTGGAACGAGCTCGTCCAGCTCGTTCCAACGAGGGGTCATAACCTATGTTTTTGAGACAACAAATGAAAAAAATTAGTTATTCAAGAATTATTTTTGCAAGTGTCGTCTGCTTTTCAGGTTAGGTAAAGGGTGAAGTGAACCCTACATCATTGAAACTGATAGGGGTGAGAAATGAACAATATACATACATGGTGCATCTCAAGTCACACATGTTGGGCGTGCATGTGTGTATCGTTGGATGGTGGGAGTGAAACTTAAAACATGTAATGAAAAAATCTACAGAGTCGTACTTTTAGAATCGATTCTATAGGCTATACCTCCATTTAATTTATGACGTATGGACAACGTGAAATCCTGTATGCTGTGCACGGTAACAACACTAAATTTGCTCCCGTTTTAAAGGCAACCACCACTATGGAAGGGGTCCCCGTCTCTATCTCGCGGGGGGGGGGGGGGGGCACAAGATTTTCCGCTACGCCACTGGTATTGACATTTCTTCTCAATCTCCTCAAATGTGAGCCTTGAATAGCAAACACAATAATTAACTTGAATGAGAATTTTTGTATTACTCGATTACAGCGCACTGAACTAGGGCTGTCACGATTAATCGATTGTTGATCGGTCACGGCGAAATCGATTAGTATTTTTCGTTGTCGAATAATCGGTAAATTATACCCCGTTTTAGACGTTTAATAATTAAAAGAAAATATGTTGAAAAAACTATTGTTTCTAAAGGTAAAGAGTTAAGAACATCGATGTTAAACCCCAAGAAGCTGTTGGAAGCAATTGTCTTTCAGGTACATTCATCAAAGTTTGGATGTTCTGAACTTTTGAACCGTCAGTGTAATCATTAAGACCGGTCGGCAGTTGCGAAGTTCGCAACTGCCGACCGGTCTTGATTATTACACTGACGGTTCAAAAGTTCAGAACATCAAAGCTTTGAATGTAACTAAAAGAGGATCGTCTTCGTTGTTTACTTGAGGTTGGTCAACTGACTTCAACTTCATTTTTATCGACTTCAAAGGAGATGGGGGTCATCTAGGTACGATCAATCGATTATCATCGATTATTTGCGACGATTAATTGATTCGTAAATTAAAAAATCGTGACAGCCCTACATTGAACCCTAGCATTGCAATTAGGATGTGAAGGCCTTAATTGATATGAATTTACATATTTCACTCCTGAAGTTTCTACCGAAAAACATTATCGCTAAAGTCAGTTGTGCAATTTAGTTCTTCTTACATTTGTCCTGGAACTAAAGTTACAAATCTTCCATAAAGTAAGACTTTACTTCAGTTTTGTAATATAGAATATGGTTACAATATGGAAAACTAGCAATGATTTCTCTCTCAATATCTTTCTCTAAGCTTGCAAGATATTAAACTTGTACTAAAGCGGCCCATACATTATCCATATTATTGACAATAATATTGAGTAAATAATATTGACAATATATTTTTTTTGCCACAAACTACTCAATAGTTTCTTCAATATTTTCGGTCATTTCTTCGTCTGCCACCGCGCTGTAAACATGGATCCAGTTGTGGGTTTAGGCGTGGTACTGGCCTAAGTAACGAAAAACAAAATAAAAAGAAATGGTGCGCAAAGAATTAAACTTCTTTTTCACATCCTCCTTTGTTGCATTCTCATAACGTTCTTGGTACTTGGAAAGCAGGGTGCTGTATGCTGCTTCCTTCTTAGAGCGGTTAGCTTATTCAGCACTGGTAATTTTCCAGAGACATGGCAGCTCTTTGTACACTTCAATGCACTCTAGTATGAACTTTCATTCATCCTCTTTGGTGTTCTTTGCCATGTTTACGCAACGATGACTTCAGATTTAATGAAATATTGCGTAATATTATTGACGGAACCCACACACTATAAATGTTATTGACGGTCGTAAAATATTGAAGAAAATATTTCAGAGATATCAGATATTCGTCAATAATATTGATCAATCTTCAATATCTCCCACACACTGGCAATAATATTGTCAATACCGTTTATTGACAATATTGTTGTCAATAATATTGATAGTGTATGGTCCGCTTAACTTCAACTCCAAGGTATAAAACCTCCGTGAACAATAGGTATGTTCAGGGCCTTCTATTAACTTACGAATTAACGGCTGGCCAAGTTGTTATTTTTTATTGTCATGCAACATCTGTCTGAGTAATTAGAAAGGTCGGAAGGTGCATCTGAGAGTTTTTACAACTACAGTGGAGCCCACTTAATTGGATATCTGTTAATTGTATATCCCTGTTAACTGAATATAATTTTCAAACACAAAATCATTTACCATATCTTCAGTACAAGTTTGATCTGTTAATAGCATATGGATTGTAGAGTAAACTCCTGTTAATTGTATATTAATTTTTATAATATGTCAAAAAAAATACTGTGACACGCACCAAATTCCCCTTATTTATCAACCTTTTTGGCCTCACTACATCCAATACAGGCATTTATTCTATTATATCTTGTTTGACAGAGCTCTATGAGCTCTGTCAAACAAGATATAATAGAATAAATGCTCAGTTTACCTCCAGAACACAGGAAACGGATCAAATCCCTGTTAATTGTATACTCCTGTTAACTGAATAATTTTCACTGGCAAAATGAATATTCAATTAAGAGGATTCTACTGTATTACATACATACCATTCTTGAGTTTTTCCGTCATGTCTTGTTGACACGTTGATGGGATAACGCCAACTTATTCTAACATTTTAACGATTATTAGAAGAGAAATGATACTATAAATAATTAAATGGTAGCATTGCCTTCTGTTTCGACGGAACGTTGCAATATACCCCTTTCATTTTATCAGATAGCTGAAAGATAATTAAAATTGTTGAGTCGCCGATTCATTCAGTACCCGCTCACACCAGAATTTCGAGTCTGCTTCCTTGATCGGACAGTTTCTTGGTAAAGCTACCTTCAAATCTTGATTCATGTGACATAAAAAACTGTTTAATAGGCGTGGACCCCCCCCCCCCCCCACCCCCAATCCTACTCCCTCCCCCTGCCACAAAGTTTCGAACAACCTATCCAAGAGCGCGATAAATAAGTAACGGAAACGCACATTTTTCCCATGCTGTAGCGTGTTTCTGAATGGTTATCTATTTCTGGAATAAAAATATTCATTAATCAGTGGACGACGATCTGGGTCGAATTGCCGGTTCAGGACGGTCTAAAAAATAAACGAATTAACTCCAAACTTTCGGTTCTAAATGAAGGTTTGAACAGTTCAAGTTGAAGAGTTCATCAAATGGGCAGAAATAATGCGAGCCACACTCGCACCTGCAACAGTGAATTATAAGTCTTAAATGGCACTAGCTCGGACAGGGGCATTCGAGCGCGTCTCTTCCCCCTTTCGCAACAGATAGAAAATGACCAAAATTCAAAAAATTACCTCGTCTCATCAAAACGTAATATCTCAGCCAACTCTGACCGGATTTCCATAAAATTTTCACTCATCGTTCATGAATAGTTCCGACATCATTTCCCATGACAAGTGACACCAATTTCATCCAATCTTGCCATGTCGAATATGAAATGAGCGTTTGCGCGTTGGGTTCCCACGAAGGCGCGTGCTCGGTTTCCGGACTTTTAAATGACATGACCGAGTTCAGAAGAGCTTCAAGAACATTCGCTGAAAATTTGGAGTCGCTGCTCCATCAACTGTCGCCACAATTTTGTAAACGAACGAACAAACGAAGGAACGAACGAACGAACGGTCGGACGTGCGAATAGACGGATAAAAAATAACGCTTAACCCCAAAACCTGCAAATAGTCACAAATATCATCAGATTTACGACAATTCGATCATATTGTGCTGTTATAAATTAAATACAGTTAAAACTAGAAGTCCTGTCATGAAATGCGCACAAATAGCACGTTGATATGCGCGTTAATGTGCGCGTTATGGCCCAGTTAAAGCTATCATATTCTGTACATATGTCCTGTGCACAGGCAATGTTTCAACCAATGGACCTCCGGGTAACCCGGAGGTCCATTGGCAAAAACATTGCGTGTGTTTGCTATGAGTAACCAGGAGAACCTGCCGTGCTTTGGATGCCATTCGATATGGCAATTGCGCGCAATTCCAACGCGCAATTAAGCCTAGGTAAGCGCACTATTCGTGACAGAACTTCTAGTTTTAACTGTAGTCGAATAATTAACTCAAACAACTTGAAAAAAATCAATAAGAGCAAATCGGATAACAAAATATTCGATATGTTTACGCGTTTCCAAGGGAAAGAGAAGTAACTCTATCTGTTGTCTTTTGTGTTTGTAAAAACACAACAGTTATTTATGAGTTTGGTCCAACTAATTGCGGAGCGTGAGAAACGCGTCCACAAATTTGTTTCCACTATGTTTCTACTGTGTTTCAGACGGGACAAAAACGTAATCTCCGCTAACATGTATGTTATATGGACGTGACAGGTACTCCAAAATCCATGTACATCGGTTTTCCGGTGAATATAAACTTATTAAATATAGCTTTTGGGAAATCCCTCTCTCGTTCTATTTCAATCGACATAATCTCTATAACATTGTTTATTTTATGTTATTCTGCAGATGATATCTATTTTATTGTTAAATAAAAGTATTTCTGGTTGATATAAGTGAACTTTTAATTGAAAATAGAAGATTGTTTTATGAGGATAGTGTATATAATAAAACAGTTGTGGACTTTTGTGGTGGAAAATATAATGTGAAAATGAACCTAAGAAACTTATATTGGCCGAGGCGTACGCCTCGGCCAATATAAGTTTTTTTGAGGACCATATCACATAATATTCACCACCTAAAAAGTCCATAATTGCACATCATAAACGATTTCCTATCATGCACTTGTCAGAAGGCATGTCTTGATGATGTAGTTTGTCAGTAGGAATTACAGTTACAAGAATTGTTTATAGATAAATACTTTCCGATGCCGTGATGCATGGGTTTTACAACTTATTTAAGATGCTAGATAAGTAGGAGAAATTTGTTTACTTTGGAATTCCCATCTCTGGTGCTCCATAGATACATATTAAATATACACAAATTACACATCAAAGTGAATTCGTGATGTACAGAAAGCGAAAAATATATGCAGTCAACTCACAGAGTTGGCAGCAGGCACGAATGGTTCTGTCTACCGTATTCGTACCAGAACTGATTTATTTATTTATTTATTTATTTATTTATTTATTTATTTATTTATTTATTTATTTATTTATTTATTTATTTATTTATGTTTACGGTCACATACTTATGCACAATTATGACCCGTGACAGTTTTACGGGTGGAGGAAAACGGAGTACCCGGAGAGAACCACCGATCAACGACGAGCAGCTGCAACTCCCCAACATCGTAACTCCGCACTTGAGCACAGGCAGGGTTAGATTGGTTGAAGACATGTGACCCATCGACGTGCAGTACGCTTTAGTACACGGCGTCATCGTGCCCCCATGTGGAAAATCGGGGTTAAGTGCCTTGCCCACGGACACAACGCGGTAGTCCGAATCGATCGCTCAGTCACCCATCCGAGGACTAACCGAGCTCGACGTTGCTTAACTTCGGTGATCTGACGAGAACCGTTTACCGCAACGCCACTGCGCCCCCACCAGAACTGATAACAAAATAATTATAATTATATATATCCAAGAACAAATCTAGGAAATCAAACTTCTTTAAAAAGCAGCGACAGAGCTGCGTGTGGGTAAATTCCAAAACTACCGGCTTTGTTTTCGTTGGACGTTTGTTTACATTTTGGTCAAGGTCGTCAGGGCCGAAAAAGCATCGACATACAATGTCGTCTAAAATCAAATAATGTGAAAGATCGCCTTCATACTACACACCTTTATTATCTGGAGATTGCACAGTTGCCATATTACTTGCAAGGTATCATGACACCTGTTTGAATTTAATAAGAATTACGCGATTGAAGTCGTGGTGTCGAATGATATGCGCATGTCCGCCGGTCATGGGATTATTCTTCAATACAAAATGCAGACCATGTTGTCCTTTTCCCAGACGCAGACCTGTTGCTGCATCGTAAAGTGCTTTGGATGCCTACGAGTTGTTCTCGGGAAATCTTATTTTACTATCAGTTCTGGTAGGTATACGGCAGCAGACTTCCTGGAACCAGTGGTGCCTGCCGTAAACTCTGTGAGTTGATTGCTTATATTGTCTGTGTTCTATACGTCACAGCCTTCATTTTGATGTATAATTTGTGTATATTTAATTTGAATATAACAATAACATGACTTTGGAGGGCATTGTAGTTTATTAAAGGTCCAACAGGTGTGAATAACAGCCCGACAGCTTATAAAAGGCCCGAGACGAAGTCGAGGGCCGTTAATAAGCTAAAGGGCTGTTATTCACACCTGTTGGGCCGTTAGTAAACCACAAGGCCCGACAAAGTCATGTTATTACTATTATTACCACTGCGATTCTGAGAAAGTTTTGACTCCGTACCTTACATGGCAGGTACAAACAGTCAAGTGATCTTCATTCAATTCGCTTGATTGAGACGATTTTTCAATTTTGGCAAATGATATTATCGTCTGTTCTCAAACAAACTGCTGTCATATGATTATCACGTGCGTGATCGGCACCGGTACTCCTTCATTTGCAACGAAGTTAGGAAACTTGAAAACAGACCCGATATTTACCGCCTTTAAGTCAGGAATAATGGCTTAAAATGTTTGCATACTTACACACTAAAAACTAAAGTGTTAAAACTGACACTTTCAAGGTGTTAACCCATTCTAACTCTTAGGGATTGATGTTAACACTCAAAGTGCAATGCTTTAAGCACTTAGACATTACAATCGTCAGACATCTGAAACTTGAATGGATGGCACTTCCCATGTGTCTAGCATTGGTGGTTCTTCCAGAATCGCCCATAATTAGATTTGCGCTTGGTGGGTACATAATTAAAAGGACAAAACGCAGATGACGCGGATCAGGCTCGAGAGTTTGAGCCTGATCCGCGTCATCTGCGTTGTTTCCTTTTAAGTGTCGCGACATTACACTTGTCAAGTGGTATTATTGTAACACCTGTCAAGTTCTGGGATATCTACACTTGAACAAAGTGCTAGTTCAGCACTTAGTAAGTGTTAAATACAGCACTTCAAGTGTAGTTTTTAACACTTTAGTTTTTAGCGTGTACTCACTATATACAGCTGCTTGTTCTTATGAAACTAACTTTGATGGACATTTTACATATTTAAATAAAAATCACATTGTTTTCTAGTTGAAACCATTTTTGCAAACTGTTTTCATTTTCGTGTGTACGACAGCGAGGAACAAAAATCACTTGACGTTTCGGGCTGTTAATGAGATGTTCAACCGACACATCACGCTACTTTGAAAGTTGAGCGTTACGTTCTTGTAATGTCCTGTTAACCTCTGTTAATGTACTAGGGAACGCCCTATAAATTGGTTATAATTTATGGAATATCAGGGGTTCGTTCAACAACATTTTGGGAGAATTTCTGATATTTTCACCAGTGTCCAAAATACTTTTAAAAGAATGAAACAAAGTCATATTGTATATCAAAATAATGACTAGAGTTCAAGGAAATGGAATATATTCATGTTTTCCAAAAACAATATATTTGTGATTTTGACGACAGGCAAGCTTCCCCATGGCATAAGTAACGAATTGCAAAATCAAGAATAGATCGATAATTCCAATGACAGGGCTTCAAATAAATGACTTAGAGTTCCAGACTCGGAGAAAGCACATTTAACCCGTTGATACTTTTGTACGTCTTATGACGTACGAAATCAGGTAGCGTGGTGATACTTTGTGGTCATTTGTTTTGTTATTATTTTTCGATTTTTTAAAGTTTTAACCTCAATTACTATTTTCTCCGGAATAATGCTCAGTGACAACCGTTGAGCCAAATAGTATCGCAGGTTAAAATACTAATATAGCCCTGCTGTCAAGACTTCTTAACTGGTTGAGTGCTAGAAGCCACTATCAGGGCTTTCAAAAATGAGGATACTAGAGCAACGCCAACACGTTCCTTGCTCATATTTCATATTCAGGCAAACACAAATAATATTTTGTTTATATAAATTTGTTTTATTACAAATTATTGGAGAGTGCCTGTGGGCACTCTCCAATAATTTGTAATAAAACAAGTTTTGAATAACAAATTCAAACCATCAAAAAGTAATCTAGCCCGCAACCAGTTAATCACTAATGTGAACAAAATATCTTGTTATGTGTACTTTCCGACGTTTGACGTCGCATTTTAAAAAAAACGTTGAAGGAACTGAATTCCCAGCGACGTTTGAACGTCAGGATAATTAAAATCTCAAAGGGTTAATTATACACTGAACGATAGATTATCGAAGAAATTGCGGAAACATGGAAATCGTATCCCCCACTATGAAGATATAGAAATTTTCACTTTCACGGTATCAATCAAAATGGCGGCTTTCAAAGCCTTACTTCAAGGTGAATATGAGTCAAATTATCACTGGAAATGATCAATTCGTTCTAAAAACGTATAATGAAAAGAAAATCTAGTGTTTTTGAGTGGATAGCGATCATTTCTAGCAATGATACAACACGTATTCACCTTGAATTGATGCATGAACCTGGTAGTCCAAACATGGCCTGAAAGTCCGCAACATAAGTTTTTTTGGTTTGGTACGTCCTTCCAACGGACTTGCAGGCCTGTTTGGACTAGAAACCCGCCAGCTGAATCAGATTGCAAGACGTTATCTGTTCCGAGTACAATCAAATCACTTCCGCGTTTCAATGATTCAATGCGCTGTTAACTTTCATGCATTAATTCAATGTCGAAACGAGTGGAATTATCAGATTCTTATAAAAAGCTTATAATAAAAAGAAACTCTGTCAGGGCAAAGCCAGCCTAAATATAGGGGCAAAGGGGCCTCATATATGAAGATATTGTAAGTTCAAAAGATATTCCGCATCAAGGCGAAAAACCTACGTGAATTTCACTTCTCGGTGAAGCTGGACATGAAAAAAAAACACACGTGGTGTATATCCAGCTTCAGCGCAGGGACCCAGGGGAGAAGCGGGATGTTAGATAAGGTCTAATCTCATTTAATTTGTACAGTAGTCGCGAGTCTTACGAGACGTAATCGGTTCATATATGAGGCCCCTTTGCCCCTATATTTAGGCTGGCTTTGCCCTGACAAACTCTAGTGTTTTTGAGTGGATATCCAAAATTATCCCACTTGAGACTGGGACAAATGGTTGGTTGGTAAACATTTGTCTCGGTCACGCATGAGATAATTTTCGATATCCTCTCAAAAACACTAGATATCCTCTAATTACCATTTCGTCTCCATTGTGTTACAGACCCCCCTCCCCGCCCCCCCCCCCCCGCCCCCCCCCCCCCCACACACACACAAAATGCACGAAAAAGAAATAAGCTTCCATTTTAAAACCATGTGGAAAAAATCTATTACATGACGGTTTGTAACCATATAAGGCAAATCGTGAACTTGGGCAAGTTATTGTTTTAAAAAATCTGAGAACTGTTGAAACAGCCACACTCTTCTCATATCTGTAAGGTGATGAAAACGCTCAATAGGTCAACAACATTTACGGTGAAAGGTTACATTGACAATTCCATTAATGCAAGATGAAGTCGAAATTGCAGAGCAAAATTTCAATTTCCTTTTCCAGGGATACCATTTTTTAGAAATGAATCACTACTCCTCCTTTCGTTATATTATAATTTGGTTGTTGTCGATAGGTAAAACATTAAACTCGATAAGTAGGTTTCAAAACAAAAACATATCCACACAAATATTTGTAATCGTCATACTTCAGCTTGAATGGAAATATCATTTGATTAAAGGTCGAACTATATACATCACAACTTCCTACAGTTAAAACTGGAAGTCCGTTGCGCTTATCCAGGCTGAATTGCGCGTAGGAATTGCGCGCAATTGCCATATCGAATGGAATCCAGAAATCCGAGAGGTCCTCGGTTCGAATCCCACCTGCGGCAACCGCGTTGTGTCCTTGGGCAAGACACTTCACCCCCATTGCCCACGTGGGGCACGGTGTACTAAGGCGTACTGCACGTCGATGGTGCACTTGTCTTCAACCAATGCTAACCCTGCTTGTGTGGAGCTAGTATGTTGGGGATCTGACAGTTGCTCGCCGTTGCTCGGTGGTTCTCTGCGGGTACTCCGGCTTCCTTCACCCGTAAAACTGTCGTGGACATGATTAGCCACTGTGCAGAAACATGTGACCTTAAACACCAATAAATAAATAAATAATGGCATCCAAAACACGGCAGGTTCTCCTAGTTACTCATAGCAAACACAGGCAATGTTTCTGCCAATGGACCTCCGGGTTACCCGGAGGTCCATTGGCTGAAACATTGCTTGTGCACAGGCCATATGTATAGAATTTGATAGCCTCACTATGGTCATAACGCGCAGATTAAGGCACAGATCGACGTACTATTTGTGCGTATTTCATGAAGGACTTCTAGTTTTAACTGTATTTCCTTTTCCGTGTTTGTCTGCTACCCAAATTATTTCAAAATAAGAGAACAACAGTGTTTTTAGCTGTCCATCTTCAGTGAAATTTGTGGAAGTTGTAATGTTAACCTTCTTCGCGACACAGTTGTATTCAGTGTCAAACCGATCAACATCGATCTTATCGTTAAGCCTTGTAATATAAAATAAGTTCTGGCAAAGTACAGGTCAAATATTGTATCCAAAATAATATAACCTTTCATCGTGGTTCGAACCTAACGTTAGATTACCGAAAGGAGGTCTGAACACTAGAGAATTGTGCTTTCTTAGCCAAGACTACAACGCCAGAATCTGCTTTGAATGTGCAGCAGTTGCTGAAAATATCAAAAGATATATCCACATCATTCGCGAATGATGTGCCTTTCTTGTGGATATGATGTTTGTTTTTAAAATGCATACACAGGCATTCCCGGGAAAGACTGCAGTTCATTCTTGCCTCTACCATGCAGCATTCTTCTTCCAACACTATTCTATGGTAATTGTATTCAATGTTATGAAACACAATGTAAATAGGAACTCACCTGTGATGGCCTTCGAAACACTGATTCCATTTAAAATGGCTTCGAATGTTCCCTGGTGGATTTTAAGCACTGCACGTTGCAACCCATTGCTCTGAAAAAAAATCCAACAATTCAACAACTTGAATCGCCATATTCCTCGTGTGAAAGCTGGTGCGAAGTCATACCTCAAAATTTGAAAAATATGACTCTCTCTCTCTCTCTCTCTCTCTCTCTCTCTCTCTCTCTCTCTCTGTGAGTATGTTAGGTTTGGTCGTAAACATACCCACATTTCCACTTCAAGTGACTGGTTCAAGTGGATGGTTATCTCCCATTATCAAATGCCAGAACCCATCATCTAATTGCTTCACAGATAATCGGCCAAGGTTTGAGAAAAGTAATCAGATTATGTAGAATTTTCGACATCAAAGAAACAAAAGACAAGGCTTGTGTCTGATAAATATTTCCACCAGACAGTAGACACAAGATGATATTTTTCGAATTGATGCGCTTCCAAGACCTCTGTCAAACTGAAAAGCGTACATAGATGACCAAACCTCTAGGGAAATACTGTTTTTAGACGTGATTAGCATGATTGCACTGGGGAAACCAGTACATTCTGTATGTGACGAAGGAACAGAACTCAGATGGTAAACTGACACCATTCAACAATCACTATATAGAACATATATTGAAATTTAAGATGCCATGCGCTTCCATCGCCGTATTGCTAATTTTCAATCCCCAAAACGACATTTTTAGGGCACATAACCATACCATTTTTCCACTGATCTGAAGGTAAAAGCTGGCCACAGTTCATCAGTTCGTTCCGACAAACAAGTGCATCCGAAACATCGAAACTGTGAGAGTTTCCGTGCAATCAGTACGGGTGTGTTATGGCTTCAATTTTTTTCAATGAGGTTCGTCCACACTTACATTTCTCTGTAGAGGGAAAAATACTCCCACCAAGGCCAAAAACCAACTCTGACTCATCACCCCAACGATAGTAGCGTTACCACCAGAGATACTGTTCCTCGTCAAAGCGCATTGCAAGGTGACAATGCGGTTATTTTTCTCAATTGAGAGCAAATCCCTGGCTCACATACATGTTTGGTGTATCGCTATGATGTCTTCATTACAAGTGTATTTTGGAGGGGTGCGTCGGTCGATGCCACACAGGTGCGTGGCCAGAAATGTCATTAGGGAAGTGCGCTAACTGATGAACGGCGATCACCAGAAAATCTCGAAACATGGGTAGCATATGGTCCTCTTTGGTGAAATCTGGAAAAATATTATGGAGTTAGGCATCTAAAGTATATAGAGGATATCTACGCTGTTTTAGTGAATACGGAATTTATCATATGTCTCGTCCGTTTTGTTCACTTTAAAACATTTGATATTTTGTTTTCATATTAATCAGTGATAAATAAAGCCTTCCGTCAATTTCATTGGTCAATTTCAAAACTAGACAATTTGGATGAACAAAATACAACTGGGCCACATTTTCATAATTTGCATAATTATAGTTGGGAGCTTTCATTGGTCAATTTCAAAACTGGACAATTTGATTGGCTAAACAAAATACAACTGGGTGACATTTGCATAATTTCAGTAGGGAGAATTTACGTTATCTGTCCTATTTAGGGTGGGTTATATTGTATTAATCTTTTACCTACAAGAAAAACGCAATTCATCTTTTTTTATATTTCACTTCTTGCTTCCAAAACATAGGTTATGACCCCTCATTGGAACGGGCTCGTTCCAATGAGGGGTCATAACCTATGTTTTGGAAGCAAAAAATGAAAATTTTTAGTTATACGAGGATGTTTCTTCCAAGTGCTGTCTGCAACTCAAGTTAGGTGATGGGTTAAAAAGTCATACTAACTGGCTAATTTGTGCGTGTGTGTGTGTCATATGATAAATAGAATATAAAATGAGTGTTTTTCTCATATAATATTTATGAAACTCGTCCGAATTTTCCGTTTGGGCTCGCCAAAACAGAAAATTATTAGACTCGTTTCATTAATATTATATGAGAAAAACACTCATTCCATATCTTCTATTTATGTCATGAGTGTGGACGTGAACGTTGTATTTCTCACGAGCGCTTAATACTTTCAGGTCCACATGAATATTACTGCGCAATATTCAGCCCAAATTCGACTGCAAACAGTTTCAAGAGAATAACCAAAAGCTGCTGATCCTTCAAGGCGACGTTCAAGGCCTCATCATGTGCCGAAGCATAATGTCATTTAGGAAGCTACCTCAAAACATCATCGTGTTGATCTGAAAATATTCAAGCGCTCGTGAAAAATAAAACTTTCAGGTCCACACTCATGGGATAATTCCAGATACTGACTAAAATAGAGTAGATTTTCTTTTTTATTGTATGCTGCGATACATTTTATTTCACAATATTCCACCCAATTCGACCCCAAATGCGTACGTTTCAAAACAAAGATCAACTGATCGTTCCTTCAAAACGACGTGGTGCGGCAGCGTGGCGTCATTTAGGAAGCTACTGAGAGATGTTTCTCGATATCCAGAAATATCTTTTAGATAATTTGCGATAATTCACAGGCTAGCACATAATAAAAGCACTTTTTTCACCGTTATATATGAATAATTACATACAAAACTGATCGATAAAGTTGATGGGCGTATTTGATTTTCCAGATAGATAGACATATATACAGGGACCGACCTACATGTAGTAAGTAGCCAGTCTGAATTTGACTCCTAAAATTCTGACTTGGTTCCAGAATCTTAAATATAGGCTTCTAAATTGGCTTGTAACAATAAGACACCATTGCCTCCATTGGTCAATTTACTTTGAATTATTATGAAAATGAATGGTTTTTGTGGTGAAATGAAATTATTTTTCAATCGTTTGTGAAACGACTTTAATTATGCCAAAAAATAAAATAATTAAATGCACAAATGCATGTCTGACACAGCTGAAAGCTTCCAACAGGAAGATTGTTATCAAAAAGTAATATAACCACAGTTAACAGTGTTTGAAGCCCATATTTGGGCCCTATGCTGGTAGGAATTTGCTGAAACTTAAAGGCTTCATGTTCTGTAAATGTCCTTCACATTATCTTGAAGTTAAATTTTATAATGTGTGTGGATTTGCCTTGTTACGTTTCACGGTTTATTGTAGCAAGACAAAACACATGAAGAAATTTTGACAATGAACAATAATTCAGCACTCCACCGGATAAGAAGTAAAGCTGGCTTCTAGATTTCAAAAGTGGGCTTGAAGGCTGGCGGCTTATTTTTAAATGCTCAAGTCGGTCCCTGCTTATATATTAAGTCTGTAAATAGATGATTCCGGTAGAAAATGAACACCAAAACACTCGGTATGACATACAGGGCTTGTAACACTAGGACCATGCAACTAAAATAGTTTCTGTGAAACGCTTAGGCACTTTCATACTCTTTATACATGAGGGTATAAACGGGTGTCGAAGTAGTGCTTAGGCGTTTCGCAGAAACTACATGCAAACGGGAGCATTTATGTTTTAAAAAAACTTAACTCTTTCAACACGAGAGGTCGCTTTTTCCGGTCCAGGAACACGATATGTCATAATTTCATTAAGTGGGATGGCTACTGAGTGAACGTGTGTGGTAGGACAATTAATATATTCAACGTGCAGCCTGAAGGCTGCACCTTGAAAATATTAATTGCTCTACCCCCAAATAATGGATATGGACTCTTCCAATTTCTGTCATTTAACTGACATGGAACATACCACCAGTGCTGGAAGGGTTAAGCCAATACATCGTGCACTATGTGGATGAAAGTACGATGTTTCGGGGTATGTCGCCCAATTTTATCAAAATTTTCAAACCACAAACGGGAGATAGTCTCTCAGGAAGAACTCCAAATTTGTGGGAGAGGTTCGTTTGCACCATACGAACCAACCCTGGAGACGCACCTGCCCACCAAAAAATCAAAAAAGGTCCAGAGGGCCTAAAAAGATAAAATTCTGTTTCTCACGCCCTCTGTGTGCTCCTTTTGGCTGTCTCATACTCTCTTTTTATCAGTGGTGGCGCCAAGGAGGGGGGGCTAGAGCCCCACCCCCACCCCTGTCGGAGAGGTCCAGCCTCACCCCCACACACACCCGTCAGAGATTTTTAGTCAGTCCGTCGGAGAGTCTCGTAAACCCGACTTCACAAGAAATTTCCGACAATCGAATGTAGATATCTCGTCTTGTCTGTCTCGAACCCGTGCAGCACTGGAACTTTGATAGAGAATAGTGATTCTCACGAAATTCCTTAATGTCGTTTGTCAAACTGGATTTATAGATGAAATATTTCCCGACCTTATTATAATATGTTTACTTTAACCCTTTACCTAAGGTAACGGCCAAAAACCGGCCAGCGCTATTCTCAAAAATCGCCAATTAATTTTCATTATTTTTTTCATTTTTTGTCTCAAAAACATAGGTTATGACCCCTCGTTGGAACGAGCTCGTCGAGCTCGTTCCAACGAGGGGTCATAACCTATGTTTTTGAGACAAAAAATGAAAAAAAATAGTTATTCAAGAATTATGTTTGCAAGTGTCGTCTGCTTTTCAGGTTAGGTAAAGGGTTAAATAATCACCAAACATACTCAATTTGCTTCTATTTTGGTTCTCCAATTTACCAATTTTCACTCATTTTCCTTCGTTTGGGAGGTCAAATGTTATAGCCACCCCCCCCCCCCCCCCCTGTCGGAGAGGTCCCCCCCCCCCCCCCTGTCGAGAAATCCCTGGCGCCACACCTGCTTTTTATAAGCAATACAAACTTTAGAAACATAATAATTAAATGGTTGATATCTGATAATTTACACGAGTTAATAAAATTGATACACTTGTCCCTTGAGTGTTAAAAGGTTTTACAATGCTTTAGTCAAGGGACGAAGTACACCAGCACCCATGCTATTCTTAAACACCAATAAATAAACAGGTAACTGCCCAAGGTGACCCAGTTGGCATGAGAAGTTATTTTTTCCCCTGGGGAAGAACATGTAGCTTCATCTATGGGGAGTACACAATCTTAGACCTAGCTCTTGGTGAAATGAAGTTGAGGGGATAAAATATATTTCTGTTCCCCACACTACATTTTGCCTAGCCATGCCCCCTGAAATGTGCCACCTGTAAGATGTACATGAACATAATTCAGCCTAGTAGGTATTGTTCGAGATATATACCATGATAACCTATTCTACTATATATAAATAGCCTATGGCATAAATTTCAGCTTTATGCACCAACCGTGGTGAACACGCCAGCAATGGGATTTCAATAGTTAAAATTTACATCTACAGTGGAACTACATCCAAGCTGACCTTTGGTGACGTCGACCTTAATACGAACTTGTCTATATATTTATCGCACGTCGCCTCGCTAAGAGTGAAATGAAAGTGGCACTTATTTATTAAATTTTTGAATGAGTTTACCCCATAAGACACCAAACATTAACAAACATGCATTGCCTCGTGTTAATAAAGCATCCATAACTCGAAATAGTATGTTATTAAAATGAAAAAAGGCCCGGTTTCTTTTTCCATTTCGTTTCGGCGATAACATTGACAGCGGAAGTACCGCCCACCGATGCTCATGTAAACAAAAACCGATTCGCATGTATGTACGTCTGCTGCTCAGTAAAATCGAGAAAAAATAATAGCAAATCTTAATTATCTGACGATCATGGTATGAATAAAATATACCCATAGTAGCGTGGTGTACCAAACGTTCTCCACTCTTGGTGAAGTGGTGTTAACCGCCCGCCGAAGGCTCGCGGTTTACACAACTTCACCACTCGTGGTGAACATTTGGTACACCAAGCTACTATGGGTATATTAGTAGTATAGCTCGCACGTCTCAGGTCGTATTTGGATGACCCCGGAAGTGACGTCATGTCACGTGACTTAGTGGCGCCATGTTGTATTGTCATGGTAACCCGCGTGAGCGGCCATGTTGTGACGTCATCCCCATAGTGATACGTGCATGCGCAGCGCGTGTTGTTATGGTGATATGTGTTTCCGTCGTCCATTTTGTATACTGGAGGCCGCCATCTTGGTTTCTATGGTAGCACGTGGTTGCTATGTGACCCAATTTTTCTGCAATGGGACGGGGTATGTTCGGAGGGTTATGTTCGATTAAATCGGAGTAAATCTAATTACCACAAACAACCCGACAATCCCTCCAAATCACCAAAATCCACCCAACTTTTACTATTTCGAATTCTTTCAGAATTCTCTGCTTCTATCTATATATGCAAACACTTTTCGTCTATCTGGCCATGTTCCTTTGTTCTGGAGTATACTCCAGTAGCGTAGAAGAGCCTATTAGTTGGAACAGTTTACCGTATTATTACTGTATTTAGCAATTTCTGGTCTATTCTTGTTAGTTCTGACCCTATTCCAAGTACTCTTGTTGTTTCATATATCTAGATCATTTATAACCAATCAGATTGCTTGCTTTCCCATAATCTCTATGCGGAGTTATCTCCCCTTATTACAGTGAAGTTCTATCCGATTCTCATCACCTCTATATCCAATGGCCAAATCCCATGGAATCCCTTATTGTGAAACACCCGTGGCTATGGAATCCTATTTTTGTCGTATGAGGCCATGAGGGCTATGTAAAAGCCCTCAGTGAGTCCTCATATATTATGTCTTATAGCCTCATTGTATTTTGAGGTTATGAGGACCATTAAAAATCCCTCATTGAGGTATAATTTACTACGACTCTTAGCCTCATTTCAGTATTTGAGGATACCTATGGCCTGGTATTGTATTATTCCAGGATACCTATCGAGGATGCCTTTTGCAGAATCCCTTTTTTGTCGTATGAGGCCATGAGGGCTATGTAAAAGCCCTCAATGAGTCTACATTTATAATGCCTCATAGCCTCATTGAATTTTAAGGTTATGAGGACCATTAAAAATCCCTCAATGAGGTATAATTTACTACGACTCTTAGCCTCATTTCAGTATTTAACAGCCATATCCCCAGGCTTCCCAATTTCGGTACCCCTTTATTGGAAAACATGGCCTTCGGCACCCCTTTTTTGTCCTATGAGGCAATGAGGACCATGAGTATTCCCTCAATGAGGTCTAATGTAGTCTTACCAACCGCTTCCATCTTGTCGCCAAAGTTCCAAGACCACTACTGGTCTATGGTCTATCTGTCCTACCATTAGCTTCTACAACAGTCGTGTTCCATTGCGGCCTTGTACCAGTGCTATTGACTAAACTACCATCCATTAATATTGACTTGTATCACTACTTCCTAGCTATACCTATCTCAGTCCCGACTATAACATTGATAAAGGTTGAATCAGTTTTCCCTGTATGCGCTGCGCATGTGCACTAACCACACGTATCACTATGGGGATGACGTCACAACATGGCCGCTCACGCGGGTTACCATGACAACACAACATGGCGCCACTAGGTCACGTGACATGACGTCACTTCCGGGGTCATCCACCGGGGTCATCCAAATACGACCTGAAACGTGCGATCTATACTACTTATATTCTATATACTTGCCAATCCTAGCCTCTAATGATCCCATTCACGTGGGAGCGCGGTGGCTCAGTAGGTAGAGGTGCAGGCTGCAAGCCGAGAGGTCCTCGGTTCGAATCCCACCTGCGGCAACCGCGTTGTGTCCTTGGGCAAGACACTTCATCTCCATTGCCCGCGTGGGGTCACGATGACGCCGTGTACTAAGGCGTACTGCACGTCGATGGTACGCATGTCTTCATCCAATCTAACCCTGCCTGTGCTGCAGAGCGGAGTTACGATGTTGGGGAGCTGGCAGTTGCTCATCGTTGCTCGGTGGTTCTCTCCGGGTACTCCGGCTTCCTCCACCCGTAAAACTGTCACGGTCATGATTAGCCATTGTGCATAAATATGTGACCTTAAAAGCCAATAAATAAATAAATAAATAATAAATAAATAATCCCATTCATGTATGATCAGCAACTCTATTAAACCATACATTACACTTACTTAGAGAATAAAATTGCAAATGGATCACTTTAGGCCCCACAAAGTAGATCTTCTGTTTCTCAGGCCATTTTTGTAAAATTGCATGTGGGCGGGCAGTTTTTTATTTTATTTTTTATTTTTGTAATTATTTTTTTGCCATCAAAAGTTCATGTTCTTGGTTTGTTTTATGTTTAGGCCTCATAATGTACAGAATAGCATTTTGGTGGTGGTGTATTTCAGTGAGCTTTGTTGCACTCAAGGGATAAATTTATCAATTTTATTTACTACATTAGGGTAAAATATCAGATACAAACAACTGAAAAAATTTTTAAAGTTTGCATTGGTTAGAAAAAGAGAGCAAGCAGCAGTCAAAAGGACCATACGACAGGGCCTGCGAAACAGAATTTTAACATTTTAGGCCTAAAGTAGAAAACGTAATCGACTTTGAAAAGTGTAGTTATAATAAAATTATTACAGTTCTTGGCAAGACGATTGTTTCTTGACCATGTTCTGTTTCAACAAGAAAGATAACTTCGTTCGGTCCATTTAGGATCGCTAACGATGCGCCCAAACCGCAGTCGTCATTGGTAACCACTGCCTGTGGAGACGAAGGAATGCCATCTGGCTTGAATCTAACTGCTATAACAACTGTGTCTGGCCAATCAAAACTGGTATACCTCAGTACCCTCATCGATGCATTGTTCTTGAATATGCCAACACCGCCGGTTTTAATTACACCATCATTACCAACGTAGGATCCCACTTCGATTTGTCCGAAATCAGTGTGGAAATCGGGTTCACAGTCTGTCAACAAAAAAATTAAAAATGATAATGTTATTGTTCGAAGTATGACCGCAATTTTTCTGTTTTGTAATTCAGGCAGTCATAGAGGTACGTAGCCAGATACATTTTTACGGGTTGGGGCACTAGGATATTTTCGGGTGTTCGGGCATTTTTATGCAGCATTATATCACAAAGATCACAATCTTGAGTTGGGGGAAAAGGTACGGATGTTGTATCCCTCTCTTGTGCGTGGGGCCGTAGGGGAGATATTTTCAAAAAAATGAATCAGTCAGACTAAGGATTTCAGTAGTAAGAGATGATACTTGGGCGAATAAATTTAACACAGAAATTCCCATAGTCATTTTTTTCGCCAGAGTGCCATCGGCCGATGGCACTCTGGCGAGAAAATGCCTATGGGAATGTTCAGTGCTAAATCAGTTCACCAGAGTACACACGGCACAAAGTTTTCAGAAATACAAAACCCTATGAGAATATTCAGTGTTAAAACAGTTCGCCCAAGTACACACAATCGTGAATATTCTTTGGCGAACAAATGTCTTCGGGAATTTCAGCGTTAAATTAGTTCGCCCAAGTGTCATCCCTCACTAGTGACTTTCCCCTTCTCGGAGAAAGTTTTGAAAATAATCCCAAAATGGCTCCAATTGGAGACGTTTGTAGGCTAAAAAGAACGTTCATTTTCACCAAGCGTGTTCTAGCACGGCCGCAGTGGACTGGTCACTTTCCACGGGTGGGAACTATTTTCACAGATGCAATGATATTAGATTCCAAACACTAACTGTAGGAATAATCATCACAAATTTAATTAATAAAGCACAGTGTATAACCCCGGTGCTTCATAAATTAAAATTCTGTTGATGATGATTTTTTTTACCTGGACATCACTGATCACGCGTGGATTTCGACCAGTTCACTGTACTGCGATACTGTATATCCTCTGTAGTTTCAATACTTGATGCCCCATGCAGGTGCAAGAATCCACCAAGTGTGTTATATCTACATTTTCATTAGTTGATGCCCCATGCAGATCCAACAAACCACCAAGTGTGTTATATTTGCATTTTCATTAGTTGATGCCCCATGCAGATCCAAGAATCCACCAAGTGTGTTATATCTGCATTTTCATTAGTTGATGCCCCATGCAGATCAAAGAATCCACCAAGTGTGTTATATTTGCATTTTCATTAGTTGATGCCCCATGCAGACCCAAGAATCCACCAAGTGTGTTATATCTGAATTTTCACTAGTTGATGTCCCATGTAGATCAAAGAATCCACCAAGTGTGTTATATCTGCATTTTCATTAGTTGATGCCCCATGCAGATCAAAGAATCCACCAAGTGTGTTATATCTGCATTTTCATTAGTTGATGCCCCATGCAGATCAAAGAATCCACCATGTGTGTTATATCTGCATTTTCATTAGTTGATGCCACATGCAGATTCAAGAATCCACCATGTGTGTTATATCTGCATTTTCATTAGTTGATGCCCCATGCAGACCCAAAAATCCACCAAGTGTGTTATATCTGCATTTTCATTAGTTGATGCCCCATGCAGATCGAAGAATCCACCATGTGTGTTATATCTGCATTTTCATTAGTTGATGCCACATGCAGATTCAAGAATCCACCATGTGTGTTATATCTGCATTTCATTAGCTGATGCCCCATGCTGATCCAAGAATCCACCCAGTGTGTTATATCTGCATTTTCATTAGTTAATGCCCCATGCAGATCCAAGAATCCACCAAGTGTGTTATATCTGCATTTTTTATTAGTTGATGCCCCGTGTAGATCAAAGAATCAACCAAAAGTGTTATATCTGCATTTTCATTAGTTGATGCCCCATGTAGATCAAAGAATCCATCTAGTGTGTTATATCTGCATTTTCATTAGTTGATGTCCCATGTAGGTCCAAGAATCCACCAAGTGTGTTATATCTGCATTTTCATTAGTTGATGCCCCATTCAGATCCAAGAATCCACCAAGTGTGTTATGTCTGCATTTTCATTAGTTGATGCCCCATGTAGAATGTAGATCAAAAAATCCGCCAAGTGTGTTTTTTTCTGCATTTTCATTAGTTGATATCCCATGTAGATCCAAGTATCCGCCAAGTGTGTTATATCTGCATTTTTGAATAGTTGATGCCCCATGTAGATCAAAGAATCCACCAATTGTGTTATATCTGCATTTTCATTAGTTGATGCCCCATGTAGATCAAAGAATCCACCTAGTGTGTTATATCTGCATTTTCATTAGCTGATGTCCCATGTAGATCCAAGAATCTACCAAGTGTGTTATATCTGCATTTTCATTAGTTGATGCCCCATGCAGATCAAAGAATCCACCAAGTGTGTTATATCTGCATTTTCATTAGTTGATGCCCCATGCAGATCCAAGAATCCACCAAGTGTGTTATATCTGTATTTTCATTAGTTGATGCCCCATGCAGATCCAAGAATCCACCAAGTGTGTTATATCTGCATTTTTATTAGTTGATGCCCCATGCAGATCGAAGAATTCACAAAGTGTGTTATATCATCTGTAGTTTCATTAGTTGATGCCCCATGAAGATCCAAGAATCCACCAAGTGTGTTATATCATCGGTAGTACCATTAGTTGATATCCCATGATGATCGAAGAATTCACTTTTAGGGAAGCCTGTCGGGATTTTAGAGGGTCAACCATCTATTACCCCCCCCCCCCCCCCCCCACTCCCACAATACTGCCTGACCTAGTATTACGTACTACATATGCCAGTCATAGGATAATATAAAGCATTAGCTGGATTAAAAGTACCGAGGGCTAACAGGTGAGCTGCAGGGGTACATACCATCCATACTATACTACCATAACAGTCTAGCACGAGACGCCTGACACCCCCTGACCCGAACAACGTTATACTGGATTGTAGAGTGGACAACAATACGGGTCAACGTTGCTTTCCCGTCGCATGTACATCTCGGCATCATTGCAACGTGAACCGTTTCGCGGGGAAAACTTTAAAGAAATCCCAACAGGGCTTATATTTCGACGAGAATCCGAGAATCGATTCGCACAAAGATTCGCGCAATAAAACCGACGAGAATCCATTTCGATTCTCGCTGCACCTCTGCTAAGAATCGCGTAAAAAGAATTGAGTCAATTTAGCCCTTTATCTAACACAGCGGCAACAAATCAACTAACAGAAGGCTAACATGACCTGAAATATCCTGACACTTTGTCAATAAAATTGCACAAATATGGCTGTCATTGGAACCGGCTCATTGAGCCGGTTCCAACGACAGCCATATTTGTAAGATTGTATTGGTAAATATTGTTCATTTCATTATTTTATCATTTATTTATTATTTATTGTTAAAAAATTATCAAATTTAGTTTTAAAAATTAAAAAGGTGTGTTGGGTAAAAGGTTAACATGTGTTATCAGTATACAACAGTGGTTGAACCATGGTGGCGCCCTGGGATCCTGGGACCATCATAGTAGGTATGGATTCTCGCAACCATTTTCACGAGAATCCAAATGGATTCTCACAAATTTAGACGAAATATAAGCCCTGCCCAACTTCCACATCAATATTCCATCACATACCCATCCTGAATATCCACAGCCATATGTGATCATATATCACAATGCATACCATAGTATACTATATATGCACTACGTACACCACTTGCCGGATCTAGCTGGGTAGAGCCAAAGTTTTACACCGAAAAAAGTTGGTCCGGTTCCTATGGGAATTTAACACTAGCGGCTCCGGCAAGGCTCCGAGTAATGTTACATGATTCGTCGCTACGAAACTACGGACGTGATAGTGAGCGGCAATTATATTATACTCAAACATGCCCAGTAACTCCGGTGAAGGTGTGACTTTTTGAAAATCAGCCTATAGACGTGTGTCTCACATTAAATGACTTCTTGCCGGCTGAACGAGAATAACCCGTTAATAATCATGGCTGCAGGCGTATTATTTACCCTTTATCCAACGCAGACGATATCAAAATTTATCATTTTAAATATCATTTTTTTAAATTTTTCAAAACATTTCAACAAAACCTTATCATGTGACCCCTCGTTGGAAAAATCTCGACGAGCTAGTTCCAACGAGGGGTCACATGATATGGTTTTGTTGAAATGTTTCGAAAAAGAATATTTTCTCATCTGCTGAATTTGCATATTACGCGGAGGGATGCGGGCGATTCGTTGAGTAAAGGGTTAACCACCAAACGTACGACTGCGTGTTAAAATATTAATCAGTCTGAATGGCGGCGGAACCACGGGGACAGCGGAGACAAGAGTCTCCATTGCCATACTACCGCAGGAAAAGGGGGCAACTACTTTGTGAGTCACGGGGATAGTTTCTGCCCCGTTGTGTACCACGTAACACAGAAAGACACAAATGGACACGCTAATATACAGTTAAAACTAGAAGTCCTGTCATGAAATGCGCACAAATAGCACGTTGATATGCGCGTTAATGTGCGCGTTATGGCCCAGTTAAAGCTATCATATTCTGTACATATGGCCTGTGCACAGGCAATGTTTCAGCCAATGGACCTCCGCGTAACCCGGAGGTACATTGGCTGAAACATTGCATGTATTTGCTATGAGTAAACGGGAGAACCTGCCGTGCTTTGGATGCCATTCGATATGGCAATTGCGCGCAATTCCAACGCGCAATTAAGCCTAGATAAGCACGTTATTCGTGACAGGACTTCTAGTTTTAACTGTATGCCTACACACGGGACAAAGGCATCAGATTCTCTCTTAGAGGACTGAATTTTGCACAATATTCTCGGGGTATGTCTCAGACTCCTCCCACAATGGCCTTCTCGCAGATATTCTATCATCCTGCCCCCCCCCCCCCCCCCCACCCACACCCCCGCACCCAAAATAGCTAGGCACCCCTGCCATAGAATTCAAGCCGACAAATGCCACAGATATGAGTATTTTGTGTCTTTCCTGTCCCGGAAATCAATATTTTCTCACACCAGGTCGACCGACTGTAGGCCACCATGGGTTTCGCACCATCGAAGTTGATATCATTAAAAGGTATACTGCTCGGGGAGGGGGGGGGGTCGATGGTTAAGTGCTTTTAAGCAAGGACTGCGCGCCTTTTCGATGCTGCCGCTGAGAACTGCAAAATAGCAACAAACTGTTTAATACTTGTCTGAAGTAGAATAATTTAATTTACTTTAATAGAGACCATTGTCTGACCTGTCCTTTTCAATATAAAAAGTACGCTTCTAGTCAGTGCTATTTTAGCTGAACTGCCCCCGTCGCCTAAAATTCGCACATGCTCCAGGGGGGGGGGGGGGGGGGGCACTAAAAATTTGCAAGACGTGACGTCCTATTTTTTATTCGGCTCCTTTTTACAAACACCCACCCACCCACTACGTGCAAATTTCTTAAACTAGTACCACCAATTTAAACCTCTGTGTGCTGCTGTGGGCCCCAGTCTACAAATGACAAATGTTCATTATCAGGCTTGGCCAGAGCAGGTGTACATATACGGGAACAAATTTTCATTTGAATTGTTCTGTCAGTATTCTCGGGTGTTTGCTACTTTCCTCTTCTATCCATACAATTTCTATCAATAAATAAATAACTTGGGTTGAATTTAGTGCATCAGAGGGAATTTTCCCGAAATATTGTCTGCACATTTTCTACATTTCGAACAAGACACCCACTCCCTACTAACGTGTGACATTTTCCCAGATTAAGCCCAATATTCTCACATATAAAGCCTTATGATCTTCTATTTATGCTAAGAGTGTGAGGTACAACATCATCTTAAGGTTTGAAACACAAATGATGGTATATATTAGCTGATATATTGATATATTTTTAAAAAATTCCAAAAATTGCACAAGTTGGAAATGCACATTTTTGGCGCACTCAAGAGACCCACCCACCCCCACGTCACGTCTTGAAAATTATTGGTGCCCCCCCTCCCCTGCATGCTCTCCCTCACTCAGTTTAGACTAAAAATATACTCCTTCAATACAAGTCCTATTTCAATGGGGATGATGCCAGTCTGCAAGAGCAGGAATTATCAAAGTGTTAAATACATTTCGTCCAGAAAAAAAACTTAGCTCTTGTGGCGTGGGAGGCGTGAGCCTTCTGATTCTATATTTATTACATGCCTGTTCTATGAAATCTCCACTTACAGCAACACTAAACTAGGGCTGTCACGATTTTTTAATTTGGGAATCGATTAATCGTCGCAAATAATCGATAGTAATCGATTGATCGTACCTAGATGACCCTCCCTCTCCCTTTCTTTGAAGTCGATAAAAATGAAGTTGAAGTCAGCTGACCTACCTCAAGTAAACAACGAAGACGATCCTATTTTAGATACATTCAAAGCTTTGATGTTCTGAACTTTTGAACCGTCAGTGTAATAATCAAGACCGGTCGGCAGCTGCGAACTGTTCGCAGCTGCTGACCGGTTTTGATTATTACACTGACGGTTCAAAAGTTCAGAACATCAAAGCTTTGAACGTACCTAAAAGACAAATGCTTCTAATGGCTTCTTGACGTTTAACTTCGACGTTCGTGACCTTTTACCTTCAGAAAGAATAGTTTTTTTATCCAATATTTTTTTTAATTATTAAACGTCTAAAATGGGGTAAAATTTACCGATTCTTCGACAATGAAAAATACTAATCGATTTCGGCGTGAACGATCGACAATCGATTATTCGATTAGTCGTGACAGCCCTACACTAAACCAACCATGCGGAAAATAAAAATCCGTTCCGCACACAGAGATGTGGCTAAAGGGTTTCAGCTGGGGGGGGGGGGGGGGGGGGGGGCGGTGTAAATTCCAACTGTGAGTAGTTTCGATCGGTGGTTGCACTGCAGCGCTTGGTGATATCTTTTAACCCTTTACCCAACGAATCGCCCGCATCCGCCCGCGTAATATGCAAATACAGCTGCAGAAATTTTTTTTTTTTTTAATTTCAACAAAACCATATCATGTAACCCCTCATTGGAACGAGCTCGTCGAACTCGTTCCAAAGAGGGGTCACATGATATGGTTTTGTTGAATTTTTATGAATTTTGAAATTGTCTGAGTTGGGTAAAGGGTTATGAACCCTTCTGAAAATTTTCACTAGTCCTGAAACGGAAAAAGCATCATTTATAATGTATCTGGGTCAGAAAATTTACCGGATTGATGTCAGAGTCGAAATTTTGAGGCCATGTCAATTTTAGAGTAACTCAAGTTTCCAGTTGGAAATAAAAGATCAAAATTTCTCGTCATTAGTTGGAATTTTCATATTTTTCATGAACAATGTTAATTTATTGAATTTCCAACTATTTGATTTTTGACTTCGGAATTTCCAACTATTGAAAAAAAATAAAGGTGAGACCCCCCCCCCCCCCCCCCCCCCCCCCCCCCCCCTGTTGCCACATCCCTGTCTGCAAACATGTGGGGGAACGGAAATCATTGACGGACTATTTTTTATAAAGAAGCGAACTTTCACTGGAAGTTTCTACAAATCGTGCACCGCAATTTCAATTTGAATCGGTAGCGATAGCTAAGATCTCCCCCTGAGTTCTAATGTGTTCTATGTACCAGCCAGTAGATATATAAAACACATTGGAACTCAGGGGACGAAAAAAATACACGGGTCCTCTCGAAAATTTTGTTGGCGATAAAATGTGTTCTTTTTGTTGATAATTGTCAAATGAATTTTGGTTTTTAACGTGATGTCTCAAAAATATAGCTCATGACCCCTCATTGGAACGAGCTCATTGAGCTCGTTCCATTGAGGGTCATAAGCTATGTTTTTGAGACAAAAAAAATGAAAAAAATAGTTATTCAAGAATTTTTGGGGGGCAAGTGGCGTCAACCTTTCGTGTTAGGTACAGGGTTAATTGCAAGGGTATTAATTTATCTTTGAGCCAGGGGTGGCGCTAGGGATTTCTCGACAGGAGGGGGGAGGGGGCTGACCTCTCCGACAGGGGAACTGTAACATTTGACCTCCCAAACGAAGGAAATGAGTGAAAATTGGTAAATTGGAGAACCAAAATAGAAGCAAAATTGAGTATGTTTGTTGATTATTTAACCCTTTACCTAACCTGAAAAGCAGACGACACTTGCAAAAATAATTCTTGAATAACTAATGTTTTTCATTTTTTATCTCAAAAATCGCGACATCGACGCCAGTAGCTGCGACGGGTGGTGCAATTTCACAAAATTCTAAGTTCATCAAGGGCCATAACTCCAAGAAAAATATTTGGAACAACACATGCATTGAACAGTGGCTAGACATCATAAGATACACTTACATGCGAAATATAAAGTCATTCCATCAAGTATTTCAAAAGTTATTGAGTTTTGAAACTCGTTGGTCACAGACCGACTGACCGACCGACCGACCGACCGACCGACATTATAATAAGGTCGGGAAATATTTCATCTATAAAGCCAGTTTGACGAACGACATTAAGGAATTTCGTGAGAATCACTATTCTCTATCAAAGTTCCAGTGCTACACGGGTTCGAGACTGACAAGACGAGATATCTACATTCGATTGTCGGAAATTTCTCGTGAAGTCGGGTTTACGAGACTCTCCAACGGACTGACTAAAAATCTCCGACGCTGGACCTGTATCCCCCCCCCCCCCCCCTCCCCGGTGCCACCACTGCTTTGAGCATTTGACTCTCCATCTGCCGAAGCTCCAATGATTTAATAAAACAAAACAAAATCTTACCTGTACTCGTTACATTTGTGTTAATGTCGAAAAGACACTCACACGCAGGCTCATTGAATATGGTTGCAGCAGGGCATGGCCTGCTGATGAAGTTTCCGAAACCAACATCTATCATGTAATGAGTGGAGGAGTTGGGGTCAGCTTTCTTTCCCACAGGACAACCAGTTGCTGCAAACATACAACATAATATCCAATTGAATGTTGTGACTGAGTGACAATGAATCAGCCAAATCAGTGAGTCGGGACTTAACTGAACTTAAAAATTTAGCCTGAAAAGTGGGCTCAAAAAAGCGAATGCCAACAAGACGCATGGGTCAAATACAGTTAAAACTAGAAGTCCTGTCACGAATAGCGTGCTTATCTAGGCTTAATTGCGCGTTGGAATTGCGCGCAATTGCCATATCGGATGGCATCCAAAGCACGGCAGGTTCTCCCGTTTACTCATAGCAAATACATGCACTGTTTCTGCCAATGGACCTCCGGGTTACCCGGAGGTCCATTGGCTGAAACATTGCCTGTGCACAGGCCATATGTACAGAACATGATAGCTTTAACTGGGCCATAACGCGCACATTAACGCGCATATCAACGTGCTATTTGTGCGCATTTCATGACAGGACTTCTAGTTTTAACTGTATTCCAAGAAGGCGATTCCAACAAGGCGAATACCAATAAGAGGAAAAGTTTATTTTTGACTGATTATTGAAAACAAATCGAAATTAAGAAATAAAATATGTATGTTCACGCTGTTAAGAGCATTAGACTAACTCTGGATTATTTTAACTTTTTCTTTGACAGTTGCGTACATGTAGCAGTTCGTTTGTTTGTTGGGTTTATTTTTCATCTTTTGAGACTCTCCGCAATGCCTTTTTGCATTATCCACCTCTAGAAAAACTTTATTTGTCTTGTTTATACTTACGTCTTTTTTATTTTTATTTCTCCGTTTTGCTTGATTCGTTTGTTTAAGTACTGTGGACGAACGAATACCTATATTTATACCATGGTTATCTGTTCTACTATATATGAAAAGCCCATGACAAAAAAAAATAGCTTTATACACCAACCGTGGTGAACACGCCAGCAATGGGATTTCAATGGTTAAAATTTACACCTACAGTGGAACTACATCCGAGTTGACCTTTGGTGACGTCGACCTGAATGTGAACTTGTCTAAATTTATCGCACATCGCCTCGCGAAGAGTGAAATGAAAGTGGCAGTTATATATTTCATTTTTAAATGAGTTTACCTCATAAAACACCCCAAAATAACAAACATGCATTGTCTCATGTCGATAAAGCATCCATAACTCGAAATAGTATGTTATTATGTTATTAAAATGAAAAAAAAGCTCTGTTTCTTTTTCTATTTCGTTTCGGTGATAAAATTGACATTTGAAGTATCGCCCACCGATGCTCATGAAAACAAAAGCAAATTCGCACGTATCAACGGGTGCTGCTCAGTAAAATCGAGAAAAAATAATAGCGACTCTTAATAATCTGACATTCATGGTATAAATAAATTATACCCATAGTAGCTTGGTGTACCAAATGTTCACCACTCGTGGTGAACATTTGGTACACCAAGCTACTGTGGGTATATTCTATATTTTACCGGAAAGCGTGCCATAACAATGTGTGGCGATTTGGCTAATTGAAACCTCTTTGTCAGACAGAAAGCAGGGTTCATTGTAGTCCAAACTTGGACCCACAGTCTGCAATATAATTTTTGGCGTTGGTACGGCCTGTAGGTCCAACGCTCTCGATCTCTGTGGTGTACTATATGACCAGTAAACGATTTACTTGGTGGTCTATCTTGCCTCGTGAGAACAATATGGCATATCCTGAAGCTTTTTGTTAGTATGTGACCGAAAAAAGAATATTTACTGAGCAATTTTATCTATATAAAAACGTGTCGATCGCTTAATAAATTCTAAAAAGCTGTATTTTCACTCGAAATTCGTCAGCTGATCAACAACGGAGGTCGCCATGTTTAAATTGAAATCTTCGGGAGAGTGTTTTGACGAATGGAATACCGGACGCATAAAACGGAACGGGCTCGTATCGACGAAGCACCGTTGACTGACGGCGCGTTTGAATCTCGGTGCTTTTCACTTCAATCGTCATCATTTCGAACATAGTCAACGCGCAACGAAATTTCACACAAAAAAATATTGCAACGCACACCCAGCTTCCACTTCGTCGATACGAGCCCGTTCCGTTTTATGCGTCCGGTATTCCATTAGTCAAACACTCTCCCGAAGATTTCAATTTAAACATGGCGACCTCCGTTGTTGATCAGCTGACGAATTTCGAGTGAAAATACAACGTTTTAGAATTTATCAAGCGATCGACACGTTTTTATATAGATAAAATTGCTCAGTAAATATTCTTTTTTCGATCACACACTAACACAAAGCTTCAGGATATGCCATATTGTTCTCACGAGGCAAGACAGACCAGCAAGTAATTCGTTTACTGGTCATATAGTACACCACGGAGATCGAGAGCGTTGGACCTACAGGCCGCACCAATGCCAAAAATTATATTACGGACTGTGTGTCCAAGTTTGGACTAGCTTGTAATATACCAGCAGTGTTCAAGGGATTAACAGGATGAGATGGCAGACAGATGATTTTGCTTTGCTGTTGTTTCGAGCATGAAACTGGAAATAAGGGGAGATGCCATTGCGATAATGTAGTGAGGTTCAGTGACAACGTAGAATCTTCATTGTTTGTTTCGTTGTTAAAAATTGTGAAAAATAGGATCGTCTTGTCTTATTAAAGAAACAGTGTTGACAATAAGGGATGTCGCATTCTATGTTCTTTATATAGTAGGAAAAGAATTTTTGTGTTACCAGACATTAGAATATTTTTCTGTTTGTAATAGTTCTTATTTCTGGGTCCAGTTCAATCCCTAACTTAGGGAACGCGTGGATTGGAAACCCTTCTAGTGCTATTGTACAATTTAAGTATTATTCCTGTTGCTGTGTAGAGTAGAGGGGCGCGGCGGCGTTGCGGTAACCCGTTCTCGTCAGATCACCGAACGTCGAGCCCGGTTAATCCTCGGATGGGTGACCGTCTGAGCGATCGATTTGGACTCCCGCGTTTTGTCCTTGGGCAAGGCACTTGACGCCAATTGTCTACATGGGGCACGATGACGCCGTATACTAAGGCGTACTGCACGTCGATGGTGCGCATGTCTTCAACCAATCTAACCCTGTCTGTGCTGTGGGCGGAGTTACGATGTTGGGGAGCTGGCAGCTGCTCGTCCTTGCTAGGTCGTTCTCTCCGGGTACTACGGCTTCCCCCACCCGTAAAACTGTCACGGTCATGATTAGCCATTGTGCATAAGTATGTGACCGTAAACGCCAATAAATAATAACTAAATAATATGTTGCTGTGTAGAAACATTTTACCCTTTACCCAACGCAGGCGATATCAAAATTTATTATTTTAAATATCATTTTTTTAACTTTAAAAAAAAATGTCAACAAAACCATATCATGTGACCCCTCGTTGGAACGAGCTCGACGAGCTCGTTCCAACGAAGGGTCACATGATATGGTTTTGTTGACATTTTTTTTAAAAATACTATTTTTTCAACTGCTAAATTTGAAATTACGCGGGCAGATGCGGTCGATTCGTTGGGAAAAGGGTTAAGATGTCACTACATCTGGTGTGGTCACGATTGGCCATTGTGAAGAAGTTTGTGACCTTAAAAACTTAAATAAATAAATAAATAAATAAATAAATAAATAAATAAATAAATAAATAAAACTCACGATCTGGCATTAACACCTAAATTACTTAAAAAATTAGATGGTTTTAAAATAAAATAAGTAATTAAATTTTTCTATCATCGGCTGAGATCTGAAAAGTCGGCGGAGTACAACGTGGTGAAGAAGAAAGCATGGCACAATTATATTATAGTCTGTTTCAGATATTATACCGCATACAACATTACAGAAAAAGAACGTATGTATTTTTCGCAACTTTTTTCACCATCACAATATTTTATTAATAGAGAAAATACGAGTAAAGTACTTAAGTAGGCCATTCTAAAAATCTAGTTTCCCGGGAACTACCATCGGCAAAAAAATTCTGGGAAAAAACTTCCTGCGTCAAGAAACACACCCCAATGTCGTAATTTCCACCTTTTTTCAAATTTTACTATATGGCAATTTGGAAACTTAATCAATTCAGTCTTGTTTGACAGAGCTTAATGAGCTCTGCCAAACAAGATTCAACTGGTTAAATTCCAAATTGCATTATGAGAAATATTTGACGCTTGAAATTTTGGTAGTTTTACTTGAGTGTGCTGGGGGCTTAGACAATGACTTATCAATTACAACTGTGGACCCACGAGTCTTGACAATTTTTTCCAGAGCCAAGTCAAACTCGCACTCACAAATAGTGTTTGCGCAATAGTTGCTGTAAATCTTTTATATGTAATATTTGTGGAATTAAATTATATACAATGAAACCTTTTTTTCTGTTCATGCATTTTCAGGCAAAATGATTGGCTAAACTATTTCTTTTTTTTTCCTTTTATAACACAATGAACCGAAAAAACGTATTTAGGCTGGTGTAAAAGGAATGGAAGTCCGTAGGAACGTTAGTCCCTCTGGACTATTATTCCGCGGAATTATAGTCCTAGGTGTAACATTTCTAGGAATAGTAGTCCGGCGGACTATTATTCCTAGAAATGTTAGACCTAGGACTATAATTCCGCGGAATAATAGTCCAGAGGGACTAATTTTCCTACGGACTTCCATTCCTGTTACACCGGCCCTAAACCACGCCTCCAACGTCTGTACAGTTAAAACTAGAAGTCCTGTCACGAATAGTGCGCTTATATAGGCTTAATTGCGCGTTGGAATTGCACGCAATTGCCACATCGAATGGCATCCAGAGCACAGCAGGTTCTCCTGGTTACTCATAGCAAACACATGCAATATTTCTGCCAATGGATCTCCGGGTTACCCGGAGGTCCATTGGCTGAAACATTGCTTGTGCACAGGCCATATGTACAGAATTTGATAGCTTTACTTGGTCCATAACGCGCACATTAACGCGCATATCAACGTGCTATTTGTGCGCATTTCATGACAGGACTTCTAGTTTTAACTGTATTAAAAATAACGTTGCACAGGGTGAATGGAAAACAGCCCCTGTATGCTCATATTGTTTCAACATAAAAAGTAATTAATATTTATCTCATCATATTAAAGAGACTTTCAAAATAAAATTTAATAAACAATAAAATCCTTATCATGTTCAATGTTTTACCCAAATCAAACGTAAAAAATGGCCGGTCAAAATAATCCACAAACGATATCCACGCCAACAAAAAGTTTCTATTTCCAAATAACCTGAATGAACTCTTTCAGAGACAAAGTGAAACCAACTTCATGTTATCTGGGTTTATATCGAACTCCACGTTTACAAAATTTAATTCAGTGTTGCTTTGAATGGCAGCACCCTCACGCCAAGTGGAAAAGGAGATTGAAGTATTGTGTAGGTGTGGCCTATGACGTTCCCTTTAACTTACGCAGTTCATTGTTCAATAAAATTTTTAATGACACCAGAACATATTTCGGTGAAATGTATCGTTATTACAAACAGAATCTTTAAAAACTATGCCTTTTTATTCAGTTACCACTTGGAAGCGTGATGCGACCAGGAGCCAATACTATAAAACTTTTACAATTGTATTTTATAGAATTGTATTTTCTACCTATTGATATAACTGACAAAAATGAATCATTAGTATTTTAGAAGATATGTCAATTTGCCAACTAGCAAATTGCCACATCTTTGAAAATGCTAATGGTTCATTTCAACCTAGTTAAAGTCATAACTAGAAAATACAATTCTAGAAAATACAATTGTAAACGTTTAATAGTATTGGCCCCTGGTTTTTATTTTAACTCCACAAAGTAGAGAGTGTTTAAATTTATTCTCCCTCGAGCTTAACTCTAAGGAATGATCGTTTGTTTCTGTCTTTTTCTTGAGTTATGAACCCCATTTATACCATGATTACCTATTCTACTATATATAAAAAGCCTATGACATAAATTTCAGCTTTACACACCAAACGTGATGAACACGCCAGCAATGGGATGTCAGCAGTAAAAATTTACACCTACAGTAGAACTACACCCTCGTTGACCTTTGGTGACGTCGACCTGAATGCAAACATGTCTAAATTTATCGCACGTCGCCTCGCGAAGAGTGAAATGGAAGTGGCAATTATTTATTACGTTTTCAAATGGGTTTACCTCATAAGATGCCAAAACTTAATAAGCATGCATTGTCTCATTTTAATAAAGCATGCATAACTCGAAATAGTTTGTTATTATGTTATTTAAACGAAAACGGCTCAGTTTCTTTTTTTTTCATTTCGTTTCGGCGATAAAATTTACAGCGGAAGTACCGCCCACCGATGCTCGTGTAAACAAAAACAGATTCGTTCGTATGTACGCCTGGTACTCAGTAAAATCAAGAAAATATATTAGCGACTCTTAATAATCTGACGATCATGGTATAAATAAAATATACCCAAAGTAGTATGTTCACCGCTCGTGGTGAAGTGGTGTTAACCGCGCACCAAAGACCCGCGGTTAACACCACTTCACCACTCGTGGTGAACATTTGGTACACCCGCTACTTTGGGTGTATTCTATATTTACACGAGGGCCTTAATTTGTCTTTCATGATTTCTGTAAGCATTTTTCTCTGAATCCCAAGAGCAAAAGATGTTCAAATTGTTCAGCTCATATTTAAAAAATAAATATAAGGCCAATTAAAAAAAATGAATTGATTCTCGAGCTACGTTAACTCGATGACGGGGTTTGGCTTTATTAGGGACATGCGGAGCTACAGTATCCCTTGTTGGGGGATGTCTGCCACCATTCTTTGTCTTGGACTTTGTTATGTAATACAGCTGTTTACATGTAGTATTACACGACACTGCAAGTTGAATTAAGTTTGCTGTTAAGCTGTATTGCTTAATTTTATGACATTGCATCCAGCAAAGCACGATTTATCACCCGTTCCCTGAAAAAATGGATCGGGCCTATTTTCATACATGACTGACTGACAATTTTCGTCACTGGAAATGATTTATAGGAAAGATATCCCCCTTAATTTCCTCAAGCAGTCAATAAATATAACACTAAAGGTAAAGACCCGCGGTTAACACCACTTCACCACTCGTGGTGAACATTTGGTACACCAAGCTACTTTGGGTACATTCTATATTTACACAATTTGGCCTTTGTTTTTGTGGTTCATAACTCAAGAAATAGACAGAAAGAAACGACCATTCCTTATTTGAACAAAAGTTCAAAATCCTAATAAAAAATAAATATTAAATAGTAAAAATGTAAGTCACAATGTGTTAAATATTCGTTGACTTGAAAGTATTACAGACAGTTTTAATCAAGAGAAGATATGGAGATTAATATCATTATGTGGATGAACAAAATATGTATCCGAGTCGAGCTCCGGGTTCTAAAGGGTAGATCACGACGAGTCGAAGATGAGTCGTGATCTATCCTTAGATCCGGGTTCTAAGGGTAGATCACGACTCGTCTTCGACTCGTCGTGATCTATCCTCAGAACCCGGAGCGAGACTCGGATACATATTTTGTACATCCACACAATGGTAATAATCATTTTATCTTACAATATATTGGGGATAAGTCAAGAATGTAGACGAATATATAACGAACTATTTATTCGTACGGATGAACAAAAAGAAGAAAATGGAACTCACTCGAAAGGAACGTGTTTTTATCCGACCCCCTGATACAAACATCTGTATTAGGGGGTCGGATACACGACAGTTGCGGAGTTAATACAGACAAAATACATGTTGATTGTTTGATAAATTGTGATCTCATTCCCGTAAAATGTAAACGATCTGGATATGCATCTGAAATGGACCATAGGCACAACCTCTGAAGGTTGGAAACCAAAAAGTTGGTAAGACGCAACATGAAAATTTCAAAAGGTTGCCTATGTAGGAATTAACCGATTTGTCCATGCTGCGTCCGGAGCATGGCGCCCCCTTCCACATTACCCGTAAAATAAAAAAAAACTGCTGCATCTGTTCTTATGCAACTAATTTTCACTGGCGGCGCCAGGTTTGTGCATGCCTGGATGCGGGCTGCAATACATAAGACATGTTCTCCATCGAGAGGTGTGTGTGTGGGGGGGGGGGGGGGGGGGGGCTGGTATATAATTTCTCTTGAAACTTCAAGAAACGCTAACAGAGTGACGCTTACGTTTTTAAGAAGCTAAAAAATCATAACCATTGTTTACTCTCCTATGTTGGAAGAAACTCGACAAGCTTGTTCTAAAAAGGGGTTATAAGTTAAGTTTTATATTTTGGGGCAAATATTTGAACAAGAATAATTGGGATATGGATTCTAACAACCCCACCCTCGTAGCGAGGGTCTGCATTCACCACTGGTTAGTTTTGTAGTTATACAAACCTGTGATCACCGTTGTACTTTCAACCTTACAAACATCGCCACAATCACAAGAAGTATCATGAACACAAGTCTTTTTGGACACGTCGTAAGATTCGTCCTTACCACAGCAGTATGCTTTAGATTTTCCACCCTCACATTTCCAATAAGCACAGCAACTGATGTCATTTGGGTAGGTTTTGACAGCTGGGTTTTTACAAACCTCTGAAAACAAATGTAAGAAATATAGTCTCGGTAGGGCTGCAGGGTGTTCAAATTTTAGTACTGGTATAGGTATTGAAAAAAATCCCGCGATATACGGGTATGTTGTAGACTAGTTCTTACTCTCCGAGGCAAATTAACATGAACATGGTGATTTGGTACGCGGTGCTTACTGTGGCGGGTATATAGAATATACCAATAGTAGCTTGGTGTGCCAAATGTTCACCACGAGTGGTGAACATTTGGTACACGAAGCTACCTTGGGTATATTTTATTTATACCATGATCGTCGGATTATTAAGAGTCGCTATTATTTTTTCGCGATTTTACTGAACAGAAGACGTACATGCGTGCGTATCTGTTTTTGTTTACATGAGCATCGGTAGGCGGTACTCCCGCTGTCAATTTTATCGCCGAAACGAAACAGAAAAGGAAACAGGATCTTTTTCATTTTAATATTATCATAACATACTATTTTGAGTTATGGAAGCTTTATTGACATGAGACAATGCATGTTTGTTAATTTTTAGTGTTTTTATTGGGGTAAACTCATTCAAAAACGTAAAAAATAATTGCCACTTTCATTTACTCTTCGCGGGGCGACGTGCGATAAATTTAGAGAAGTTCGAATTCCGGTCGACGTCACCAAAGGTCAACTTGGATGGAGTTCCACTGTAGGTGTAAATTTTAACTACTGAAATCCCATTTCTGGCGTGTTCACCACGGTTGCACAGGTTCTCGGCACAAGCTGTGAAATCGAAAGAAAAATGATATTTGGTTGCATTTTTGAATCGATGCTGACGTGCCCCCATAATGGTATATAAATATTAACAAGGTACACAACTCGCTTTTCGAATGCGATAGCACTAATCTTCGTTGTACCCCCTTCAAATTTGATTCACATAACGTATTTAGCAGTACCCCGAGTCAGTGGAAAGGAGAATGAATAAGCTTTACAGAAGTGTATTACACGACCATCGGGTGCTCTTGGATTGTTCATGATAACTGCGAGAAGTCGCAGAAAAGGCCGAAAAACATTTAGTCGGACAAGATAGTGCACAGTGGAAAGTCGGTTACGAGCGACAATTATTCGATTTATTATGATAATTCGGGGTCGCATTGTCTATGGAGGGCAGATTCAAATATTAACCGTATACCTTTATCAATTACTAATCTCGGATCCACATTTATTCATTTCTGGCGATCACATTTGCCGTTTATACATTTTTTAACCTTCCTTTGGAAACAAAACAAGCTAACGGCATCCATAGAAGCGATGATGGTCACGAAAACATCTCATTGGCTACTATTTATGCCGAGAAAATCATCAATGAAAATACGCCAATGGGAGAATGGAGAAAATATTTGAACAAGTCGCGTATCTATGGACGCCATCAACTTGGAAAATATTTCAAAGTTACGGCTAAAAGTATATAAACGGTAAATGTGAACTCCAGAAATGAAGAAATGTCAACCCAAGATTAAAAATTCATCAAGGTATACGGCTAATATTTGAATCTGCCACCCATAGACAATGGGAACTCGAATTATTTGTAATGAATCGGATAATTGTCGCTCGAAACACGCTTTCCATTGTGCACTATCTTGTCCGACTAAATGTTTTTCGGCCTTTTCTGCGACTTCTCACAGTTATCATGAATAACCCTAGAACACCCAATGGTCGTGTAATAACCACTGTAAAGCTCATTCATTCCCCTTTCCACTGATACCGGGTACTGTTGGATAGGTTGTGTGAATCAAATTTGACGGGAATATAACGAAGATGAGTGCAAAGTTAAAACTAGAGGTCCTGTCATGAAATGCGAACAAATAGCACGTTGATATGCGCGTTAATGTACGCGTTATGGCCCAAGTAAAGCTATCGAATTCTGTATATATGGCCTGTGCTCAAGCAATGTTTCGGCCAATGGACCTCCGGGTAACCCGGAGGTCCATTGGCAGACACATTGCATGTGTTTGCTGTGAGTAACCAGGAGAACCTGCCGTGCTTTGGATGCCATTCGATATGGCAATTGCGCACAATTCCAACGCACATTTAAGCCTAGATAAGCGCACTATTCGTGACAGGACTTCTAGTTTTAACTGTATCGTTTTCGAAAAGCGAGTTGTGTACCTTGTTAATATTATTTATATACTATTATGGATGCACGTCAGCATCGATTCAAATATGCCATCAAATATCATTTTTTCTTTCGATTCCACGACTTGTGCCGAGTACCCGTGCACGGTTGGTGTGTAAAGCTAAAATTTATGTCATAGGCTTTTCATATATAGTGGAGTAGGTAATAATGGTATAAATATGTATACACTTTCTTTCAAGGTCGAAGACATTTAAGGTTCTTGCAAAGTAATTTGCAGTTCACAAATCACCGCGTAAATTTCCACGAACAACAAATTTTGTTTGAATCCTTGGCTTTCAGGAAGGCGCTTAGCTAATTGGTCCCCTCTGTGGTTTGTCATGTTCAAAAGTATAATTTAGTTTTAACAATTATTTTGTTATTGAATATAACCTCAGAATAAAATTTCAACGAATAATGAGACAAGATGCCTTAGATTAAGTAGACGGTTCACCGCAGATCTGATGCCACTCATCGCAAAAGGTGGTTATCAAAATCAGCAGGAAAAATTAAAAGTAACAGGTCTGGGGAGTGTGTGTTGAAACAATAGGTGGAACAAAAACAAATCTAATTATTCGACGCTGTAGGCGTTTGTTTTATTGACATGCTGCGCCTTCCCCTAAACTTCCGCGTTTATCGACCAACTTGTGTGTCCAGCACTCCATTGGTCTGGAAGTCGAGCCGATGTGTCTGTGTGAATCTACACCTGTTACTCTTTTATTGTTTATACTACAGTCGCCACGGGGTAGTTGTAATCCATGTGTGGGCAGTGATATCCACGCATGCGTTTACCAGGTACTAAAAATCACCATCAGCAAAATTTTAATTTATGAAGCACCGGGTTTTACCCGGTGCTTCATTAATTACATTTTTGATGATTATTCCTGTAATTAGTGTTTGGACTCTAATATTATTGCGTCCGTGGAAATATTGCCCACCCGTGGAAAGAGACCAGTCCACGGCGACTGTACTGTAAATACAGGACCTAGGTATTGGAGCTTCACCTATCTTTTTTGAGAGGGGGAGAGAGACATTCACCGTCACGTGCTTTGGGGCATTAAAATTTACACGTCAGATTTTCAGATTTTCTCAGTTACTTGTGTTTTCCGGGACTGGAATATTTCAAAGGCAATGATTTCATCTCCAAAAGTTAGAAACAACCAGAGATGTAGCTAGGTTAAATAAAGGGGGGGGGGGGGGGGGGGCTAGCACAAAATATTGTTCCCGCATTATTTACTTCCTTCTGGGTTAAGAATATGCAGTTACCCTTGGAGATGGTCCAGAATCTTTCCAGACAAAAACAATCTGACGGGGGACAAGTTGGGGCACAAGTCGCGAGAGGCGGGGGGGGGGGGGGTAGTCCCTCTCCCCCAACTTCCTATCCCTAACAGCTCATGGCGAAATGGATAGTTGATTCTACCTCTTCAACTGGGTCATGTGGATCAAGTGGGGAACTAAAACTGTTTCAAGGGCACCCCGGGGTCTCTCAGTTTGTCGAAGGAATGGATTTGTAACCTTTTTAGCAAACACTTTTTTCTGTTCTCTCTGTTACTTCGAATTGACGGTCGTGAAGTTCCGATATAAAGACAGACTTTTTATTTTGTTTTTACTTCATTATTTTTACGAGAGTTATAAATGGCTGAAATCTGTTTTGTTTCCAAGAATTTGTGCACACGACATATGCCAATAGTTTTTCTTTAAACATTCGTTGCCTTTATGCTAAACCAGGCCTGGCCATTTGAGGGGCGCTATTGCTCCGGCTCTCCTTGGCTCTCCTAAAGGCAAAGTGAGGAGAGCCATAATTGCTCTCCTTAAACTGTAATGGCTCTCCTCAATTTTCATATTAATAACCTTGTATAATTGATATTAGTGTAGAATAGCTCCCCTGAAACAGTTTTAGGAGGGCCATAGTGGCGTCCTGGATTTTTCAAAAGGCCAGACCTGCTAAAAAAAATTAACTAATTAATTTTCAGGCATTTTTTTTTAAACGAATGAGGGAGGGCGATTTTTTATTTTTATTTTTTTTATTCCTGGTGGAATAGTTGCCGATGCCTAAAATCCAGTTGTAAGAGCCCAAAATTAAATAATAAAGCTTCCATGTTGATTTCACTGATAGTTTTGTTGTTTTTTTTTTTCTCCTTTTTATTTAAAAGTGATCATACAACAAAAAATCAATATAGAACAACTAAACTGAAGATCAAAAATAATAAAGAGGTTTTTTTTAACTGGTTGAGTGCTAGAAGCAGTGCTCAAAATAACTTTTTTTCTTTGCGTAGCAAAATGCTACGCATTTCCAAAAAATGAATAGCATTTTGTAAAAATTACATAGCTATTTTTGTATACCGGAATTATGTTATGCTGTTTTATATCGAATTCTTCTAAGTAGATAGAATAGTTTCCATCCATTTCTGGGCATTTCCAAATGATCTGCAACACATGAAACATTTACTATGTTTTTTTTAACTGAACTGCCTTTAAGGGTTGCATGGACTTGTATACTGTATAAAATGGCGCCTTGGTTGTTTAATAGAGTTCTCAAAATGGAAGTTGGGATTTTTAATTTGATGGGCTTGTAGTTATTTTTAATGGACATTTTATGCAAAATGTTGTAAAAACAGGAAGTATTTAAACCAACAGAACTCATCTTACATATGAAGTTGCTAATGATGCTTGATGGAGAGTTAATCTGTTCCACAATCAGAAGTAAAGCATCAGTGAACTATTATAGTTTTCAAATTTGTTTGCAAATTTTCATTTACATTTTGCGATACAAGATAATCAACTGCAGCTGCAGCCTAATAGGCTGCAGTTGATTATCTTGTATCGCAAAATGCTATACATAATTTAACATTGTGTAGCTTTTTGAAAGTTTTGCATAGCAAAAAGCGACGCGACACCGCTTATTTTGAGCCCTGGCTAGAAGCCACAATCGGACCTTTGAAACAATAAGGTTACCAGTACATGTACAAAAGCCACCATTTTCCTTGTCTATGTTTCGTATTCAGTCAAAAGTAAATTATATAATAATAACATGATTTTGGAAGGCATTATGGTTCATTAGCGGCCCTGCGGCAATGATGAACAGCCTGAAGGTTTATTAAAGGCCCGAGACGAATGAACAGCCTGAAGGTTTATTAAAGGCCCGAGACGAAGTCGAGGGCCGTTAATAAGCACAAGGGCTGTTCATCATTGCTGCAGGACCGCTAATGAATCACGATGCCTGACAACAATCATGTTATTATTATTATTACCACTCCCTGTTACAGCTAACCGCACGAGGGAATTGCTGGAAGAAATAATCACAAAAGTCGGTTCGATATTTCTGTTTCGATCGTGCGTTCGACTTTAGTTCAGAAATACCAAGGGACGTCATCCGAATGGGAGTAATTCATTAGACCATGGAATCTAAAAATAGCCGGGCCGCGGGCCGCTAATTGCTATTTATACCATTATCGCCCGCGGCCCGGCTCCGTCGAATGACGTCACTGAAATTATGGAGTTTTAACGTCCCTCCAAAATCATGTTAATCGACTAGTAACTAAAAGATTGAGTGGTGGTAATAAATTGTTTATGCGAATTTGTTCTATTCCAAATTATTGGAGAGTGCCAATCAATGTATACGACATACTCATTGAAAATCGTGATGTGATGCCGCTAAAATCACACTCTATGATTATTTTATACATTTTGCCTTCGAAATAAATATGACGAACGTGGGCCGGATAAATGAATGCGCCGCTGCCTGAAAATCAAAAGATTAAATTTGTTTAGCCTCAATGAATGATATTCGCCGATTTCCACAATCAGTGTGTATATCACATGAGGGAGTTACAGTGGCCTAGTCGTGGGGGGGGGGGGGGAATTAAGGAACTCACGCCCCCGTTTCTTGAAAAATATTTACCTCATATACATTCATACTAGTGTTCAACCGATTACCAAAATTGGTCGCTGACCGATTACCGGTTATTTGAGCTCACAATCGTCCGATTCTGATGCCAATTCCGATTGTAATACCGTGCACTTCCAAACGAGTCGAGGCTCGAAAGAACTACTATAGGTATCGCGGAACTAAATATTGAAATTAGAGTGAATCGCCTTTGTTGCACTCGGAAATGATGCAATCTCTGAAAATAAACAGCTTTGGGAAAACCCATTGTTTCAATAAACGTTTGAAACATTCTATTGACATCTTGCATTATTGTTGAGTATTCCTGATAAAAAGAGGGTGATTTGATGACTTTTGGATCTAAAAAATACAATTTACTTTTTGTGTGTTTTTGTTGGGAATTCCCTGAGAAATATGTGCACGTGACCGGTACTTCCCTTTGTGTCAGTTTTTCACTCTTATTTGTTGCATGACCCCCTGTTTTCAGATCAGAAAAAGTTGTCTAAAGGGCTATACTTGACAGAGATATTTGAATGCCAAAATTTAAGTGATGCGATCATATTTTTTCCGCCGGAACGTTATAATGGTCGCCAATGGGAAAATATTTAGTTCTGTGATACCATTAAACTGAACATTTTTCACTGTGGTAAACTTCGTTGACTGGGGTCGCCGTAAAATTACCAATCGCGCACACTTGGGTGGTAAACGTTGCTCTAAGAGCTACGTTTACCGCCCAAGTGCGTGCGACTGATAATTTCACTGCGACCTGAGTCAATGTAGTGCAGCCTTCACTTTTCCGGTAAGAACTAGCGATTGCCGCAAGTACGCTCAATTATAAGCTTTATATGCCGTTTACTTGAATATCCCATAAAGGGGCGGGTAGAGAGATTAAGAATACACATTGCAGTTGTCTCTCAACTTTATTGAATGCTATCATTGACATCATTTTACATCAACAATTGCACAAGTGCAGAAGATAATAAAATGCGGTTAACGAATCATCACAAAATGCTTGGCAACAATCGGTTGAACCGATGTTCCAGAAGGCATTGCCGTTGTCATCCGATTGCCCACAGTCGGCCAAATGTTGCTATCGGTTCCGATCATCCGTTGAACACTAATTTATACCTGACATCCCTAAAGCTGGCTTATGTATTCTGATACTGATATCTTCCGGGTGAAATTTCTTTTCAAGACAACCCCTTTACGACGCGCTCCGAAACTACCGATCCTAGATCGATATTGTCCAAATCCAATGCGGATTGTGAACAAAAGAACTGTAGCCAAAGGCATCTGCCAAGTGTACCCCCGGTGTCCCTGTTTCATGAAAGTCGAACCCATTTTGAAAAATCCTGGCGACACCCATACAAACGAGTGTCAATCGCCATTCGTCAAGCTAACTTCAAGGATCATGCATTTGCAAAGCAAAAATAAAGTTAAAACTAGAAGTCCTGTCATGATATGCGCACAAATAGCACGTCGATCTGCGCGTTAATTTGCGCCTTATGGCCATGGTAAGGCTATCAAATTCTGTACATATGGCCTGAGCACAAGCAATGTTTCAGCCTATGGATCTCCGGGTAACCCGGAGGTCCATTGGCAGAAACATTGCCTGTGTTTGTTATGAGTAAACCAGGCGAGTGTGCCGTGCTTTGGATGCTATTCGATATGGCAATTACGCGCAATTCCTTCGCGCAATTAAGCATAGATAAGCGCACATCTCGTGACAGGAGGACTTCTAGTTTTAACTGAAGTCAAATCATGTAATAAATCAACCTAATTATTCTCGGACTTTGATTCCTTGAACGTACCAAATGAGGAAATTCCAAGAATCAATTCCAGGGGGTGAAATCAAGCCATTTACCCAACATAACGACCAAAACCGGCCAGCGTTATCACTAAAATGACCCTTGAAATTTGAAATTTTATTTGTTTCTTTTTTTAATGCCACAAAACATGCCTTATGCCCCCAGGGATGTGGCGACAGGTGGGGGGGGGGGGGGGGGATCACCCACGCCTCCGATCCTGACCAAACTTTCCTATTAGTTGGAAATTCGTAGGGCAAGAAATGAGTAGTTGGAAATTCAATGTATCTGGATTTTAGAGCTTCTTTGGTGATGCTGATGTCTCCTTTAATTCCCAAAATTCCAACTCGGTTTCAGATCGGCAACAATTCCAACAGTTACTATTTACAACTACAGTGTACGCAATATCGAGCTTCATAAGTATGCATGATGTCAATCGGCACAAGTTTTCTAGAGTACGTTTACTTATTGTAATAAAAAAATCCTCGTAATGCACCTCAAGAAAATCACGTCATGTAAAATCATTATCCTGAGTTAATTCCATCATTCACAGTTACAAAATGATGAAACATCGAAAATTGATCATTCCTGCATAAGATCTGATTTAATGTTAGGACAGTGTGAATTGTTCAAAGTTCTCCGCTTGCGCATTTGTTTAGCATATATTCAATTCCCAGAATAATGCCAAATAATAACAACCTAATAATTCTATCATAAATGTGTTGACATTTCAGTTACTAGAATCAATTTTATGCCCCCTTTCATGGCTTCATTTTCGAAAGTTTACTCGGTAGTGAATTTCCACCTAGAAGGAGGGGCCGGGAGAGGAGGTTCCCCCTGCCGGTCCCTCCCGATAATTGGAAATTAGTACCCTACACCCCCCAATCGGAAACCTCCCCCCCCCCCCCGCCCTCCCCGTTGGAACGAACTCGATGAAGCCGTTTTTGAGGTGAAAATGATTGTTTTCTACATTTTCCAAAACTCTTTTACAAGTGTCGTCTTCTATCAGAATTGGGCAGTGAGTTTGCAATTGGGTAATGCATTTGAGCCTCCACAACCTTCCAACATTTTTTCTATTGGTTTTGTAGATTCACCGAATTATATGAGTACCAAGATTGCGCTTAACCCTTTACCTAACGTAACGACCAAACCGGCCAGCGCTATTCTCAAAAATCGCCAATTAATTTTCATTATTGTTTCATTTTTGTCTCAAAAACATATGTTATGACCCCTCGTTGGAACGAGCTCGTCGAGCTCGTTCCAACGAGGAGTGATAACCTATGCTTTTGAGACCAAAAAATGGAGAAAAAAATAGTTATTCAAGAATTTTTTTGGCAAGTGACGTATTGCTTTCCATGTTAGGTAAAGAGTTAACAAAGCAGTAACCAGAGGTGGATCCAGGAATTATGACGAGAAATAGTGATGGTATGGACCGTTCAGTTCTCCATGGAGGCTAGTTATGTGAATGGTATGGAACATTTAGTTATCCATGGAGGCTAGATGGTTATGTGAATGGTATAGACCGTTTAGTTCTCCATGGAGGCTAGAGGGTTATGTGAATGGTATAGACCGTTTAGTTCTCCGTGGAGGCTAGAGGGTTATGTGAATGGTATAGACCGTTTAGTTCTCCATGGAGGCTAGAGGGTTATGTGAATGGTATAGACCGTTTAGTTCTCCGTGGAGGCTAGAGGGTTATGTGAATGGTATAGACCGTTTAGTTCTCCGTGGAGGCTAGAGGGTTATGTGAATGGTATGGACCGTTTAGTTCTCCACGGAGGCTAGGGGGTTATGTGAATGGTATGGACCGTTTGGTTCTCTACGTAGTCTAGAGGGTTATGTGAATGGTATGGATCGTTTAGCTCTCCATGAAGGCTAGAGGGCTATGTGAATGGTATGGACCGTTTAGTTCTCTACGTAGTCTAGAGGGTTATGTGAATGGTATGGATCGTTTAGTTCTCCACGGAGGCTAGAGGGTTATGTGAATGGTATGGATCGTTTAGTTCTCCATGGAGGCTAGAGGGTTATGTGAATGGTATGGACCGTTTAGTTCTCCGTGGAGGCTAGAGGGTTATGTGAATGGTATGGACCGTTTAGTTCTCCACGGAGGCTAGGGGGTTATGTGAATGGTATGGACCGTTTGGTTCTCTGCGTAGTCTAGAGGGTTATGTGAATGGTATGGATCGTTTAGTTCTCCACGGAGGCTAGAGGGTTATGTGAATGGTATGGATCGTTTAGTTCTCCATGGAGGCTAGAGGGTTATGTGAATGGTATGGACCGTTTAGTTCTCCACGGAGGCTAGGGGGTTATGTGAATGGTATGGACCGTTTAGTTCTCCGTGGAGGCTAGAGGGTTATGTGAATGGTATGGACCGTTTAGTTCTCCACGGAGGCTAGGGGGTTATGTGAATGGTATGGACCGTTTGGTTCTCTACGTAGTCTAGAGGGTTATGTGAATGGTATGGATCGTTTAGCTCTCCACGAAGGCTAGAGGGCAATGTGAATGGTATGGACCGTTTAGTTCTCCACGGAGGATAGAGGGTTATGTGAATGGTATGGACCATTTAGTTCTCCATGGAGGCTAGAGGGTTATGTGAATGGTATGGACCGTTTAGTTCTCCGTGGAGGCTAGAGGGTTATGTGAATGGTATGGACCGTTTAGTTCTCCATGGAGGCTAGAGGGTTATGTGAATGGTATGGACCGTTTAGTTCTCCACGGAGGCTAGGGGGTTATGTGAATGGTATGGACCGTTTAGTTCTCCGTGGAGGCTAGAGGGTTATGTGAATGGTATGGACCGTTTAGTTCTCCACGGAGGCTAGGGGGTTATGTGAATGGTATGGACCGTTTGGTTCTCTACGTAGTCTAGAGGGTTATGTGAATGGTATGGATCGTTTAGCTCTCCACGAAGGCTAGAGGGCTATGTGAATGGTATGGACCGTTTAGTTCTCCACGGAGGATAGAGGGTTATGTGAATGGTATGGACCATTTAGTTCTCCATGGAGGCTAGAGGGTTATGTGAATGGTATGGACCGTTTAGTTCTCCACGTAGGCTAGAGGGTTATGTGAATGGTATAGACCGTTTAGTTCTCCATGAAGACTAGAGGGTTATGTGAATGTTATAAACCGTTTAGTTCTCCACGGAGGCTACACTGCAAAAAATATAGATTCTCTTTAGAACCAAAACTGACCGTTTACTTCTCCACGGAGGCTAGGGGGTTATGTGAATGGTATGGACCGTTTGGTTCTCTACGTAGTCTAGAGGGTTATGTGAATGGTATGGTTCGTTTAGTTCTCCACGAAGGCTAGAGGGCTATGTGAACGGTATGGGCCGTTTAGTTCTCCACGGAGGCTAGAGGGTTATGTGAATGGTATAGACCGTTTAGTTCTCCACTGAGGCTAGAGGGTTATGTGAATAGTATAGACCGTTTAGTATTCCACGGAGGCTACACTGCAAAAAATATAGATTCTCTTTAGAACCAAAACTCGTTCTAATCTTGTCCCTGAGATGGAACCAGTTCTGTTTAAACAGTATTTTTTTCAAATCAAATAAATTTATCAGGATTAATTAACATAAATTGAGGGAGTTTCAGCCGTAAGTTTAGAGCTTATACGAGGTTGTCTCAAATCATTTTTGAGCAAAGGAGATATGAACAGTTGGCATATCGAACCAGTTTTGGTTCTATACAGAACCAAAACTGGTTAGATATGCCAACTGTTCATATCTCCTTTGTATCAAAATGTTTGGCGACTGCGTTGAATAAGCTACAAGTTTACTGCTGAATCTACTTCAGTTCATGTAATATTCTGTTAAAATTGAATTCTAATCTTTATAAATTTATTTGATTTGAAATAAATACTGTTTAAACACAACTTGTTCAATCTCAGGGACAAGATTAGAACCAGTTTTGATTCTAAAGACAACCTATATTTTTTGCAGTATAGAGGGTTATGTGAATGGCATGGACCGTTTAGTTCTCCATGGAGGCAAGAGGGTTATGTGAATGGCATGGACCATTTAGTTCTCCGTGGAGGCTAGAGGGTTATGTGAATGGCATGGACCGTTTAGTTCTCCATGGAGGCAAGAGGGTTGTGTGAATGGCATGGACCGTATAGTGCTCCATGGAGGCGAGAGGGTTATCTGAATGGCACGGACCGTTTAGTTCTCCATGGAGGCTAGAGGGTTATGTGAATGGTATGGACCGTTTAGTTCTCCGTGGAGGCTAGAGGGCTATGTGAATGGCATGGACCGTTTAGTTCTCAATGGAGGCAAGAGGGTTATGTGAATGGCATGGACCGTTTAGTTCTCCATGGAGGCGAGAGGGTTATGTGAATGACATGGACCGTTTAGTTCTCCATGGAGGCTAGAGGGTTATGTGAATGGCATGGACCGTTTAGATCTCCATGGAGGCAAGAGGGTTATGTGAATGGTATAAACCGTTTAGTTCTCCATGGAGGCAAGAGGGTTATGTGAATGGTATGGACAGTTTAGTTCTCCATGGAGGCTATAGGGTTATGTGAATGGTATAGACCGTTTAGTTCTCCATGGAGGCAAGAGGGTTATATGAATGGCATGGACCGTTTAGTTCTCCATGGAGGCTAGAGGGTTATGTGAATGGTATAAACCGTTTAGTTCTCCATGGAGGCAAGAGGGTTATATGAATGGCATGGACCGTTTAGTTCTCCGTGGAGGCTAGAGGGTTATGTGAATGGTAAAGACCGTTTAGTTATCCATGGAGGCAAGAGGGTTATATGAATGGCATGGACCGTTTAGTTCTCCATGGAGGCAAGAGGGTTATGTGAATGGTATAAACCGTTTAGTTCTCCATGGAGGCAAGAGGGTTATGTGAATGGTATGGACAGTTTAGTTCTCCGTGGAGGCTAGAGGGTTATGTGAATGGTATAGACCGTTTAGTTCTCCATGGAGGCAAGAGGGTTATATGAATGGCATGGACCGTTTAGTTCTCCATGGAGGCAAGAGGGTTATGTGAATGGTATAAACCGTTTAGTTCTCCATGGAGGCAAGTGGGTTATGTGAATGGTACGGACAATTTAGTTCTCCATGGAGGCTAGAGGGTTATGTGAATGGTATAGACCGTTTAGTTCTCCATGGAGGCAAGAGGGTTATATGAATGGGATGGACCGTTTAGTTCTCCATGGAGGCTAGAGGGTTATGTGAATGGTATAAACCGTTTAGTTCTCCATGGAGGCAAGAGGGTTATATGAACGGCATGGACCGTTTAGTTCTCCATGGAGGCAAGAGGGTTATGTGAATGGTATAAACCGTTTAGTCCTCCATGGAGGCAAGAGGGTTATGTGAATGGTATAAACCGTTTAGTTCTCCATGGAGGCAAGAGGGTTATGTGAATCCAGAATCGAATCAAGCTGGCGATTTCGAATCGAATCTCGAATCAAATCTCAGCACTTTTAAGTTGCACTTATTGAACATTTTTACAACCGTAAATATCGCCCCTTCCCATCCAAGTATTGCAACCAACATCTACTCATCTGTGCAAATATCACCACTTCCCATTCAAGTATTGCATTCAATATCTACTCGTCTGTGAAAATATCGCCCCTTCCCATTGAAGTATTCCACCCAACATCTACTCGTCTGTATAAATATCGCCCCTTCCCATTCAAGTATTGCATTCAACATCTACTCGTCTGTGTAAATATCGCCCTTTCCCATTCAGTTACTGCATCCAACATCTACTCGTCTGTGTAAATATCGCTCCTTCCTATTCAAGTATTGCATCCAATATCTACTCGTCTGTGTAAATATCGCCCCTTCCCATTCAAGTATTGCACCCAACATCTACTCGTCTGTGTAAATATCGCCCCTTCCCATTCAAGTGTTGCATACAACATCTCTACTCGTCTGTGTAAATATCGCCCCTTCCCATTCAAGTGTTGCATACAACATCTACTCGTCTGAGTAAATATCGTCCCTTCCCATTCAAGTATTGCATTCAACATCTACTCGTTGGTGCAAATATCGTCCCTTCCCATTCAAGTATTGCATTCAACATCTACTCGTTGGTGCAAATATCGTCCCTTCCCATTCAAGTATTGCATTCAACATCTACTCGTCTGTGTAAATATCGCCCCTTCCCATTCAGGTATTGCATCCAACATCTACTCGTCTGTGTAAATATCGCCCCTTCCCATTCAAGTATTGCACCCAACCTCTACTCGTCTCCCATTCAAGTATTGCGTGTTGGTTGCGTATTGGTTACGTGAAATAATTCATTCGAGGCGAGGGACTATATTGCAAAACACTCGTGCGCATTCGCGCACGCGTGTCTGTACAACGTCCCTCACCTCTCGTAAATTATTTCACGTAACCAGTCCAGTCAAGCGATTACTCTCCACATCAAGGTTTTCGTCACTGGAACACTGTTTGGGGATAATATAATAAAACAAACCTCGACACCCTGAATGGACAGGATAATGAATTCGTCACGTGGTACTACCTTTCTGAGATGCGCATTTCCTTCAACTCTCAGCCTCGGGAAATGCGTATCTCAGAAGGGCAGTACAGTTCCGTACACCGTGCTGAAACACCGTGTAACTACTAGTGCCCAGGAAATGAAGGAGGTTTTAGTGGGGTGGTACGCCAGGCTTGCCCCTTGTCTTATCCGCCACTGTAAACGACATATCCAACTATACGCACGGTTAAAAAGTTTGCAACAATTCCCATTCTTAAACAATACATTTATAATGAAAATACATTACCGTTTGCACAATCAGACTGGTATACGTGAACACAGGCCATGGATTTTTGAGACCAATAAAGACCAAGTGGACAGGGCAACTCTGTAGGTGTACCCACTAAATGGCCAAGGAAATTAAAATAGCACTGAACATAAATATCGCACTTCGTTGGATGAGCAGCAAACCATCCGCCATTATCGTAGCGACAACGAGCACATGCATCTGGAAAAGAAAAATGAAAGATATGTCTATTAGATGAGAACAGTCTTCTACAGTTAAAACTAGAAGTCCTGTCATGAAATGCGCACAAATAGCACATCAATCTGCGCGTTATCTACGCGTTAAGAGCATACTAAGGCTATCAAATTCTGAACATACCGCCTGTGCACAAACAATGTTTCAGCCAATGGACCTCCAGGTAACCCGGAGGTCCATTGGCAGAAACATTGACGGTGTTTGCGATGAGTAATTAGGAGAATCTGCCATGCTTTGGATGCCATTCCATATGGCAATTGCGCGCAATCCCTACGCGCAATTAAGTCTAGATAAGCGCACAGTTCGTGACAGGACTTCTAATTTTAACTGTGTATAGAATCCTTCAGAAAGTGAGTTGTCTTTCTTGGACTAACTCCTGCCATTTGGCATTTGTGGGACTTGGTTGTAAAAAAAGTCACAGTTATTACCAACATTTTACGGCGCAGTCGCCGTGGACTGGTCATATTCCACACGTGGGTAGTGATGTCCACGCATGCGTTTACCAGGTAATACCAGACGATTCATTAATTAATGATGTCCACGTATGCGTTTACCAGGTAATAAATCATCAACAACAAAAAGTACCAGACGATTAATTAATTAAATTTTGATGATTATTCCTACAGTTAGTGTTTGGAACAGTGGCGTAGGGGATGGGCCCGCAGGCCCGCATTGCGGGAGGGGGGGGCGGCCCGGCTAGAAGGGGTGGGGGCGTCTTGAAGGACGTCCCAAATCTGGAAGAAAGAGGGAAAGAGAGAGAGAACGAGACTGTGTACCAAATACACATAATTTCAAACTCTCACTTCCACACGATGTACTCTTTGTAGTCTATGTATTATTCTTTTTAACCCTTCACCCAACGTAAAGAACAAAAGCGGCCAGCGCTATTCTCAAACATCGCCAATTAATTTTCATTATTTTTTTCATTTTTTGTCTCAAAAACATAGGTTATGACCCCACGTTGGAACGAGCTCGTCGAGCTCGTTCCAACGAGGGGTCATAACCTATGTTTTTGAGACAAAAAATTAAAACAAATTAGTTATTCAAGAATTATTTTTGCAAGTGTCGTCTGCTTTTCAGGTTAGGTAAAGGGTTAAGTGAACGCTACATCATTGTAACTGATAGGGGTGAGAAATGAACAATATACGTACATGGTGCCTCTCAAGTCACACATGTTGGGCGTGTATGTGTGTATCGTTGGATGGTAGGGTGAAACTTGAAACATGTAATGAAAAAATCTACAGAGTCGTACTTTTAGAATCGATCCTATAGGCTATACCTTCATTTAATTTATGGCGTATGTACTACGTGAAATCCTGTATGCCGTGGACGGTAACAACACTAAATTTGCTCCCGTTTTAAAGGCAACCACCATTATGAAAGGGCCCCCGTCTCTATTTCGCGGGGGGGGGGGGGGGGCACAAGATTTTCCGCTACGTCACTGATGTCAGTGTGCATACATTTAATATTTAATTCTGAACCACTTGCTAAAATAATGCGTTATTCACCACATGATAACCTAAAAAATAGCCCAAATCATTTACTGGTTCAAATACCTTACAGGTTGTCTAACGTCACGTGGTATCAGGGATGAATGATATTGAAATCTGAAGCTTGGTGTCAGTATCAGTAGTTTAGGGGTCGAATCATATCGGCATCGGTATGGTAATGACATGTTTCTAATACCGAACGGTGTTTTAAATAGCGTCTATCCGAAAATGAGTTACCGTTCTTGGACAAACTATTGTAAACATTACGATCACGTTTGATAGCATAGTTTCATTTCTCCCCAGGAACAACGCCGTGGGACCCTCATTCCCAACCCTCCCCATCGGGTTGGGTTTGTGGTGGGGATCCCGGGGTTTTCGACCCAAAGGATAAAATTGTGCATCACAGGCAACATGACAATCAACGTCGTTTTGTACATAACACAAAGCGACGTTATGTCCGTTGACAACTGTGCAGGTGTGATAGAGTTATGACACCTAGTGACGTAGTAGGGCTTTCCATTGGTATGATTGTAATTTTGGCGAGGCGATTCAATGGTATCAAAATCTTGGCCCAGTCATCATTTGTTTGAAACATCTATAACGTTATTTGTGTTTGAGTTCTGGATGTCGAAGTTGCGTGGTTAAAAGTTTATAGAGAGGGTTCTGGTCTGTTAAACCAATTGAAAAATTAGTTCACTGGGTAAGAACTCACGCTAAACGAACGCGTCCGTTGATCTTCTCGAATGTCGAAACTCCAACTCTTGGGATAGGATTCATTGAAGCGATAGGTCTCTTTGTTCTAGCTGCCGTCTGGTGTTCCCCGTGCCGGCTGGTTACATCAATATCGTGTAATTTTCAATTCTGTCAAAACAACATTCGCTGTGGATTTGAGGGACGTTTTATTGGATGACGTTTAGTTTGTGTACGTCAGCCTAGATTTCATTACAAACAATGGGAAATGTCGGCAAGTCTGTTTTAACCCTTTACCTAACATGAAAAGCGGACCACACTTGCAAACAAAAATCTTGAAAAACTAATTTTCTCATTTTTTTTTTTTTTTTTTTTTGTCTCAAAAACATAGGTTATGACCCCTCATTTGAACGAGCTCGATCCAAAGAGGGGTCATAACGTACGCTTTTGAGACAAAAAATGAAAAAACACACGCTAAAAACTAAAGAGTTAAAAACTACACTTGAAGTGCTGTATTTAACACTTACTAAGTGCTGAACTAGCACTTTGTTCAAGTGTAGATATCCCAGGACTTGACAGGTGTTACAATAATACCACTTGACAAGTGTAATGTCGCGACACTTAAAAGGAAACAACGCAGATGACGCGGATCAGGCTCGAACTCTCGAGCCTGACCCGCGTCATCTGCGTTGTGTCCTTTTAATTATGTACCCACCTAGCGCAAATCAAATTATGGACGATTCTGGAAGAACCACCAATGCTAGACACATGGGAAGTGTCATCCATTCAAGTTTCAGATGTCTGACGATTGTAATGTCTAAGTGCTTAAAGCATTGAACTTTGAGTGTTAAAATCAAACCCTAAGAGTTAGAATGGGTTTAACACATTGAAAGTGTCAGTTTTAACACTTTAGTTTTTAGTGTGTAATGAAAATTAATTGGCGATTTTTGTGAATAGCGCTAGCTGGTTTTAGCCGTTAGGTTAGGTACAGGGTTAACATCTCAGATTCAACGTTCATGCATTTATATTTTGACCGGTGGAATTCTATAGTGTTGCGTGGAGTAGTGCTGCACGGTATATCGATAAACCGATATATACCGGTATTCAAACCAATATCGATTGAATACCGGTGTAATTACAAAAATATCGGTTTATCGTCAACATTTATTTACCCACAATTTAATTTTCAAGATGTCTTGAGTTTTTTAACCGTAGCCCAGAATGAATAATATTATCCCTTTATCCAAGGAATCGTCTGCTCGTGCCCTCGTAATATACAAATTCAACAGTTAAAAAAATAATTTTCCAAAATTTCAACAAGACTATATCATGTGACCCCCCCTCATTGGAACGAGCTCGTTGAGCTCGTTCCAATGAGGGGTCACATGATATAGTTTTGTTGAAATCTTTGGGGAAAATCTGATAAATTAATTTTGAAAATAATAAATTTTGATATCGTCTGCGTTGAGTAAAGGTGTTTCGAACCGCATCATCAAGGCATGCTAATTCGTTGCGACTGTGATGCCTCGAGTCTCGATTGTGGTACTTCTGTTCATATATCTGAACAGTTTTTTTCGATATACCGGTATACCACGGTATTTTTATGAATACCGATACCGGTATTCAGTTTAGAATATCGTGCAGCCCTAGCGTGGAGGGATGCAGACCTAAAATAAATTGCGACCGGATCGTGATCTAGTCGAGAACCAGTGGAAATTTTCCTTCCGCTTTTGTGAACAGCGTATTGTAAGATATCGTTATATAATAATTCCTGTAAACTGGAAACCGGAGAAGATTACGCGGACTTGCGTTTTTAACCCGACAAAAAAAATCTGTGAAAAGTGCCATTCAGTGGACCATTGGAAGTCACCACTGAAGTCCATTGACTAGAATTTTGCTATGATTCATGGGTATTTTTATTTATTATTGTCTAAGGAGTAGGGCTGCAACGATACGTCTCACTCACGATACAATATGTATCGCGATTTTTTTTCACGATTCGATTTTTTCACGATACGTTACATGCAGTACATTGAGAGTAAATTATCAGTAATAAAAGGGCCACAAACTGCACAGAGTCCAACTTTCATATGGCCATGTAACATCCAATTTCCTTTTTAGTGCTTGAGAAAGACAAGCAAGTTTCAGCCAATGGACCTCTGGGAGTCTGGGTTCAACTCAGAGGTGAGAGGTCTGTTGCCTCAGACTATATGCTTATAATTTAGACAGAGTTGACATTTTACTGAAATACAAATGAACAAGTGGAATCACAGGAGTCTAAAATTCTATCAGTATAGCTATAATTCACTTTCAACGTGATATTTACGTTCCCAACGTAATCCCCTTCTGAAGGGATTACGTTGGGAACGTAAATATCACGTTGAAAGTGAATTATAGCTATTTTGATAGAATTTCAGACTCCTGTGGTGGAATTTTAAGTTTGAAAAGCACAAAATAGACTTGTTGGGCCTGAAAATGCAAATCTGACTACCTCATGCCAACCTTCTGGAAGTGTATCGTTTGTATCGTGATACACATGACACGATACGATATGCGTATCGTGTACGAATGTATCGCGATGCATTGAAATCACGATGAATCGTTGCAGCCCTGCACAGTGGTTCAATAGTAAGAGCACTGATCTTGAAACCAAAATGTCGACGTTTCGACCCAGACCATCGATAACTGTGTTGTGTCCTTGGGCACAACACTTAATCCCGATTGCCCAATTGGGGGCACTGTGGCGATGTATGCTAAGGCGTATTGTACGTCGATGGTAGACTTGCCTTCAAACACAACACTTCTTGTGCGATTCCATGTTCAGGTTATTATTATTTGGGTGCGATGTGAGCAGCACAAACGCGACTGATAACGCAGTAACAGATTTTTGCCAACCTGGAATTCGGACATAATGTGAATTCTGCTCTTAATTATCAATTTTAATGAATTTTCATTCCAACCGAGGTGGAAAAAATGAAGTCTCTTCTGTACTTCCGACTTTGTGGAATTGTTGCCAATCTTTGATTTACAGCAATGGACAGAATAATATATGGGACTTGTGCAGACTTGCGGGGTTTTAACATTCGATTGAATTGGATTAACAAATGTTCTTTGAGTCAATGAGTCCAGTGGCGTAGCGGAAAATCTTGTGCCCCCCCCTCCCCCTGCGAGATAGAGACGGGGGCCCTTTCATAATGGTGGTTGCCTTTAAAACGGGAGCAAATTTAGTGTTGTTACCGTGCACAGCATACAGGGTTTCACGTAGTACATACGCCATAAATTAAATGAAGGTATAGCCTATAGGATCGATTCTAAAAGTACGACACTGTAGATTTTTTCATTACATGTTTCAAGTTTCACCCCCGCCATCCAACGATACACACATGCACGCCCAGCATGTGTGACTTGCGAGGTATCGTGTATGTATATTGTTCATTTTTCACCCCTATCAGTTACACTGATGTAGCGTTCACTTAACCCTTTACCTAACCTGAAAAGCAGACGACATTTGCAAAAATAATTCTTGAATAACTAATTTTTTTCAGTTCTTGTCTCAAAAACATAGGTTATGACCCCTCGTTGGAACGAGCTCGACGAGCTCGTTCGAACGAGGGGTCATAACCTATGTTTTTGAGACAAAAAATGAAAAAAATAATGAAAATTAATTGGCGATTTTTGAGAATAGCGCTGGTCGGGTTTGGCCGTTACGTTAGGTAAAGGGTTAAAAGAATAATAAATAGACTACAAAGAGTACGTCGTGTGGAAGTGAGGTTTTGAAAGTATCTGTATTTGGTACACAGTCTCGCTTTCCCTTTCCCTCTTTCTTCCAGCGTTAGGACGTTCTTCAATACGGGGGCTCCCCTTCTAGCCCCCCCCCCCCCCCCGCGCAATGCGGGACCTGCGGACCCATCCCCCACGCCACTGAATGAGTCGCCTTTCGATGAACCTCGACGCGACACAGTAAGGACTTGGCACTGACATTGCAGCGTCTCAATTAATGTAGAGACATCATGGAAGTATTCTTAGTACCCCGAGTGCCAAAAATATTATATAGTATTTTTTCTCTGAAATATCAAAAAAGTGAGAACGGCAAAAAATGGTAATGACAAAACAGAAAACACAGCATTATACACAGTGTTGACAGTTTAGTTTAGGCCAAAAAAGATAGGTTTGATTGTCATAGAATTTTTGTTTCAAAATCAGGGGAGGGGGGGGGGGAATTTATTTTTATCTCTTTATTACCTTCAGGAGTATGTATTATAAGGAACAGATCCATGGCGATCCAGCTCCCGAGACCCAGGTAAATAGGGGTAGCCGCTACGTTCAGATCGCTGAACTAATCTAATATATAAATGCGAATGTCTGTATCCAGATCTCTCTCTATCTCTCTGCCTTTGTTCCGGGTGAACTCCTCCGTTTCTCGACTGATCGGTCTCAAATTTTCTACACGGGGGCAATTCGTCCCGGCGAGTAACATGGGATGGGTGCCGTGCCCGTGCGGGATGACCTTGACCTTGAAATTGATGACCACGACCTTTTATTTCGAAAACGGCTGGGCCGATCGGGCTAAAATTTAATATGTGCGGGTAAATTGACCCCCCGATCATTTTGGCTTTATCGGGGTGCCCGTGTGGGGTGACCTTGATCTTGAAATTGTGACCTTGACCTTTTATTTCGAAAATGGCTGGGCCGATCGGGCTAAAATTTCATATGTGCGGGTATATTGACCCATCGATTATTTTGACTTCATCGGGGTGCCCGCGTGGGGTGACCTTGACCTTGAAATTGGTGACCTTGACCTTCTATCTCGAAAATGGCTGATATAACCATCTTCTCCCGTGCAGCTCCGGGTATCACCCGCTAGTGTTATATAAAGATGCATTTTGTTTTGTTTTTTCGATATTAAAATGCAAAGCAGGAGACGTGTAATAAATTACAAACGTTCAACCAATCGACAAAATGTCTCGAATGGGGACATAATTCAATGCATGTATACTCATAAATCCGACCCTGCTCCGAGAAAATGTTTCAAAAATGACATCTCTGAGACCCATTTTGGGGCTACTTCTTTAGTATTCCAACCGCTTCCGAAGCGGTTGGAATACTAAAGAAGAAGCCCCCAAAATCTCCTCATCTTACGTTAACTCGTCATTAATAGCCGCCATTGTGTGCCCAATATTAAAGAAACAAGACGATCTATGCGCGCATTATTTTCGGATATCCGCCAGAACAAAATTAAAAAATCATAGCCTAGTTATTTGATATGAATGACGTTCGGCTGAAGGTCGATCACCAAAATATCATGATCGGCAAATTTTTTGCCCCGACATTGGTCGGGGTGGTCGGGGCGGCTCTGGCGCCCCTGTATAGAGCCACCAAAGACGCCGCTTCCACTCAACGTGATGCCTTATAATACCGTTTTATTATATGCTAGCCTGTGAATTATCGTCAATAACCTGAAAGATATTTCTCGATATGTATCGACTCAACAGATATCGAGATATATTCCTCAGTTGCTTCCTTAATGACGTCACGCTACGCCGCATCACGTCGCCTTGAAGGAACAATCAGCTGATCTTTGTTATTGTTTTGAAAGGTACGAATTTGGGATCGAATTGGGCTAAATATTGTGCAATAAAATGTCTTGTAGCATAGAATAAAAAGAAAATCTACTCTATTTTAGGCAGTATCTGGAATTATCTCATGAGTGTGGACCTGAAAGTTTTATTTTTCACAAGTGCTTGTGCGAATGAAAAATAATACTTTCAGGTCCACACATTGAATATTTTCAGTAGCTTCCTAAATGACGTTACGCTTCGGCGCATGCCGTCGCCTTGAACGTCGCCTTGAATGAATGATCAGCATATCTTTGTAATTGTCTTGAAACTGTTTGCAGTTGAATTGGGCGGAATATTACGCAGTATAATATCTCGTAGCATGTAATAAAAAGAAAATCTACGCTGTTTAAGTGAATATCGGTAATCGACACGCCTTGTTTCTAGTGTTCAGACGATGATCGCAACCGGTCACCACAATCGGCCGATTGTGGGCAATCGGACGACAACGGCAACGGCTCCTGGAACATCGGTCCAACCGATTGTTGCCAAGCATTTTTTGATGATTCAATAACCAAATTTTATTATCTTCTGCAATTGTTCAATTGTTAATGCAAAATGGTGTCAAATGGTGTCAATGATACCACTCAATAAAGTTGAAAAAACCATCACAATGTGTATTCTTAATCTCTCTAGACGCCCCTTCACGGCATATACAAGTTAAACGACATGTAAAGCTTACAACTGAGCGTACTTGCGGCAATCGCCAGTTCATGCCGGAAAAGTGAAGGTTGCACTTAAATATTTCCAGTTGCGCGCACTTGGGTGGAAAAACGTGCGCGACTGGTAAATTTACGGGACCTGTGAATTATGTGAAATATGTTCAATTTAATGTAGTTCTTTGCGGGCCTCGATTTGTCTAGTTGTGTGCGGTATTACAATCGCAATCGGCACCGGAATCGGCCGATTGTGAGATCAAACAACCAGTAATCGTTCAGTGGCCATTTTTGGTAATCGGTTGAACTCTACTTGTGTCCTCGCGCTCGTGAAAAATAATACTTTCAGGTTCACACGGATGAGATAAATCCCGATTTTCACTAAAACAGCGTAGATAGCCTATATATATTCCTGTCGTCTGTCTTGAACAACATTTTCACCGAAACGATTGAAGCACTGCAACTTATATTATAAAGTTGTCAGAATTATATTTTGCAGAACTGTATTTTCCATATTTGAATATTTATGTTTGAAATAAATCTTTGACATTTTAAAGATGTATCAGTTTACCGGTAGGTAAATTGCCACGTCTTTTAACCCTTTACCTAAAATGAAAAGCAGACGACACTTGCAAAAAATATCTAGAATAACTAATTTTTTTTCATTTTTTATCTCAAAAACATAGGTTATGACACCTTATTGGAACGAGCTCGACGAGCTCGTTCCAACGAGGGGTCATAACCTATGTTTTTGAGACAAAAAATGAAAAAAAATAATGAAAATTAATTGGCGATTTTTGAGAATGGCGCTGGCTGTTTTGGTCGTTACGTTGCGTAAAGGGTTAAGTGGTAATGACCCAATACAGTATCTTTAATGGAAGAAATGCAAGACACTTCATCTCCCTTGCCCGCGTGGGGGCACGATGACTCCGTGTACTACGGCGTACTGCACGTCGATGGTGCGCATGTCTTCAACCAATCTAACCCTGCCTGTGCTGTAGTGCGGAGTTACGATGTTGGGGAGCTGGCAGCTGCTCGTCGTTACTCGGTGGTTCTCTCCGGGTACTCCGGCTTCCTCCACCCGTAAAACTGTCGCGGTCATGATTAGCCATTGTGCATAAATATGTGACCTTAAACACCAATAAATAAATAAATAAATAAATAAATAAATAAATAAATAATGGAAGAAATACAACTCTTCAATGATGCAACTGTAGAAGTGTTGTGGTATTGGTCGGTGGTGTATTGATTTAGCACTGGGAGCTTCAAGTTACCTGCATCGACATCGTTAGAGGGGCAAGGTGATCTGTGGCCCTACCTTGCTCAAATACTTGCACATCCAGCACATTCCTGAAGTACGAATACGCCCAAATAAATAACCGATTTTAAGCGCTTCATTCTTTCGTTTTTTATCAAGAATGATGGGGAGCTCGGTGGCTCAGTGGTAGACTGTTGGACTTCTGTGCTAGAGGTACCGAGTTCGATCCCCGTCCGGGACGACCCGTGTTGTGTCCTTGGGCAAGGCACCTTATCTCGGTTACTACATGGGAGCACAATGACGTCGTGTACTAAGGCGTACTGCACGCCGATGGTGCACGTGGCTTCAACCGCTGTAACCCTGTTTGAGCGGAGCTTGAATAGGGTAAGAATGTTGAGGAAATGACTTGTGCTCGTCGATGCTGGGTGGTTCTCTCCGGGTACTTCGGCTTCCTCCGCCGGTAAAACTGTCACGGTCACGATTAGCCATTGTGCATAAGTATGTGACCTTAAACACCAATAAATAACTAAATATCAAGAGCGATAATTGCAATCAAACCTTGCTTGACTGTGGCGTCCTGCCAATTGGAATTTTGACCATTGAACCGAATCTCTCGAAACGAATCGGGGCCCAATGTCGAAATCCATTCCGAATCGAATTGGAAACATATCGATAACAAAATCGAACGGTCGTGGTGCAAATACGTTCTTGTGAAAGTGAATCGTGTAGCTGATAAAATAAATATGGTGTGTTAAGTTGGAGGATACTTCATATTGACATCATCGGAATGCCGTGTGATCAAAATTTGATGCTCTAAAAGTCTTTAAACCCCAAGATGCCACCGTTCCTAATCGATTTCGTGGTAAATACCTTTGGTATGTACATAACTTTTGCATGCTCTTTCCGATGGTGTCATTAGCTTTTCAAAACAACGAATACCAAATAAGTTGGTTATATCAGCACGTGACCGCCGATTACCTCTGGCTAACGTAACCGCTGTATGGTGGAGGGTGGGGGGGGGGAATAATCCCTGATGGGTACGGGTGTGGGATGGGAAAATCTCACCCTCGGGACAAGACATTTGGTCCAGACACTCGGCAAGCCTCGTTTCTGGCCCAAATATCTTGCCCTCGGGTGAGCTTTTCCCATCCCACACCCGTACCCATCAGGGATTATAATAACCTCAATTCATCACATTAACTTACAGTTAAAACTAGAAGTCCAGTCATGAAATGCGCACAAATAGCACGTTGCTATGCGCGTTAATGTACGCGTTATGGCCCAAGTAAAGCTATCAAATTCTGTACATATGGCCTGTGCACGAGCAATGTTTCAGCCAATGGACCTCCGGGTAACCCGGAGGTCCATTGGCAGAAACATTGCATGTGTTTGCTATGAGTAACCAAGAGAACCTGCCGTGCTTTGGGTGTCATTCGATATGGCAATTGCGCGCAATTCCAACGCGCAATTAAGCCTAGATAAGCGCACTATTCGTGACAGGACTTCTAGTTTTAACTGTAAAACATTTGACTGTGAAAAGCCACAAATATATAAATACTGGGTAAGATTTCCCTTTCAGTACTACTGCTGTATTTACCTGGTATTTGTGTGTACAAGTAATATATGCTGCTTGAAAAATACAGTTTACTAAAATCACATTCTGGGTCATATTCGAGTGTTGGGTGGGTTTGGGGTCATTGGGTGGGTTTTGGGGTGGGTTTTGGGTCGGTCGGTCGGCGGGTGGCCGGGCGGACGGAGGGGCATTTTCTCGGTCGGTCGGTCGGTCTGTCGGTCGATTGATCGTTTGGTCGAGCTCGTTTCAATGAGGGGTCATAAGCTATATTTTTTAGATCAAAAAATGAAATATTTATGAAAATTCAATGTGGGTGGAGTTGTGAATAGCTCTGGTCGTTTTGGTCGTTACATTGAGTAAAAGTTTAAGCAACATGGACAGGTAATTTACCTTTCTCGATGCAACTCTTTAGAACTTACCTTGTAAGCTCTTGAGAGTATCTGCCGTGGTTGTAGGTGTTGTAGTGGTTGTTGTAGGAATCGTGGTAGTCGTGGGTGTGGTCGTGGTTGTTGGTGTTGTGGTGGTTGTTGGTGTTGTGGTGGTTGTTGGCGTTGTAGTGGTTGTTGGCGTTGTGGTGGTTGTTGGTGTTGTGGTGGTTGTTGGTGTTGTGGTAGTTGTTGGTGTTGTGGTAGTTGTTGGCGTTGTGGTGGTTGTTGGTGTTGTGGTTGTGGTAGGCGTAGTGGTAGTGGTGGGTGTTGTGGTAGTTGTTGAAGTGGTTGTTGTTGTTGGTGTTGTGGTTGTTGTAGGTGTCGTTGTCGTTGTTGTCGGTTGTGCTGTTGATTCAGTAGTCGTTGGCACTATTGGGTTGTTTGAAGCACCTGTAATACGAAAATGAAACATTAAGGTATAATTTCCATCCCCCAAAAACATATACTTTATTGACCCTTTACCCAACGAATCGCCGCATCCGCCCGCGTAATATTGAAATTCAGCAGTTGAAAAAATATTATTTTTCAAAAAATTTCAACAAAACCATATCATGTGACCTCTCGTTGGAACGAGCTCGTCGAGCTCGTTCCAACGAGGGATCACATGATATGGTTTTGTTGAAATTTTTTGAACAATTTGAAAAAATGATATTTAAAATAATAAATTTTGATATCGTCTGCGTTGGGTAAAGGGACGAGATCGTTCCAGTGAGGAGCCATGGGCTGCATTTTGGAAATAAAAGTTGAAAATATAATAACATTTGAATGTTGATTCTGTTCACTAGCGCTGGTCAGGAATTACCGTGGCGTTAAGTAGCGGGTTAAAAATATAATGGGAGAAATAAAAATATGTATTGATATCATTAAAATAATGGAACTTCGCATTAAAAGACTCTGGAAGTGACGTCATGTCATGTGACTCAGTGGCACCAGTGTGACAGTATCAGATTTTAGCATCTGTATATAAGGGGTTATATATTTTTAAAATTATATCAGCAGCACAAAGAATCACTGTTAAAATACAGTGAAGTATTATTTATTTCAGCTTCAGTACAGTAGTTTCTCAGAGGGGTTAACAGTTTATTATGAGAGCGTGCAACATCCAGGGCATAATGGCACGCGAAACATCGGGGCATATGGTCAAAACGAAAGCTTTTCGCTCGCCTCAATATAAAAATCGAACCAAAAAATCTGAAAATAGTCACAAATATCATCAGATTTCGAACAATGTGATCGCATGTTGCTGTTATAACTTAAATAGTCGAATAATTAAATCAAACAACTTGAGAAAAATAAAATAAGAGCAAATTTGTCAACAAAAATAGCCCAAGTACTCTTTGCATGTTTACAATAACAACACAAGGGATGTAACTCTATCTGTTGTCTTCTGTGTGACAGTATCAGATTTTAGCATCTGTACATAAGGGGCTATATATCTTTAAAAATTATATCAGCAACAAAAAGTATCACTGTTAAAATACAGTGAAGTATTATTTATTTCAGCTTCAGTACAGTAGTTTCTCAGAGGGGTTAACAGTTTATCTTAATGAGAGGTCAGAGAGGTGTTCGCTTCAGTAACTCTACTGCAGTGCATAGAAATTGTAAAAGCATGAAGAGAACACCAGTGAACTGATTTCTTATAGGTCAATTTGAAATGGAAAACTCCCTCCTCTGCCCTGGAGCAATGAACAGCACATTTCAGTCTGATTTCAAAATTATTGGCAGTTGTGTCATCAGGGCTCAAAATAAGCGGTGTCGCGTCGCTTTTTGCTGTACAAAACTTGCAAAAAGCTACACAATGTTCAATTATGTATAGCATTTTGCGATACAAGATAATCAACTGCAGCCTAAAATGTAAATGAAAATTTGCAAACAAATTTGAAAACTAGTTCACTGATGCTTTACTTCTGATTGTGAAACATTCCAGGCGTAACTCAGATTAACTCTCCATCAAGCATCATTAGCAACTTCATATGTAAGATGAATTCTATTGGTTTAAATTCTTCCTGTTTTTACAACATTTTGCATAAAATGTCCATTAAAAATAACTTCAAGCCCATCAAATTAAAAATCCCAACTTCCATTTTGAAAACTTTGTTAAACAACCAAGACATCATTTGAAAATATCCAAGTCCATGCAACCCCTAAAGGCAGTTCAATTAAAAAAACATAGTAAATGTTTCATGTGTTGCAGCAAGAAATGGATGGAAACTATTCTATCTTCTTAGAAGAATTCAATACAAAACAGCATAACATAACTCTGGTATACAAAAATAGCTATGCAATTTTTACAAAATGCTATTCAATTTTGGAAATGTGTAGCATTTTGCTACGCATAGAAAAAAAGTTATTTTGAGCACTGTGTGTTATTTTGTTGTGAAAATAAGATCTTGTGATTTCCTTCAGTGCATATATATAATCTGTTTTAAAAACTAAAAGTATAATGTAAATAGTGATCATAGAGAGAGATATTCTTGTGGAAATTTAGATTTGATTCCTGGAGGAATTCTCAGGAAAATGCCATTTCTGTAGGAATGGATCCGGTAAAGGCCAAGAAAAGAGGACCGCGCGTTTTTTAAGAAGATAAAACATTTTTTACAACTCTTTTGGAGTTTCTTATCATTCTACGACATGTTTTACACAAAATACGCCCAAAACGCCGATACCTACTGACAAATATCATCACTTTTAACCCTTTTTACACTCCGTTAACTTTATTCTCCAAACAATTTCAACCACAAAACCTGCGGTAAACAGGTTCGCGATTCTTTATTTTTTCCGCTATCGTGTATACTCCATTTGATCGGAGTATACGAGGGTGTAATTACAATGGGAGAACGAATTAAGGTCAGTTTGGGATGGATACGGGTTAGCTATCCCGTACCCATCCTAAACTAACCATAGTACGCAAAGAAGGCAATGATTAGAATACGGTGACCAATGTATTAGGGTCAGTTTAGGATGGGTATGGGTTAGCTAACCCGTACCCATCCTAAACTGATCCTAGCATGCAAAAAGGGTAATGATTGCTCCCCTTGACGTCACATCGAAACATCCACAGCTCCATTTCAGAATGCAATCAGAAATTCATTTTGTTTCAAAAACCTGTCACAGAGAAAAGGTTTAAAAGTGATGATTTTTGTGAGTGGGTATCGGTGTTTTGGGCTAATTTTGTGTAAAACATGTCTTAGAATGATAAGTAACTCAAAAAGTTGTGAAATATGTTTTATTTTCTTAAAAAAACGCGCGGTCCTCTATTCTTGGCCTTTACCAAGGATCCGCTGCACAATAGCTTTGAACCAAGGTAAAATAATTATTGTTTCTGCACAGCTGTACATTAGACTCAGTATGTAATTGGAAAGTAAATGTTGTTTTGTTGGAGTTTGTTGGTGAGTGCTCCCTGGCCCTCCCCAATATATTCTAGGAAACTATTTTGTTCTCAGTGAAAGGTTTCATACTTGGTGCATTATTTCATGTAAACATAGAACTTATTTTGGATGAGAATTTGTATAAAATTATTTGTAAGTTGAATTGTAAATTAATAGCAAGCTAAATTAGTTTGTTACTTTTTGAATAGGGTTTCAGATCTTAGCTTTCTTGTTTGAACTCACAGTGATGGAACTTGCATGTTTTTGCAAGTTTGGGTGTGAATGTTTTGGTGATTTGGCGTCTATTGTACTGTCCAACACTGACTGTTGTACATCAATAGAATGAGCCTCTTAAGCCTGTTCCATTGAGGTACAGCAGTCCGTGTGTGGTTACAGGATATTCCCTGGTGAAATGCAGGATGGTGCACTGTGCTGGAAAGAGCTCAGGAAGTTGTTACCCGTTGATTGCACCAGACTGGGTTTCCCAATGGGAAGCCATATCGGTCATCGAAGTTTGTTTACACAAGAATATAGATGTATAGCAAGATGTTTATTTGGGGAACTTACTGTTTTTATTGTCATTTTTCAGGGGTTCGATATTCTATTTATTGCATGATGTCGTAAGGACGAAATAAACAATCCACGTTAAACTTTATCGCTTCTTCTGAGTTATTTCTCACCAGCACTGCGGTTACACCACGTTGGATTGTCATGGTGACCCACATGGGCGACCATACTGTGACATCATTACCGTAGTGATATGTGGTGTCAGTGCGCATGCACGACGCATGCTGTTATGGTAATACGTGTTTCTGTTGACTCGTTTGTACACTGGAGGTCACCATCTTGCTTTCTATGGTGAAACGTGGTTGCTATGTGACCCAAAACCCTCAAATAGGACGGGGGTGTGTTCAACTCAACGGATATTTTTCTGGTTCGTATTTCCCCAAATCCTCTTTTTTCAAATAATAGGCGCGGTCTTTTGTATACGAGTAAATCTAATTACCCAAATAGATGCGACAATGGCTCCAAATTACAAAAAAACTGTAAAATCACTGAAACGGACTTGGAGAAGATCCCATCTTGGACTAATAACAGTATCACGTAGTGGTATAGGACTGTTTGGGTGTTGTTCCTTTGTGTAACAGTATCTTTACTGCGTCGGTTTCCCCCAGATTTCTCGTTTTCTACCTATTGCAGTTGCTATTCTAGTTACTCTAACCCTAAAAGTGTATCTAGTCCTAGTTACTCTTCACTACCCCTTGTTACTACCTCTACCCTCGTCAATGTCTTATAATCACCAGTGAGATGGCTTGATTTCCAGTAATCTGCACCTGTCCATACAGAATTATCTCCCTTGTGCAAAACGAAGGCCTCTATGATTCTCAAACCAGAAAGAATATGGAGCTGGGATAGGTACACTACGTCATTACAGTGTAGCATGTAAAGCCAAAGAGCACAATGTGGATTTTAGGCCTAAACGTTATTATTATTTATAGGTATTACTCGAATGACTCGAATCTTATCGAGCAAATAAGCAATCGAATAATGACTAGAACAGGCATAGCTCGGATGACTCGAATTCCATCAATCGAATGAGCTGCAGAACAACTGCTCGAACGAGTGACTCCACAAACGACTCTACGAGTCGTCTCAGTATTTGAGGAAATGTACTACTCGAGGATGCCGTTGAATAAGAATAAATGTATAGTGTTTTCAAGTAAAAAATTTATTCTACGTGTAGGATTAAGAATAAAACCGACGAATCTCTGGCGAGGCGGTTTCATTCTTAATTCTCCGAGCAGAATAAATGTTTTACTTGAAAACGCTATACGTTTATTTTGTTTATCCATAAATCTTCTTCGGGGCAGTCGCAGCAAAATCGTTCAATAATTCGCTACAAAACACAGCGAGAAGTGAGGAGCACATTCGTCCAATTCGATCGACCAGCAAAATTGGCAAAAATAAACAAGGCGCAGTAATACATTTCTGTCTAAAAATAATTCCTCTACAAACTTGAGCTAAGCTTGCAAAAATACTTTAGTATATGAGCAGTGGGTGGTGTTTTCTACTGGCATTGTGTAATACTTTCAAAAAGATGTAAAGAAATCAACAATCGAACTATTAATTATGCTAGACAAATGTGGTAGAGGGCAGAGGTCAACAAGTCCGTCGCTACTAGGGGAATAAATTCTTTCAGTGTTAAACCTATGGGGAATATTTATCACCCTACAAGGTGAATAAAGCAAAAATAAATTTATCCAAGGCCTTTATTGTTCAAATAAACAGCCATTTATGGGATAAAGGATACTTTCTGGGGATACCTTTTGATGATACCTTTAGAAGATACTCTTTGGATAATGTCTATATGAAGATAATTATGACCGCCTGTTCAGTTACTAGCTTCTAGGTCATCCATCACCTTTATAGCTCTAAGGCCACTGCTGCCGACTTGTTCACAGTCACTAAAATCTGTCCTATGATCAACCTATATTATATGCACCTTTAGTATGGTGTTCTACCAGCCTTGCAGTCTGCTCTCATTACTGCCTTGTACCATTCAAGGGTTCAAACCAGGGACCGACCTGGGCATGCGCCAGTGCGTATTTGGTTCTGAAACATCAGGACCTGGCTCTTAAATCTCAGAAATAGGCTTCTCAGTTGGCGCGTAACTTCTGAGATCATATTTTGATATTCTTTCGATGGATAATCGAGAGAGACACTCTTACATGTATTATATATATGATTATCATTTATCATTGTTGTAGAGTGCTTAAGTTAATACTTCAAGTCTTAATTACCAAGCATTAATATTCACTGTGGTTTCTGATCAAGTCTTGGCTGCCTAAGTAGGCAGCCAGGACTTGATCAGAAACCACAGTGAAGATTGATGTTTGCTATAGTGTACTAAATTAAAATGATGAGAGCTATTACATACTTGCAGTGTGTGTTACAAACAGCAGTGTGACTCCGTAAATTGAAATCTGGCGCATGAATTGAAAAAATAGGCTCCGAGGCTAGAGCGTATTTTAAATAGTCCTGATCGGTCCCTGTCAAACACTCTTTGGTCTGAAGATGAGGTGGAAGATTCAGTAGTATAATTTGTCTATCCAACGGCCTTGAAAGCGAAACGACTGCATATCTGTGGTTCCACGTGTAACAAATTTCCCCACCTGGCCGGTGGGGAAATTTCTTCAGTATAGAACCAAAAATATCCATTTTTCTAAATGCAGCGGTGCATTAGTTCCAGACATGGCAGTTTGTATTGTATTCCCACCAAGACAATAAGGCACGTAACCACCACGGATATTTTCACTGCGTGGGTTCCGTACTATGGCCGTTCCTCACCCTCCCACCCCCCAAAAAAAAGTTTGAAATGCTTCCTACGCCCGTAACAAACTATATTTGTAACAAGGCCCGAGAAACGATGTAAAAGAACATAAATAAAATAAAAATAATGCTAAACTTACGTGGATCACAAAAGTAAACATTCACCTGAAATTAAAAAATAATACTTATTATTAACCCTTCACCCAACGTAACGGCAAAAAACGGTCATCGCTATTCACAAACATCGCCAATTAATTTTCATTATTTTTTCATTTTTCTTTTGTCTCAAAAACATAGGTTATGACCCCTCTTTCGAACGAGCTCGCAGAGCTCGTTCCAATGAGGGGTCATAACATGTTTTTGAAACAAAAAATTAGTTATTCAAGAATTTTGTTTAAAAGTGTCGTCTGCTTTTCATGTTAGGTAAAGGGTTAAAAATTGAAAAATAGTTTTTAAATTGTCAAAACAGGATATGGTTGATGGACTGTTGAACAATCATTACAGATTTGGCGGATCTTTCAGCAACTACTCAACAAATATCTAGCTGCACAGACAGAAGACAGAATTATCCGCAATCGTTTCTATTTTCTTGTAGACCCCTGTCGCCGTGAAGTTAAAACAAATTGTGTTTTTCTATTCAAATGGCCGATTGTTTTCAAGTATTTGTTATCAGTCTGAACTATACCATTTTTCAGGGACTGTTATTGACGGGGGGTTTTAAAAAAGATCATTTTCCCAAAAGTTTTAGGCGCCAGTGCCTTCATAAGTCATTTGTATAATACTGTATATCTGCAAAGTCACGAAACCCGTTATTTAAAACATTTCCTAATTCCAACGAATTTTGGTCTGTTTTTAAATTTATGAAATGAGTTGTTGAAACACTCCTCGCGATCTAATCTCGACAAGGAACTTTCGGCTACTTTTTATAAGACGAAAAAGATTCGTAATATCTGTTTAGGAATAGTGGATTAGTCCTGCGGCAAAATTCAAACGTTGAAAATTTTAAACGTTGTCATTGCGCTATCTATTTTCTGAAAATGTGGATAAAATTTGAAATTGAATCTCTGCAGCTATTTTAGCTGATTGTGATATAATTTAGTGGAGACTTTTGTAGCGTGTATAATGATGACTTCGGGTAATTTTACTTTCCGTCTGTGCAGTTAGACATTTCGTCTCTTGTGTTCCAATGTGTTCTATGTGCCTACTGGCGTACCTAGTGGCGTGCCTACTGGCACATAGAACACATTGGAACTCATGGGACGATTTGTTGAGTAGTGACTGAAAGATCTTCGGTCATCACACAATTGGCGGCTTGAACGCTTTCAAGGCTTTTCTTTCAGTCTGCCATCTTCCTAGAATAGATATCACGCTGTTCAACCAGGTCTGGCGTCGCAAGGGATCCGCGTACTTCTGTGTGTGTTTTTTAATTCAGAAGGTGCACGGATGTCTGATAAAACTACAAGTTTGAGAAGTACTCGTACAGTTTATCTTGATATCCTCATCTTCTGGTATTGGTTTGAACTAAAAGTATACTAACCACAGTTAAAACTAGAAGTCCTGTCACGAATACTGCGCTTATATAGGCTTAATTGCGCGTTGGAATTGCGCGCAATTGCCATATCGAATGGCATCCAAAGCACGGCAGGTTCTCTTGGTTACTCAAGGCAAACACATGTAATGTTTCTGCCAATGGACCTCCGGGTTACCCGGAGGTCCATTGGCTGAAACATTACCTGTGCACAGGCCATATGTACAGAATTTGATAGCTTTACTTGGGCCATAACGCGTACATTAACGCGTTTATCAACGTGCTATTTGTGCGCATTTCATGACAGGACTTCTCGTTTTAACTGTAACAGGGGGCACGGGTTTAAAGTGTTACTCCATTCCTGTATTACCATAACTTTACAATAGAATTAAAATTGCTTTTCTATTCCATAAGTTTGGTCGGAGATTTGAATGACTAAGCAGAATGAAATATGGAATATTACGCAGCCATATTCACATTCGTTATCACCATCTAGTTCCCCTTTCGGTTGTTATTTTTTCACGACGTCTGCTTCTATAATTTGGGGATGTAAAACGAGTTTTTCGTCAATATGATTTTATGAAACGAGTCTAGAAGTTTCCGTTTTGCAGAGCCTTTGTCCAGTCATAACAGAAAATTTGGACGAGTTCCATAAATATATGTTATTATATTGAAGAAACACGAATGCCATTTTCTGTTTATCGTATAACCGCCAAATGAGCAGGTGTGGAGGGACTAAACGAAATCGGTGAGAGTTGAAGAAAGGAACTTCAACGCAGGGGTAGCGGAGCGGGGGAGGGGGTACATGGGACACGTGCCCTCCCCCGCCCTTTTCACTAATTATAGAAACCCGAACAGCATTTTTTGACATAACATTCACAACCCCTATGGTTCTAACACAGCACCTATACATGTATGACCACATTGATTTTCAAGATTTTACTGAATAAAAATAGAAAGCTCCAAATGGAGCGAAATATTTTTCAAAGGACGGTTTCAAAGTTATGATTAGCCCTTTGAACCCGTGAGGCCGCTTTACCGGTCCATGAACATGATATATTATAAATTAATTCATATCTTTCTTATTATCGTCGCCCCACCCGCATCGTTATTTTTTAGTTTTGAATTCGGTGGAAATTCTAACATCGTGGCTTTGTATTTTGAAGCAGTTCTATTTACAAGCGCATTGATTCGACCTTGTTGTATATAGATCTACCAAATGCGATCGCTCGATCGTTTAGACCGTAATATGTAGGTCAGCCACCAATGTGCGCAACTCTCTGAAAGCCATTCTAATTAACAAGAGGTAACATTGTTACTCACAAAGCTGAAAAATACGAAACGATTAGAGGTGCAGAGTGCGGCTTGGTGATATGATAAATAGAGATTATTACCATTATGTGGATGTACAAAATATGTATCCGAGTCTAGCTGCGGGTTCTAAGGGCAGATCACGACGAGTCGAAGTCGAGTCGTGATCTACCCTTAGAACCCGGATCGAGACTCGGATACATATTTTGTACATCCACATAATGGTAATAATCATTTTATGTTACAATATATTGGGGATAAGTCAAGAATGTAGACGAATATATAACTAACTATTTATTCGTGCGGATGAACAAAAAGAAAAAACATGGAACTCACGCGAAAGGAACGTGCTTGTATCCGACCCCCTGATATAAACATCTGTATCAGAGGGTCGGATACACGACAGTTGCGGAGTTAATACAGACAAAATATATGTTGATTGTAAGATAAATATATATACATGTATATATATATACTGGCGGAAAAAAGAAACGCAAGTTTTTTTCTCTGGTAAATATTTCAAATGTGTTATGGATGATTATTTCATTGTTTGGATTTTGATGTTATTTCTTCATTGCTGATTAAATTTTGTCGAGTTTGGTTTCTCAACACAGACAGCGTTTGCATTAGGGCTGTCACGATTTTTTAATTTAGGAATCGATTAATCGTCGCAAATAATCGACGATTAATCGTACCTAAATGACCCCCCCCCCCCCCTCTCCCTCTCTTTGAAGTCGATAAAAATGAAGTTCAAGTCAGTTGACCTACCTCAAGGAAACAACGAAGACGATCCTTTTTAGGTGCATTCAAAGCTTTGATGTTCTGAACGTTTGAACTGTCAGTGTAATAATCAAGACCGGTCGGCAGTTGCGAAGTTCGCAACTGCCGACCGGTCTTGATTATTACACTGACGGTTCAAAAGTTCAGAACATCAAAGCTTTGATGTATGTACCTGGAAGACTATTGCTTCCAACAGCGTCTTGGAGTTTAACATCGATGTTCTTGACTCTTTACCTTTAGAAACAATAGTTTTTTCATCAAATTTTCTTTTAATTATTAAACGTCTAAAACGGGATACAATTTACCGATTATTTGACAAAGAAAAATACTAATCGATTTCTCCGTGACCGACCAACAGTCGATTAATCGGTTAATCGTGACAGCCCTAGTTTGCATGGATAACATTCAAATGTGGGTACCCTACGCCATTTTCCGATCAAAATCAATAGCGGGTGTACCCACTCCAGGCTTCAGTCGCTGTTCTAACTTTCCTTATCATTGATCTCATCAAGTTGTTTATGGTCCATTGAGGGGTGTTATTCCGCTCCCGGGGAAGGGCCTGCGTGAGATGAACGACGGTGCTTGGGACGTTGAAGCGCTTCCTGACCCTCATGTCCAGCTCGTTCCACAAATGCTCGATCGGGGACAAATCTGGACTGTAGGGTGGCCAATCGATAACTGGGGCATTGCTTTGGTTGAGGAAGTCACGACAAACCTAGCAACATGCGGTCTCGCATTATTCTGCAGCAACGTAAGGTTACGTACATGGATAAGTGGAAGAACGTGAGGCATGACGACATGATGCCGATATCTTACGCCTGTAAGATTGCCCTGAATGACCATGAGAGATGTTTTCACGCCATGAGAAACACCCCCCCCCCCCCCTCAAACCATAACAGACCCTCCCCCGAGTCTGTCGTTTTCCTTAACGCACGCGTCAGAATATCGCTCACCTCGGCGTCGATAGCAACGTTGTCGTCCATCTGACCTGTAAATCGTAAACCGAGACTCGTCAGTGAATAACACACGTCTCCAGTGGGCCAAATGAAACCGATTTTGTGCATGTGCCCGTAGCCATTGCAATGGACGTTGACGTCGTCTGGGTGTAATTTGCGGACCAACGTAGGAACATCGTGGCCTTAAATTGAACTCTCGCAACCGATTCCTAAATGTTCTTGGACACACTGGGCGACCATGACTGCCTTCAATCTGACTCGCCGTCTGAAATCAGGAACGGACGTGTGAGAGACGAATGCCTCTATATTGACGTGACGACTAACGCGCGGACGTCCACTTCCCGGACTGTCCGCTAATCTTCCTGTGGCTCTGAGACGCCCAACTAAACGAACTATCGTTGACTCATAGACACCAAATTGCTGACCGATGAGATGTTTCGATTGGCCCTGCATAATTAGAGAAATAACCCTACCCCTATCATCTTCGGACATTCGCGGCATTTTACTTTTCAATCGAGTTGAAATGAAATGTTGTGCAATTGATGTGTACTGTTCAAAACTTCGATTTGGTATGGTTTTCAAGCCCATAGCACGTGGAAATGCCCAAGATGCACGCTTTGACGAAAAATCTTTCGCACATGGTCATGATTGACTGAATTTTAACCAAACATTCTTTTGATAGTACATTGAGGTACAGTTAAAATTAGAAGTCCTGCCATGAAATGCGCACAAATAGCACGTTGATATGTGGGTTAATGTACGCGTTATGGCCCAAGTAAAGCTCTTAAATTCTGTACATATGGCGTGTGCACAAGCAATGTTTCAGCCAATGGACCTCCGGGTAACCCGGAGGTCCATTGGCAGAAACATTGCATGTGTTTGTTATGAGTAACCAGGAGAACCTGTCGTGCTTTGGATGCCATTCGATATGGCAACTGCGCGCAATTCCAACGCGCAATTAAGCCTAGATAAGCGCACTTTTCGTGACAGGACTTCTAGTTTTAACTGTAGCTATGTGGCAAATTTTACTACATTCGGTCTGCAGATAAAAAAAAAAAAAAATTATGACCAAAACTGAACTTGCGTTTTTTTACGTCAGTATATATATCATTAGATAATTGAATTTTACTATTTTTAATGAACTGAATTTTAAGACTGAGACTGCTTTTTCAAGATATACAGTTGCGATAAGTCTGAGATTGTCTTTTTTTCTCAGAATTAAATGGAAGACAAATCGTAAGTGTAAACTTACGTAATCGATTTCACCGACAAAGCCCGCGAAGTGTTTACCATGCCCAATAATTAGCGCACAATTCTTTGTTTCTATTTTACCGCCTGGAATAAAAAAAAACAAAACATGCATACAATACTTCCTTCTCGAATCTTACCTGTTATTCTGAGATAAACAGAGCGTACCACTACGAGGAACTAATGAGTGGTGTAGCCATGCGGAGGCCTGAGGATCAGGTCACCCTAAAATTTTAACAGCCCCTCCCCCCCCCCCCACCTCCACCAAAAATAAGGCAAAATTAGACCAATTCGAGATTCACAGAAGATAGTCCCAGAAATGGTCTTCAATATAGGGCTACACACGCTACAAATGCTCAGATTAGCGCCAAGAGCTCTGAAGTTTTTACAAATTTTCTCGGGGGAAAGCGTGCCTGGAACCGACAGCGAATAGTGCGATCGACGAGGTGGAGAATAGGGCTGCAACGATACGTTTCACTCACGATACAATATGTATCGTGATTTTTTTTCACGATACGATTTTTTCACGATACATTACATGCAGTACATTGAGAGTGAATTACCAGTAATAAAAGGCCCACAACCTACCTGCACAGAGTCCAACTTTCGTTTGGCCAGTAACATCCAATTTCTTTTTTAGTGCTTGAGAAAGACAAGCAAGTTTCAGGCAATGGACCTCTGGGAGTCTGGGTTCAACTCAGAGGTGAGAGGTCTGTTGCCTCAAACCATTCTTATAATTTAGACAGAGTTGATATTTTACTGAAATACATGTACAAATGAACAAGTTGAATCACAGAAGCCTAAAATTCTATCAGTATAGCTATAATTCACTTTCAACGTGATATTTACGTTCCCAACGTAATCCCCTTCTGAAGGAGATTACGTTGGGAACGTAAATGTCACGTTGAAAGTGAATTATAGCTATTCTGATAGAATTTCAGACTCCTGTGGTGAAATTATAAGTTGGAAAAGCACAAAATAGACTTGCTGGGCCTGAAAATGCAACTTCTGGCTACATCATGCCAACCTTCTGGAAGTGTATCGTTTGTATCGTGATACACATGACACGATACGATATGCGTATCGTGTACAAATGTATAGCGAAGCATTGAAATCGCGATGAATCGTTGCAGCCCTAATGGAGAATTTGAGAAAAGAATTTTGACCGCAGCTAGAATTAAAGAAAAGTTTTGAAAAATTGGCAGATTTTCAGAGACACGTATTTAAATTCTTATATCTCAGTAAATAATTCCCCGTGCCCACAAGCAGAATAAAGATTACTCCAAACGAAACGTGCACACGTGCCCCTGACGTGGCCGATAAACACAGTTAAGACTAGAAGTCCTGTCATGAACTGTGCGCTTATCTAGGCTTAACTGCGCGTAAGAATTGCGCTCAATTGCCATATCGAATGGCATCCAAAGCACGGCAGGTTCTCATGGTTATTCACAGCAAACACAGGCAATGTTTCTGCCTATGGAAATCTGGGTTACCCGGAGGTCCATTGACTGAAACATTGTTTGCGCACAGGCCATATGTACAGAATTTGATAGCCTCACTACGGTCATAACGCGTAGCTCAGCGCACAGATCGACGTGCTATTCGTGCGCATTTCATGACAGGGCTTCTACCTTTAACTGTAGCTTCCGATCACTTTGAAAAATTTACCAAGAGCAACACTTTTTAGGTATCTATCCTATTTCAATGGTATTTTCCGGTAGTTGGGAAATATTTTAAGACCTATCCGTATAATTAAACCTGTTTTCTGTTCATGCATTTTCAGGAAAAATGAACGGTTGAAGTATTTCTATTTTTATAGCACAATGAACCGAAAACATTCGCATTTAGGCCAACCCCAAACCACGCCTCAATGACAATCTTAAAAATTACGTTGCATAATGGAAAAGAACCCCTGCGCGCTCATATTGTTTCAACATGAAAAGTAATTAATATTTAGCTCATCATACGAAAAAGATTTTCAAAATAAAATGTAATAAACAATGACATCCTTATCATGCTTTTATTCCATGTTCAGTTTGTTTATTGGCAATAGATGGTCGTCTGCGTTCATCGTTTTACCCAAATCAAACGTAAACAATGGCCGGTCATAATAATCCACAAATGAAACTCACACCAACAAAACTTTCCAATTTACAAATAGCCCGAACGAACTCTTTCTGAGACAAAGTTCAACCAATTTCATGTCATCTGGGTTTATATCGAACTCCACATTTACAAACTGTGTTTTCATTTTCTCAGGAAATGGTCAAAATCAGAATTAAATTTAACTCAGTGTTGTTTTGAATGACGGCACCCTACCATCAAGCGGAAAAGGAGATTGAAGTTTTGTGTGGGCGTGTCCGACGACGTTCCTTTTAACTTACGCAATTCATTGGTACATAATTTTTTTACTGGCCAAAGAACATGCTTCAGTGAAATGTATCGTTACTTCAAACCGAATTTTTTAAACAATGTCGTTTTTATTCAGTTATCAATAGGAGCCATGATGCGACCTGTTTTTTATTAAGTTGAGTGTGTTTAAATTTATTGCCCCTCAAGTTTAATTATAAGGGATGATCGTTTGTTTCTGTCTATTTGTTGAGTTATAATTACATTGTTAATGTAGTTATACGTTTTGAGTCCAAATACTCAATTCCCATTGGCCAGCTGGATGGAAACGTCATGACCAAATGTAATTCATTTTCCAATGAACACATTAGGTCGAACTTTGACTCGCATTTACGGTAGAGCGCAGTTGACAGAATGTAATTCAGGCGGTGTTTGGGCGGGTTTTTAACTTTTAGCGCCTCTGCCAGTGATCAACTCCGCTGCTGTTTCTTTGGTGACATTTCCCAACTGTGGCGTAAAGCACGTTACTAAAATACTCGTTTCCATTTCTAAAATTGTGAAAATTAAAGCTTATTTGCCTTTGGGATATCATTTAGACGGAACCGGCGCTCAACTCAGAGAGTTGTGCGTTTTGTCTTTTGTGCGAGGGTGGTTTTTCGCCTCGTTCGTTCGTACATGTTTTATTTCGTTTCTGGTTTTTTGTTTGGTAAAAAATAGTTTAAACAGTAACGGAATGTAATTCTAAGAATTGAATGCAATTTTTATAATCTTTATTGGAGTATGAACGTGTGGGAATGGGTACAAAGGTAAGAATGAATCCCTTCGGGGATTCATACAACTGGTCATATACATGTAATGATGGAGTGTGCTAAACTTATCAGCTATTTAGAAAGTTTTTGTTGTGTTATTCCCTGCTATTTAGTCAATGTTTGAAGTTCGATCATCGTGACCGTGACGCTGATCGGCGTCAGTTGGTTTCGACCAACTGAATGCCGTAAAAATTACCCCGCCACCTGACAGTAACATCTCGTTGGCAACGAAGGAAACGCAACAATTATCCAGTTGAAAAGTGCTTTCAGTTCAATTTTCGTGTAGACTGGTTGTTACACGGGAGGTGTGTGATAAATACAGAACCGTACTCGATTGCTTTGGCTCAGGATATCACTCGAGCCGTCGGCTCTCGTAATATCCTGGGCCAAAGCAACCTCGTGCGATAATTCTTAACCCATTTAACCATTTACCTAACCTGAAAAGCAGACGACACTTGCAAAAAAAATTCTTGAATAACTAATTTTTTTCATTTTTTGTCTCAAAAACATAGGTTATGACCACTCGTTGGAACGAGCTCGACGAGCTCGTTCCAACGAGGGGTCATAACCTGTGTTTTTGAGACAAAAAATGAAAAAAATAATGAAAATTAATTGGCGATTTTTGAGAATAGCGCTGGCCGGTTTTTGCCGTTACGTTAGGTAAAGGGTTAAACGTCTATACGGTTCTGTATACATATGACACACAAGCAGTGGGTCTCATGCAAATAGAGACCGGTATTCGATTTGTCATGGCCAGTTTGCTTATTAAATAAGAATGTGGTAAGCTTTTGCATTATGGCCACTACATGCATTTATCCACAAACAAATCTGCTCCGTTTTTAACTATAGTTTCTACTGATAAATATTCCAACTACACCATCGAGGCATACCTTCAAAGAAGGCAAGCATTAATGATGTAGCTGGAATAGTTAATTAGCTGGACCTTGAGCAGTGACGGAGGTGACAAATTGAGTTTACACCCCACCCTAATAAGTCAGCTACGAGATGCCCCTTCCTGCGACCAACGCATGAGATACTGCCCTCCCCCCCCCCCCCCCCCCCCCCCACACACACACACACTATACGTGAAACATACGCGTGTCCCGGGTGAGACAGCAGGGTGGGATTATTATGATCCCCGATTAGTCTGGAGGTTGGATGGAAATATCTCACCCGAGGGGAAAGATATTTGAACCAGACCCGAGGCTTGCCGAGGGTCTGGTTCAAATATCTTGCCCCTAGGGTGAGATTTCCCCATTCCTACCTTCAGACTCATCAAGGGTGAGTTTTCACACATACATTATACATTTATAACATTATTATGACGTTATGCGTATCGTATCAGTTCCTTGCTACCAACTAATTCATACTGACGTCATTGGAATGCAGTGTGATCAAAGTTTGATGCTCTCAAACTCTTCAACCCTCAAGCTGCCTCCGTTCCTAATCGATTTCATGGTATATACCTGTGGTATATACATAACTTGTGCATGCTTTTTCCGATGGTGTCATTAGTTTTTTTAAAACAACGAATACAAAATGAGTTGATTGAATCAACACGTGACTCCCGATTACCTCTGGCTAACGTAATCGCTGCGTGGTGGGGGGGGGGGAGAAAAATCATCCTCAATGAGTCTGAAGGTGCGGATGGGGAAATCTCACCCGAGGGGCAAAATATTTGAACCAGACCCTCGGCAAGCCTCGGGTCTGGTTCAAATATCTTGCCCCTCGGGTGAGATTCCCCCCAGCGCTATTCTCAGAAATCGCCAATTAATTTTATTATTTTTTGTCTCAAAAACATAGGTTATGACCCCTCATTGGAACGAGCTCGTCGAGCTCGTTCCAATAAGGGGTCATAACCTATGTTTTTGAGACAAAAAATGAAAAAAATTAGTTATTAAATCATTTTTTGGCAAGTGTCGCCTGTTTTTTATGTTAGGTAAAGGGTTATTTATTTATTATTTATTTATTGGGGTTTAAGGTCACATATTTCTGCACAATGGCTAATCATGACCATGACAGTTTTACGGGTGGAGGAAGCCGGAGTGCCCGGAGAGAACCACCGAGCAACGGCGAGCAACTGTCAGCTCCCCAACATACTAACTCCACACAAGCAGGGTTAGCATTGGTTGAAGACAAGTGCACCATCAACGTGAGGTACGCTTTAGTACACGACGACACCGTGCCCCCACATGGGCAATGGGGGTGAATTGTCTTGCACAAGGACACAACGCGGTTGCCGCAGGTTGGATTCGAACCGAGGACCTCTCGGCTTGCAGCCTGCACCTCTACCTACTGAGTCACCGCACCCCCAGGTAAAGGGTTAATGGTGTTTAAATATAGAATATACCCAAAGTAGTTTGGTGTGAACATTTGGTACACTAAGCTACTACATTGGGTATATTTTATTTATACCATGATCGTCAGATTAAATGTTAAATAAATCAATATTCACACGTGCGAATCTGTTTTTGTTTACATGAGCACCGGTGGGTGGTACATCCGAAACGCGAAAATTACGGGGGCCTTTTTCGTTTCAATAACACAATAACATAGTATTTCGAGTTATACAACGTATGTTTGTTAATTGTTGGTATCTCATGAGGTAAACCCATTTCAAAACGTACTGCATAATTGTGGCTTTCATTTCACCCTTCGCGAGGCGACAAGTGATAAATTCAAACAAGTTTGCATTCAAGGAGAGGTTCCAAAGGTCAGCTTGGATGTAGTTCCACTGTAAGTGTAAATTTTTACTGTTGAAATCCCATTGCAGGAGTGTTCATCACGGTTGGTGTGTAAAGCTAAAATTTATGTCATAGGCCTTTTATATATAGTAGAATAGGTAATCATGATATAAAGACACATATTTCTTGACAATGGTTAATCGTTACCAGAACATGGAAAGAAAGTGAATTGCAGTTAATCGTTTATGTTCATGTTGCCAATTTGAGAGGATCTTCACCCCAAGCATTGGTGACCGGGTCCTATTTCGCAGGTAATACAGAGAGACATTGTTTACCACAGTAAACAAGCATTGCTTCACTTCCACTTCTTGGTGTTTTCACGAGGAAATTACCGTGACAATAGAAATAATTGTGAGACATTACAGTTAAAACTAGAAGTCCTGTCACGAATAGTGCTCTTATCTAGGCTTAATTGCGCGTTGGTATTACGCGCAGTTGCCATATCGAATGGCATCCAAAGCACAGCAGGTTCTCTTGGTTACTCATAGCAAACGCATGCAATGTTTCTGCCAATGGACCTCCGGGTTACCCGGAGGTCCATTGACTGAAACATTGCTTGTGCACAGGCCATATGTACAGAATTTGATAGCTTTACTTGGGCCATAACGCTTACATTAACGTACATATCAACGTGCTATTTGTGCGCATTTCATGACAGGACTTCTAGTTTTAACTGTACCCGCTATCTTGTAAAATACCATAAAATAAATAACTTATTTCCAAGGTTAAAACAGTGAACAATATGCAGACAAATTTTACTCCCAACTTCATCTTGAAAACTACAGAAGGGTTGTGATCTTCTCCCGACTCCAGTATTCTTTTAGGGTGAGACCGCAACTGCCGACTTGGGGTGAGAATCTTCAGATAATATGTGCTCTGTAATTTGCCAACTAATAGGATAGGGATGCTTAAACATTTACCCAGAGTAACGGAGTCAGCCGGTTAGCGCTTATTCTCAAAACTAATTCAAATTTCATTTTTTTCCAATGTTAGCCTCCAAAAGAAAGCTTATGACACGTCATTGCTACGAGCTTTAGGAGCGCGTTCCAATGAAGTGTCATAAGCTTTTTAGATAGAAAATGAAACATTTCAGTTTTTCAGGGAATTTCGTGTCCTGTTGGTGTGTAAGATAATATGTTAGCATAATTAGAGAAACAATTACAATGCAGTTTGTTTGTTTATTGGGGTTTAACGGCACTTTCAACAGCCAGAGTCACATTGTGTCGGACGTTTTTACGGGAGGGGAAGGCGGGGGCACCCGGAGAGAAAATCACTGCAACGGCGATCAACTGCCAGGCTCTCCAGTTTGTTAACTCTGAGCCAGCAGAGTTAGCAACGACTGAAGGCGTACTCTGAGCCAGCAGAATTAGCAACGACTGAAGGAGTACTCTGAACCAGCAGAGTTAGCAACGACTGAAGGCGTACGCTGAGCCAACAGAGTTAGCAACGACTGAAGGCGTACTCTCAGCCAGCAGAGTTAGCAACGACTGACGGCGTACTCTGAGCCAGCAGAGTCAGCAACGACTGAAGGTGTAATCTGGGCCAGCAGAGTTAGCAACGACTGAAGGCGTACTCTGAGCCAGCAGAGTTAGCAACGACTGAAGGCGTACTCTGGACCAGCAGAGTTAGCAACGACTGAAGGCGTACTCTGAGCCAGCAGAGTTAGCAACGACTGAAGACGTACTCTGAACCAGCAGAGTTAGCAACGACTGAAGGCGTACCCTGACCCAGCAACGACTGAAGGCGTTCTCTGAGCCAGCAGAGTTAGCAACGACTGAAGGTGTACTCTGAGCCAGCAGAGTTAGCAACGACTGAAGGCGTACTCTGAGCCAGCAGAGTTAGCAACAACTGAAGGCGTACTCTGAACCAGCAGAGTTAGCAACGACTGAAGGCGTACTCTGAGCCAGCAGAGTTAGCAACGACTGAAGGCGTACTCTGAACCAGCAGAGTTAGCAACGACTGAAGGTGTAATCTGGGCCAGCAGAGTTAGCAACGACTGAAGGCGTACTCTGAGCCAGCAGAGTTAGCAACGACTGAAGGCGTACTCTGGACCAGCAGAGTTAGCAACGACTGAAGGCGTACTCTGAGCCAGCAGAGTTAGCAACGACTGAAGACGTACTCTGAACTAGCGGAGTTAGCAACGACTGAAGGCGTACTCTGATCCAGCAGAGTTAGCAACGACTGAAGGCGTACTCTGAGCCAGCAGAGTTAGCAACGACTGAAGGTGTACTCTGAGCCAGAAGAGTTAGCATCGACTGAAGGCGTACTCTGAGCCAGCAGAGTTAGCAACGACTGAAGGCGTACTCTGAACCAGCAGAGTTAGCAACGACCGAAGGTGTACTCTGAGCCAGCAGAGTTAGCAACGACTGAAGGCGTACTCTGAGCCAGCAGAGTTAGCAACGACTGAAGGTGTACTCTGAGCCGGTTAGCGCTTATTCTCAAAACTAATTCAAATTTCATTTTTTTCCAATGTTAGCCTCCAAAAGAAAGCTTATGACACGTCATTGCTACGAGCTTTAGGAGCGCGTTCCAATGAAGTGCCATAAGCTTTTTAGATAGAAAATCAAACATTTCAGTTTTTCAGGGAATTTCGTGTCCTGTTGGTGTGTAAGATAATAGGTTAGCATAATTAGAGAAACAATTACAATGCAGTTTGTTTGTTTATTGGGGTTTAACGGCACTTTCAACAGCCAGAGTCACATTGTGCCGGACGTTTTTACGGGTGGGGAAGGCGGGGGCACCCGGAGAGAAAATCCCTGCAGCGGCGATCAACTGCCAGGCTCTCCAGTTTGTTAAGTCTGAGCCAGCAGAGTTAGCAACGACTGAAGGCGTACTCTGAGCCAGCAGAATTGGCAACGACTGAAGGAGTACTCTGAACCAGCAGAGTTAGCAACGACTGAAGGCGTACGCTGAGCCAACAGAGTTAGCAACGACTGAAGGCGTACTCTCAGCCAGCAGAGTTAGCAACGACTGAAGGCGTACTCTGAGCCAGCAGAGTCAGCAACGACTGAAGGTGTAATCTGGGCCAGCAGAGTTAGCAACGACTGAAGGCGTACTCTGAGCCAGCAGAGTTAGCAACGATCGAAGGCGTACTCTGGACCAGCAGAGTTAGCAACGACTGAAGGCGTACTCTGAGCCAGCAGAGTTAGCAACGACTGAAGACGTACTCTGAACCAGCAGAGTTAGCAACGACTGAAGGCGTACCCTGATCCAGCAACGACTGAAGGCGTACTCTGAGCCAGCAGAGTTAGCAACGACTGAAGGTGTACTCTGAGCCAGCAGAGTTAGCAACGACTGAAGGCGTACTCTGAGCCAGCAGAGTTAGCAACAACTGAAGGCGCACTCTGAACCAGCAGAGTTAGCAACGACTGAAGGCGTACTCTGAGCCAGCAGAGTTAGCAACGACTGAAGACGTACTCTGAACCAGCAGAGTTAGCAACGACTGAAGGCGTACCCTGATCCAGCAACGACTGAAGGCGTACTCTGAGCCAGCAGAGTTAGCAACGACTGAAGGTGTACTCTGAGCCAGCAGAGTTAGCAACGACTGAAGGCGTACTCTGAGCCAGCAGAGTTAGCAACAACTGAAGGCGCACTCTGAACCAGCAGAGTTAGCAACGACTGAAGGCGTACTCTGAGCCTGCAGAGTTAGCAACGGCTGAAGCGTACTCTGAACCAGCAGAGTTAGCAACGACTGAAGGCGTACTCTGAGCCAGCAGAGTTAGCAACGACTGAAGACGTACTCTGAACCAGCAGAGTTAGCAACGACTGAAGGCGTACTCTGATCCAGCAGAGTTAGCAACGACTGAAGGCGTACTCTGAGCCAGCAGAGTTAGCATCGACTGAAGGCGTACTCTGAGCCAGCAGAGTTAGCAACGACTGAAGGCGTACTCTGAACCAGCAGAGTTAGCAACGACCGAAGGTGTACTCTGAGCCAGCAGAGTTAGCAACGACTGAAGGCGTACTCTGAGCCAGCAGAGTTAGCAACGACTGAAGACGTACTCTGAACCAGCAGAGTTAGCAACGACTGAAGGTGTACTCTGAGCCAGCAGAGTTAACAACGACTGAAGGCGTACTCTGAGCCAGCAGAATTAGCAACGACTGAAGGTGTACTCTGAACCAGCAGAGTTAGTAACGACTGAAGGCGTACTCTGAGCCAGCAGAGTTAGCAACGACTGAAGGCGTACTCTGAACCAGCAGAATTAGCAACGACTGAAGGCGTACTCTGAGCCAGCAGAGTTAGCAACGACTGAAGGCGTACTCTGAGCCAGCAGAATTAGCAACGACTGAAGGTGTACTCTGAACCAGCAGAGTTAGCAACGACTGAAGGCGTACTCTGAGCCAGCAGAGTTAGCAACGACTGAAGGCGTACTCTGAACCAGCAGAGTTAGCAACGACTGAAGGCGTACTCTGAACCAGCAGAATTAGCAACGACTGAAGGCGTACTCTGAGCCAACAGAGTTAGCAACGACTGAAGGCAAGTGCGCCTGTAACGGGTAGTGTCTTAGTACATAGCACAATTGTGCCCCTAAACAGGCAATCAGAATTATTTATTTATTGGGGTTTAACGACACTTTTGACAGACAGGGTCACCTCGTGTCGGACAGTTGTACGAGTGGGGGAAGCCGATGTACCCGGCGAGAACCGCCAATTAACGGCGAGCAACTGTCAGACCCACCAACGTACTAACTCCGCACAAGCAGGGTTGGCATGGGTTGAAGACAAGTGCACCATCGACGAGCAGTACGCCTTAGTACACAAAGCCACCGTGCCCCACATGGGCAATCGAGATTAAGTGCCTTGTCCCAGGGCAAAACGTAATTACAAGCGGTGGGGTCGAACTGTGGATCTTTGGGCTTGAAATTCAATGCCGAAAGCTCTGAGACCCCGCGTTCCCGACTTGACAAGATGCTCAGACTCTTAATTTTGAGGTTTCAGGTCAGTACATTAACCCTTTACCCAACCTAACGGGGAAAAGGGTAGCGCTATTCACAAAAGCGGCCAATTAATTTTCATTATTTTTTTCATTTTTTTGTCTCAAAAACATACGTTATGACCCCTCTTTGGAACGAGCTCGTGAAAACTAATATTCCTTTGCAGCCACTCATGAGATAATTCCGATAGTCACTCGAAAACAGCAGGTATCCTCTATATATTTTGAACAGTTGGAAAGGAGCAAGTTGGAAGTAGCATTTCTATTTTTATTGTAAGCTGGTATTTGGAATTATTTTATCAATCAACCTGCGCTAAGTATTGATAACAATGACAGGGCGGTGAAATATCGCTTCCGATAAAAACAAAATAGGCTGGCAATACTGGAGTATATCAACACTTCTGCTGAGTGTTTTAACCAATTACATTACTACATTTTTTTCTCTCCTATTATAAAAATAAGCAATGATCCTCCACAAACATTTTCAATTTCCCGACGCCTCGGAACCTTCGATATATTTTGAAAGAATATATTTCGATGTCTGCGAAACAATTAATATTGTCCCCTGAGTTCCAGTGTGTTCTATGTGCCAGTAGGCACGCCACTAGGCACGCCAGTAGGCACATAGAACACGTTGGAACTCAAGGGACGATATGTTGATGATGTGCGCATGTTGTAGCAACTCAAGATAAATAATTACAACATATTTCAGTTATTAACGAACGCGTCAGCTTTTTTCAGTATTTCCATCAGAAATTTCTATAGGCTATGAAATAAAATATCGCGTTTTTATGCCGTAGGCGACCATGTTGAATCCCACCGGAAGTCGGGTGCGAGAGTTTCAAAAAATGGCTTTTCGTATATTCTTCTAATCTTTCAAAATAAAAATCGTTTAAAAGTAATTATAAACCATGCATTAAGTATCCATTTAATTATGCATTGTTTTTTATTTTCTTTTTGAACGCAAACATTTTGTTTGATTTAACGCGAGTTTACGATAAATACAAACTGCGAACCAGGGACCCGAGTGGCGACGAGCTACCATCGAACGTTTGCGCATACTAAATGGGCGGAGATATTTGATACTGACGTCACGATGACATATAACCAAAGTACACTGATGGCGACAAGCGTTTCTATGGGAAGATGTTTGGTTCCTACAGTCATATAGTCGTTAAATTAATTTTTAAATGAAAATGAAAGTGTCAATGACACTGTAGTTCAATTTGTCAAGACAAAGACATGTACATGTATAGTATGTGACACAGCAATGACAAACATCTAGGTGATGACCTGATAACAAAGGTACATATAAAGTATTGTAACGGTCTGTACATAAATACTGACCGTTGCCTGTAACAAATGTATAGGTAAAGTATTGTAAAGGTAGGTGACAGTCAGATGCTAAACTAGAAAAGAAATCTTTGAGTCCCATAGTGGGTCTGACTGAACCCCAAAATATTTGTTCTCATAGCACAGTGATAACAAAGGCACCCCAAAACACACTCATTCCTGTCCCAAGGTGAAAACAAAGGTACCCAAGAAGTTTCGTGAAGATCAGTTCACAAATATGAGCTGTGTAGAAGTTGTGACAAAAAACTGATTGGACCTAATTTCGGTACAAAATAGCCACTGACTGCCATCTTGAATTTTAGACCGCACCCAGAAACACTCGTTCTCGTCCCAAGGTGATAACAAAGGTACCCAAGAAGTTTTGTAAAGATCGGTTCATATATACAGCCTCTATCCCGAGCCGTATTGACATGTGCACTTACAGTGTATAAGTAGCACTGAATAAATCAAAGTTCATCTAATTTGCATAATTTCTGCACGAGAAAAAAACCCATACTATATGTGATGTATTCCATGTTACTAAACATTCATACAAAACTTTATTCAAATCAGAACTTTCATACAGAAGTTCTGTACAAAAGACTGATTGCACTAATTTTGGTACAAAATGGCTGCTGGTGGCCATCTTGAATTTTGGACCACACCCAAAACACTCGTTCTCATCCCACGGTGATAACAAAGGTACCCAAGGAGTTTCGTAAAGATCGGTTCATAAATGCGGCCTCTAGCCCGAGCCGTATTGGCATTTGCACTTACAGTGCTGAAAGTAACAACAAAAAACATCAAAGTTAGTCTAATTTGCATCATTTCTGCACGAGAAAAAAACTCGTACTATATATGATGTATTCCATGTTACTAAACATTCATACAAAAATTTATTGAAATCAGAACTTTCATACAGAAGTTCTGTACAAAAGACTGATTGCACTAATTTTGGTACAAAATGGCTGTTGGTGGCCATCTTGAATTTCGGACCACACCCAAAAACACTCGTTCTCATCCCACGGTGATAACAAAGGTACCCAAGAAGTTTCGTAAAGATCGGTTCATAAAAACGGCCTCTAGCTTGAGCCGTATAGAAGTTGTGTACAAAAAAACTGATTAGACCTAATTTCGGTAAAAAATGGCCACTGGCAGCCATCTTGAATTTTGGACCGCACCCAGAAACACTCGTTCTCGTCCCAAGGTGATAACAAAGGTACCCAAGACGTTTCGTGAAGATCGGTTCGTAAATACAGACTCTAGCTCGAGCCGTATTGTCATGTGTACTTACTGTGTGTAACTAGCACTGAAAAAAATCAAAGTTCATCTAATTTGCATAATTTCTGCACGAGAAAAAAACCTGTATTATATGTGATGTATCCCATGGTACTAAACATTCACACAAAAAATTATTCAAATCAGCGCTTTCATATGGAAGTTCTGTGCAAAAATCTGATTGCACCAAATTTTTGTACAAAATGGCTGCCATCGGCCATCTTGAATTTCGGACCGGACCCCAAAACACTCGTTCTCGTCCCACGGTGATAACAAAGGTACCCAAGGAGTTTCGTAAAGATCGGTTCATAAATGCGGCCTCTAGCCCGAGCCGTATTGGCATTTGCACTTACAGTGCTGAAAGTAACACCAAAAAACATCAAAGTTAGTCTAATTTGCATAATTTACGCACGAGAAAAAAACCCGTATTATATGTGATGTATCCCATGGTACTAAACATTCGTACAAAAAATTATTCAAATCAGAGCTCTCATATGGAAGTTCTGTACAAAAAACAGATTTCTGCATCGTCGGTACAAAATGGCGGCTGGCAGCCATCTTAAATTTCGGACCGCACCCAAAAACACTCGTTCTCGTCCCACGGTCATAACAAAGGTACCCAAGAAGTTTCGTAAAGATCGGTTCATAAATACGGCCTCTAGCCCGAGCCGTATCCAATTGTTGACGGACAGACGGACAGACGGACGACGGGCCAAGGCATAAGCTCAAATTTGGCTTCGCCAAAGTTGAGCTAAAAACTAGCCACGGTTTTAGTTGCACTTTCACGAAAAAAGGCTTTTGTAAGCATATGTAAGAGAGAGAGAGAGAGAGAGAGAGAGAGAGACAGACAGACAGACAGACAGACAGACAGACAGACAGACAGACAGACAGACAGACAGACAGACAGACAGACAGACAGACAGACTGATTGACTTGATGCCATCTTGGGGTGTGGGGGGGGGGGGGGGGTGAGTGGCGACCTTCTGCGCTGAAGTTCAAACAATCCCAAGTGTTTCGAGATGAGTGACTTGGAATGATAATTTCGGGGTTTTAGTTCAGTAGGTGAAGAAAGAGCAGACGCAAAAACTATATTGAATAGGGATGATATGGATTCTGGCGATCCATTCTCGCTTTATTGATAGGACTGATAATGTGTAATATGACGAGAACGCTTAAACTTACCTGATACAGTCATAGATGCGGTTCCACCAGGAACAACACTTCCTTCAAATTGACCGTTAACAAGTCGCAGTTTCGCTATCTTCCACGCACCAGTCTGCAAGAAAATTGTCTTTTTACGTAAGGCTGATACTTCACGAAAACAACATGACAGATACCTTTTCATAATAGTTCATGTTTTATGAACCAAAAAGGTTAAGGGTCATATTTTTAAAGTGCACATTTGTAAATAAATATTTCAATCTACTATGCACCTAAAAACGCAATCGCAAATAGCAATATCAGTAGCGAAAGAGCTTCGGCGATAAAAGATCTGCATCACAATTGCAATAACAATACAAAGTTACATAACGTCCCTAGAAAGGGACATACACGCACACAACGGACATTGTCTGTGGTACAAAAGAACTGATAGTGTTGGGACGCAAGTTGCGTCTGGTTTCCCCGGCCTAACATAAACTCCATATTGCAGGGGACTGCACGATCCAATACATTTATAATCCACCAAGAAAGACCCCTCTGCAAAAACAATGAAATAAAAGTGTCACTGACACTGTAACTTAACTTGACAAACTTGAACTTGGTAAGTTGTAAGTGAAATGGCAAAAATTGAAGATCATTGGTTCCAATGTTATTTGGTGAAACATCAACATAACAGCATTGTATGTGCAGAACGTCAGAGTGATCCATGCATTTTAAAATGTAAACTGTAGGGCTGGCTACAAGAAGAATATTGATGCACAAATGCAGTAAGTCTAAAAGTCATTGTAAAAGGCATTTTTTTTTCACAGAAATGAATGCTAATCAATAGCTCTTATCATGAGCATACCAAGTTAAAAAACAATCCTGTGATAAATGCCTCCTGAAGGCCACGTCAAAGAAGAATGTTGGTGCACAAATGCACTAAATTCAGCTTCAAATTAACAGCAAGTTGTTGATGGAAATGAAACGATAGCTCCTATCTTGTTCACCTTGAATAAGCATACCGAGTTTCATTATTTATTATTTATTGGTGTTTAGGGTCACATATTTCTGCACAATGGCTAACCATGACCGTGACAGTTTTACGGGTGGAGGAAGCCGGAGTACCCGGAGAGAACCACCGAGCAACGGCGAGCAACTGTCTGCTCCCCAACATACCAACTCCACACAAGCAGGGTTAGCATTGGTTGAAGACAGGTGCACCATCGACGTGCAGTACGCCTTAGTACACGGCGTCACCGTGGGCAATGGGGGTGAAGTGTCTTGCCCAAAGACTCAACGCGGTTTCCGCAGGTGGAATTCGAACCGAGGACCTCTCTTCTTGCAGCCTGCACCTCTACCAACTGAGCCACCGCGACTCCCTATACCGAGTTTCAAAGCAACCCAATAGTGATTGAGCCCTCAGAGGTATGCCAAAGGAAGATGTTAATGTACAAATGTACACAGTTTGAAGAGCGTTGCTAGAGGCATTGTTTTTTTTTTTCTTTTTGTGATAGAAATTGATAAATATGCCCTGTAGGGAGTGCAAAAGGGATAAGTTGCAGCAGAAATGCACTAAGTTCAAAAGTTGGCGCTAACGACAATATCTTTTGACGGAAATCAAAGAGACTCAAGAGCTCCCATCTGGAGGTCACCTCGAACACGCACACCAAGCTTCAAAGCAATCTGCTCATAAATGTGCCTGTGGAGCGTGTCATATGTTGGTACACAAATGCATCAAGTTCAAAGGCAAGGTTTTTTTTGGGGGGGGGGGGGGGGGAGGGGGAGGAACCGGAACCAAGTTTCAAAGCAATGCATTCATAAATGTGCCCCGTAGGGCATGTCAAAGGAATATGTTGATGCACAAACGCACTGATTTTAAAGGTTATTGCTGAGTTCAACCTTTTTTGATCGAAATGGATAGTGCCTGTTTAGAGGTTACCCCAAACAAACCTACCAGGTTTCAAAGCGATCCGATCATGAATGTGCCCTGCAGGGGGTGCGTGAATGTGTGTGTGATATTGCTCCAACTTTTAAATCAAGTCTGTTAAACAAAATGCTGTATGGCTAGCAAAGCGGATCGATATCTAGACGACACTTTTTAAAATGAAAAATTATTGGGTGTGGTTTCGCATCCCCCCCCCCCCCCCGCCTAGTACAAGATAATATATATAATATTTGACAAAAAGCACCATACGATTTTAATTATTTTTTTCATTTTTTTTGTCTCAAAAACATAGCTTATGACCCCTCACGCTCTTTAAGCTGGTCACAATGAGGGGTCATAAGCTATGTTTTGAGACAAAAAATGAAAATATCAGTTATTCACGAATTTTGTTTACAAGTGCCGCCTTCCTCTCGTGTTAGATAGAGGGTTAACATTTAAAGCCATTCTGTAGTTTGGGAGCGCGGTGGCTCAATGGTAGACTTCTGTGCTAGAGGTCTCGAGTTCGATCCCCGTTCGAGACGATCCGCGTTGAGTCCTTGGGCAAGGCACTTTATCCCGGTTGCCTCAATGGGGACGCGATGATGCCGTGCACGAATGCGTACTGCACGTCGATGGTGCTCATGTCTTCAACCGTTGTAACCCTGCTTGAGCGGAGCTTGAACAGAGTTAGAATGTTGAGGAGCTGACAGTTGCTCGTCGGTGCTCGGTGGTTCTTTCCGGGTACTCCGGCTTCCTCTACCCGTAAAACTGTCAGGGTCGCGATTAGCCATTGTGCACAAGTATGTGACTTTAAACACCAATAAATAAACAACATTCTGCAATTTAAAGTTTAAACACTTAAATTATTATTTCTGTAATATTTGCATCTTGTCACACATACAGTCGGGGGAAAGGAAAGAACAGAACTAGACATGCCGAGACACAAGGCACCTGAGAAACGGCAGTGGAGATTGTTCGTTTAATATTACTTATGCTCGGAAAAACTGGCTAATACATAATGCATTGTTGGTTTGTGAAGACAATACACATCGTTCAGAAGATCGCCATTAGGGCTGTCACGATTTTTTAATGTAGGAATCGATTAATCGTCGCAAATAATCGACGATTAATCGTACCTAAATGACCCCCCCCCCCCCCCCACCCGCCTCTCTCCCTCTCTTTGAAGTCGATAAAAATGAAGTTCAAGTCAGTTGACCTACCTCAAGGAAAAAACGAAGACGATCCTTTTTAGGTGCATTCAACGCTTTGATGTTCTGACCTTTTGAACTGTCAGTGTAATAATCAAGACCGGTCGGCAGTTGCGAAGTTCGCAACTGCCGACCGGTCTTGATTATTACACTGACGGTTCAAAAGTTCAGAACATCAAAGCTTTGATGAATGTACCTGGAAGACCATTGCTTCCAACAGCGTCTTGGGGTTTAACATCGATGTTCTTAACTCTTTACCTTCAGAAACAATAGTTTTTTCATCAAATTTTCTTCTAATTATTAAACGTCTAAAACGGGATACAATTTACCGATTATTCGACAACGAAAAATACTAATCGATTTCGCCGTGACCGATCAACAGTCGATTAATCGATTAATCGTGACAGCCCTAACTGGGACTGTCACGATTTTTTAATTTAGGAATCGATTAATCGTCGCAAATAATCGATGATAATCGATTAATCGTACCTAAATGCCCCCCCCCCCCCCCTCTTTGAAGTCGATAAAAATGAAGTTCAAGTCAGTTGACCTACCTCAAGTAAACAACGAAGACGATCCTCTTTTAGTTACATTCAAAGCTTTGATGTTCTGAACTTTTGAACCGTCAGTGTAACAATCAAGACCGGTCGGCAGTTGCGAACTTCGCAACAGCCGACAGGTCTTGATTATAACACTGACGGTTCAAAAATTCAGAACATCAAAGCTTTGATGAATGTACCTGAAAGACAATTGCTTCCAACAGCTTCTTGGGGGTTTAACATCGATGTTCTTAACTCTTTACCTTCAGAAACAATAGTTTTTTCATAAAATTTTCTTTTAATTATAAAACGTCTAAAACGGGATACAATTTACCGATTATTCGACAACGAAAAATACTAATCGATTTCGCCGTGACCGATCAACAGTCGATTAATCGATTAATGGTGACAACCCTATCGTGCACCACGAGCATTATGCCCATTGTGGGGATAGCACAGTTTGTAAAATTCACACACATGCCAGTCTTTGACAGACTACTGGATTGGATGTAAAGAATGGAGACACTTTGAAATTTCAGTTGATATATAAATGGGAATTCGCATATAACTGACACATTGAGACTCGACCACGTATACATTTTCGGACACAGCTCTAGAAGATGTACAAGTGGTTCACATTTTAAGACCTTTCATCGCGAAACTGAGATGTTTTTTTTTTCAGATAAATACCTAAGTTTATTTGGGAATGACGACGGCGTTCTGAAAATAAACGGCATAACTTAAACATACTGGGATTTTTTTATATAAAACAATTTAATATATTTTTGCGGATGTTTAGTGATGGGCATTCAAAAATAAAATGATACTCATCTTCAATCTGATTGGTAGATTATAATGTACACGTTCGATTCTCTCTTAAAATACCGGAGTATCGCCCCGTTTCAACGTTTGGTTTATTAGAGGATAATTTTATTTTAGTGATGAGGGTGTCCGAATTTAGTAGGATAATTTGCTTCAAATACCACTGTAACTCAAAATTTTAAAAAATATTTTGTATGTAGGTTGCATTTAGATTTAGTCTCAAGTTCGCACATAAAAGTTGTTCATATGAACACAAATGGATTTATATTCACTCTACGCACTGGCAGTTGATTTTGGTTAATTTTTGCCAGGCAGAGTCGTCTCGTGTCTGACAGTTTTACGGGTAGAAGAAGCGTGCTACGATAGAAAGCAAGATGGCAGTCTCCAGTATACAAAATGCCCAGCGGAGACACGTATCGCCCTAACAACACGCGCGGCGCATGCGTACTAGGACCTCGTATCACTATGAGGATGACGTCAAAAGATGTCCGCTCACGCGAGCTAATTCGACAACTAAACATGACGTCACTTGGTCACGTGACTATAACGTCACTTCCGGGGTCCATAGCGGGGTCCATCTGAATTGGGACAATTGGGTACATCTCCCACTAATAAGGTTGTGATGCAAAAGCAGGTGGGCATTAAGAATTTTTTTTTAAAATCGGGTTTTAAATAAGGTTTATTCGGGGAACGGGAATTTCATAACTCTGCGGCTCTTGGTTTTGAACGTCAATCACGATACACGTAAAATTCATAAACCACGGTATCAATGGTCGTGTATTATAATATTGTTTTCTCTTCGCCGTTTCTGACACTGTATCTGCCAACTAAACGCCATGTGATGTATTTATTATGCACGGCAAGCTAAAATGTCATTGGGGGAAGTTAACTCAACGAATAGTTAAATGATGCGTAAACAAAGCAGACGATGTTTACATACGCAACAAGGGGAGTAATTTTGCTTCCGCATTCTAATAAATCACTCGTGACTTGTTCTATAACCGCCAGTGTTTTGGGCTGGTTTGGCATTTTATTATAACAGTTTCATTCAATCGAATGCAATGTTTAAGCGACGGGGCTATTTTATATGTTGGGTCTTCTGTACGACTGCGCTGCAGCATGTACGTACGTGTAAATTAAAATTTGAGGCTATTGGATATGATGATAAAACAAAATGGCTGACGGACACCTAATATTAAATTAATATTGGATGCTTTTTCAGCCATCCTGAACCTAATATTGCGGAGTCTATGTCTCTTAGTAACTTCATTTGATTGGATAAACACATTTACTAGCATAATAATACAGCATACGGGGTTACGGAGGAAGTCAATTTCTTGAGACCAGCATTGACGCTGGAGTTATGGTTTAAACTCGCGAATGGGAATTTCACGGTAACCGGTTCTGAAAATGAGTGTCAATGCTCTGAAAATTCATAGACTAGAATCGGGAATCAGAGGTTGGCTTTTTGTTCCCTTTTTGGTTTTATTCCTGGTCTTTTTCAGCGTGAATTGATTATCCTGTAAATTTGAAAATTCCCTCCCAACTCAAAATTACCTTGCGAAACGTTTGGTGGGACCCCCCCCCCCACACACACACCTCCTCCACCCCACCCCACCCCCACTCCCTTGTTCTTCCGTATCTGCACCATTGCATGTTCTCCAACACAAACAACAACAGTAGAGCTGTAGGTTTTTAAATTTCTTGTTCGGTTTCGGTTTTGGTTTTTCAGGTGGAGTAAAACCTCGGTTCGGTTCGGTTTTCGATTTTGTCTACGGCGCGCTAATGGTAGGGCAAGAGTGTATCGACGACGAGGATGGATGCGTACGGGAATGCGACCGTTTCGGCGGGGTAGTATAATGGTTTGGGCAGGACTTTTCTTGCACCATCGAACGCAGTTGATCTTCATCGATGGTAATCTGAACGGACAGCGATGTGGTGACGAAATTCTTAACACTGTTGTTGTCCCGTTGTTCAACGCTAACGTCGGATTGCAGTTATGGCAGCAAGACAATGCCCGGTATCTGTCGTGACTTTCTTGAGGAGCAGAGCATCTTCAGTCAGAGCATCTTTGGGATCAACTGGGCCGTCGGGTACGACATTACTTGTCACGTATATGTTCATGAGGCCAAATAAAATTCAATAAAACTCATTCTTATGTCCGGAGTCATAACTGAATGGCAGTGAAATTGAGTGAAACTCAATGAATGCCCGAAATAAGCTATAATACATGAAGAATCAGGAAGGCCAATATAATAATTACCTAAATATACAGAACTTTTATTGTGCTTGGCCATTTTTAGAGGTCTGACACCTACACGCAACTTGAGGAAAGCTGCAAACACAACTAAACTGAAATGTCGGAAATTCACAAAATGTAGCCTTCCCAGAGTAGTGAGAGCACCCAGACACCACAATTGGCAGTGTCTGGGTACTCTCACTACTCTGGGATGGCTACATTCTGTGAATTTCTGCAGCAAGAGAGTATTTAATAAAAACCGAAAAACCTTAGATTACGGGATGTCGACGGTTTCGGTTTTTTTTTAAAAAAAACTAAAAACCTCGGTTCGGTTTCGGTTAACCTACATCTCTAAACAACAGTAAAGTAAAGACAGATATCTATGGTAAGACTTATGACTTAGTAATTTGCACAGATTTGGACAGGTTTGGGCATTGGCTTACTTACCTGAGCTCCAACGCCCAATGTTTTTGAATTGTCATTATATTGATCTATCATGAATTCTGCGGTTGACGGACCATGGCTCAAGGACACCGTGTATGTCGGCCCACAATCATCATTGTTAACCAGACCTTGAAGACTGCTGGCCGGCGAGGTTGCTCTGTAGCGCACTTCGATAACCACAGTGTCTGGCCAAGCAGCGGCGTTGAACCTCTGCACCGTAGCATACGAATTACCATTGAATATCCCTACGCCATTCTGTATTACCACATTGCTAAACTGAACTGGTAAATTAGCACCACCATTGTTTTCAATTGTGTCGTTAAATGGAAGGGACAGTTCTGGACCACAACCTAAATGGAGAAATGTGCAGAGAAGAAATATATTAATATTGTGACTAACGCTGGAAAGCACAAGGGGCGGAGATTCCAGTGGTAACGCTACGGAGGTGGTCTGGCATTTGCCATTCCTTAAACGTAAACTTTAACCTCATTTGTCTCCCTCCCACTCAATCACAAACACACCCATTCACCCCCCCCCCCCCCACACACACACAAGGGGAACTGAAATTGGGGTGCAACAGGATATGACTGTTAAATACCGAGATAAGGGTAATAGGGATAGTAAAATAGGCCTCTTTGAGGGATTTAACAGCCATATCCCGTGGCACTCCACCCCTTTTTGGAAAACGTCTGGCCTTCGGCACCCCTTTTTCCAAAATGAGGCTAAGAGTCGTATGTGCGAGTCACTCGGACGAGCAATTTCTCGAGACCTCATTTGCTCGATGGGCTTCGAGTCGTTCGAGCAGTATGTGCGAGTCATTCGACGTAAGACGGAATCCCACTTAAGGAATCTCTTTTTTTGGAAACCCTATAGAATCCCTTTTTAGGATATGTCTGTGGCTACAGAATCCCTTTTTGGTAGTATGTGCCTATGTGCTAGGGCACAATGTGTCACATTGTGCCTTTTCACATAAGCACATATCGACACATCCAGCATGTGAGTATGTGCTAGTGCATAATGTGTCACATTGTGCCATTTCACATAAGCACATATGACAAAAAAGAGATTTTCCAGAAGGTATTCTCAAATAATTCAATACCAGGTCTTAGGAACCCCTTTTTCTGAAATAAGGCTAAGAGTCGTATGTGCATGTCACTCGAACAGGCAATTTCTCGATAGCTCATTTGCTCGATGGGATTCAAGTCGTTCAAGCAATGTGTGCGAGTCACTCGATCGCGCAATTGCTCTGAAGCTCATCTGCTCGATGGGCTTCGAGTCGTTCCAGCAGTGACTTTTCAGTAAAACCATCGTTTACGGCCCCAAACAATCAAATACAACATACTTATCACCATTCTAATATAATTCAGCTGAAAACGAGGATAGTTTTTTATCAGCCAACTGTAAAACAACGCCATGTTGAAGACAACAATTTAAACCTAAACATACAGTCTTCGTCACGTCATTTTGGAGTTCCGAAACAAATCACAAAATATATTTTACGCTACCACCATACAAATAGTTCCAAACTTTAGTCATAGTATCAGCAATAACAAAATATATTTATATTTGTACTGACAACATTTATCATGTTTTTGGTTTGTTACAATCTGTAAACAAAATACGCCGGCCGGTTTCCCTGTTTAAAGTTTAGAGTTCATCTTGTGATGTTGTTTCAGTCTGAGTCGGAAAGCACTCGAGAATTTATCATTAACCCTTTACCTAACGTAACGGTCAAAACCGGCCAGCGCTATTCACAAAAATAGCCAATTAATTCTCATTATTTTTTTCATTTTTTGTCTCAAAAACCTAGGTTATGACCCCTCTTTGGAACGAGCTCCTCGAGCTCGTTCCAAAGAGGGGTCATAACCTAGGTTTTTGAGACAAAAAATGAAAAAAAAATAGTTATTCAAGAATTTTGTTTGCATGTGTCGTCTGCTGTTCATGTTAGGTAAAGAGTTGAAGTTAAAAATATTTTGGAGCTTTGATTGGAAGCACTTGGTTGACAGTAATAATTTCTTATGGTTACAGAACAGTTATTCATTGAAACTGTTTCTAAGAAGTGATGGCTTGTGGAATTAGGCTACTGGTATTAACATAATTGTTGCAGAACGAATAGTTCACCTATCTCAGGGGTAATTTATTTATTTATTGGTGTTTAAGGTCACATATTTGTGCACAATGGCTAATCATGACCTTGACAGTTTTACGGGTGGAGGAAGCCGGAGTACCCGGAGAGAACCACCGAGCAACGGCGAGCAACTGTCAGCTCCCCAACATACTAACTCCACACAAGCAGGGTTAGTATTGGTTGAAGACAAGTGCACCATCGACGTGCACTACACCTTAGTACACAACGCCACCGGGCAATGGAGATGAAGTGTCTTGACCATGGACACAACGCGGTTGCCGTAGGTGGGATTCGAATCGAGGACCTCTCGGCTTGCAGCCTGCACCTCTACCTACTGAGCCACCGCGCTCCCATCTCAGTGGTAAACGCGTTGATGTAGCTGTACACGTTGGTTCCACGAACGCAGGTGACAAATTAAAAAATGAAAGGACCGCTTGCACTTGAAGTCGATGTTATAACATCGCCAGCGGAACGGTCAGAAATATTTGGCCTTGAACAATTAAAATTATTATTGCCAATTGTCAGAATTTTGGTTTTTATTTCGCACATAGCGTCCATAAATTCTTCAACTTACGAAAAATTGCTATTTATAAAATATAATATCACCGACTGACTGGCTCCAGTCCACACGATCACCGTTATTGGCGTTAATTCTGTCGGAATCAGTTTTTTCAACTTTCATGTCATTACTCACAACTCTCTGCTAAACCTCTTCCGCGTTAATATTAAACTTTCCAACTTCACCCATATTAATCAGTGTTAATTACAGTTAAAACTAGAAGTCCTGTCATGAAATGCGCACAAATAGCACGCTGATATGCGCGTTAATGTGCGCGTTATGGCCCTTGTAAAGGTATCAAATTCTGTACATATGGCCTGTGCACAAGCAATGTTTCAGCCAGTGGACCTCCGGGTAACCCGGAGATCCATTGGCAGAAACATTGCATGTGTTTGCTATGAGTAACCAGGAGAACCTGCCGTGCTTTGGATGCCATTCAATATGGCAATTGCGCGCAATTCCAACGCGCAATTAAGCCTAGATAAGCGCACAGTTCTGACAGGACTTCTAGTTTTAACTGTACAAGAAAGACAGAAAGCGATTTTTTTATAGAAAGTCAAGGCGTTCACAGCGTTTATTTACCTTGGATACGGTAGTCAATCACTCAAAATGGAACGAAAATAGAACGCCCACGAATACATCTTGACTTCTGAACTAGTTTTCGACGACACAAAATTTCCGACAGATTTTGGCAGATTTTACTGTAGCAAATTTTATTGATTAACCAATCAAATTTCGAGATTTAAAATAATTGTATTATAATGTTTATTTTGTCATTTCTATAGATTTGCAGCAATCTTCCGATGATTCATTAGTCTCTTTTTTTCAACCAGTTTGAACTGTTTTACCCTTTTTACGCCACAGTGTTAGAAGAAGCGACATCTGATACATATCTGCAGCAGAATCGTTCGATGAAAACAGAAGAGACCTACTCTCAAGACATACCAAGGATATATTTTTGTATCAGTGCACATTCGGACTGAATATTCTCAACTGACAGTCCTGATTTGAGACATGGCCATGCACCGACGAGAGCTAAAGATATAGGTCAGTGGATAGGTACTCAGCATTATTGAAAGTCCAGGGTAGTAATCTGATAACAGATTTCTTCTTCAAACTGTTTCCTGTCACACCACTCGCTTTTACAATCAATTTTTTAACAAATAATATAATTGTAAGAAAAAATCACTCTATAAATTGCATGTGCAAGCTAAAGAAAACTTTAAAGAATGAAAAGGAATACCCAATCAAATACACTAAATAAAATAGAAGTCAGTCAACCCCAGAATACGAAAGAATAGAAGTATTAGGCTAAAAAAGAGTTTTGATTCTCGGGGAATCCCTTATCGAATTTGAACCCCGTCATTGGACATTGTTATTGCCTTTCAGTAACCTCCAATATTAGTACAAACTCAGGGAGATCCGAAACTTTTTACATTTTTGATTGGTGCATATTTATTTAGTTGCGCTTCCAAAATGTTTGCCTTGTTGCAATTTATGGGAGAGTGCCTGGGCACTCTCCCATAAATTGTAACGAGGTAAATCCCCATAGATTAAATACTTTTACTTAACAGATAATACGAAGAGTGCTGAAAGAATATGAAGCCTTTGAATTGCAGTACCTACAGTTTGTTTTTAGAGTAATGTTTTTAACATTTAAAAATGAATTTTCTCTATAAATATACACTTTCTATATTTCTGTGTGTAAAACAATCCCGAATTCCTCCCCATGCTTGCTCACTTTTTGCAAAAGAAAAATAAAAATTAAAAATAAAACCCTCCTCCCTTCCTCCCGCACTGATTTGAAAACAAATACCCGAGAAAGTCAATTAATTTATTTCGTGTGGCCTTAATGCATTTTTATATTCACATGCTCTATTGCTAATTGTTCAAGTAGCATACTGTCAAAAGTATTTAGTAGTACACTACCTGGGTAACCTGATTAATACATTGGTCTATTTTGTATCTCGCTGTTTGTGTTTACATGGATACAGGCAGACAACTCGTTGTTCAATTCTGGAAGTTGAAATTTGTTAAAATAAACTCGTTTTTCAACTTCGGACCAACTGTCATCATTTGATTAACCTTGCCCCATGATCCAAACTGCAGATTCTCAATACTGTGGGAATATGAGTGTGTAGACCACAAACTTGGAAAAACCTCACCACATTTTGCAGACGTTTTTCAATACAACATGCCCTTCAACTTCCCGTGAAGACTGTGGAAAATAAAACTGGAGAAAATGATATATATATGGAGACTACACCCCTGTCAACATTTTTAAACTGTAGTGAATACCAAGTTGGACTGTGAATATTGATCAAACGGAGGTGGTGTCAGAAACTGCCTGGAAAAAACTATCGAAAATTGATACGAATGTTTGGGAAAGGGGTGGTGCGTGGTCTAACATGTCGAAACATAAAAAATCATCATATGTTCCTGGAGATCCCCCCTTCCCCTCCCCTCCCTATCACGTCTTATGACAAAGACCAACACACAAACCTTACCCTTGAGCTCATATTCGGGGAGCATCCATCTAGGGCTGCACACTAAATTGATAAACTTATACATACAGGTATTGAAACCCGTATCGATTGAATACCGGTGTAATTACAAAAATATCGGTTTATCGTCATTGTTTATTCCCACACAATTTAATATTCAAGATGCCTTGAGTTTTAACTATCGTCCCGAATGAATAATATTATCCCATCACCCAACGAATCAGCCCCCATCCGCCCGCGTAATGTGCAAATTCAGCAAACGAATTCAGCAAAACAATATCATTTGACCCTCCCCCTCCCCCCCCCCCTCCTCCTATTGGGACGAGTTCGTCGAGCTCGTTCCAGTGAAGGGTCACATGATATTGTTTTGTTGACAGTTTTGGAACAATTCGATAAACTAATATTTAAAGTAATAATTTTTTATATCGTCAGCGTTGGGTAATGGGTTATTCGAACTGTACCATCGAGGCAAACTAATTAATTCCACTGTGATGGCTCAAGTCCCGATTGTGGTACGAATGTTCAAATATGTGAACAATCTTTAGATATACCGAAAGATCGCTGTATTTTTTAATACCAATACCGATACTCAGTTTAGAATATCATGCAACCCTTCATCCATCAGCTATGCTGACATTTTCTTGTTGTTGTAATTTTACATTTCAGCACTAATGAGCAGGACATCTCCAGGACTGTTTTTCTGTTGTTTCAAACGTTCAACGAGAACAGTGTGAAAATTTGAGAAGACGCAGCTGACATATTACTAAGATACAACGTTAAATTTACGATGTCGCTCAATTCCACTGCATTTGGACATACGAAAGGGGCTGTTGTTTCGCAATAGTCAACTTAGGCCTATTTGGTAGTAAACAAAACATGGAAATGGTTACTTCCGTAAAAAAATATAGTTCAACCTTCAATCAAATGATATTTGCAGTTGTGACGTTCACCAAGTATGTTGATGTGAACATATTTTTGTTTTCAAACCAAATATCTAATTTTATATTTTACATGTCGACAACAGCCGTATTATAACAGTAAAAAACAAAGGAGAAGTGAGTCATTTCAAAAAATGACAGTCTCGTTTAACTGAGACTTTATGTCGCAGTAACGACAATGTCAATGCACCTTTTCCCTGTGAATATAACAACACTTTGGCCAGCCACTGATTTGTCGCGGTTCTCGGACGAGAAGGCCTTGGTTACCCCTGTACTCCCAACTGCCTCCCTATTCCCATGCTTCTCCTCTCCTCCCAACACTCGTAGACGAACTGCTTCATGACATCCCTTGGCCCAATCTTCCCAATCTCTCCGATTCGCATATTAACCCTCTCCTTTGAGTCTCCCCCTAACCACATGTCCTTCATTCTCCCATCCCACTTCCCCATTATATTCCCAGTGAATCTTATTTTTTTAGACTGGTACTTTGGGCATTCTAGGAGAAAGTGTTCCGGGGTCTCCACCATGCCCAAATTACACATCTGGCACTCCCTTTCACTGTCCTTCCCAATATATTCATTATTTTCAATTCATCGCAATGTGGATGTGAGAAGTATGCGCACGTGTAAGAGTAGATTCTATCTCCTGGAAATATTATCCACCCAGATAACATTTTCTAGGAAATGTGATGCCCGAGATACTATTTCCTGAGGATATTATCCGGGGCATCATATTCCCAAGGAAATTTTATCCTGATGATAAAATTTCCTAGGAAATATGATGCACCGGATACTATTTTCAGGGGGATAGTATTTACTGTTACACGCGTACCCCATTTTTCTTGGGGGGGGGGGGGGGTCATGGGAAACAGTATTTTGCGCCAGTTACACGGTTGCCTTGCAAGGTAACGTTACGCCACGTGGCCATGTGGGCCACGTGGCGTAACGTTACCTTACAAGACAATAGCGTTGTCGAATGTAAAAGTACTTCTTTTTGCGTTTTTCCTTCAGGAAGTTCTTTACGCACCAGAAACTAAAATGTACAATATGCTTTCTCCGAATCAAAGAGTTCTAAGTCTTTTATTTGATACCCAGAACTAGGGCTGTCGCGATTATTCGATTAGTCGACTAACCGTCGACTATTGAAGTAGTCGACGTTTTTTATTTTTAGTCGATCGTCGTTCATTTTCAAGGTGGTACACGTCTACTACACGTCGGGGCTAAATTGCATTGTTTTGTGAGGTGAATGATCAATGAAGGTGAATAACTTTAAATATCTAACCATAGTTAACATTCATATCCGGAAGACTGTACGACTGTCACTGACTGTGTAAGAAAGAACACTCACAGTTACTCGAGAAGAATAGATTCTTCTGAATTTCTCCAGTCTTGTACACACGAATGCACCCATTGGAAAACCCAAAGCGCGGAAGTGACAAAATTATGACGAAAGTCAGAACGTCAGATCACTTCTCAAAGTTCGGAACTTCAGACTAAGATCCAATTTTAACAACTGACGAGGGAATGCATAGATCTCAATGTTCAAAATTTCGAGAAACTTATTGCAGAAAGGAAACATATGCAGGAACGTTCTTTGGTAAATTCATTTTAATTCATCGGCTTCAATCTAGTTCAAACTTGGACCCGCAGTCAGTAATATTATTTTTGGGGTTGGTACGTCCTACAGGACGTACCAACCCCAAAAATTATATTACGGACTGTGGGTCCAAGATTGGACTACATGTAGCTTCAGTCGGGACCGATTTGTTGTTCCCACAACCCCACTTCGTCTGAACACACTGGTGCCATTGTCATTTTAAGAGTTTTTCGAACAGAAGAATGATTTGCTAAAAAATCATGGGAAGCGACTATTAATCGACTAACCGTCGATTACTGGTCACGATTAGTCGATTACAAAAAATGATAGTCGCGACAGCCCTAACCCAGACATTGGAATTACCAATCTAGTCGTGGTTTTTCCGGTTGGTTACATATGCCATTGGCAACTTGTCTGTCTTCAAAAACATTTGACAAGACACTTTTACGTGAAACAACTTTATGCATTCCCATCCCTTGTACTTTGGTCATTGTTGTGATATATAATATGCCTTTTATTGACTTCTTTTATCAGTATTAGAGGCTCTGGAGTAAATTTTAAACATGGACGAAAAGTTTGTGATACGCCCCCTCAACTGGTCGCGTGCTAGAAGCCACTACAATAATAACACTTTGGCCGGCAGTTCATTTGTCGCGGTTCTCGGGCGAGAAGGCCTTGGTTACCCCTGTACTCCCAACTACCCCCCTGTTCCCACGCTTATTCTCTCCTCCCAACACTCGGAGACGAACTGCGTGATGACATCCCCTGCCCCATTCTTCCCAATCTCTATGATTAGCATATTAGCGCCCTCATTTGAGTCTCTCACTAACCACATGTCCTCATTCTCCCATCCCACTTCCTCATTATACTCCCAGTGAATCTTATACTTTTATACTGATGAAAGTGTTCCAGGGTCTCCACCACGTCCAAATTACACATCTGGCACTCCTTTTCACTGTTTTTCCCAATTTTGTCCCTCAGCTCCAGGAACCGCGACCTCAGCTTGTATAACAGTGACCCCACCTCCCCCCCCCCCCAACGGTGCCATCAAGGTACTCTTCAAAACCAGGATTATCTTTATCACGCAGGCCACCTAAAGACCTCTTTGATTTGACCCCTCTCGCCAATGAAGGTTACATCCTCCATGACCCTTTCTCCGACGATTTTTTTTTTACCCTGACTTGCCCCTATATCAAGATCCGAGATTTCCAACGAGTAGTTCTCTACTAGCTCCTTCACTTGGACCATCCACCCCGTCTTGATATTTGAGTTGAAAATTCTCTGGAACATTACTTTACACTCTCGGCTGTCGGGGAGATTTACCAAATAATTAAGATAACCGAGTTTCAAGAAGTCTATCCTGTCCTTGACACCCAAATTCAAATTATATTCTGTTTAGATAAAAATAGTTTTGTTACAAATTATTGGAGAGTGCCTGAGTGCACTCTCCAATAATTTGTAATAAAAGACATTTTTGATGAACAATTTCAGAACGTAACGGCCAAAACCGGCCAGCGCTATTCTCAAAAATCGCCTATCACTTTTAATCATTTTTTCATTTTTTGACTCAAAAACATAGGTTATGAAGCCCTCATTGGAACGAGCTCGTCGAGCTCGTTCCAATGAGGGGTCATAACCTATGTTTTTGAGACAAAAAATGAAAAAAAATAGTTATTCAAGAATTTTTTTTTGCAAGTGTCGTCTGCGTTTGTCTAGAGTTCCTGCATTGATCACGATAATTATCTCAACAGTGAAATATGTTCTTCGACAAGCGGTATTTATTTATTTATTTATTTATTTATTTATTTATTTATTTATTTATTTATTTATTGGTGTTTAAGGTCACATATTTCTGCACAATGGCTACTCATGACCGCGACAGTTTTACGGGTGGAGGAAGCCGGAGTACCCGGAGAGAACCACCGAGTAACGACGAGCAACTGTCAGCTCCCCAAAATACGAACTCCACACAAGCAGGGTTAGCATAGGTTGAAGACAGGTGCACCATCGCCGTGTAGTACGCCTTAGTACACAACGCCACCGTGCCCCCACGTAGGCAATGGAGGTGAAGTGTCTTGCCCAAGGTGGGATTCGAACCGAGGACCTCTCGGTTTGCAGCCTGCACCTCTACCTACTGAACCACCGCGCCCCCTCGACAAGCGGTTTTATCGAGACCAAAATGAGACTTCGGTGGAATCCACGTGAAAACGTCAGATTCTTTTACCATTTCGGAAAGTATTTTAATTTTTTCGATTGTGTCACTAGCGAAAACTTAAAACCTCGATCACTGCTATCGTTGTCTGCGATTACTCTCATTAATTAAGCCCTGCAGCAAAATATAGTTCCTTTAATATTCTTTCATCACAACATTTACAAATTGGTTAAACGAAGGATTTGATTCCAGGGAAAGCGCCATCGAACATTTTTGATTCAAGTTGAACATTTTCTTTTGAATTGGTCAATTCAATAGTCCTGATAACTTCATTACATGTCAATAAGGAGAGATTACATTACCATGAGTATTGCGTCATTTCAACACAACTCAAAGTTATTTATTTACTGGGGTTTAATGACACTTCCGACAGCAAAGGTCACCTCGTTTCAGACATTTTTATGGATGGAGGAAGCCGGGATTCCCAGAGAGAATCTACGAGCAACGGCGAGTAACTGTCAGAAACCTCAACGTACTAACTCCAAACAAACAATGTTAGCATTGGTTGAAGACAAGTGCACTATGAACGTGCAGTACGCCTTAGTAAACAGTGCCCCCGTGCCCCAACTGCCCAAGGACATAACGCAGTTATCCAGGGCGGGGATCGAGCCGTGGGCCTCTCACTTTGAAGATCAAATGCCGTAACCACTAAGCCATTACGCTTCTACCCAATTCTCAGTGGCGTAGCGGAAAATCTTGTGCCCCCCCCCCCCCCCCCCGCGAGATAGAGACGGGGGCCCTTTCATAATGGTGGTTGCCTTTAAAACCGGAGCAAATTTAGTGTTGTTACCGTGCACAGCATACAGGATTTCACGTAGTACATACGCTATAAATTAAATGAAAGTATAGCCTATAGGATCGATTCTAAAAGTACGACTGTTTTTTAATTACATGTTTTAAGTTTCACCCCCACCATCCAACGATACACACATGCACGCCCAGCATGTGTGACTTGAGAGGCACCGTGTATGTATATTGTTCATTTCTCATCCCTATCAGTTACAATGATGTAGCGTTCACTTAACCCTTTACCTAACCTGAAAAACAGACGACACTTGCAAAAATAATTCTTGAATAACTAATTTTTTTTCATTTTTTTTGTCTCAAAAACATAGGTTAGGACCCCTCGTTGGAACGAGCTCGACGAGCTCGTTCCAACGAGGGGTCATAACCTATGTTTTTGAGACAAAAAATGAAAAAAATAATGAAAATTAATTGGCGATTTTTGAGAATAGCGCTGGCCGGTTTCGATGTTACGTTAGGTAAAGGGTTAAAAGAATAATACATATACTACAAAGAGTACGTCGTGTGGAAGTGAGAGTTTGAAATTATGTATATTTGGTACACAGTCTCGCTCTCTCTCTCCTCTCTCTTTCTCCCTCTTTCTTCCAGCGTTGGGACGTCCTTCAAAACGGTCCCCACCCTTCTAGCCGAGCCCCCCCCCCCCCGCAATGCGGGCCATGCGGGCCCATCCCCTACGCCACTGCCAATTGTAATAAATGTCAAGCAGCGTCATAGTCACTCAACTGGTGATGCTATGTGCGTTATCGTGGTAGTAATCGTGAGCAATTGTGACACCATTACCGTGGTGATACTTGTCCTTGGTGCGCATGCGCGGCATTTGTTGTTTGGTGACACGTGCTTTTGGTGACTAGTTTGCGTGATTGAAACCCGCGATCTTAATATTTTTATGGTCACACGAATGGTTGGGGTGTTCTGAAGACATATTCGATTCTTAATCTCGTTCGCATTTTACGATTTTGTTGTCACTTACCCCATCCCTATTCTGCCAGTGTTTTGCTTTGTGATGACTTCGGGTGTATCTCACCCTTGGTACTATTGGCCAGGGTTGGGGTATTCGTGTTCGTATTCGGTATTCAGTCGTATTCAATACATTTTTTCAAGTATTCGAATGTATTCAGTATTCATGCAATTTTAAAGTATTCGTATTCGTATTCGAATACCATCAAATTTGAAGTGTATTCATGAATACATTTTGAATACTTTTCTTGTTTTTAATACACATACATACAGTATTTGTAAAAAAAAAATATTGTGATTATCTCTCTTAGAATGTAGTAAATAATTAAACTAATACTTTTGAAGTGCCTTTTAACAGTAACAGGTTAATTCACTTTAATGGCTGTTTCAAATAGCTTGTTTGTCTTGACCTTCAAAGAAATGTTTCTTAGCAGATGGCCAGAAGTGATATGGATTCATGATCAAGACAATGGTTAACCCTTTACCCAACGTAACGGCCAAAACCGGCCAGCGCTATTCTCAAAAATCGCCAATTAATTTTCAAAATATTTTCTTTTTTTGTCTCAAAAACATAGGTTATGACCCCTCGTTGGAACGAGCTCGTCGAGCTCGTTCCAACGAGGGGTCATAACCTATGTTTTTGAGACAAAAAATGAAAAAATTTAGTTATTCAATAGTTTTTTTTTGCAAGTGTCGTCTGCTTTTCATGTTAGGTAAAGGGTTAAATAAAAGACTAATTGATCAAAGCTTGTTTGTGTTGATTTGTTGTGTTGTTTGTCTTCACCTTCAAACAAATATTGTGTTGTTTTAACCATACAATTTACCAGGCATTGAGCATATATAAGTTTACTCAAACTCAATTTCTCATCTCGCGGGAACACCACAAGGGTCGGTTCTAAGTCCGCTTCTTTTCATAATATATGTGAATGATATAGAAAAAGTAGGGGAAAACTGTGTTCAACTATCGCAGTTCTCAGACGACAAAGGCATTTGGACGACCAGCAAGTCCAGAAACATAATTAAAAATCGTCTGCAGGATACCATTCGCGATCTTGAGAGTTGGTGCGCCCTGTGGCGCATCAAACTCAATGCCGCCAAAACTCAAAAAGTTACGTTCTTCAAAAAGCAAAGGAAAAAACCAGTCCCCAGTATCGATCTCCAGTTATACGATCACAAACTAGAAGCAAACAAAAAGGCCATTTTTGGGGGATTTATCCTAGATAGCAATCTCAGTCTAAACAGTCACGTAAACTCCATTACGGTTAGAGCTAATAAACGTGTAAATTTTCTGAAGATGATCAGAGGTAGAAATTGGGGAGAAAACAAATATGTGCTTCTCAAGCTCTACAAAACATTTATACATCCGGTACTAGAATACGGTGCCATAATAACAAGTGACCTGAGCAAAACCAACATTCAGAAGCTACAGAGGGTTCAAAATTATGCCCTGCGAGTGGCACTATGCAAACCGAAATGGACACCGATAAAGGAACTTCACGAGCTAGCAAAAATAGAAACTATTGATACGCGATTAAAAGACCTACATGTACAAAACAAAACCCTCAACAGACTCCAAGATAGTGAATTAATGGTTGAGCTGAACGTACACCGATCCCTTAACAGAATAACAAAATAAGTTTCAGGAAAAAAAAAATAATAAAATAAAATAAAGTAAAAATTTATACAATATAACTAAATCGCGTTGAGTCAGTGAGGATTGCATCGCTACTCATTGAGAACTTTAGGATAGAGTCTGTGAGGACTGCCTCGCAACTCTGCTGAAGCGCGATTGAAATGCGTTTAATAAGATCCATGTAACACAACCCTCCACATACTTCAGGATAGTTAATCAATGGTGACGCTGAACGAACACCGGACCCTTAACAGAAAAACAAAATAATCCACAGTAAATTAAAATTACTCACTAGAATTAAACAGCGTAGAGTCAGTGAGGATTGCTTCGCTACTCATTGAGATCTTTAGGATAGAGTCTGTGAGGATTGCCTCGCAACTCTGCGTGCGGGGAGTAGGCTCCGAAAAAACACACCCCTTACCCCATCCATAGCAACAATCACACAACAGGCACAATATACAATAGCGGATATCTGTCTTTCTCTCTATCTATAACTTTTCTATATGAACCTTCCCAAATTTTCTTGCAACACTCTTATAAAGAAGACGCATGGAAATGGTAGACAAAACGTAGGAGGAATTGGTGCAACCTACCTTTCTGCAACATACACAAGAAACCACCAAACACTTGGCAAGGATTGAAACAAGCTTGTCTGGCTGGGGACGAGTGTACATTTAATATAAATAAACATTTGAATAAAGATTTAATAGTCCTTTTAAGGGCTTGAGGGTGTGTGACTGTGAGAGGTTTTTTTTTTTTTTTTTTGTTTTGTTTTTTTTTTTTTTGGGGGGGGGGTGGAGGAGGTCATTTGGAAATCCCGAAGGATAACCAGATACCTCATAATCACATACGGCATCCTATCTCCCAGAAGGCTTGATGGATGACTCCCGGTTTTTCAAAACTAAACTGTTGGATCTTTTTTCCACTCCTTTTTTTGTAATCGCTATGGTCATATACCGGGGCCGCTACGAAACCGGCGTTGCTGTTTGGTTTTCTTTCGCTTCTTCCGTTAAATTTGCCATCGCACAATATTACATTCTGGTGGGACTCAAACCTCCACCATCGCCGAGCTGGAACCGAATAGAGCCCACTCTTTAACAGTTTTAATGGCGTTGAGGGATTGAGTATTGACAATCTAACACTCCAACGTAAACTGCCGGGAATTCTAATCGCGTGCATACCCCCCTCAGACTCCATTTGATGCAATAGGAAAGCTAGGCCTGTGTGATCCAAGTGAAATAAAATAAGGTTAACCGGGTCGCAAGGGATTTGTAAATCCCACGTCGTCCCTGCGCGCCTTCGGCGCGCTAAAACCTTTCATTTCATTTCTCATCTCTTGATTTACTCACTCACTGGCATGTCCATCTCGGAACATACAGGGAGTATAGTCATTTCAGTTGTCAAAAGTTAGCTTAATAATTTCATACTTTTCTTCCAGGTGTTTATGTTGATATATATATAGTTTTAGTGGTGTATAGATGTGATTTGTAATAAAAGATATTTATATTAGTGTTTAGTTTAGTTTTTTCTGTCGGATATAAGTGGCGTGTTCCCTATCTTCGCGCGGGTCATTTTCGGTGTTTTGTTTTGTTTTGTTTATGTTTTCGACCGCTTTTTCAAATTTTAAGTTTTCTCATTTTAATTTTGGCTATGGTTGCTATGGACGGTAAGTGTTTCTTGACGCGGGAGGTTCAGACTAGCAGCGTAGAGACGGTTGGTATAGGTGTACAGGTGGGGGCAGTGGTCGAGGCCAGAGCACAGGGAGTGGGGGGGGGGGGGCTAGTGAGTTATTAACGGACGGCCAGCGGTCGATTGTGTGTAAGCACTGTGATATGGTGTATGCGGATGGGCGTGAGCTGGGGGAGTTGGGGATGTGCGCTATCTGCGTAGAGTTAATGCAGCTGTTAAAGGCCTATGTAAAGTTGGAGGAAGAGGTGCGGGAGGTGAGGGGGAAACTGGGGAAGGCAGGAAAGTCTGGTGTTACCCCAGTTAGGGTGGCATTCGATGGGGGATGGAAGGTGGTGGGTAGTAGGAAGCGGACTTTTGACGTGAATAGTGGGTCTTTTTGGAATAGGAGTTGAAGAGCCTATCGACTGGAACTGTTTTGTTACTATATTTAGATTTTCTGGTCTGTTCTGGCTAGTTCTAAACCCATTCCAAGTACTCTTGTTCTTGTTTTCCGGCTAATCCAATCAGTTCACTTTACTGTAGGTAAGTGACCAATCAGATTGCTTGATTTTCCATAATCTGTATGCAAAGTTATCTCCTCTCTGTATAACAAAAGCCACGTATCGCTATTGGGATAATGTCGCAGCATGGCCGCTCACGTGTGTAACTATGACAACACAACATGATGCCACTGGGTCACGTGACTATGACGTCGCATGAGGTCCTGCATGACATCCTGCAACTCAAAAATCCGAGACATACTACTGACCTGAATTAACAAAGTTGATAATTGCTCAGTGAATTTGTGTGGTAAACAAATCAAGATTTTCAAGGCTGCACGTTGAGAAAATTGATTGGTCTTCCCCCGGGTAACAAGTATAGACTCTACCAATTGATGGCACTGATGGGCATGGAATATACCATCAGTGGCTAAGGGGTTAAATTCTGAATATAAGGAGTAGTTTGTCAAAATTATAACACAAATGTTTTTTAACACCACTGTAAATGTCTGTTTGAAATATTTTGTAATGAGTATTTTTTGCAGCTTTCGTTTTACCTCCAAAACATGGCTTATGAGCTCTTCATTTGAAGCAGCTCACTTTGGAGGCACAAATAGAACAGTTTTAGTTTTTCAAGATATCTTTGGAGGTGTCGTCCTGTCTTTGTTTTCGTACACCCGACCATCTTGCTCTTCGCCCCGACCTTTCCCCTCCCCAAAAACATCCTTTCTCCATCCCGACTACGCCATTGATCATTATTTTACAGTATACTATACACATTGTGTTACAATGTTTTGAGCCGTAATGTTTGTTGTCAGGGGGGAGACAGCCATTGCAGGTATAAACATTTTCAATATTAAACCAACGTGTGAATTTTTTTTCCCTACAGGGGAAATAAACCACAAATATCTTTTATTGTTTATGGCTATTTGCCGGTTTTCTACAACAGGGTGTAAGTTGCTATAACCAGCTGTATCTAGAAAGTATGAAAGAAAAAATTGTATCCGCGTTAGAAGAATATCTCGCACGTTTGGGGCAACATTTGGGGGACCCCGGAAGTGACATCATGTCAAGTGACCCAGTGGCGCCATGTTGTGTTGTCATCCCCATAGTGATACGTGGTGTGAGTGCGCATGCGCAGCGCGTGGTGTTAGGGTGATACGTGTTTCCGTCGTCCATTTTGTATACTGGAGGCCGCCATCTTGGTTTCTATGGTAACACGTGGTTGCTATGTTACCTAAAGACCTACAACAAGACAGGAGTATGTTCGGAGGGTATGTTCGATTGAATCGGAGTAAATATTACCACAAACAATTCGACAATCCCTCCCAATTACCAAAATCCACCCCAAATCACCGAAATTGACTTTATTTGATACGGATTTCCCATTTTATCGGCCTAGCATGTAGTGCTATAGTACCGAGGGGTCCCCTGGGGTATGTTCGATTGAATCGGAGTATCACGAATTACCAAAAACAACCCGACAAGTTGTACTATTTCGAATTCTTTCAGAATCCTATTTAGGATCGCGAAACTTTTGGCTTATAATAGTAGCACGTAGTGCTATAGTACCGAGAGGGTACCGGGGGTGTGTTCGATTGAAGTGGAGTAATGTTCTGGTTCGGATTTTCCCATAATCCCTTTTTGGATCCCATGACGTTTTTCCCAATAAATTATATAAGAGTAGCACGTAGTGCTATAGGACAAATTTACCCAGAATCCTCTGCTTCTACTTGGAACTATATTTTTATAAATTCCTCTTACATTCTTAACTGACCCCCTAACTAATTGTTAGGGTCTATATTTAGCAATTCCTTTAAATAACACCTCTAACTATATGATTTTAAATAATAAAATTTATAAGGCTCAAGATGTTTCTACACTAACCAATCAGAGCGAAGTTAATCCACCAAGCAAATGTGTGTATTCTCATTGTGTTTCTTTTCCATTGACTTCTATACTAATTTTCTAAATTTTCCAACTTTAACCTATAATCCAAAAGGAAACAAAAACAAACGCCCACAGAGAATGAAAATATAAATGAAAAAACGTTGTGACGTCATGACGTTTTCAAAAACGTCCGTCACGTTGATATAAATTCCGGAGAAGAGTAACGTCGCGTCATTTTGTTTCGATCCTTCGAACTGAACACATCGCTAGAGAGTTTTCTATAGCAATTTTGCCTTCGCAAAAATTTTATGAAGATGGAGTTTGATGCTGCTACTGCCATTACCAGGACTGATGTTTATGCCTGTGAAGAGTGTGGGAAGACCTTTACGGACCTTCGGAACCGGAATCACCATGTGTGCACCCAGCACGATGGAGAGAAGAAGACCCACGACTGCACCAACTGTAACAAGACCTTTACCAGGAAAGAGAAGCTGGATCAACATCTGAAGAAATGTTTGGAGACCTACACATGTATGGAATGCGGCCAGGAGTTTAACCAACTACTCCTTTTTAACCGCCACCAGAGCGTCGCCCACCGACCAGTTCCTGTACCAGCTAAAAGGAAGACCGATGAACCGAAGAGAGGACCAACCAAACAACCACGGACCACGACGACCACCCGTTATGATGTTGACCCTACTGATTTTGACAAGAATATGATGTTCGAAGAAGAGAGCGATGAGATGGTAACCATATACGAAGATAACTGGAGTTCTATTAGAACTCGCCATATGATGAACAGAAGAGTCCAGGACCAGTATAACTACCGGATCAACGATGTGAACCTGAAAATGATGAATGATGAATTGATGACTACCATATTTCTGCCACAACAGCTAAGATTTAAAATTAATCTGAGTTTTGGTTTTATCCTGCGACACAATGAAACGAATGAACTGAAGTATTACCATCCATCACAAAACAACGGCCGGGTACTTGATGTTCCACAACTCGTATGCTGCCACGAAGACTTTGAAGAATTCCTTGAAGGTACCATGGAAGAAGATATCCTGGAATGGGCCAAGTTAAAACGACCCAACACCAAATGGCTTGTGGAGATAGTTACGAACGTCACATTTTATGTGAATAAGCTGAAAGACCACCCAATTGGAATGGTAGAAGATCTTCCCGATTATATTCTCCAGAACAAAGCAGTAAATGCTTTGGTGAAAGACAAAGCTCACTATTTTTATTATGATGACAACCTGTGTATCTTCCGATGTTTAGCTTTATAGAGTGGTTCCACAACAGACACTTTGAACAATACATCAGATGCCATGTACAGCAAATATACAAAGAAGCCAAAGAATGAATTTCGTGGAGTAACTTCAGCCGAATTACCCGACTTTGAGAAATGTTTTGAAGTAAACATTCAAGTATATCAACTTGTCAAGAATGATGACGACCAAATTGTTGCCAAATTAGTACAGAGATCTCATAGAAAGTTTGAAAATAGCATGTATGTGAACGTCTACAAGAACCATTTTAGCTACATCATCGATATAGACCAATACTGTAAATCCTTTGAATGACACAAATGCAGCAAATTATGGAAATCTGCCCGATTTGTACGGCGTCACCAGAAAACTTGTACAGATGAAGTGAAGTACCAGTATGTTGGCGGTGTATACCATCCATCCCAGTCCGTATTTGATCTGTTAGAAGATGAAGGTATAGAAGTACCCGGAGAGAAGAAGTTTTATCCATACCGTGCAACCTTTGATTTTGAAAGTTACTTTGTCAAATCCAGTCTACCTGTCGACAGTGATAAACTGATATGGGAAACTGAACACCGATCATTGAGGGTGAGTGTATGCAGTAATGTTCCAGAATACCAAGAACCGAAGTGTTTTATTACTAACGGAAATTCTCAAGAACTTGTTGAAGAAATGATGACATACCTCACAGATATTTCATCTCATTGCCATCAACTGATGCAGACCTATCATGCTTGGATCTTATTTAAACTCAGACAAAAAATTGACGAAACGCTGGAAGCAGAAGCCAGAGCTACTGGAGAAGATACATCCAAGATGCACCCTTTACAAAAGTTGAAGAAGAAATTTCAAGACTACCTACAAGAGATGCCCGTCATCGGATTCAACTCTGGAAAATATGATATGAATGTAGTCAAGCGTGAAGTGATGACGTACCTGAAGAGACAGAATCCACTCATTCTCTAAAGTCCTTTATGGCAGTCCTCATAAAGTCCTATACGGCAGTCCTCATAAAGTCCTTTATGGCAGTATTTTTCTCTAATTAAAAAAATCTTAAAAGGCAAGTCTTACAAGGCAATACATTTTTCTGGCGTAAAGATTTCTCAATTTTTTTATTTCTCCTAATACAGAGAGTTTTTTTCATTATCATTATCATCATCATCATGTTCCTGGTATACTTTAGGCTAACCCTATTGGAAGTGGAGGATACTTCTTTATTCCAAACTTTTTAGTTTCATTCAAAACTTTTTAGTTCCATTTATTTTTTTAAAAAATGTTGATTCATGGTATCTTTTAGGTTACACCTATTGGAACCAGATGGTACACATTTTATTCCAAACTTTTTAGTTTCATTCAAAACTTAGTTTCATTCGAAACTTTTTAGTTACATTTATTTTAAAAAAATGTTGATTCATGATATCTTTTAGGTTACACCTATTGGAACCAGATGATACTTCTTTATTCCAAACATTTTAGTTTCATTCAAAACTTAGTTTCATTCAAAACCTTTTAGTTTCATTCAAAATTTTTTAGTTCCATTTATTTTTAAAAAATGTTGATTCATGGTATATTTTAGGTTACACCTTTTGGAACCAGATGATACTTCTTTATTCCAAACTTTTTAGATTCATTCAAAACTTTTTAGTTTCATTTTTAAAAAAACGTTGATTCTTGGTGTCTTTTAGGCTACCCCTATTGTATAACCAAAGGAATAAATCATCATCATCATCATCATTACTAAGAAATTCTCTGTTGTGAATATTTAAAAGAAATGAGAAATTTTTATGATAGAAAACTGAATTGCTAAGTTGGACATGTTGTTTTTGTTTTCTTTTGTTTTTAAGGATACGAACTGTAGGGGGGGGGTGCAACCGAGCTATTTAACTTATCTTCATTATACAGGTGTTGTAGCTTGACCTGTCCCGAGCCAGTATAAAATGCAGAAGGCCATATCCTACAGTTTAAGGATCAAAATTGCAGTTTGATCGCCAAACTGACCAATCAGATCGAAGTTACTCAACTAATCAAATTTCTCATTGTGTTTCTTTCCCATTGACTTCTATACTAATTTTCTAAATTTTCCAACTTTAACCTATAATCATATAAGAAACAAACACAAACCCCAACCAAGAAACAAAAAGTCAATCAAAATTTGATGAACTGGGGTGATGTTTTCAATCACGTCCGTCAAAGATATATAAGATTAGGCAAAGCATGGACTTGGCATCATTCACGATCGAACCATTGACCAGAGAAGATGTTCCGAATTGGCACCAAACAGACTTAAGCTAACGTCACCCAGTACCAGGGTGAACTGAAGATTCATCTCAGAAGATACTTTGAGGGAAACGACCAGAAACCTTATCCTTCGAAGACTGGTATTGGTCTATCGTTGGAAGAATGGAATGCCTTGAAGTCCCAAACAGAAGAAGTAGATACAGCCATCAAAACCCAACAAACAACTTTAACTGAAGTTCCCGAAGACACTAAACCTACTAAACCTACTAACCATGAAGACTTCAAAAAATCAATTCAAGAACCACCTTTGAAGAAGAAGAAGAAGAAGAAGAAGAAGAAGAAGATCACAGTGAGAATAACCCAACCACGACCATTGATCGTTGATGAAATTGATAGTGAACTGTGCTTGGCATATGCTCATTATGTCGAAGAGAACATTGACGCTGCAGTGAAAGAAAAGTGATATGGATGTACAGTCGATCACCCAAGTCAGATTCAGCATAATGTATGCCTAATGATGTCTGAAGAAGAGAAGATTATAACATGTTTCAATGAAGCACTTGAAAGAGTTAACAAGAATGATGTCCATTCTACTGTGGCACCATAATACTTCTGGAATGAATCTACCACCAATACAGAAAGAGTATGAAGATATGTTCGAGAAACCTCTCACAAATGAACAGAGACGTTGTATTATGGATTTGGTGATTGAATTCCTGACCTTCAAGAAACCTCTCAGTCTGAAGATATAAATTGATGTTTGTTTTTTTAGAAAAAAAAAGAAAAAAAAGAAAGAAAAAAGTATAAAATGAAGAAAAAAGAAAAAAAGGTGGTAATGACGCATAAGTTATTTGATGTTTATCTTCTTGACAAATATCAAACAAACTTAACCTGTCCCCAGCCAGTAAGTCAGAGGGCCACCAATGCCAATATCTTTGGATGCCGGTCATATTGACCACCTCTCCAAAAGGTATAAAAGGGGAGTAGTACCCGCGTTCAGTGGGAGCCGCCTCCCAGAAACGAATAAAAGGGTGAGTAGTTCCCACATAGAACAACAAAGATGTATCCTCGTTGGAAGCATACATTCATTTGTTTATTGTGTGGTCCCACAGGTAGTGGTAAATCATCCTTTGTACATCGGGTTATTCGAAACATTCAAAATATTATATCACCTGTTCCAAGTCACATTACTTGGTGTTATAGTGAATGACAACCATTATACAATACTTTACCCCAAGTAGAATTCGTAGAGGGTCTCCCTCAAGAATTAAAATCTGATAGTTTAGTCAAATTGGATGATCTGATGCTCGATGCAGATGTTCGAGTGTCCAGATTATTTACTAAAGGTAGCCATCACCGTAACATTAGTGTGATGTACATTGTTCAAAATTTATTCGACAAAAATAAAGTCCATAGGACTGTAAGTAGTATATAAGGTACCCGATCTTGCCCCATTACCCGGACTTGTGGGGGAGCAGCTAGTGTTAAATTCCCATAGGAACCGGACTTTTGGGGGAGCAACTTTGGGGGAGCAAAAGTACGGCTCCTTGCAGCTAGATCCACCGAATGGTGTAAGTACTGTATATATAGTATGCTATGGCATGTATAGTGATATATGTACGCATGGGGCTATAGGTATATATTATGGGTAAGTGGTGGAAAGATAATGGGAAAATTGGGTTTTCTTGAAGGTTTTTTTCCGCGAAACGGTTGACGTTGCTATTGACGTCGTGATGTCATGATACGCGCTCGACGTCATGCAGATGTTGACCACTGTTATTGTCCAGTATACAATCTGACGTAACGTTATTCGGGTCAGGGGGTGTCGGATTTCTCGTATGGGTTGGCGGCGATATGGTAGTAGTGGTATATATGCATGTAGGTCCCAAGTTTGCCCTTAGTACTATTAATCCACCTTATGCTTCATATTAACCTATGTCTGCTATAGCTAAGTCAAGCAGTAGGGTGGGTGGGTGGTAGTGTGGTATTGCGAGATAGTCATTGGTGGTTTAGACTGGCAGTACAGGCTGAATGGTCTATTGGTCTATTACCCCCCTTAGTACTATTAACCTACCGAATCCTTTGTATTATCTTATGGCTGGTATTGGTAGTTTAGTGTTAGGTCAGTCAGTATTATACTAGGTTGTTTAGAACGGGTGGCATAGGATGCATTGTATATACCACTGTAGGTCCAGTCCTCGATATTATTAACCAGCCGATTGCTTTGTACTATTCAATGACTGGTATAGGGAGTACGTTATGGCAGGTCAAGTGGTATTGTGGGGTGGGGGTGGGGGTGGGGGTAATGTCTGGGAGTATAGAACAGCAGTATAGTATGGACGATATATATCTCTGTGGGCCCATGCAGGGCCCATGTTAGCCCTTAGTACTATTAATCCACCTGATGCATTATGTTATCCTATGACTGGTACAGGTAGTATGCAATGCTAGGCATAGAGGTATTGTGAGTAGGGGTACTGTCTGGTAGTTTAGAATGGCACTATAGTATGGCGGTATATACACCTATAGGCCCTGTTAGTGCTTGGTACTATTAACCAACCGATTGCTTTGTTTTATTATATGGCTGGTATATGTAGTAGAGATATTCTCGATGCCCCTTTTCTTTCGGCTGATGAAAAGATGACTCAATATAATAAAATTTTACAAAGATATTTGACATTTCAACAAAAGGTAATGACTCCTCGACCAATTAAAGTTGAATTCGAGAAAATAGTAAAGACGAAGACATTCTCGATTCTGTACCTATGACAATGAAGAGAAAGGGAAAGTTGTTGTTGAATCGTATTAGAAGTGACCCAAATATATCTTGGAATGAGAAGGGTGAATTGGTCTACAAAGATCAAACAGTGGTAGGGTCGAATGTAACAGATCTTCTAAACGATTTACTTAGAAGACGAAAATCTTTCCAACCAAAGGGGTGGGAAGTATTGGCCGAACCTTTGAGAGATAGTAACATACCCCAAGAATTGATTGGTCAGATAAAGTCGGAAACTAAACAACCAAAGAAAACAGAAATGCCAAAGTGGACCGAAAATGGGTATAAATAGAGTTGACACTTGAACAAGGCAGTCATGGAAGCATTGTACTATAATTCTGAAGAGCCCTGTAGTTTTGGTGGTGTAGACGCTCTTCGAAGAACGTCCAAGAAAAAAGCTAAACAAGTTGTAAAATGGTTAGAGACTCAAGACACATACACTCTTCACAAACCTGTTCGTCATACATTTCCTAGAAGGAAAGTGATAGTTAGTGGTATAGATGCACAACGGCAAGCTGACTTGGTAGATGTTTCAAACATAAGTAAATTCAACAAAAACATAGATGTGTTTAGTAAATATGCTTGGGTCATACCCCTCAAAAACAAACTTGGTGATTCCATCGTAAAAGCTTTCACTATAATTTTCAAACAAGGTCGTAAACCAGAAAAATTACAAACTGATCAAGGCAAAGAATTTCTAAACAGAAAATTTCAGAATTTTCTCAAAGATCACAAAGTCGAATTTTTCACTACACAAATTGTTGAAACAAAATGTTCCATAGCAGAAAGATTCAATAGAACTTTGAAAACCAAGATGTGGAAATATTTTACCAAGAACGATACACTAAATTTTCCACTTCAAAACTTGGTGAAATCAATTAATCATTCTCATCATCGTAGTATAGGTATGGCCCCCATTGCCGTGAACTTTGAAAATCACGAAGTGGTTTGGCAAAGGTTGTACGGCAAACCCATAAAACACAAGACTCCAAAGTACAAAGTAGGAGACAGAGTGAGAATCAGTAAAGTTAAGAAAACTTTTGAGAAAGGTTATTTGCCCAATTGGACTGAAGAGTTATTCACGGTGGTAGCCATCAAAAAAGGACATCCAGTCACATATGTCTTACAAGATGATGATGGGGAAGTATTGAAAGGATCGTTCTACACTGAAAAGCTTCAGCGAGTTTCACATAAAACTATTTACAAAATCGAACATGTACTGAAGAAACGTGGTCGAGAAAAGGGAATTGATCGTAAAGTGGTTGGGATAAACCACTTCGTTCAATTCGTGGATCAAGCAGAGTCAGCTCACTTATAAAAGGAAGTGAACCTCTGAGGTTTCTTCAAAAGGGAAGAAGGATCGAACGGTTCTTGGCCTCTGTTTGGCAAAAGAATTCCAAGGAGCGAGATCACTTACTTTTCACAAATAATCATTTTGTATATCATCATCATTACCAGTGTCGTTAATCTCACTCTCGAAAACACAGACAGCAAGTTGTGGACTGCTCTCTTGAGTAGTAGTGTCGGATATTTGTTACCAAAGCCAACCATTAAGAAAAAGTAATGTTTTATTTGACTTTACCAAGTAATAGTTCTATGAACGTGTTTCCTGAAAACACGTTGACTACGAACACCACTCAGTTAACACAACCAGTGAATCTCACGTGAGAATGGGAAGTAGGTCTGGCAGAGATTCAGTATCAAAATACTTGGTTCAATATTCGTTGATAAGTGTTCTGGTCTTCGAAAAAGAATTACCGACTTACTCTCAAGGAAGGTCGATATTCGGATCCCACTGATGTGATACGGGCTATCAGTGGTGTTAAGTAATTACTCTTGCCTCGTCACGATAAGATAGCTTTTGAATTGGATGAAGTGACTGGTTAAGTTCGTATCATGGTACGTGATGGAGTCGTGGTCACACTGAGCCCTACTCTTCAAAATATTTTGGGATTTAATGAGTGTGTTTTTAAAGCAGGAACTTACAATTCTTCCAGAGTTGCCGATGTCAACCAAGGATTTTATTCACTCTATGTATACTGTGACTTGTTTCGTGACCAAGTCGTAGGAGATACAAGAATACCACCTCTTCGTATCGTACCTGTACGTGGAAAATATGGGAATATCATCTCCAAACTTTTGAGAATGTGTATTATGTACCAGTAGAACGAAAAAATGTCAGTACCGTCCAGGTGTATATAAGGGATGACACAGGGGCCATAGTACCATTCGAGTTCGGGAAAGTGACAGTGACACTTCATTTCAGAAATCGTAGATCTCTTCATTTCACATAAACACGACTTACTGTTGTAAGTCCAAATTATACGAAGAATATTACACGAAACAAACTGGGAACGGTCTACCAGCTTTTTCTGGAGCTCAAATACAGAGAGGTTATGGTTTGGGAAGTATATTGGGAGGACTGAAGAATATGGTGTTACCTTTATTGAAAACTACAGCCAGGACCGTGGGAAAACAGTTATTGAGAAAAGGAGCGGCTTTTGCCGAAGATGTCATTGAAGGGAAAAATATTAAAAAGGCAGTAATCAAAAGAGTCAAAGAGGCTGGTGCGGGAGCTTGGAATGAAGTGGTTGGTGGTTCAAAACCACCCGGCAGGAAAAGTATAAAAAGGCCTGCACCACGCAAAACTGGCAAAACTGGCAAATCGACAAAAAGAAGGAGAACTATTTAGACCCAAGACGTTCTTGGTGCGTGATGTCTCTCATCAATGAAAAATCTTGTGAGTGTGTCAACAGCGAACTCGACTTATTTTCCATACCACCAACACAGACTAGTGTGGAACATGGGCAATGGGTAGAACACAGGCCTTTGGCGACCATAGGAAACAGTGGGCCAATAGAATTCCACATTGCAGGCTTAGGAGATGATTATTTGAATTTGGCATAGACATATTTGTATGTTAAAGCAAAGGTTGTAGATTCCAATGGGGCATCAATTGCACCCGATGCCAATGTGGGCACAGTCAATTTATGGATGCATTCCTTATTTAATCAAATCGATATCAGCTTGAATGAAAAACTGGTATCTCCTTCCAACAACACTTATCACTACAGAGCTTTCATAGAAACTTTGTTGAGTTATGGACCAGCTGCCAAGAAGTCACAACTGACTAATGCATTATGGTACAAGGATACGGCCGGACACAGATTTGACAGATGATAACAAGGGATTTCTTCTTCGTAAGAAATTTATAGAGAAAAGTAAGTAAAATCGTGGACATGACTGGAAGATTACATTTGGACATGTTTTTCCCAACTCGTTACTTGCTGAATGGCGTTAATGTTCATGTTAAAATGAATAGAGCCAAAGATGCTTTCGCATTGATGGCCGATGCCGATACATACAAGATCAAAATTCTAGATGTATCCATGTTTGTACGCAAAGAGAGACTCAAATCATTCGTGAGAATGGCTCACGAGAAAGCACTAACAAAAGCAACTACAAAATATCCTATCGATCGTGTGGAAACCAAGGTGTTTTCAGTGCCAAAAGGAAATCCGAGTATTACACAAGAAAATTTATTTTTAGGCCAACTACCTAAACGCATCGTGGTGGGATGTGTAGACAACGATGCTTTTAATGGAAACTTTTCAAAGAATCCGTATAATTTCAAGAACTACAAAATCAATTACTTGGCTTTGTACGTGGATAGGCAGCAGATTCCAGCCAAACCATTACAACCTCGATTCGAACAACAAGAAGTGGCGAGAAGTTATGCGACCCCGTTTCAAGGGACAGGACAAATGTATGAGAATGGAGGAAACCACATCAGCCGAGAAGCGTACATAAATGGATACACCCTATTCGTATACGACCTGACTCCTGATCTATCACATGGACAACACTTCGATCTGGTGAAGACAGGAACCTTGAGACTTGAAGTCCATTTCGAAAACCCATTACCAACCACAATCAACGTACTGGTGTATGCAGAATTCCAGAACATCATAGAAGTGGATAAGAATAGGCAAGTAATCTTCGATTACTCAACATGAACACGTTGCAGTTAGAGAATGCACTTCGATCAGACAGTTGTTTGAAGAGAATATGTTTGGGAGTATTTGCAAGAAACAGATTACCAAGAAGATTATCAGATCACAGACCAGTGGCTTTGATAGCCAACACGCATTCAGACCACAGAAAAGGAGAACATTGGGTGGCTCTCTTTGTGAGTCACTACAACGCAGAGTACTTTGATTCCTATGGATTACCACCACAACACAGACCATTCGAGAATTTCCTGAAGAAGAATTCCAGATATTGGAAGTATAATACAAAACGCCTTCAAGGATCATTACCAATGTGGACAATACTGCCTATTTTACTTGAAACATCGCTGTCGCGGTGTACCGATGGATACCATATCCAACATGTTTACGACTGATCTAATGGATAATGATGTGTTGGTTAATGACGTCATAGATGAAACCAGCCACTAGATGTCGCTGTATTGAAGAAAAACTATAAAAACTGGTACACTTGGTGTTCAGCTCATTAGTGTTTCGACAGCCAAAGAAGAAGGATGTCTACTAATGTGACCGTCTTCAAACTTAACAACGATTTACAGATTCAACTGTTCAAGAATGACGTTGGGTTCCAGTTTACCACAAGAGACTGGGAACAAGTGACCAAAGCAGTGGATTTTGCAAAGAAGAGAAGCCTTGAGATAGGAGAACCCAAACCAAAGAGAGAAAGAAAACCAAAGAAGAATGAAGATAAAAAGGATTGAAGAATGTTCACTATTCCATGTTTGATCAGGGTGGCACTGAATGATTATCAATCAAGAAACCAAGAAACAAGAAATCCAAGAGACTTTGTAGAGAGAATGAGCGTTTCATTCGAAACGTATTTTCGTGATGTTTCACCATCAGTACTGGAGCAGTTATTACGTGGAGAAGAGAAAATAAGAAAGACACCAGAACAAAGACCACCAAAACACATCAAGTATGCATTGGAGGAAAATCGTCTCAAGACATTTCAATTCATGTTACAAAGTGAAAGTGTGAAAACCCCGAATGAACTGACAAAAGCTGGATTCTTTTATTTGGGGACAGGAGACAGAACTCAATGTTTTCATTGTGGTATTATTGTTCGTTTCTGGGAAACAGAAGATGGTGTTATAGAAGAACACAGAAAATATTCTCCAGACTGTTATTACATTCATAATTTACCACCTGAATTCATGGACATTGAAAAAGTTCAAGAAGAAGAAATGGCCATCGAAGAAGAAATGGACACATCATTTCAAGAAGAAGAAGATTCACGGAGGACAAAATGTAGTGTGTGTTTATTAGCTGAGGCCAATGTCGCTCCGCGACCATGTAACCAGTTGTGCCTGTGCAAAGACTGCTGTAAACCACCGAGAAGATGTCCAATCTGCAGAAAGACTGTTTATGAATATCTGACAATCTACATACCATAAAAAGATGTATTTTTGTTGTTGAATATAAGAAATTAAATTATAAAAATTGTGTTATTTTTTTAACAAACCCAAAAAGGTATCCTCAAAAAACCGAAATGAGGCTAAGAGGGATAGTAAATTAAACCTCATACGACAAAAAAATGGCATTTTCTTATATGGGTAGATCCTCACATGAGTATATGGTGGAACTTGAAGTTAGCTTCATGGCCTTCATGTTCACATATGGGCCCTACTTGTAATTTAAATAATGGATTCTGGGTAAATTTGTCCTATAGCACTACGTGCTACTCTTATTGGGGAAGAAAAAAACGTCATGGGATCCAAAAAGGGATTACGGGAACATCCGAACCAGAACATTACTCCACTTCAATCGAACACACCCCCGGTACCCTCTCGTTACTATAGCACTACGTGCTACTATTATATGCCAAAAGTTTCGCGATCCTAAATAGGATTCTGAAAGAATTCGAAATAGTACAACTTGTCGGGTTGTTTTTTGTAATTCGTGATACTCCGATTCAACCGAACACACCGTCAGGGGACCCCTCGGTACTAAGCCGATAAAATGGGAAATCCGTATCAAATAAAGTCAATTTCGGTGTTATGGGGTGGATTTTGGTGATTTGGAGGGATTGTCGGGTTGTTTGTGGTAATTAGATTTACTCCGATTCAATCGAACATACCCTCTGAACATACCCCTGTCTTGTTGTAGGTCTTTACGTAACATAGCAACCACGTGCTACCATAGCAACGTGCTACCATAGCAACCAAGATGGCGGCCCCCAGTATACAAAATGGACGACGGAAACACGTATCACCCTAACAACACGCGCTGCGCATGCGTACTCACACCACGTATCATTATGGGGTGATGTCACAAGATGGCCTCTCACGCGGGTTACCATGGCAACTCAACATGGCGCCACTGAGTCACGTGACATGACGTCACTTCCGGGGTCCCCCACCGGGGTCCCCCAAATGTTGCCCCAAACGTGCGAGACATACTACTCGCGTTCAGTCATCCACGTACCTGGCAGTGTGTTATTTTGCGAAAATAGAATATAAATTACTTACTGGGTTTAACTACAGCTCTATCTGAGCAAGAACAGGTGATTGTGCTGTACTGTGTTCCTGGACCACACGGCATGTTTATCCATACCCCTGGATATACCTGTACTTGATACTGTGATTTGTCGCCACCCTGGTGAGCACGGAAATTACCTGTAGTACACTGGACTGTAATTACTGAGGAGAGAAAAAATGGTCGTTTACAAACATGCATGTAGTAGTAAATAGAAGATCTCTAATGACGCACGAATTGATATTTATTTATTTATTTTGGTCACCTCGTACCGGGCAGGTTTACGAGTAGAGAAAGCCGGAGTATCTTGAGAGAACCACCGAGCAACGGCGAGCAACTGCCAGACTCCCCAACGTACAAACTCCACACAAGCTCGGTTAGCATTTGTTAAAGACAGGTGGACCACCATCGACCTATAGAACGTCTTAGTACACAGCCCCATCGTGCCCCCAATCGAGATGAAATGACTTGCCCAAAGAATTAACGCAGTAACCCGTGGAGGGGATCGAACCGTGGACGTTTCAGTTTGAAGATCAATAAGTAACCACTGATCCTCTGCACTCGCCCGGCGCGAAATAAATTCACACAAGATGATTTCTGACAGTAGTTGAACTCGCATTACAAACTAGCATAAAAGACCTCCAAGCAGGTTTAGCCATGTCTGAAGGCAAGTGCACCATCGACATCACAGCACCGCCGTGTGTCTCTCGTGGGCAATCGAGATTAAGTGCCTTGACCAAGCAACACAACAACGCTGGTCAGGATCGAGCAGTCGACCTTTCGGTTTGAAGTCCAATGCTCTAAATACTGAACTGCGTTATCACGTTTTGATATCAAATTTCATAACCGAGTTTACTAAACTCGATCTGGGCCGGGGTTTACCGAGGCTCAGGTCAATTTAGGTAACGTGTTTCAGAAATTTCATAAATCATGGCAAAACTTCTTTTTATAGCATAATGTGTAATTTAACCCTTTACCCAACGTAACGGCCAAAACCGGCCAGCGCTATTCTAAAAAATCGTCAATTAATTTTCATTATTTTTTCATTTTTTGTCTCAAAAACATTGGTTATGACCCCTAGTTGGAGCGAGCCCGTTGAGCTCGTTCCAACGAGGGGTCATAACCTATGTTTTTGAGACAAAAAATGAAAAAAAATAGTTATTCAAGATTTTTTTTTGCGAGTGTCGTCTGCTTTTTATGTTAGGTAAAGGGTTAACCATTTCATTGACGCAGAGGCTCCATCCGGCCAGCGCTGTTCACAAAAATCGCAAACCAAATTTTATTATTTTTCTTTTACACGAAAATATAGATTAGGGCTAGCCATTGGAACGAGCTCGTTGAACTCGTTCCAATGAGGGCGCCATAAGCTGTTTTCGCTGAAAAAAAAATTAACTTTAGGGTAATTTAAGGAATTGCTATTTTGGGTTGGTTTTTATTTTGGCAAATATCGTCTGCTAGGCCTAATAGAGACCTCTCGCAAAACGAAAGACGACGAACAAAAATTACGAGTGGGGTATTACGTCACTGGAATATGCGTTCTTCCTATCAGTTGTTTTCTCTTCTCCGAAGTTACGATTACGGCTACACATCCACACTCGCAAATATATCATGTGAAAAAATGTTTGAGCGCGTTTCTGAGCACAATTAATGTGGAAGACCTCTCTAAGATTGTGTACTTACTGTGTACTGTCAAACCCCAAGCTGTACGAAGTCCAAACGGTAGGATTTTCGCACAAACGGACTCGTAGTCGTCATATCTGGGAAACGCTCTTTTGGCCGCATGAGAAATTTACGACTGCTATCGGCTTTTCGTAATGTTTTATCAGTCGTCGTTCGTTTTGCAAAAGGTCTCTTACAAGGTAAACAGTTAATGAAATGTAAGACAAGAGAGATTAATTCCATTATACAGTACGTGGAGAGTGTATTATCACTAAATCACCCGCACAGTGGAGATTCTACCCAAGCAATAATTGCAAATGTGTTGCAAATCAACCAACACAAGCAAAGTTTCAGCCAATCGACCTCGGGGTTTAACCCGGAGGTCCATTGGCTGAAACATTGCTTGTGTTTTTTGTCGATATGTACAAAATTTGAATGTTATAGCTTGAGTGATAACTCAACTCCGCGGGTGATTTAGTTACAATCCACTCTACACGTAATGTACTTTCGCAACCAACTCACAATCTTACGACGTCGATGTTACCTTTTGGCGTCACGCTTCTATTCAGGGACGTGGATAAAGGTTTCCGACGACTGGGGGTGCAGGGTAGTGAATTTACAACTAGGGGAAGGAACCGGTAGGGGATTGACCACTTACGGTCCCTACCCGAGTTGGAAATTCACTACCGAGAAAAGATTTTAAAATAAAGCCATGAAAGGGGGCATAAAATTTATTCCAATAACTGAAATGCCAACTCATGTATGATAGGATTATCAGGTAGTTATTATTTGGTATTATTCTGTGAAGTGAATATGTGCTAAACAAATGGTCACGCTGAGAATTTTGAGCAATTCTCTCTTTCCTAACATTAAATCAGATCTTATGCAGGAATGATAAATTTTCGATGTGTCATCATTTTGTAGCTGTGAATGATGGAATTAACTCAGGATAACGATTTTACATGATGTGATTTTCTGAAGTGCATTTCGACGATTTTTTTTTATAACGATATGTAAACGTACTATAGAAACCTCGTACCAATTGATATCACGCATACCCATGAAGCTCGACATTGCGTACACTGTAGTTTTAAACAGAAACAGTTGGAATGTTTGCCGATTTGAAACCGAGTTGGGATTTTGGGACGTAAAGAAGACATCAGCATCGCCAAAGAAGCTCTAAAATCCAGATAGATAAAATTTCCAATTAATCATGACTTGCCCTCCGAATTCAACTATAGAAAAGTTTGGCCAGTATTGGGTGGGTGACATACCCCCCCCCCCCCCCCCCCCCCTTAACACACACACATACACCTGTCGCCACGTCCCTGCCTCTATTAGACTGTTGCGAACGATATTTCCGAAATGAGCTGTTTGATTTTGATTATGTGATAAATAGAGAGAACGCGATGTGTGTTTGAGTCGGTGGGTGTTTCAAATACACATCGCGTTTTGTATTTATTACGCATCCCCATGCATTAAAATTCATTTAAATAAACAAATTTTAATCCCGATGTTTAAACCCACAGGTGAAGGGACCGTTACTTTTGTTTGAAGTGGTACTGACCAAATGGATCGAGAAAAAATCAAAACAACCTTTAGCCTTTAGGGAACCAGTCTAAATTACATTCGTTATCTTTTCTATTGGGCGTGTTTGTTGTTGGAAATGATTGGGTTTTTTAATATTAACCCTTTACCCAACAAATCGCTCGCATCCGCCCGCGTAATATGCAAATTCAGCAGCCGAAAAAATATTTTTCGAAAAATTTTCAACAAAACCATATCATATGACCCCTCTTTGGAACGAGCTCGTTCCAAACAGGGGTCACATGATATTGAAATTTTTTTTTTAAATTTAAAAAATGATATTTAAAATAAAAAATTTTGAAATCGTCTGCGTTGGGTAAAGGGTTAACTCATCTTTGGTTACCTTACTGTTTGTGAATCGACTTTATTTTGCTTTGGACGTTTTCATTTTCACACTAAGCAACCCGGGATCGATAATTGTACAACGAAATTTGGAAACATTTCGAAGCGTAACTAATGACTCGATGGCAAATGAACAAGCCCAAACGTTGCAGGGAAAAATGTTCCGGCTTGTATATCACTAGTTAAATACAGAAATGTTTATGTCATTATGTCATTATATCATCCGTTAAATACAAGGGTTTAAAGTCTAATGAATGTGTTTTTTGGAGTTTAAGGTCACATATTTCTGCACAATGGCTAATCATGACCATGACAGTTTTACGGGTGGAGGAAGCCGGAGTACCCGGAGAGAACCACCGAGCAACGGCGAGCAACTGTCAGCTCCCCAACATACTAACTCCACACAAGCGGGGTTAGCATTGGTTGAAGACAAGTGCACCATCGACGTGCAGTACGCCTTAGTACACAGCGCCACCGTGTCCCCACGTGGGCAATGGGGGTGAAGTGTCTTGCCCAAGGACACAACGCGGTTGCCGCAGGTGGGATTCGAACCGAGGACCTCTCGGCTTGCAGCCTGCACATCTACCTACTGAGCCACCGTGCTCCCTAATGAATGTGTAATAAAAGGAATGTGAATATTTTGCCCCTTGAGATCATCAGGAGTACGTTGGACATGGTATCTCTGAGCACTCAAGGGGCGAATTGTTTTGGCGTTGTAAATGTCAGTAGTTTATGAGTTTCTTGATCGGGTCATGCAATTACAGTTTGAGTGCAAAGCTAGACACGCCCACTATTTTATTGACAGATGGTGGGGAAAACATTCATACTAGAGAAAACTAATGTTTTGTAGAACGCTTCTCAACCAAACAGTTGAAAGGAAATCGATTTTATGTAAGCTGATTGAAAGCTGTTTAATCCATAATATAATCCCTTTATAAGACTTTCTCTCCCCATCTGTCTATTCTGGCACGCGTGTCCATGGTAAGATGCGTGGATGAGACATACAGATTACTACAGCAGTCAACTGGTCTGTGTTGCTGTATTCCGTCGAGTTGATGAGATCAGATCGGCCAGATCAAACGAGGCGCCGCCATAATATAATCCCTTAATACGACTATCTCTCACCATCTGTCTATTGAAGCGCGCGTGTCCAGGGTGAGATACCTGAATGAGACATACAAATTACTACAACAGTCAATTGATCTGTGTTGTTGTATTCCTTCGCGTTGATGAGATGAGAACGGCCAGATCAAAAAGATCCTCCAACAATGGTGAAAACGATATTTTCATGATGTTTTTAAAATGCGATTGTACATGTGACAAGAGTAATATTTTTTTACATAATGAAGGGAATAAGATTTAGAGAAGCAGCTTCATACTTTCTTATAACAGTGGAGAAGACCATTTTAGAAGATACCCATGTGCTGAAAACGAAGTAGAGGCCTGCCACGTTTCGCGATTCGACTCGATTCGAAATCTTCCCGATGATTATTCGCCGTTGGAACTAAGAAAACATCGTTTTCAGCATGTTTTGATGTCGTAACTTTTATTTATTCATCATATCAATAGTTAGTGCATCGTGACCTAAAATAGGCAACCAGCCACTCACCTTTCCATTAAAATAAATGTCTGGAAGGGGAGATTGGCTAATTATTTTCCTGGGAAGAATAAAAACTTGCATATTACTTTAAAACAGATTCGGTAAACAAAGAGTCAAATTGGACAAATTACCCTTAATGACGGATTATCTGTGAACTAGTTACTTCTAGTTAGCTTGCCATGTTTCCCTTAGTTATTTTCAATAAACGAAAACAACAGACAGCTCCATTGATTTTGCTTTATTTTCTACTCGTGTCATAAAACGTTAAGTATTTTCTCAATCATTACTTTCTTCTTAATCGGACCAACCTCGGACCGGACCTAATTTCAGGGGGGATAACTTTATCAAAAGCTAATTTTCTCGGCGATATAAGTCAGGGATGTTTTAAATTGCAGAGATAATCTCAAAATCATAGCAACTGTCTCCTCTTGAACTCCTCTTCCATCATCAGGTCTCCTGTAAACAGGAGACCTGATGATGGAAGAAGAATTCAATGAAGTTCCGCTTCCTAAACTCCATTTGATTCAGTTACTAAAATACTAAGTTTCGATTTTTTTAAATTGACTTGCACAAATAGACTAATCGCCATGGATACAATACTTGGGGTGAAACTGGACCTAAAACGGGATATTGATAAAACTGTGAATTAAACAGGGTCTTTTTAATAATTGTAAACCTCACCTGTTGAACTCATACAATTCCTAATACATCCTGGCGAGGATTCACAACTTTCACTGGCGGGATTGTAAGCATATCCCTGATCACAACACCTCGGAACGGACACTCCATTCACACATTCCCAGTACGCACGACAGCTTGTACCACTGTTGTAGGTAACAACTGTTCCACTGCTGCATGGGTCTGAAATAGCAAACATTTGAGAGGTGCATAGAAACATTTCAGTAAGGATTTTTAAAAAAAATGTTTCTCTCTGATACTAATTGTTCGTCAGTTTATCAGCATATATATTTTATTTTATTTATTGGGATTTAACCACACTTTCATCAGCTAAGGCCAATGGTGTCGAAAAGCGGAGGAAGTCAGTGTATCCAGCCAAACAAACCACCTGGCAGCGGCGAGTAGCTGTCAGACTCTCCGACTTACTAACCCACCAGTGAAGGTCTGCATTGGTTGAAGGATATGTACCGTCTACGTGCAGTTTGTTTTATATTACACTGCGCCATTTGGCCAATTGGGATTATGTTGCGAAGTGGGCCCACAGTGGTTAATTCAGCTCGCAAGCTCGGGTAAGAGCTCGATCTCTTGAGAGTGATATGGGTTTTTATTTAGGAACTCAGTGGACTCAAGTTTATTTCATTAATTTAACAGCGTATGAAACAGTTTATTAACAGATTTGATCCAAGTGTTGCATCAGACATTTGGTGTATATGAGCACCAATTTCTGACTACTTGGACAAGTTGTCTCTGGGCTCCTGATAACTACGGATGGCCTACAAGAAGAAACCTGGATGCCGCCACTGCTATTGAGGTATGAACTTTGTTGTTTGATACATTATATTTTATGCTAGACAGAGACAACGACAGTTAGTCGTAACGTGTGAATACATTTGACTTTTTTAATTAGTAGATAATTTGAAACTGGTCTTCGTTGTGCTGTACGCGACACGTTCGTGGAGTTAATGAGCCCAGAATCTGGAGCCTGTGTCTGGTATCGTCTGGTAAGGAATCACAAAATGCCAGGGGCTGGTGAGACCTCACAGAACTGCCAGTAAACACAACGTTTATTGTCCGAACTTACGATCACAGATCGATAGACTTTTTACTTAATTCCGTAACAATTAACTCTTAATCAAGCTGAGTATTTTTAAGATATTTTTCCTCAAATCTAGTCATGGCTGCCATGAAGCAGCCATGACTAGATTTGATGAAAAAATTAACGAAATTTAGCTCAAGAAATCATTGGTGGAAAAAAAACATTCAATTTACAGGGGAAAATAGATTAAATGTATTCAAATTATCCCTACTTCTCTGACAAGATCTACCCTATCCTGGGCAGTAATATCCACCAGCAGCATGCAAGGAGTTTAGTTTATTGCACAAGGACATAACGCAGGGGCAGCGTTCACCGGATGCCAATGATGCCACTTGCACTAAATGTTCTTTTTGAAGTTTGTCTCGGTACACCCTCCACCCCCCTCAGCAGCCAATAAGTAGGCCAGGGGTTGTGGTTTGAAAATTACAGATTGACTTGTATTGCATAATATCTCTACACATTCCATAGTTAGCTGTTATTATGGGATTCTATACACGTTAACCCTTTACCTAACATGAAAAGCAAACGACACTTGCAAAAAATTTTTTGAATAACTAATTTTTCCATTTTTTGTCTCAAAACATAGGTTATGACCCCTCATTGGAACGAGCTCGTTGAGCTCGTTCCAACGAGGAGTCATAACCTATGTTTGGGGACAAAAAATGAAGAAATAATGAATATTAATTGGCGATTTTTGAGAATAGCGTTGGTCGGTTTTGGCCGTTACGTTTGGTAAAAGGTTAAGTAGGATGGCTGGTCAGTGATTGTATGGGGTAGACAATCAAAGTTTGTCCAATGCTCGGGGGTACAATGTTATCTGTTAGTGATAGAGCCCGTGTTATAGGGCAATATCAAAGTGTGATGTGCGCTGGTATGTGCCATTTTGGGGAGGCTAGAAAATTTGGTGTAACACTACAAAACTACACAGGTTCAACAACCGTTTAGTAGCATTGATTGGCTTGGATGCATTCCATGGAGAACACACACCATTTATTAGGCATTTAGAGGATGTCTGTGAAGCAAACAATGGATACAAATTCAGGAGAGGAATTTGTTCGACTAAGTAGCGTCTGGGTGAGCGATGTCTCGACATCGTGTGGTTTTCGAAAAGCCAACCCTTCTCTCTGCTTGCATTCTGTGTTTTACATTCCTTTTTAAGTTTTTACCAATTACTTCTCCCTGATAACAATGGTATAAACTTGTCACGATTCTGTATGTGTACATGGCTTCGTATACTACAGACTTGATACCCCCATCAGTATACTGTGAAGTTGAGGTATCTAATCAGTTTATCTGAACTCATAACATACGAGTTATATGAATGATCATTTCAAAACAATATACATTGTATAATTGTCTCAAAATAACTGTGTTCTTATCGCTCTTTATTGATGAGCTTTCCAACAAGAATTAACAGGACAGATATCACCAATAGGACGAAAGCGGTTTATTTTTTTTTTATTTTTATTGTCTTGTGGTTCTTCTTGTTTGTATATTATTTTTTTTCGTTTGTTTGTTTTGTATTTATTTTTGTTTCTTTCGGGACGGTGGGTTCTCGCACTTCTGGTATAGTTACGGTGGTATGTAAATAATGGAAGGTTAGCTTGAAATTAGGTGACAGGTTATTTTCGATGTCGTCAAAAATCTATGAAGGATAATAATTTCTCACTTTTATGTTATCTATCCGTTTTTATGAACAAAACTTCCAAGTTTAGTTTAAACAATTTTTATTTCCAGTTGTAGTACAAATATATTAATTCAATTATTTATTGGTTTAGGTCGCATATTTCTGCACAATGGCTAATCATGACCACGACAGGTTTACGGGTGGAAGAAGCCGGAGTACCCGGAGAGAACCACCGAGCAACGGCGAGCAGCTGTCAGCTCCCCAACATACTAACTCCACACAAGCAGGGATAGCATTGGTTGAAGACAGGTGCACCATCGACGTGAAGTACGCCTTAGTGCACAGCGTCACCGTGCCCCCACACGGACAATGGGGGTGAACTGTCTTGCCCAAGGACACAACGCGGTTGCCCCCGGTGGGATTCGAACCGAGGACCTCTCTGCTAGCAGCCTGTACCTCTACCTACTGAGCCACTACGCCCCCAAAGATATTAATACATGGCTACTATTTGTGGATCCGACTGTAAGCTTTAAGCTTATTTGATGTCGTTTCCACATACAAAATACAGTGAAGATACACAAACGGAAGAGGCAGGAAATAATAAATTTGGCGTTTTAGAATAAATTTTGGTCCGGTGTATGTTCCAGTCATTCTTGCTATGAGAAATAGGTGTAAAAGTGAGTAATTTTAAATGTGTAAAAAAAGAGAAAGAAAAACTGAATCTATTGTACAATGGAAAATAGGAAGAAATGAAAGTGTAAGTCAAGAGTACATTTGGAAGAGAAGGGGATAGAATATGTGAGATAAGAACGTCCGAATATCGGTAGTGATTATAGTCATATATTTGTTAATGTTCAAAAAACTGGTAATCTGTAAGGCTATATCGTGATTATATCAGTAAATAATAGAAGCGACCAAAAGGCACTAGGTAGATACATGGCCTGCCTGTTATATGGATACCAAGACCATATCAGGGACCAGGTATGCAGATGATCGCCACTCGACAAAGCTCGGAGATGAGCAGGCCGTCGTCCACAGAATGAGGTCCCCTGAGGGCGAATTTGGTGATGGTACCCAAGCTTGACAATCAAAAAAAAAAAAAATTATAACATTCTTTTAGATTTTTATTGACATCGAAAATAACAGGTGACCTATTTTCAACCAAGATTTCCAGTTCCTTTTTCACACCTTAATGTTTCTCGTTAGTAGTATAATTATGCCAAAATTGATTGAAGTGGACTGCACAAAACATAGTTAATACGGTCTAATTATCAATAAAAGGTACAGTACGGTCGCGGTGGCTTGGTCTTAATCCACGCGTAGACAGTGATGTCCACGCATGCCTTAACTAAGTAATTAAAAATCATCATCAGCAAACTGTTGATTAATGAAGCACCGGGTTGTACCCGGTGCTTCATTAATTAACATTTTGCTGATGATTATTCCTATAATTAGTGTTTGGAATCAATATTTATTGCGTCAGTGGAAATATTGCCCACCTGTGAAAAGTGACCAGACCACGGCGGCCGTACAATAGGAGCATTGCACATATTCTGAAGCTTGAAGAGTAAAGACATTGTGTAAAAGAGTTTTATTCAACTCACCATTTGGACAATTGCTTTGTGATCTGCGCGCACATGCGAGTAGCGAACTATCCCACACCAACGGAAAACTGCACGATCTAAAGTGCGGGGTCCCTACGTTATTAGCATCAAACGTACATTGGATATATTTGTCACAGTCTGTCGGATGTCCTCGATACCAAGCACCATGTGTGAAAGTGCACTGGTCTCGTGTACACAGCACTGAAAAAGAGAGTTGAAAAATTTATTATTATACGACTGCCACAAACAGTTCCTCATTATTGCTGAGTTTGCTTATCAATGTGAGCTCAATGGACAGGGACGTGGCGATAGGGGAGGGGGTGTCAACCCCTCCCCAATCCTGGCCAAAATTTACTATGGTTGGAAATTCGGAGGGCAAGTCATGCGTAGTTGGTAATTCTATCTATCTGGATTTTAGAGCTTCTCTGGCGATGCTGATGTCTCCTTTACTCCCCAAATCCAACTCGGTTTCAAATCGGCAAAAATTCTAACTGTTACTATTTACAACTACAGTGTACGCACTTTCAGCTTCATAAGTATGCATGATGTCAGTCGGTACGAGATTTCTGTAGTACGTTTACTTATTGTAATAAAAAAATCATCGAAATGCACTTCAAGAAAATCACATCATGTAAAATCGTTATCCTGAGTTAATTCCATCATTCACAGTTACAAAAAAATGAAACATCGAAAATTGATCATTCCTGCATAAGATCTGATTTAATGTTAGGACAGTGTGAATTGTTCGAAGTTCTAAGCTTGAGCATCTGTTTAGCACAATTCAGTTCCCAGAAGAATACCAAATAATAATAACCTGATAATTCTATCATAAATGTGTTTGCAATTTAGTTACTATTTATTTATTTATTTATTTATTTATTTATTTATTTATTGGTGTTTAAGGTCATATATTTCTGCACAATGGTTAATCATGACCATGACAGTTTTACGGGTGGAGGAAGCCGGAGTACCCGGAGAGAACCACCGAGCAACGGCGAGCAACTGTCAGCTCCCCAACATACTAACTTCACACAAGCAGGGTTAGCATTGGTTGAAGACAGGTGCACTATCGACGTGCAGTACGCTTTTAGTACACAGCGTCACCGTGCCCCACATGGGCAATTGGGGTGAAGTGTCTTGCCCAAGGACACAACGCGATTGCTGCAGGTGGGATTCGAACCGAGGACCTCTCGGCTTGCAGCCTGCACCTCTATCTACTGAGCCACCGCGCCCCTAATTTAGTTACTAAAATCAATTTTATGCCGCCTTTCATGGCTTCATTTTCAAAATCTCCCTCGGTAGTGAATTTCCAACTACGGGGAGGGACCGGGAGGGGAGTTACCCACTTCTAGTCCCTCCCCCAGTTGGAAATATTCTACCCTTTACCCCCCTCCAATCGAAAACCTCTAGCCACGCCTCATGTCAGTGGAATGTATTATTTATTGGTCTTTAAGATTATTTTCAGAATCTATGGCCATATCACGCCCACAACATGAGCATGGAATAAAGTTTAGGCAATCGATTGGTACAGTTAAAACTAGAAGTCCTGTCACGAACTGTGCGCTTATCTAGGCTTAATTGCGCGTAGGTATTGCGCGCAATTGCCATATCGAATGGCACCCAAAGCATGGCAGGTTCTCCTTGTTACCCATAGCACACACAAGCAATGTTCCTGCCAATGGACCTACGGGTTACCCGGAGGTCCATTGGCTGAAACTTTGCTTGTGCACAGGTCGTATGTGCAGAATTTGATAGCCTCACCATCTTCATAACGCGTAGATTAACGTGCAAATCGACGTGCTATTTGTGCGCATTTCAGGACAGGACTTCTAGTTTTAACTGTACCTCTGTTGCCCACTTCAGAGGACTTCTACCCCAGGCGTTGGTTACCGGGTCCTGTTTTATCAATAAAGCATAACTTGTTATCACAGTGAACAGATTTTATTTATTTATTGGTGATTCAGGTCACATATTTCACTGCTTGTTAGTCGTGACCCCAATATGGAGATAACGTCAAGGTTAGTCAATCGTTTGTACCCACATTGCCCATTTTAGAGGGTTTCCATCCCAGTCATTGATGACTGGGTCCTATGTTACCAGCAAACAGAGCTTGTGTACCACAGTAAACAATACTGCTTCAATTCACAGGTTTTCCACAGGAGATTGGCAGATTTAAACTGTCGGAAAATTGTGGACCCTGCGACAAAGGTATATACAGAACGACACACGCGCGTGAATGGGTTAATCGATATGGCACGAGTGCCGGCTCAGAAAGATAAAACGAGAGCCATAGGCACAAATGCCATATCGATTAACCATTTCCCACGCATGTGTCGTTCTGTGTTTATAACACACCTTCACGTTTATAAAAGGAATTATTAGAAGGACATTCAGCAATTCATTTGGCCACTACCAACAAAAGGAACACATTTTATCGCCATCCAAATTTGCGAGGGGAACCCGTGTTATTATTTCGTCCCCCGAGTTCCACTGTGTTATATGTGCCTACTGGCACATAGAACACATTGGAACCCAAGGAACGACTTTCAAATTATAAATATATTTTCTTTTTTTATTTAATGAGGTAGTTAAGGAATATAAATTTGTAACTGCTGGCGAAGTAAGAATAGCATATCCTCAAGTTTAAGACGAATCAGAAGATTCAAATTATAAGACAACTGAGAAAACCCTAACAGTCCACAATTTGCTTTAATGGGTGTCCATCTCTACGCCAGCATCGGGGGGGGGGGGGTATCCTGATAGTTCATAATCTTACAAAAGAACACATCCCACAAGCTCTAATTTGAAAACATTACAGTTTACATGGGGGAGGGGCTTGAACTAACCAAAATAGGACGGAGAGAGAGGGGTGTTCCTGGTTTTGTGCAAACCATCAGACATTTTATGACAGTTCATCTCTTTTGTTTATACAATTTCTATACGCAAAACAACCAACACATGTCGAGATAATACTGTGCCAATGACAGCTAAAGATACCTGAATTCACCAATCGTAGTTACTTTTACAGATAATAATAAGAATTTATTTTACACTCTGCAAAGTGAAAGCAGATTTACGAAAAAGAAGTGCTGTGTACGGGACAGCAGCATCTGAAGTTACCACAAACAACAACAATAAAAGTTGTTTCCAATATAAAACTCGTTCGTTACTGAGATAATTTTTGTAAACAATTTTTGTTTCCAAATATTAGTAAAAATATCTAATTTAATTACACATTATGTTGTAACAAGAATCTCAAATGTGACAAGATCTGCTATGAAATTTTTCAACATCGTTCACTTAAATCGATCAGAACCGCGGTAAAGCAGATCGATTTGAGTGAACTCGGTTTAGAAATTTTATAGCAAATCGTGAGTCTTATAAGATTTTTTTATTTACTATAAAGCATATAGATGAAATAAAAACTTCAGCAAATCCAAGTTTATTTATCTCCCCGAATCAGGGGCGTCGTGAAGATGACTCGACTGATCAAATATTCCAACTGTATCGTCAAGGCATGCGTTCGATGACTTTCTATGTTGGGTTCCTATAATTATTATAAAAATATTGGCGCTGCTTAGTGAGTATAAATGTAACCGAACAATCATTTTCCAGGGGTGGCGCCAGGCTTTCCGGGACGAGAGGGCTATGATCCCTGACAGGTGGGCTAGAGAGTCCCAGATCACGATTCTGCCCTGTGCTTTAATTGGGAAAAAGTCCCAATATCCGTGACTCTAGAGGCTTCAAGAGCGTCAAAACGAAACGCAAAAATGTCCCTTGTGGAAGTAGGGTATCAAAACAGGTGTCATGGCGAATCGCCATGGCACCTGTTTTTGATACTCTAGTTTCACAAGCCACAACTTTAATAAGTACGATATAACTCACAACATATACTAGATGTGTGTCGACCAGAGATTGTGTAGAAAGTTTCTGGTATTGGCCTAAAATAGAACTATCCCAATGTAATTAACTCTGCCAATACCAGTGATTATATACCCCATCGGATTACTCATATTGTACTCATGTAACAGGTCTTCGGAGTATTATCTCTACCTTTGTGGTGTATGTTTTTTCTACCACTAACGAATTTGGCCTAATTCCGCTGTAAACCTGCTTGAGCGGAGCTTGAACAGAGTTAGAATATTGAGGAGCTGACAGTTGCTCGTCGATGCTCGGTGGTGGCTAATCGTGACCGTGACAGTTTTACGGGTGGAGGAAGCCGGAGTACCCGGAGAGAACCACCGAGCAACTGTCAGCTCACTACCTACAATTTTTCAGATTTTCTTGGGAGAAAGCTTAACATCAGCTTATAGCTTACTGCTGAATCCCACCCATACAACTTGTACATCAACTATGTTGAACTACCTTTATGCATACACCTGTATTACAAGTCTCCATGAACATTATGTAATTATCATTTACCTGTATGTATTATATTATAATTCAGGAATAAATATTGTTTAAACTAACTGTCAGCTCCTCAACATTCTAACTCTGTTCAAGTTTCACTCAAGCAGGGTTACAGGGTTTGAAGACATGTGCACCATCGACGTGCAGTACGCCTTAGTACACGGCGTCATCGTGTCCCCCTGTAAGCAACTGGGATAAAGTGCCTTGCCCAACAACACAAAGCGGGTCGCCCGGGACGGGTATCGAACTCGGGACCTCTAGCATAGACGTCCAACAGTCTACCACTGAGCCACCGTGCTCCCTTGGTCATGATACCTAGTCCCCAATAGACTGGGAGGATATACTTAATCATTCATGGCCGACTGTCTCTATGATATCAGTTCAAGAATCAAATCTTCTCTTATAAAAAAGTGTACGACTACAAGGAAGATTGAAGCGATATCTTAATCCTTCAAAACAGATGAAAATGTCACAACTGGAAATATACGTTACAGGTTATTATTAGTTACCCCGTGTCTGATCACGTGGTATGGGTTTTTACCTACCCGAAGCTAGCCGTATCCCATGAGGCCGAAGGCCTCGTGGCATACGGCTGGCTTCGGGTAGGTAAAAACCCATACCACGTGATCAGACACGGGGTAACGAATTTATCTATTGACTTTCCGTTTTAGAAGTACAATCTATTTCATGTGTGAACACACACAGCATGAGATCTTTTATCTTCCATTGTTGAGCCATACAGGTTTTCTGTGGAATTTTTGTGCAAAAGAGTTTTTGTGAAAATATGCCGATATGACTAGTGTAAAAAAATTATTGAATTTCTTTTTTTCTTTTTTGTCTCAAAAACATAGCTTATGAACCCCACATTGGAGGGTACTCGACAAGCTCATTCCAATAAGGGGTCATGAGCTATATTTTGGAGATAAAAATTAAAATATAATGCATGTACACTGTAAAACTGGAATGACGCGTCTTCTACAGGGTATGGACAATTTGTAGATTTCGGAACGAGGCTCCACTGGGTATGGGGAATTTGTCAGTGGGTGGGCGGACGTATCGTGGGTTTCAATGAATATGGTCTCATACCACGTATCTATCAACCAATCAAATCAAAAAAATCACTTTAGTCAATAGATAAATTTGCATACGCACTTTACCCTACAGAATTTTTTAATTTTGTGTTTTGAAAGATGACTGGATGGAAATGAAGTATACAATGACTACAAATATAGGGGGGTACTTACTTGTACTCCTGGTCGTTCGTTCTTTCAAGAAGAGAAAGAAATGAGAAGAGAAATAGTTAATAAATTCATTAAAACTTTAAATATTAAATAAATTTTAACTCTTCAAACTTGAATGATTGTTTTATTTTTCATTTATCTCTTTAAAAAACATAATATTTTAAGTTGAAACAATAAATCTATATTCAGAAATGTGAATATTTAGTCGTTTATTATCAGTGAATATTAGTAATATATTATTTTATTTTATCATTTTACTTTTATAAAAATTTATAATTAAGTAGTTACTGAAGTCGTCTTTTCATTTATTGTCAAACAAAAACTTTTAGTTAGTTTATTTATTGTCAAACAAAAACTTTTAGTTAGTTCTACATAAAACAACAAAATGTACTTCTTTCGGTAACAATTATTATATAATTAAAGAATTAGCCTTTGTTGACATCTCCAGTCTGGCAACTTTATCTGTTATTTCTGGTGATGCTTCCAAACTTATACTATCCCCACGTCAAATTGTATCTCGCACTTGCTGTATAACGACCTGGCAGACATATGGAGAATACAACATGTCTGGAGACAGGTCATGCAATGAGAAGAATGATGTCGTACAACACAAACTAATTTCAAGGGAATTGATTAGGAAATTTTACTGGGCGACAGAAAACTCGAGTATTCTCTCAATGACACAGCAACGTGTGTCGTAGGCGACAATGGGAGGGAAAGGACATACACTACTGCGGATTAGGTTAATTTTAGAGAATTGGAGATTTTCTCCTACGAACCTTACCGAAAATCATAGTTGAAATATTTTGTGAAGGCGATAATTTCAAACTACACGATCTAAGCTTTGACTTTTTATATTTTTATTTTTTTTTTTTTTATTGAATTCCAAACACAGAAAATCAAAGGTAGAATGATACATACATACACAGAAGAACGACACACGCGTGTGAATGGGTTAATCGATATGGCGCGAGTGCCAGTGCGGAAGGATAAAACGAGAGGCCGCAGGCCTGGAGTTTTGTCCTTCCGCGATGGCACAAGTGCCATATCGATTAACCCATTCACACACGCGTGTCATTCTGTGTTTATTACACGCCTTCACGTCTATAAAAAACATTATTAGAAGGACACTCAGCAATTCAATTGACAACTATCAACAAAAAGAACACATTTTATCGCCAACCACATTTGCGAGGGGAAGCTATTTTACCATTTCGGCCCCTGAGTTCCAATATGTTCTATGTGCCTTTTGGCTGTCTTTAGGCACATAGAACACATTGGAAATCAGGGAACGATTTTCAGCTATCGCAAGCGATTCAAATTGTACTTGCGTTGTACGATTTGTAGAAAATTTCAGTGAAACTTCGCTTCTATTAATAAATAGTCCGTCAATGATTTCCGTGGCGCACATATGTGCGGAAAAGATTTTCAATTTCCGCACGGTTTAGTGTTGCTGTAGATGGGTATTACATAGAACAGGTATGCAATAAAAAAATTATTTAGAGTGATTGAACACTCCCATCGCGCTTCTCTGTTTCTTTCTTTCTTTCTTTCTTTCTTTTAACGACACTTTTAACAACCAGACAGAGTCATATCGTTTCGGCCAGTGTCACAAAGGGAAGAAGCACCCGACGGAAACCACAAAGCAGCGACGAGTAAATGTTGAACTCCCCGACTTATTACCCCGTCTCTTGCATGGTTAGAATTGGTTGGAGGATGGCATACTATCAAGATTCTGTACGGCACCACAGAGCAGGGATGGTACCAGAAAATACCAAACATAGATTTAAGACTCCCAACGGAGGACTACAATTCACAGAGCCGGCTTCCAAATGCTGCAACCGAGTATAGAAGTGGCAAGATGGAGTAAGGTATGAGATTGCGACAGACACAAAAATTAATTTTATAGAAGAGTCCAATGATCCTAATTGTTTGTTCAGTGATTCAGATTGAAGGTAACCTACAGCCTCCAGCCCTATCCATTGTCATGCATTCCACGTGTGAGATCCCAAGTATCAGAAGACATTCTGATATTTAATTAAATCTTGATGTTTTTTTCTTGCTGAATACCTGACTTCGTCTTCATGAAAACTGACAGAGTCGTCGTTAGAGTATCATCTGTGCCTATTATTTGGAAAATGAGACCCGGTTGATCTGAAACCACCCGGACGTGTATGGTCATCAAAATCGACTTTCGATAAATAAAGTTATCTCCCCTGAAATTTCAGTAGATGAGCGAGGAAGGTCCAATTAAGAAGCACGTATTTGTTGAGGGAACACCCGAGCAGTATAAAATAAACCCAAGTTTCATTTTGTTACTTTTAATAAACGAAAACAACAGACAGCGCACGAAGTTGTCTGATGTTTTCGCTTATTAAACGCTATAAAAGGTAACTTGGTTTTGAGCTATTAGAAGAACTACTTCACAGATAATCCGTCATTTAAAATATCTGTCAGTATCACACTCCTAACACTAGTTAATGTCCACTTTGGCTCCTTGTTCAGCGAATGTGCGTTTACAGTAGTTTGCAAGTTTTGATTCTTGGCAAATCTCATCCACTAGATTTTTGTATGAATGGAATGAACAGGGATGTGGCTAGAGGGTTTCAGTTGGGGGGGGGGGGGGGGGTGCTACCGGTGTAAATTCCAACTGTTAGTAGTTTCGATAGGTGGTTGCACTGCAGCGCTGGGTGATATCTTTTAACCATTTAACCAACGAATCGCCCGCATCCACCCGCGTAATAGGCAAATACAGCTGCTGAAAAAAATATTATTTTTCGAAAAATGTCAACAAAACCATATCATGTGACCCCTCTTTGGAACGAGCTCGTCGAGCTCGTTCCAAAGAGGGGTCACATGATATGGTTTTGTTGATTTTTTTTTTTTAAATTTAAAAAATGATATTTAAAATAATTAATTTTGAAATCGTCTGCGTTGGGTAAAGGGCTGGGTCAGAAAATTTACCGGATTGATGTCAGAGTCGAAATCTTGAGGCCAATGTCAATTTTAGAGTAGGAAATTTGAATCTCAAGTTTCCAGTTGGAAATAAAAGATCAAAATTTCTCATCATTAAGTTGGAATTTTAACATGAACAATGTTAATTTATTGAATTTCCAACTATTTGATTTTCTACCTCGGAATTTCCAACTATTGAAAAAAATACTCCTAGCTGGGAGGGGGTGAGACCCCCCCCCCCCCACCCACCCAACCGCCCACCCCACCCCCCTGTCGCCACAACCCTGGAAATGAACAGTTTCTGTATTATATGCCACGGTGCACACACTGTTGATGTAATGAACAGAAAAAAAGGTTACAGAACATCAAAAGATGGTGAAAGTGTCGTTCTTTTATTTTTAAATGGCTTTTGACAGAGAATAATAGACAAATGTTCAAATTGATTGGGAAAAAATTGTAAAAAGTGAGTTTCGGTATTTTTATACTAATCTACGGGAAAATGAATGACGTTTGTGATAGTGGCGGCGCCATGGGGGCGGTATGGGGGTGGGGGTGGCGGGGGGGTACTTACCCCTCCACTTTTATCGCCAAGCGTAGTAAAAAATACTATCATTTTAATTTTTGTATTGAACGTTGCGGTGTAATGGTGGGTATGCTTAATTCCATATTCCCAAGTGCACTAAATCAGAGAAGTTTTTAAATTATGTTTGTGTGTGCCCCCCCCCCCCTACACACACACATTAGCTGCAAACAACAAACAAGAGTCGAGGGCCCAAATTGCAACAAGGCGTGCCGCGTTCAAAAAGTCTGAAACATACCGCTCAAGAGTATTCGAGGGATGCTAGAATCGACAGCGTGTAACGCATCCGTTTGGAATGCAGCCTACTTTCTTTTTCGATTTGAGTGTCGTTTGGTGCTTTGTGCTCGCACTTTACAACAGCGTTCTTCCGTTAAAATGTCACCATGTACGACGTTTTCTATAACTGAAAGACCTAACCAATAAGTTTCAAAAGGATAAAACTGTTTTAATTTAATTGTCTGAGAATGCTCCAGAGAACACCATTTACAACGTAAGTTTTAAAAATTTTCTCAACTTCAATACCCAACTGTACCCCCTCAGTTCTGTAACTCTGGCGCCGCCACTGGTTTGCGCACATCGATGATACAAATTCGCTAAAATTTCGTAATATCTATTTTTATACCATGATTACCTATTCTACTATACATGAAAAGACTATGACAAAAATTTTAGCTTTACACACCGACTGCGGAGAACACGCCAGCAAAGGAATTTCAATAGTGAAAATTTATACCTAGAGTAGATCTTCATCCCTGTTGACCTTTGGTGACGCCGACCTGAATGCAAACTTGTCTAATAGTCTAGGCACATTAGACATAAAAATGAGAAAGTAAGGAAAAAAATCGGAGAAAGCTGATTTTTTTATATGTTTCCGGGACACACATTACGGATAAAGTGTGAAAAGACCCCGCGAATTCGAGTTGAGCTTTTTTAGTTATAGCGTTTTTTTGATGAAAAAAATTTTTTTTAAAAAAATTCGACCCAGCTCCATATTTCTCATTCTTATTCGCCTTAGTAGGGTGAGAATCATAAATATCGTGCTGAATTATATTGAGAATACATATCCCCAACAGAAAATGCCAACTTTGTACCAATCCTCACACTCAATGGTGAAATATTCACGAAAATGTACAAAATTACGAAACAAAATTTATTGTTTTCATACACACAACGGTACACAACGTCCATTAAATCAAATCTACGACTACTTTGGGAGTTAAATTATATATCCAAAATTGCAGAAAAGCAGTGGCTTTATAATGATATATAACAATAGTCATTTATTCCATAATGAACTGGTGAAACGTGTGAAATATTAACCATACCCCCTAAACTCAAATTCAAACGGCATCGACTTTTCTCATTCAAATACCGTATTATAGCATCATTGTTTCAATTTCCATGTTCGATTAAATCACATAATGTGGTGTTCGCCTACACTCAAGATGCATTGGCATGACTGGACGTTTGTCCAGTGACGTTTGACCAACCACTTTATATCAAAGCAGTGGAGATTGTGTCTTCGTCAGATAAGTTGACAAAAGTTTTCGTTAGACTCGGCGGCTTCCATATGATTATGTCATATTTAGGGGTAATTGGTTCGATCATGGCTGGTAGCGGCTTGGATGAACTTTGGGGGACTGTTTATGCTGGTGGGTCAATCCATCATTTGATCAGTGGTCATGCATATTCAAGAGCAGTTCGTGCCCATTTGCTAACACAAATTGCCATTACAAAACTTGTGTTTGAAGAAAGCCGAACACTAGATAACATAGACTGCACAGAAGTCAATGAAATATTCTGTGGACTTGCCAGAGGTGACTGTACATCAAGAAAGTGTCAACCATCTACTGTCAAAATTACACGAACTGCTCCAGAACGCGTCCGTAGGACGCACAGGAAAGCTTTGGGTACAATACTACGAGCAAATAGGTCTTCTCCAGTTGTTCTTGAGAGCAGAGCGCACAGGCGACTGGGAACTCCACACATATTGTGTTCGCAATATGATTCCAGTATTTCACGCAGGTGGTCATTTTGCATACGCAAAAAGTTCTCATCTCTATTTGCAGCAGATGAATGAGCTAACAGAAATAATGCAACAGGGTGATTTGAAGTTGTTCACTGAGAAAGGTTACTTTACCATAAGGCGCTCAGATAAATTCTGGGACGGGATATATTCTGATCAGACCATAGAGCAGTGTTTAATGAGGATGTTCAAGCTCCCTGGTGGTCTCACACATGGCAGGGGAATAACCGATAGCACTGTTGCGAAATGGGTACATGGACTACCTCTTTGCCTTCCGATATGTAATGCTCTCGAAAATTTTGTTCATGTTCACACTGGTCATGGCGAACAACATCGGGATCTCCGTCAAAGTTCACAATTGACTGATGCCAATGATATCACCAAATTATTGAACTGGCTCAGAGTGCATTCCCCCTTTCAGAATAGAGATCCACTACAATTAGTCTCTATAGCGACCGGGCTTGTGGCCGACGAAACTGTGAACTGTGACCAAGTTCGCAAAATTGGTGAATGTTGCGTATCGAATGTTGTAAGCAAAACGTTCAACGGCATCAAACTACGACGTGTTGACACTGTGAAGTCTTTCGCATCGATGGCGAATAGCATCAAAGTCCGTGGAAGTAAGGTAGTGATTGACCCCACAATTCTGTTCAACCGCATCACATGTGTTATTCAGTCACAAGCAGAGATGGAAGAGTATCTCAAATATGAACTCGCCCCGAAACCACCAGCATTGTTTGATTCTGCTGGAATGAGGAAGACACAGAAAAGCACGCTCGGTAAGATCCTCAAAACATACGGTTCCGAGCAAACTAAAATCCCAGAACATTCTCTGTTTGTTGTAGATGGTGGATTTTTATTGAGGGCAGTTGTATGGCCTAAACACTCGTCATATAAGGACATATGTACATCATATTCCAATTATCTAGTGAGACATTTTGGGGCGAACGTCGTGGTTGTTTTTGATGGTTATGCTTGTACAATGTCGACAAAGGGCATGGAACAAGCCCGTAGATCTAAAGTTAGGTATTCCATTGATATCAATATCTCACCCGAGTTACCAGCCACCACACCCCAATCCGATTTCCTTGCAAATGCCAAGAACAAAACCCAACTGATCGATCTTCTAATGCAGGAGCTATCTGCTATCAATATTCAGTCCAAGCAGGCCGAGGCTGATGCTGATGTACTGATAGCCGAAACTGCACTTGACATCGTTCAAGATGACAACAATGTTGTCGTTGTGGGAACAGACACAGACTTGTTAGTCATTCTTACCTCTCGAGTTCAACCGGGATGTAATATTCACATGATGTATTCCATTACCCCAAACTTACTAGTTTCAGTTAGTGAAATAGCAACCAAAATGGGTGACCACAGAAGCAACCTCCTTGTAGCACATTCTATAAGTTGTTGTGACACTACTTCTGCACTCTTTCGAGTTGGTAAGAAGAAAGTATTCAGTACAATTGTCTCCGATGTTACTAGCGACTCACAACAGTATGTCAACACAATTTTGGCGGATGACAGTACACCAAGTGCAGTAGCCGCTGCCGGGGAACAACTTCTCCTGATCTTATACGGGAGTAAAACTGTTTCCTCTCTCGACCAATACAGATATGTCACTTACAAGCGTTATGTAGCAAAATCTAAACTGAATAAACCCATCGACCTAGCCTCACTCCCACCAAGCAGCGATGCTGCACAACATGTCTACAGATGTTATCTCCAGGTCCAACAATGGCTGGGCACTTCGCTTCCTCCGACGGATTGGGGGTGTTCGCTAGACAATGGACTTCTTGTACCGACTGCAGCCACAAAGCCATGTGCCCCCGATAACCTACTGAATCTGATCAGTTGTGGTTGCAAGAGTGCTTGTACAAAAAGGTGTGGGTGTAAGAAGGCAGGACTCTCTTGCTCAGGTTTGTGTAATTGCAGTTCGGATTCTTGTAACAACCACAGAAACACTGTCCTGTCGGAAATTTCTGAGTTCGATGAATAATATGTATATAGGTCATGTCATTTCTGTATATAGCGTTGATAATAGTCAATGTAACTTAATCCATGTTGATTGATTTGTACATTCTGTAAATATTATTTATTGATTTTTGTACATTCTGTAAATATTATTTATTGATCTAATGCTGTCAGACACAGACGTGTCTGTTCGGTCCCAAGCCCGAAAATAGTTGAGTTCTCATGCTGATGAATTTTATGCCAAAAGGGGAACTCGGCCAGAAGCAGAGGGGGTCTTCCATAATGTCTATTTTGTAAGCAATGATAAAAGTCTTCAAATGGTGGTGGATTTTTTATCGTCTGTCCAACTAACATCCCGTTCTGTACTACGACCCTTTGGGCAAATCCGTTAGGAAAATCGTCATTTTTTGCGTAAATCCGATACTTTTTGTGAATTTTCAATAATTTTTCGCAGAAATTGTCACAGAATGCACATTTTCCTCTAGGTAAATGTATATTAGACATTATGTAGCTCGAAATACGCGTAAACAAAAAATACAGTTGGATCAATTCGAGGTTACAAAGTTCGTGCGATTTTTTTTGATTTTTTTCAAACGCGTTTTCGAAAAAAGGCTGTAGAAAAAAAAGCTCATCTGGGATTTTAGGGGACTTTTGTCTAATCGTTCAGTGACATGTACTCGACATTCCCTGAAAAAATCAGCTTTCTCCGATTTTTTTCCCTAGTGAAACCTAATGTTCTTGGGCTATAAATTTATCGCACGTCACCTTGCGAAGAGTGAAAAGGAAGTGGCAATAATTTATTACGTTTTTAAATGGGTTTACCTGATAAGATGCCAAACATTAACAAACATGCATTGTCTGATGTTAATAAAGCATCCATAACTCGAAATAGTATGTTATTATGTCATTAAAACGAAAAAGGCTCAATTTCTTTTTTTCATTTCGTTTCGGCGATAAACTTGACAGCGGAAGTACCGCCCACCGACGCTCGTGTAACCAAAAACAGATTCGCGCGTATGTTCGTCTGGTGCTCAGTAACATCGAGAAAAAATAATAGCGACTCTTAATAATCTGACGATCATGGTATAAATAAAATATACCCAAAGTAGCTTGGTGTTCCAAATGTTCACCACTCGTGGTGAAGTGGTGTTAACCGCGCGCCGTAGGCTCGCGGTTAACACCACTTCCCCACTCGTGGTGAACATTTGGTATATTGTATTGTATATATGTACTATTGTATATATATATATATATGACATTTTCATACCTTTAGTGTTAAACTTATTGACTGCTTGAGGAAATTAAGATGCGATATCTTTCCTATAAATCGTTTCCAATGACGAAAATTGTCAGTCAGTCATGTATGAAAATCGGCCCGATCCCTCTTTCAGCTGGCATGAACGGGTGATAAATCGTGCTTTGCTGGATGAAATGTCATAAAATTAAGCAATACAGCTTAACAGCAAACTTAACACAGCTTGTAGTGCCGTGTAATACTACATGTAAACAGCTGTATTACATAACAAATTCCAAGACAAAGAATGGTGGCAGACATTCCCCAACAAAGGATACTATAGCTCCGCATGTCCCAAATAAAGCCAAATCCCGTCATCGAGTTAGCGTGGCTCGAGGAATCGGTTAAAAACGCCATATAACATCCAATTACCTATATCTCTGACTTTCGCTAACGGATAAGAAAATCATTTTAATCGTGAGGACAAGCAATAAAATATTGCCAAATGCAGCTTTGCCAAGCGTGACACTATCAGGGACGTGGCGACAGGGTGTGTGTGGGGGAGGTATCACCCCCTCCCCCCACACCCACCCACCCAACCCTGGCCAAACTTTTCTATAGTTGGAATTCGGAGGGCAAGTCATGAGTAGTTGGGAATTCCATCTATCTGGATTTTACAGCTTCTTTGGCGATGCTGATGTCTCCTTTACTTCACAAAATACCAACTCGGTTTCAAATCGGCAAAAATTCTGACTGTTACTATTTACAACTACAGTGTACGCAATATCGAGCTTTATATAATACGTTTACTTATTGTAATAAAAAATCGCATCATGTAAAATCATTATCCTGAGTTAATTCCATCATTCACAGTTACAAAATGATGAAATATCGAAAACCGATCATTCCTGCATAAGATCAGATTTAATGTTAGGACAGTGTGAATTGCTCAAAGTTCTCAGCTTGAGCATTTGTTTAGCGCATATTCAATTCCCAGAATGATACCAAATTCTATCATAAATGTGTTGGCATTTTAGTTACTACGGTTAAAACTAGAAGTCCTGTTATGAAATGCGCATAAATAGCACGTTGATATGCGCGTTAATGTGCGCGTTATGGCCCAAGTAAAGCTATCAAATTCTGTACATATGGCCTGTGCACAAGCAATGTTTCAGCCAATGGACCTCCGGGTAACCCGGAGGTCCATTGGCAGAAACATTGCATGTGTTTGTTATGAGTAACCAGGAGAACCTGCCGTGCTTTGGATGCCATTCGATATGGCAATTGCGCGGGATTCCAACGCGCATTTAAGCCTACATACGCACACTATTCGGGACAGGACTTCTAGTTTTAACTGTAGAATCAATGTTATGCTTTCCCCCTCCCGGTCCCTCCCCCAAGTGGAAAGTCACTATCTTACCCCCCCCCCCCTCCCTCCCCACAATCGGAAACGTCTAGCCACGTCCCTGGACACTATGTTATTTTTCGTTTTCACATGAGAAGTAATTCTGAAATCCATCGGCAAGATGCAGGCATCTTCTATTTATTTATAAAATAGTTATGATCTTCACCACACGTGTCGTCAGAGTGGAAAAAGAATACTTGATAATGCGTCCAACAAACGGATAAGAAACATCTTAAATAGAGCCATGGCTAGAGATCCCACAAAGAAATATTTATAGTTAAAAATGGAATCTCAGAATCATTTCGTTAACAAATCATTTGAATATAAACAATGTGAATTAACAAGCATTAACACAGAGATACAAAATCAGGTTTTATGTAATTAAACAACATAACTGCAAAGATAATTCTCAGCTATTATTATTATTATTATTATTATTATTATTATTATTATTATTATTATTATTATTATATTATTATTATTATTAGCATTGGTCATTATTAATTTTAATTATTGTTTTAGGTGTTTTTATTATTATTTTTGTTTATTATTATTATTATTATTATTATTAATTATTAATTATTAATTGTTATTATTATTATTATTATTATTATTATTATTATTATTATTATTATTATTATTATTATTATTAATGTTATAATTGTCATATTTTGTTTACTATATAGACAAGCACAACCGGTTAGCATTTGAGCATCAAATAAGTAAAAGCATCAATTCGTGGACAGCATATGGAAGAAATTGTCAAGAGAAATTGGGTTTAAAGCATGGCTTTCACAATGTGCCTTATTTGTAATAATCGAAAACGCTTCTCGTATATCCGCCTTTCCCAGTGAAATTATGGTCTGAGACATCTTAAAAAATGATCGCGGGTTTCTACGTTTAATTTGACAGGAGAAACTAAGGAAAGGGATTTCAAACCACTAATCTTTATACATTTGCAATGAATATGAAAATATCGCTACTCAAACTACCACCCCTACCTCCGTACAATTACGTCAAGTCAATGAAGGCGTTAACTCCACTCATTCTATGGCACTTGGTTACGTGAAAGCTGTTACGCTGCGACTGTAGTCGCAGTGTAGTCGCAGCGTACCAACTTTCACTTCATCAAGCGTCACAGCGTTCACCTTGTACGACAACTAATAACACAATATCAACTTTCCCATCTCGGGACTTGTTTTTATTTTTTTTTTTATAATAACTGAAATAAGGAGACGGACTCGTATAAGCCCAAGGCTTTCTATCGAATCCTTGACTTTCTTTTTCCTTTTTTTATTAGGGTTTAACGACACATTTACAGCCAGGGTCATATCATGTCGTTGACAGTTTTACGGGTGGAGGAAGCCGGAGTACCCGGAGAGAACCACCGCGCAACGACGAGCAGCTGTCAACTCTTCAACATCCTAACTCTGAACTCTGCACCGCGGCACGGCACGGCAGGGTTAGATTGGTTGAAGACATGCGCACTTTCGACGTGCAGTACGCTTTAATACACAACGTCATCATGAAAATGAAAACCTTCGATATTTTTATTTTTTATTATTTATTTATTTATTTATTTTTATTACCTTTTTATCATTGTCATTTATAATGGCGACGGTTGAGACACTTCCTATATGTGACCAATGAGCGTCCCAGCAATCCAGTTGTATAGAGATCAGCGGCCTCAAACCACCAGCCCATCCAACGAAGAAGTACATGACAAAAAAAAACGTTCGCGTCTAATGTCAACAAACAGAAAGGGAAAAGATTAATTTACGATTTTGTTCTATACTTTCAAAAATAACAGAAAGATATTTTATCGCATGATCTGGTCCTTTCATGACCATTAAACTCATATTTTAAAAATGATAAGACAAGATCATTCAATAACAACCCGACAGTGGCCCCCATGTATACGGAGTTAAATTCGTGCACGGCAATTGAACGCCAACTTCTCGGTATTTGTTCAATTTCGTAACAAAGACACTTCCATTGACATTGCTTAGCAGCTTGAACCTTTGTTTCAATGAAGGTCAAATATGGATTTTTGCAAAGTATCCGCGACATTGGGGACTATTTTTTGGAGTGGACGCGCCGCCAAACTACGCTGCGAGTTTTCACAAAGTAAATTGAGGCCTTATCTTTATCGAAAACGCTGTTAAATTGCACATAACTGTGCCTCACGAATGTGTTGCATTCTTTTTTTGCATTGAGAAAATGCTCAAGTCAAACTACGGCTTCAATTTTTACAATGTAATTTGAAGCCTCGCGTAAAACATGGTAAGATTCTAGTCCCGTTTATCCCTTTACACTTTACGTAACAAACCGGTCGTATCCCTCCGCGTAATTTACATAGTGAACAATTGAAAAATAAAGTTAAACCGTTACCTAACTTGAAAAGCAGACGACACTTGCAAACAAAATTTTCCAATAACTATTTTTTTTCATTTTTTGTCTCAAAAACATAGGTTATGACCCCTCTTTGGAACGAGCTCGGCGAGCTCGTTCCAAAGAGGTGTCATAACCTATGTTTTTGAGACAAAAAAATGAAAAAAATAATGAAAATTAATTGGCGATCTTTGTGAATAGCGCTGGCCGGTTTTGGCCGTTACGTTGGGTAAAGGGTTAAACAAATTTCAACAAAACCATATCATGTGACCCTTCATTGGAACGAGCTCCTCGAGCTTGTTTCAATGAGGGGTCCACTTGATATGGTTTTGTTGACATTTTTGTGAAAATTGTGAGCTAATAACAAAGTTTGAGATCTTGTGGCGTTGGGTGAAGGGTTTAGTATATTTTATCGCGTTTTGGATGAAGAAATAAATAAAATCTTCAACCAATTTTCTTATAATAGAATTTACAAACCTCGTCCAGTAAAGTAGGCCAGAACTGATAATCTTCCATCTCAAATTGACAAAGATGGCAAGGGAGCTTTAAGCTCGTAACGCACTAGTACAATTTGGAAAGTAAGGTCGTTAGTTAATTTTTGGTGTAATATACAGATGTTGATGCATTTGTTATTTTCAGGAGTATAAAAAGTAAAAAAACAATGAATAATTTTTGTCATGCATTTCTCCGCTGGGCGAATGGTTTGAAAAAAATGCCTTAACGCCTGGTATGGGCCTTAAAAACATCCAGGAGCCTGTTAAGGGTGATTATTACCACTATCCATATGGTCGAAATGATAATCCCACAAAAATATTCCGTACGTTAATATCGTCTGCTCATCGGCCATCAAGTTTTCTTCAACGTTAGTATATCGTACCGTGAGGCGCCATCTGCAATGCTAAAGCTTTGCTGCACCCAAGGACGAAACGTTCATGTCTGGTTGAAAGAGTCAGTTGTTGAGGAAAAACATTCACAAATGAATTTAACCCTTTACCCAACGCAGACGATATCAAAATTTATTATTTTAAATATCATTTTTTGAAATTTTTCAAAAAAATTCAACAAAACCATATCATGTGACCCCTCGTTGGAACGAGCTCGATGAGCTCGTTCCAACGAGGGGTCACATGATATGGTTTTGTTGAAATTTTTTGAAAAATAATATTTTTTGAACTGCTGAATTTGCATATTACGCGGGCGGATACGGGCGATTCGTTGGGTAAAGAGTTAAAAAAATCATCGGAATGGCATCAAAAGCAAAAACAACTTCAATTTAAGTCTCAGTTTAAAAGTTTGCAGAAATTGGGGTTCCTTGAATTGGGACTCCAAATTTGTCCAAAATTTCCCCGGAATCCCTGTAACACAGTATTACATATCAGCCATTTGTTATGCTCTTTCTGTATTATATTAAGCACAAGTACATTTTACACGTTGGCTTTGTTGTTGAATTATTATACTTGGCATATAAAAATTGTACAGTTAAAATGCCATGCCTTAGACATTACTGTTCTGAAGTGTTATTGCTATATATATATATAGTTGAATGTTCACGGTATATTTAGTGAAGCTGCATGCTTTTAAAGGTTAAATTGCTTGAGGTTACGAAAAATCAGTTTCTTACCTTCCCTGAATTCGTGTGTTTCTTCCCATTTTCGAAGTCAGATACTCATGTATAATGCTTGTATACAAGGAAGATAGGTGTCCTGTCGACACATCGAAGCACAGCTGAATGGATGTGGGAAGACCACAAAGTGATATCAATAAAAATGTATAGGTTAAATATATGTACAATGTATGATGGATAATTTATATTCTTCAAGCCTCGTAGTTCTCATTTCGTCTCAGTAAGACACCCATAAATACACGCGCAATAGCATGCGCATGTGCAAATACGTCAGTACATATTCTTGTGTGCGTAAAATCCACTGTTATTTTGTACGGATGTATTTGAAACTATAATGGCTATGATTAACAAGAAGTCCTGTACTTTGTGGTAGAGTGGTGAGACTTCGCTCTAGAGTCGACGCGATGGTTGGAACAGTGATTGTGTCTGAGGTTGTTGTTAGAGAGGTCGTTGTAGTAGATGCTTTGTCAAGTTTTATAATCCACCTGTGCAACGCGAAGAGAAATAAGTCCCTCAGTAAACGTCATCACATTAGTGTGATTTCGTATATATTACTATAGTGTTACTGCCGTCCGGGCTTGAACGATACGATACTAAATTTATTCCATGTGTTTTTGTGTGATCACTAAGTATCCAAGAGTTGAAGTATGTCATCACTGAACCTCCCTGAAGATGGACACTCCCAGTTATTGTTGTTAGAACTGTGTACTTTGATTCTATTCAAAACAAACTGTATTTGAGTAGATAATGCCAGGGAGGAGTCGACCCCTTGTAAATGGTATGGTACTGTTTAAACGGCATAATTTACACCGATAACACGGGTCAAACAAGTGCGTGTGCACTCCAAAAAGATAATTCATTTAGCACCCCCACGTATATAAATATGTGCACTCAAAGGCGCGCAGGCAGGCAGACAGGCAGTCATGCAGGCGGGCAGGCAGGAAGTGGGCAGGCGGGCAGATGGGCAGGCAGGCAGGCAGGCAGGCAGGCAGGCAAGCAGACAGGCACACACACTCTCATAAAACTACAAAAGGTAAAGGAAAACGTATACTCGCAATTTAACCCCTTGAACCCTGGAAATATCTTCCATGTAGGTTCAATGGCAACAATTGGAAGAGTCCATATTCATTATTTGGGGGTGGACCAAATAATATTTTCAACGTGCATCCTTGGGGCTGCAAGTTGAAAATATTGTTGGACGTTGGTCCACCCCACACGTTCTCCTAGCAGCCATCCTAGTTGAAAAAATATGGCGTATGATATTTCTGGGCAGGAAAACGGCCTTTCCTGTTCAAATGGTTAACTCCCTGCACACCGATGTCAAAATATCTAAAGTTCAGGATGCAAATATTTCCCATAATGCAACTAGAAATTTAACCAATTCAATCTTGTTTGACAGGGCTCAATGGGCACTGTCAAACAAGATTGAATTAGTTAAATTCCCAGTTGCATTATGGGAAAAATAGCTACTTAAATCTGAATTTTTTGACATCAGTGTGCAGGGGGTTAAAACGATATTACTGAACGTACCTGTTGTTGATGACGTACTTGTTGCTACTAATGTTGGTGGAGTTGTAGTGGGCTGAGTGGTGGTCGGAGAAGCTCTTGTAGTGGTAGATGCTGCTTCTGGTGTCGTCATGGTGGGTACAGAGATGGTGGAGGATGTTGGAGTTTCCGTTGTTGTGGTTGTTGCTTCTGATGTCGTCGTGGTTGGTACAGTGATGGTTGTAGACGTTGGGGTTTCTGTTGTTGTTGTTGCTGCTGGCCCTGATATCGTCGTGGTGGGTACAGTGGTCGTGGTCGGTACAGTGGTGGTTGTGGATGTTTGAATTTCCGTTGCTGTTGTTGTTGACTCTGATGTCGTCGTGGTTGGTTCAGAGGTGGTTGGGGATGTTGAAGTTTCCGTTGTTGTTGTTGTTGTTGTTGCTGATGCTGTAGAGCAGAGAAAGTCTTAAAAACTGAACAGTTGTTTCTAGTCAAGTGTCGTCTGCCTGAACAGGCAGACGACACTTGACTAGAAACAACTGCTAGACCATACGTTTTGTGTAGTTATGTGACGTTCACTAGATTAACTTGTAGTTCCCAGTCGTGTACTAACTGAGTACAGCTATTTAGTCGGGGGCAGATCACCAAAAAAGAAGTCTGCCTAAACTTTTTGGGTTGAAGCTGGAGATTGAAAAATATCAATTCTAGGATACTTGGGGAGTTTCACTAGGTATGTCTCCGGGCTGGCCTTTGCCTATTGTGGCAGCCATCTTGAATTTCAGTATGGCCGCCAACAAAATCAGGTTTTTTCCAATAACTCAACCTCCAGATGGCGTAGAAGCATACTTTTCGATAGTGGCCAACCCAAATATTTTAGTTAGGAATGTACTGGGTAGCAGCGATCTTGAATTTCCAAATGGCGGCTTGTTAAATTTATTTTTTATCAAAAATAAACTACTTATACATTGAAAAATCATATTGGCTAATCAAAAATATTTCAGTTGACTGTCTGCAAACCTAACATGGCTACGACTATAAGGCACCCTCAACAGAAGTAAAAAATCCTATTATGTTATCTGCAGAATGTATGCTGATTCAAAGCAGCCATCTTGAAAATCTATCCATACTAGCCAGACATGCCAAAGTCATTTATGTAATCATTACTGTATTACCTGTTTGGGCAAAAAGGCGTTGTAAATATAGGAGGTAATCCCTTTTGTCCAAGACCTCACATGGCCATGGCATGCCTGACCAGTGTATAACATGGTTTATCTCTTTCTCCCTCTTTAGATCGTATCAATTCTAAAGTTATTCCAATGATACTCTGCCTCCGCAGTTTGTTCAGGTCGTGTGGGCGGAAGAAGAGGTCAGATATTGCACTGCAAATATAAGATTAAGATGTAGCGAGTTGAATGGTCACATGTATGAACGATTTCTGCGCGATGACCCGAAATGTTCCTGTAAACAAGAATATGAGGACTCTGAGCACTACTTTCTTTTCTGTCCAATCTGTAATACCCATAAGAGAAATTATGTTTCAAAGTATAGGCTACATTATTGAAAATATTAGCATTATCTTATCAGGAAATGAAACAACCACAGACTCAGAAAATATTCGCATATTTAGAGCTATACATACACATTACCATGATAATGTGCATGTCCTGTGATTTGTATGAGATTCGAGGTGGTGTCCAGAATGGAATCTCAACGAGCCGGCTTTGCCGGGGAGTTGTGATTCCATTTTTGGACACCAACGAGAATCTGATGCAAATCACAGGACATGCACTTTATCATGATAATTCTGGAAAGCTTTCAATTTCTAGCAGACAATAAACCCGATTTGGCTCATTTCTTGTCAGAAGAATTGTTTATCTCTAGCGATCTCGACGAAAAAGAAATCATTGTAACTGGAAGGTTTTCAGAAATCATAGAAACAAATTGTACCTCGGAAAGTGATGTCTCGATACTTTCAATAAATCACGAGGAGGTAGACACGAGGAATGTTCTCCGTGCCTGTTGTGTTGCAGACCAAGGCTATGGAAGAACAATCGTAGTTTGTAGAGATTCTGGTGGCTTAGTGATGTTAACAGTGTTCTATGGAAGTTTGGATGAAAGCAGGTACTGCCAAATTTCCGCTTATGATAAAAATTCATGACACAGCCTTGGACTACGATGTCCGAAAGGGACTGTTAGCTTTCGATGCACTATCCGGTAGTGACACAACCAGACAGTTTGCTAGAATTTCTAAAAGCTCTGAATTGAAGGTATATATTCCACACTTAAAACATATTCATAGGCTACAGCTGAATGGTGTACCACTCTCTAAACGGTTAATCGATTAATCAATGATCAACATCTTGATCGATCCAAAAAGCAATTGATCGACCAACCGTTACTTTTGAACTACTGTATTATATGAGTTAACAAAGGAACAAACTTGCTCCATAACAGACAGACATTGCCACACTGTCTCACATCAATTATATGAGACGGAGTAAAGCATGCAAGTCACTTGCTGACATACTTGTTTACTTGCATGATCATCATACTGTATCAGTAGCTGGAAATGGTCATTCTTAACCCTTCACCCATTACGGGTAGCAGACGATACTTGCAAAATGAATTCATGAATTACTAAATATTACAATTTTCGTCTCAAAAACACAGCTTATGACCCCTCATTGGAACGAGCTCAACGAGCTCGTTCCAATGAGGGGTCATAAGCTATGTTTTTGAGACAAAAATTTAAAACATAATAAATTTGATTGGAGATTTTTGTTATATAGGCCTAGTCGGCTTTGTTTGTTACGTTGGGTAAAGGGTTCATGCTGTAAATCATCAACGGTATGGCAATTATTCAGATATCTACTTGGACAAGTGATTAATCGGTTCACCAAAGTTAATCCATGTGATTAATCGATCAAGAAAATGCCTTAACCGTTTCAGCGCCACCGCTCTCATCTGAGTTATCATCGATGGAAAGTTTTTGTCTGTAAACTATATGATCCAATGTTTATACCACAACTGAATTTTTCTTCAAAGAACACTGTATTGTCAGTGGATTCTAAGGTGGTGTTATTTTCCATTGAATACCAGCTGATCATGTGATTTATCCAATGAACACCAGCTGATCACGTGACTTTTTGAACATCGCGCATTGATATTACGCACAACAGTCGAATTTCCATAGTCTATATTTAAATTAGTAATTTCTGTTTACGTTCTGAAAATAGACGGTTTGACCAACTCGACTGTGAGTTGTATTTTAGGCACTACATTGACAGTTTACGGGAACTATTTTGTATCAGAGGCTATGTTGTTTTGTTTCTATTTTAGGAAGAGAACTTGACCGAATTATGGTTTGTCAAGGTGGTGCCTTGTAGAAAAGCCAATTCGATATTCTGATAAATTGATCACGCGCAAATTTACTATGAATTGCTTCGCGTTTCCTGAAATTTGCACGTGATCAATTTGCTTCATCACCTCGCGGATTTCGAACAGTCAGGATTCAATTTTTATGTTTATTTCCTTCATAAAACAGAATTACTTCATGTCCAGACAATTTACAATGAATGTCGCGGTTCATAGAATTTGCACGTGATCGATTTGTTTCAAAACCTCGTGGATTTCGAACAGTCATGATTCAATTCTTAATGATATCTTCCGTATTGGTTCCGGAAATTCGCTCATCGAAGTTTTTCCAATGCAAGACCAATATTGACTAGTTGCCATCTACCAGAGATGCTCTGATATTACATTGTCAACGGGCCCACTATCAGAGCCTCGCGTGGAATCAGTGTGTTAATACTGCTCAGAACCTGCCATCATCACTTGGGTGTTGTGGTACATGCAGGATACCGTTCTGACACTACAGCTCTTGACAGCTGCTCCACTTCATTCCAATACCATTGAACTGAAGACATGTGGCTGCGGTACTGGAGAGGATGGACCTAGTTGTTGGTTACATAGATGTACAGTACTTGGGGAGTGTATTGTCACTAAATCATGCGTAGATTGGAGATTCCACTGAAGCAATAATTGCAAAGCATAACAAGCACAAGCAAAGTTCCAGCCAATGGACCTCCGGGTTAAACCCGGAGGTCCATTGGCTGCAACATTGCTTGTATTTTTTTGTCCATATGTAAAGAATTTGAAAGTGATACTTTGGGTGTTAACTCCACTATACGAGTGATTTAATTACAATCCACTCTCCACATACTGTACCTGTACCAAGAACAATATGTGCTGCACCAGTGCCTAAGAGTGAAACAGGAGCTGCATGGATCCATTCAACATAGTTTCCTATGTGTAGTTGCTTACAAGTATACGTGTTAGCATATTCAAGTAATGTGTGACATCTGGCTTCGTAATTTAATTATCTGAATTATAACAACTGCTGCATTTCAGCCATCCTGGAAACGCAGCCCCAGGCATGTCATTTATGTTTAGGAAGATAACATGAATCACAGATTTATGTTTATTCATTTTCTGGAGCCTAAAGAACCTAACAAAATAAACTTAACATTCCGCTATTGTAATATTCAAGATGGCTGCCACCCTGTGGATTTCTTAGTCATGTATGATTCCCCAATATTGAACATTTGGGTACAGACACAGAAAATTATGTCTCTACGACATCTGTGGATCAAAACATTTGAGAAAGCCTAATTTCGCTGGCGCCTATTTTCAAAATTCAAGATGGCCGCCTTGATAGCAAAAGCCATCCTGGAGATATACCTAGGGCCCTAGAAATGATATTTACTAGTCTCCAGCTTCAACCCCAAAAGTTTAGGATCAGCTTTATTTAAGCTCTTTTTAAAATCTGCCCCCTGACTAATTCGATGGTGCATTGTTCAATACCACTTGTTATGGATTCCTTCATCTTGTTTTCGCCTCTGAACGCCTCTGCGTATATAAAATGCCATTCAGAATTTTTCCTTTATATTTTATCTTTTTCTTTCATGACATAGCGGTTCGTTCCTCCTTGAATGGTATAACCCATCCAGGTCGTTCTAATAAAGAATAAGAAGCTCTCTTTGAAAGTGGAGAAAAAATTAAAAGATGTAATGCTCACATAAATATTGATAGTAATAGTTCTGTACTGACCCGCGTAAAATCTGCTACATATTGACATAACCTCTCGATCTATGATTCTTGTTCCCAGTTTACAGACTGGCGTGTAACCTCACCCACGACGTGATTTCCACCATTTGGAAAAGGAAGACCGGTGGTGGTTGAATTTTAAATTTTCTATGTTGCTGAAACTAAAATAAACTTAAAGACCAGCAGCGTTAGTATGTTTAAAAACTAATAGCATCTCCAAAGAGCAGCATTGGTTTGACGCAAATCAACCCTCTTCACTCTAATGTCAAAATATCCCGTCCTCTATATCTGTAAATGATTCACGAGTGGAAACGACCTTGTAAAAGCTTATAGCTTACTGTCGGATCCACAAACACTTTATTGTTATTGAATATTACTTATCGAAATTGGAAATAAAAACTGTTTAAACTAAAATAATTACATTGTTAATGTAGTTATACGTTTTGGGTCCAAATACTCAATTCCCATTGGTCAACTGGGTGAAAACGTCATGACCAAATGTAATTCATTTTCCAATGAATACATTTGGTCGAACTTTGACCCGCATTTACTGTAGAACGCAGTAGACAGAATGTAATTCGGGCGGTGTTTGGACGGGTTTTTAACTTTTAGCGCCTCTCGAAGTGATCAACGCCGCTGCTGTTTCTATGGTGACATTTCCCAACTGTGGCATAAAGCCCGTTACTAAAATACTCGTTTCCATTTCTAAAGTTGTGAAAATTAAAAATCAGAATTGTGCGCTTTGTATTTTGTGTGAGGGTGGTTTTTCGCCTCGTTCGTTCGTACATGTTTTATTTCGTCTTTCTGCTTTGTTGTTTGGTAAAATGTAGTTAAAACAGTTACGGAATGTAATTATAAGTTTATTTTTCCATAATGCAAATAGGAATTTAATCACTTCAGTCCTGTTTGACAGACAGGTTGAAAGTTCCATACTTTGACATTAGAGTGAAGAGGGTTGATGCAATAAACATTTAACCCACTGTACACTGATGTCGAAATATCAAAATGTCAATAAGTAATTTTTCCCATAATGCAACTGGGATTTTAACCCAGTTGCATTATGGGAAAAATTACTTATTGACATTTTGATATTTCGACATCAGTGTACAGTGGGTTAAATATTTATTGCATCAACCCTCTTCACTCTAATGTCAAAATATGGAAGTTTCAACCAGTGTATTTTTCCATAATGTAAATAGGAATTTAACCCTTTACCTAACACGAAAAGCAGACGACACTTGCAAAAAAAAATCTTGAATAACTATTTTTTTTCATTTTTTGTCTCAAAAACATAGGTTATGACCCCTCGTTGGAACGAGCTCGTTCCAACGAGGGGTCATAACCTATGTTTTTGAGACAAAAAATGAAAAAAATAATGAAAATTAATTGGCGATTTTTGAGAATAGCGCTGGCCGTTTTTGACCGTTACGTTGGGTAAAGGGTAAATCACTTCACTCAAAGATCTCTGTCAAACAAGAATGAATTGGTTAAATGCCAGTTGCATTATGGGAAAAATTGTTTATTGCACAGTTTAACCATTTCAACCCGATATTCATAGATTTCACCGACAAAAAAAGAAAAAAAACAAACTGTCCTTTAACAAGAAGACGAAATAAAGAAAAACAACGTGTGAGGTGATTCAGTAATAATTTAATTCCACAGCCCGATTAGACAATGGGAATCAATTATTACTTAAACTACCAGCACATATAAAATAGATTACCTCGTTTTATAGTGAACAATATTCAGTTAATATTCCCAAAATCGGTATGGAATTGGTTAAGTAAATGGATGCAAAAGCTATGTTATCATTAACAAATATGCTACACACCTCCTGTGACAGGCACGTTTGGAGTAATTGTACAAGCAAGTTTTTGGGGTAATTGTATTGTACCAGCAAGTTTTTGGAGTAATTGTGCACGCAAGTTTTTGGAGTAATTGTACACGCAAATTTTTGGAGTAATTGTGCATTCAAGAGTTTGGAGTAATTGTAAACGCAGGCCCTTGAGAGCAACTGCCTTGTTGCACGCAAGAGGCGATATCGCTTACACTCGATTCACTGCAATTATTTCTGTGTGAATTAAATCTTTTATCTCCGTAATTAACTTTCTGAATAAAAGTTAATTCTCTTGAATTTATGTGTATTTTGTTTGGAAAACTTCACTCACATTCTCCTTTCTAGCAACCCTTTTAATTTAGGAATCGATTAATCGTCGCAAATAATCGATGATAATCGATTAATCGTACCTAATGACCCCCCCTCTCCCTCTCTTTGAAGTCGATAAAAATGAAGTTCAAGTCAGTTGACCAACCTCAAGTAAACAGCGAAGACGATCCTCTTTTAGTTACATTCAAAGCTTTGATGTTCTGAACTTTTGAACCGTCAGTGTAACAATCAAGAGCGGTCGGCAGTTGCGAACTTCGCAACTGCCGACAGGTCTTGATTATTACACTGACGGTTCAAAAATTCAGATCATCAAAGCTTTGATGAATGTACCTGAAAGACAATTGCTTCCAACAGCTTCTTGTGGGTTTAACATCGATGTTCTTAACTCTTTACCGTTAGAAACAATAGTTTTTCATCCAATTTTCTTTTAATTATTAAACGTCTAAAACGGGATACAATTTACCGATTATTCGACAACGGAAAATACTAATCGATTTCGCCGTGACCGATCAACAGTCGATTAATCGTGACACCCCTATTAGAAACGATATAATTTATGTTTGGATTCACACTAACGGCCTGCTGTGTTCTTCCGAATTAGACAGTTGTTGTGACAGGAGATGGTTAACTTCATTATAAGCTGTTTAACATGCCGCAACCCTTTAAGCCTCCATTATTATGTTAGTAGCAATCTCAATAGAAATGGTCGATCACTCTGTTGAGCTTTTGATCCCATGTTGTATTTTGTTCTTGTTAGCTTAGTGTTGTGTGATAAAGTGTTTCGTTGAATCCTTGTATTTTTAGAGTTTGTGGTTTTTAAAATTTGTAAAAGCTGAGATGGGATGGATATTTCTGATCATTATAAAAATGTACCACGGTACACCAGATTTCAAAAACACATATTGGTGGATTTTTCCTTTTCGTAACCGTTATGGCTAACATGCCGGTATAACAGGAATTGAAGTCCGTAGGAACGTTAGTCCCTCTGGACTATTATTCCGCGGAATTATAGTCCTAGGTCTAACATTTCTAGGAACAGTAGTCCGCCGGACTACTATTCCTAGAAATGTTAGACCTAGGACTATAATTCCGCGGAATAATAGTCCAGAGGGACTAACGTTCCTACGGACTTCCATTCCTTTTACACCTGGACAGCTCCCACACCAAACCAGCGACTGTTTGGGTTTCTTTTTTTTCTCTTTTTTTCCTTTTCTAAAACAACCATCAAACTGGGGTTTCAGTATTACCATAAATAAGGCCACGTCTCTTAGCAAACACGGAGCAGAATTCTTATAGTTATGCACAACTCCTAGTCACCTTCCACTTTGAGGTTCTCGGGGATCTGAACCCACTACCCCGCTGCCAATGCGCACACTCAAACCAGATAAGACTACTGGCCCTCGTCTTCGACTCTCGTAAATTCATAAACAAATAAAGGTATTCGGTTCGCAAGGGATTTCAATCCCACATCGCCCCTGTGCGCCTTCGTCGTGCTGAAACGTTTCACTCATTCATTCATGTTAAGCCACAGCATTGTCTTAAACTATCATGGATAATGCTAAGTCCTAATGCCAGTACAATGGTACTATTCATCGCACGCAATGTCCGGAAGCCGAATCGAGGATATGTTTTCAAAATCCTATCACGTGTTTCCTGTTCAGGAGATCTGATGACAGAAAGAATATTCAATAAGGTTCCGCTTCCGAAATTACTTTGATTCCGTTCTGGAATATTCTGCTTTTTTGGCTCGATTTGCTCAAACAGATGGATTATCGTTAAATACCTGAGAGAAGACTGACAATATTTTCGCTTATAAGACGAGGTAACATCTGCAACACGAAGAGCTGTAAGATTCGATCCGAGAATCGATTCGATTTGATACTATTTCTGATTCGATCTCTTTTTAATGTTGAAAAGAGGAGGAAGAAGCCAAGGAGGCCACCGTGACCTAATCCAAAGCCCCCCCCCCCCTCCCCCCACACACTCACACACACCCGCGGGCGATCTGTCGAGGTTTGTTGTTGGTATTAAGGCACGCATAGTCAACCACGATAATGCATTGCAATGGCATTGAATGGCATTGAAAAAGCGGACAGAGAATTTAGACCCGATTGCGACTGAGTCGCGCTTCTGTCGAAATTATCAACATTTCTTCTCACAATACAGTAGAGATTCACCTGTAGAAAATAAAATGCGAAAATATTGCATATTTGATACAAAATTGGTTTGTTTGTCTTGATTCAACCCTCATTTTGAAATATTTTGTTTATTTAAGAAACAACTGTTGTTTTCCTTCGGTTTATGCGATATAAACCGAAAATTTTCAGTTAAAGTTACAGTACAGGCGCCGTGGACTGTTTGTAATCCACGCGTGGGCAGTGATGTCAACGCATGTGTTTCCCAGGTAATAAAAATAATCAGCATTAAAATTTTAATTAATGAAGCACCGGGTTGTACCCGGTGCTTCATTAATTAAATTTTTGATGATTATTCCTATAATTAGTGTTTTGGATCTAATATTATTGCGTCCGTGGAAATATTGCCCACCTGTGGAAAGTGACCAATCCATGACGGCCGTACTGTAATGTTGAGTGAACTGACTCACGACCCTCAGTGACAAGTATTGTCTTCTTCGCCTGTGTTAAATTCCAGTTGTGTTCTCGGGGGAGTGTCTTTTTGCTGTTCTTCAGGCAAGTATAATCTGCCATTCCGGTGATTTTGTTGACCCGATCGTTTCTATCATTCACAAGTATAGCCTGTCTCCGGCACGATCAGATCTGCTCCCCGCTTATTGTACACATCCAACAAACAAATGTGTCGGTATGATGGGGCAAAGGGATTGCCAAAGGTTTGACGTCTCCTACACCAGTCGGAGCCCAGACGGTTTTGGCCGAGCGTCATTGAAAGATTTGGATTCCACCAGGACGAGACGAGCCAAATGGGAATGTCTTGTGGAACCAGAGAGAAGTGTTTGATTTGCTGTTCTAATGTATTGTATATTTTCGGCAGTGAATATTATTTTTTCGTACGAGTGCAGTTCAGCACAGTCTGTTGCAATGGTATGTTTGAATTCCCAAATAAACTGTGATAAATCAGTCACAATCAAAAATACGAAAATCATTTACCAAGGCCAACAGCTTCTTATCTTTTACGAAGTCTGATAGGATCAAAAACTCAAAGGTGATCGGCATGTCAAGTTTGTCAACAAAGAAATAAAGTATTGAATTTAACGGAACAACATAGGGAATGCGGTGGCTCAGTAGGTAGAGGTTCAGGCTGCAAACCGAGAGGTCCTCGGTTCGAATCCCACCTGCGGCAACCGCGTTGTGTCCTTGGGCAAGACACTTCATCTCCATTGCCCGCGTGGGGGCACGATGACGCCGTGTACTAAGGCGTACTGCACGTCGATGGTGCGCATGTCTCCAACCAATCTAACGCGAGTTACGATGTTGGGGAGCTGGCAGCTGCTCGTCGTTGCTCGGTGGTTCTCTCCGGGTACTCCGGCTTCCTCCACCCATAAAACTGTCACGGTCATGATTAGCCATCGTGCATAAATATGTGACCTTAAACATCAATAAATAAATAAATAAATAAATGGAACAACATTAATTGACAGGATAAAATTTCTCGCTCACGTGTGAAGATAAAGTAAGGAACATTTAATGATGAACAAACGGCGCTTTTCCTCAAACCCATCTGTTCCAGAAGGTCCATGTACATGTACTAACCTGCAATACAAACTTTTTGCTCAAGTGAACAATATTTTCTACTATCAATAATTTATCTATTTATTTATCGGTGTTTAAGGCTTTACCCAACGTAACGGCCAAAACCGGCCAGCGCTATTCTCAAAAATCGCCAATTAATTTTCACTATTTTTTTCATTTTTTGTCTCAAAAACATAGGTTATGACCCCTCGTTGGAACGAGCTCGTCGAGCTCGTTCCAACGAGGGGTCATAACCTATGTTTTTGAGACAAAAAATGAAAAAAATTAGTTATTCAAGATTTTTTTTTTGCAAGTGTCGTCTGCTTTTCACGTTAGGTAAAGGGTTATGGTCACATATAACAGCACAGTGGCTAATCGAGACCGTTTCTACTTCGGATAAAGGTATTTAAAGTGCGAATGATTGGTTGAGCTGAAAAATGACAGATCTCCCCTGGAAAGTCTTCCAGGAAGACGATAATGCATTGGAATGGCATTGAAAAAGCGGACAGAGAATTTAGACCCGATTGCGACTGAGTCGTGCTCCGGTCGAAATTATCAACCCACATTTCTGCTAACAATACAGTAGAGATTCACCTGTAGAAAATAAAATGCTAAAATATTGCTATTTGATACAAAATTGGTTTGTTTGTCTTGATTCAGACCTCATTTTGAAATTTTTTGTTTATTTAAGAAATAACTGTTGTTTTCCTTCGGTTTTAAAATTTTCGGTTTATATCGCATAATCCGAAGGAAAACAACAGTTATTTCTTATAATTTAATCCGGCTGTAATATTAAAATATAAAAACCTTGTGTACGTGAACGAAAAACTTTTAATTTTCGCAAAAGACAACAGTCAAACTCAGGAAAGTGTGTCACAAACAGGTCACGTCAATCATTGTCAAATTGTTTGTTGTTTTGATTTTCGATGGCAGACGACAGATATTTAGCAAGTCACGTAACAATATCATTAAAAACATTTTTTGAAGTTCCCCCAAAATCATGTTTGGATGTATGATCTTTTTAATCGTCTCCCACTTCGGTATATTTTATTAAATTCAATTGTTCTCGAGAAATTTTCATTATATTCTCGCTGAATGGAGGCGATGAAAAATCGATCATTGATCTTTGTTTACAAGCTTGTTATCCATCTATCAGTCTGCCGTCACGCCCTCACGGTGTCAATTGGATTGAGTAGGCGGGGCTTCCAGAGTCTTCAAAGTTGGACCGAATGTGCGAAGGTGTATACATTCCAAATCATCACGTGATTTGGTTTATACGATTTTGACAATTTTCACTCTGTATGCTTTCAACCAATCAAACGCAGAGGCGGGGCAAATGATTAAATTATAATTTTTTGATTAGGCCCCACAAAGTAGATATTCTGTTTCTCATGCCATTTTGTAGTAAAACAGCATGTGGGCGGGAGGTTTTTCATTTTCCTTTTTATTTTTGTAATTATTTCTTTGCCATCAAAAGTTCATGTTCTTGGTTTGTTTTAGGCCTCCAAATCTACAGAACAGCATGGGTGGTGGCGTATTTCGTCCCTTGAGTGCTAGAAGGCTTTGCAGTGCTAAAGCATGGCAAAGCCTTGCTGCATCACTCAATAGACACATTTTTCAATTTTATTAATTTGGGTAAAATATCAGACATAAACTATTTAATTTTTATTTTTTTAAGGTTGCATTGGTTATAAAATGAGAGCACGTGGCAGCCAAAAGGACCATGCGGGAGCCCCCGAGAAACAGATTTTTAACTTTTTGAGGCTGACTTCCAGGCCATAGCATATAGTCCCCAATGAAAGATCTAAAATAGATTGATGGACTCAAGTGTCATATACCACGTGACTTTAAGAATTTAATATAATAATAATTAATTGATAACATTAGTCTGAATGGTGACTTTTTTGTGTAACGATAGACGGCGTTGGTCGAACTTTTAGGCAGTAGGTGAACATTCAGCTAGGAAAAATAGACATGGACGATCAGCACTTTACTCAATAATCGCTGTCCAGACAAGGGGGGGGGGGGGGGGCACTAAAAATTTGCAAGACGTGTCGTCCTATTTTTTATTCGGCTTCTTTTTACACCCACCCACTACGTGCAAATTTTCTACTACCGTTCGCAGACACCCCACCCCCCCCCCCCCCCCCCCACTCTCCCATTAAAATTCAAAATAAGCTTATAAACTTAATAGGCACAGCTGTCTTTAGGGGGTTTTCATAATGTTCTTAACTCTTTACCCAACGTAACTGCCAAAACCGGCCAGCGCTATTCTCAAAAATCGCCAATTAATTTTTAGTATTTTTTCATTTTTTGTCTCAAAAACATAGATTATGACCCCTCATTGGAACGAGCTCGTCGAGCTCGTTCCAATGAGGGGACATAACCTATGTTTTTGAGACAACAAATGAAAAAAAATAGTTATTCAATCATTTTTTGGCAAGTGTCGTCTGTTTTTCATATTAGGTAAAAGGTTAAACTGGTACCACCAATTTAAACCCCTGTCGGCTGCTGTGGGTCCCAAGCTACAAATGACAAGCTGTTCATTATCAGGCTTGGCCAGAGCAGGTGTGCATATACGGGAACAAATTTTCATTTGAATTGTTCCCAAAATATTGTCTGCACATTTTCTACATTTCGAACAAGACACCCACCCCCTACTAACGTGTGACATTTTCCCAGTTTAAGCCCAATATGCTCACATATAAAGCCTCCTGGTGTTGTATTTATGTTAAGAGTGTGATGTACAACATCATCTTTAAGGTTTGAAACACAAATGATGGTATATATTAGCTGATATATTGATATATTTTTAAAAAATTCAAAAAATTGCACAAGTTGGAATTGCACATTTTTGGCGCACTCAAGAGACCCACCCACCCCCTCGTCACGTCTTGCAAATTTTTGGTGGCCTCCTCCTGGTCCAGACTTTATTAAAACCCTTTTCTAACACAGCTTGCAGTCGATACTTACACACCATTTTTTTTACTTTTTGCCTTCAAAAATTCAAAAAATTGGTGTGTAAGTGTCGACTGTACTTACACACCAGTTTTTTTTACTTTTTGCCTTCAAAAATTGAAAACATTAGTGTGTAAGTGCAGACGACACTTACACACCAATTTTAAGTGTCGTCTGCACTTACACATCAATTGTTCGGAGCTCGTTTCAATGAGGGGACATAAGCCATGTTTTGGCGACAAAAATTTTAAAAATAATGAATGGCTACTTTTTGTGAATAGAAACGGTTGTATGTGGCCGTTATGTTGGATAAGTGGAACTTTTGAATGTTTTGCTTCTGAGACTATGTTGTGGGTTCTTATTAAAAGGAGCCTAATGTCGTGACATAGGCTATGTTTTGGGTGCACAAAATGACGAATTCCACTTTTGTAACGCAAGTGATTGACATCAAGTCTGCATATAGTGCTGGGAAAAGATTGGGATCTTGAGGAGGTTGGTAGTTTGTTCTTAAAGGTTTGTCGCTTCAGATCTAGTTTCGTGAAACAGTCATTCAACGTCATACAAATCTTTTTAAGCCATTTTGGATATTTTTGTCCCAAACAAAGTGTTTTGGTGCCAAGACGTTAATGGGAGGTGGTGTTTTTTCGCTGTCTGGACCAAATAAATGGATCAAGTTTTGAAAAATAAATTGGCAATCATTTCAAGATGAAAGCACAATTGGTCACGAAAAAGTCCGACAGATGTACAGAAGTTATGACGAAATCGTCGATAGGCGAAATGTGCAGTCACTTTGGTTATATCAATGTCACTGATTCAACTAATGATAAAGCGGAATGCTGTAGGTACGAACACCTGTTGTTGCACTTTGATAATAACAGGTTAATCGCCTGATTACTTGTTAATCCGCTTAACTTAGCGGAGCGCAAATCTTTACAAATGGAGGCCTTTAATTAGATAAACACTTCAAACCGTCGCGAGTCACTCGCGACGGTATGAAGTATTTATCTGATTAAATGCTGCCTTTTGTAAAGCTAGCAACCTAAAATGGTATATATTTATTGGTGTTCAAGGTCACATACGTATGCACTATGGCTAATCGTGACCATGACAGTTTTACGGGCGGAGAAAACCGGAGTACCCGGGAGAGAGCCACGGAGCATCGACGAGCAACTGTCAGCTTCTCAACATTCTAACTCTGTTCAAGCTCCACTAATGCTGGGTTACAGTGGTTGAAGACATGTATACCATCGACGTGCAGTACGCCTTAGTAGTCATGTTGCCCCCATGTAGGCAAACGGGATAAAGTGCCTTGCCCAAGGACACAACACGGATCGTCCCGGACGGGGATCGAACTCCGGATCGCTAGCATAGAAGTCCAACAGTCTACCACTGAGCCACTATGCTCCCACACTTTGGTAATAAGAGACTGATCGCCTAATCATTGTTAATCCACCGAGCTTAGCGGGGCGCAAATCTCTATAAATGGCGGCATTTAATCAGAAAAATACTTCATACCGTCGCGACTGACTCGCGACGGTATGAAAAATTTGTCTGATTAAATGCTGCCTGTTGTAAAACAGGCAACCTAAAATATTTTATCGCGGAAAAAATGATGCCTCCTCGGCACTCAACAAATAATGTTGAAAGTTGGATCAAACACCATTTCTTGCACCTGTATTCACAAAAAAATCCACTAGGTTTGGATGTGTGTTTCCTGAAAATAGGTTATTGTTTCCGTTTTTATTGCTGGATGACGATTCCCTTGCACCAGAAGTAAAGAAAAATAATTTGCTTTGTTTGTTTCGTCATCCATCCCGCGATTCATTGCTGCAATGGCCTTCCTTAACAAGAGAAAGGAAATTTTTGTGGAGCCAAAATGTTAGCCGCCGATGAGGTTTTGGTGACAAATCAAAATGTTTAGTGTTTTGTGGATAAATGAACACTGCAATCAACATATTCATGAGCAAGTGAGTCAAATGCGTGTCGCATCTGTTATTCGAGTGTAAACAACAACGAAATATGAAATAAGTGGAAAACTCACTTTCTGCGCAAATCTGGGCATCAATTATCGTCACCGAACTGGAAAGCTCTGGATACGTGAGGACGGGGTATATATGGGATATATCAGTTGCAATTGTAGCCATCTCTATGGGATCGAAGTTTTGTCCAATACTCAATGAAAAGATGGACACTCCCAAAGCTTTCAATTCTGCAGCCTCAGAAACAGTCAAACCTCGATTGGAAGATGCTTGATCCGTAACCACAACAACCAATTTGCGTGCGTTTGGTCTGGAACCAGCTGTATTCAGATTTGTTTTTACAAACGCAAGAGCCAGGTCTGTCCTTGGGTCTCCACTTCCAGCTGTTACATTCTGTAATGCACCTTGAAGAACCTGTAAATCGCCTTCTGGATTCGTAATTAATAATATGTTGGAATCATAAGAAACCACTCCGATTTTCACCATATTCGCCGACAGACATGCCTTCGCATTTATGGCCGATGCGAATCCCATTACAAAGTTTTTCATGTCATTTATTTCTGGTACTGTATTCGTCGATGTTTCAAGAAGCAGGTACACATCAGCTTCGCACATACCTGAGCAAGCTACAAAGAAAATAATATCATCAGAGCTATTGTTATGGTTCATATTGGGCAACATCAATAACGCGACCGAAAGCTCCATCACCGCCATAGTACGAATCACTGTTCAGCGCCGGTGTAAAAGGAATGGAAGTCCGTAGGAACGTTAGTCCCTCTGGACTATTATTTAGGGCTGTCACGATTTTTTAATTTAGGAATCGATTAATCGTCGCAAATAATCGACGATTAATCGTACCTAAATGACCCCCCCTCCTCTCCCTCTCTTTGAAGTCGATAAAAATGAAGTTCAAGTCAGTTGACCTACCTCAAGAAAACAACGAAGACGATCCTTGAAAGGTGCATTCAAAGCTTTGATGTTCTGAACTTTTGAACTGTCAGTGTAATAATCAAGACCGGTCGGCAGTTGCGAACTTCGCAACTGCCGACCGGTCTTGATTATTACACTGACGGTTCAAAGTTCAGAACATCAAAGCTTTGATGAATGTACCTGGAAGACTATTGCTTCCAACAGCGTCTTGGGGTTTAACATCGATGTTCTTAATTTTTACCTTTAGAAACATTAGTTTTTTCATCAAATTTTCTTTTGATTATTAAACGTCTAAAACGGGATAAAATTTGCCGATTATTCGACAACGAAAAATACTAATCGATTTCGCCGTGACCGATCAACAGTCGATTGATCGATTAATCGCGACAGCCCTACTATTATTCCGCGGAATTATAGTCCTAGGTCTAACATTTCTAGGAATAGTAGTCCGGCCATACTACGAATCACTGTTCAGCGCCGGTGTAAAAGGAATGGAAGTCCGTAGGAAGGTTAGTCCCTCTGGACTATTATTCCGCGGAATTATAGTCCTAGGTCTAACATTTCTAGGAATAGTAGTCCGGCCATACTACGAATCACTGTTCAGTGCCGGTGTAAAAGGAATGGAAGTCCGTAGGAAGGTTAGTCCCTCTGGACTATTATTCCGCGGAATTATAGTCCTAGGTCTAACATTTCTAGGAATAGTAGTCCGGCCATACTACGAATCACTGTTCAGCGCCGGTGTAAAAGGAATGGAAGTCCGTAGGAACGTTAGTCCCTCTGGACTATTATTCCGCGGAATTATAGTCCTAGGTCTAACATTTCTAGGAATAGTAGTCCGACCATACTACGAATCACTGTTCAGCGCCGGTGTAAAAGGAATGGAAGTCCGTAAGAGCGTTAGTCCCTCTGGACTATTATTCCGCGGAATTATAGTCCTAGGTCTAACATTTCTAGGAATAGTAGTCCGGCGGACTACTATTCCTAGAAATGTTAGACCTAGGACTATAATTCCGCGGAATAATAGTACAGAGGGACTAATTTTCCTACGGACTTCCATCCCTGTAACACCGATTCTGTCGTGGTCTGAGGAGTGGCACATTTTAATCGCGTGTCATGAGGCGAGGAATAAGGCGGCGCACGTAGCGGCGAGTAGAGGGCAAGCATGAGTGGGGTGGGGAAGGGGGTCCAACTCTCGTCGATCGGGCCTGAAAAGTTTGGAAAATGGAAGGTTAGTGTTAACCCCCGGTGGCGTCTTCGCGGTCGTTATAGTCGTATGGATGGGATGCTGAGACGATGCCACGTATGTGTGTGGGGGAAGGGGGGGGGAGGTCTGTCCCCCAAACTATTCGTCAAATTTACAATAATTAGAAATTCGAAGCTTTCAATTTGAAAAAGTTGTCAATTGTGGAATTTTTCCAAACATTTCAAAAATTTGGATCAAATATGTAGTTTTTAGACTGAAAAGCAGTGAAAGTCCTCCAAATATTTAATGAATAGTAGTAAAAATCTCCCAAAATTGTTTTGTAGTTGGAATTATTAATCTTAACCCTTTAACCCTTTACCTAATATGAAAAGCAGACGACATTTGCAAAAAAATCTTCAATAACTAATTGTTTTCACTTTTTTGACTCAAAAACATAGGTTATGACCCCTTGTTGGGATCATAACCTCTGTTTTTGAGACAAAAATGAAAAAATAATGAAAATTAATTGGCGGTTTCTGAGACAAGCGCTGGTCGGTTTTGGCCGTTACGTTGGATAAAGTGTTAACTAAATAATCATCGCATCCACCCGTGGAATTTATTTACAAATTCGGGCATTGAAAAAAAAATCAAAATATTTCAACAAGACCATATCATGTGCACTCTCAAAGGGACGAGCTCGACGAGCCCTTTTCAATGATGGTCACGTGATATGGTTTTGCTGAAATATTTCGAAACATTTACAAAAAAAATTAAAAGAGCAAAATTTGATGTCGTCTGTGATGGTTTAACCCTTTACCTAACACGAAAAGCAGACGTCATTTTCAAACAAAATTCTTGAATAACTAATTTTTTTCATTTTTGTCTCAAAAACATAGATTATGACCCCTCTTTGGAACGAGCTCGTCGAGCTCGTTCCAAAGAGGGGTCATAACCTATGTTTTTGAGACAAAAAATGAACAAATCATAAAAATTAATTGGTGATTTTGGGGAATATCGCTGGTGGGCTTTGGCCGTTACGGTGGTAAAGGGTTAAAACCAGAATTTGAAAATGTGTGCTGGGGATTATGATTAAACATATTTTATTTGCAAACAAGAAAGCAAAGGGATTCGATGACATATGCTCAACACCACCCTAGAACGCGGTTTGTTCCGCGAATTTCGGCCACTTTATGAATGTTGAATAAGGAACTGAGAATAAGTAAGTGTAAGATAAAAAAAATGAGTTACCCAAAGCAGTGGAGTTGCGCCCGACTCTGGATCCGTCGACGCTGTCACTGAGCATTTTCAGTCAAATTCGCAATTCAGCAATGAAGACTGAGTTTAGGATTTTCCACCCATGTTATCGAATTAGTTATTGCCAAATATTCAAAGCGCTGACAAACGAGTAGCTTCATTTATGCCATTTTCTTTTCTTTTCTGATTGGCAGACGATTCGTCGAACACAAGGAACTGATAGGACAAAATGAATATCATGATCGAATGCTGCACCGCTGACGTATAGGTCCTTGCCTGCGCATTGTTGTGTTTCCTTCTGCTCATATGAAAAGTGTTCCTTATTTTTGTTTTATTTGGTGCATGCGGAGGTTATAATATTAGAACATGCGAGTCGCCGATGTCATTAATCCTCAATGTGATGTTACCAGTATATGGGAGGTAACTCTTTTCGTGTCCAGGAACATTAAATTTCTCTTGACCCATTTGCACATCTGCGGTATCGTTCATTTCACTTCAATGGAAACAATTGGAAGAGTCCATATTCATTATTTGGCGGTGGACCTATTAATATTTTCACAGGCTGCTCGTTAAAAATATTGATTGGTCTACTTCCCACAGTCATTTAAAAGCTTTCCGTCTTAAGGAAATTATGACGTAATAGTATTGCTGGCCGGGAAACCCGTCCTCTCGGATTCCAAAGTTAAACTCTTGTCTTTTTTAATATTACTTGATGATGTGATTCGTGTCTGTTACCTCGTGAGTTCGTCGAGGGGGTGGGGGGGGGGGGGGGTATAACATGACATAAATGAAGTTAATCGTTTGTCAATCATTACTCAAATAAAAATAACCGATTGCCAAAATAATAAGTTTGCAAATTCTAAATTCAAATAACGATAATTTTGCTAAGTACACACTAAAAACTAAAGTGCTAAAACTGACACTTTCAAGGTGTTAAACCCATTCTAACTCTTAGGGTTTGATTTGAACACTCAAAGTGCAATGCTTCAAGCACTTAGACATTACAATCGTCAGACATCTGAAACTTGAATGGATGGCACTTCCCATGTGTCTAGCATTGGTGGTTCTCCCAGAATCGTCCATAATTTGATTTGCGCTTGGTGGGTATAATTAAAAGGAGACAACGCAGATGACTCGGATCAGGCTCGAGAGTTCGAGCCTGATCCGCGTCATCTGCGTTGTTTCCTTTTAAGTGTCGCGACATTACACTTGTCAAGTGGTATTATTGTAACACCTGTCAAGTTCTGGGATATCTACACTTGAACAAAGTGTTAGTTCAGCACTTAGTAAGTGTTAAATACAGCACTTCAAGTGTAGTTTTTAACACTTTAGTTTTTAGCGTGTATGCCACAACTAAAAATATGAGAGTGTATAATTTGGTAATGGCCCTGCATGAAAGGATTCATTAGAATTAGTTCATTTGTTCATTTATTTATTTATTCATTGGAGTTTAACGGCACTTTCGACAGCCGGAGTCACCTCCCGTCGGACAATTCTACGGGTCGAGGAAGCCGGAGTACTTGGAGAGAACGATCCAGCAACGACAAGCAACTGTCAGACTCTCCAAAGTACTAACTCAGCACAAGCGGTGTTAGCATTGGTTAGAGAGAGGTGCATCATCGACGTGAAATACGCCTCAGTACACAGTGCCACTGTGTCCCCGCGTGGCCAATTGGGATTAGGTGCCTTTCCCAGGGACACAACGCAGTTACTCCTGGCGGGGATCGAAGCGTGAACCTCTCGGTTTGAAGTTCAATGCCGTAACCACTGAGCTACCGCACTCCCAGAATTGGCTCATAAACCTTGAAGTGATTTTACCCAGGTCACTCCTCTTCAAAAGCAATATTAAAATTAATTATGTGTATGTTTCTTCTAAGGGACGTAGAACTCAGTATGGAGGTGTGTGCGTCGATGGGGAATGAAAATGTGGTAATGTCCAATTATTCTGCTCATTCGTGTTTTGTTTCCTTCTTTATTTCATGTTATTTTGACCCTTTAACCCTTTACCCAACGTAACGGCCAAAACCGGCCAGCGCTATTCACGAAAATCGCCAATTAATTTTCATTATTTTTTCATTTTTTGCCTCAAAAACATAGGTTATGACCCCTCGTTGGAACGAGCTCGTTGAGCTCGTTCCAACGAGGGGTCATAACCTATGTTTTTGAGACAAAAAATGGAAAAAATAGTCATTCAAGATTTTTTTTTTTGCAAGTGTCGTCTGCTTTTCATGTTAGGTAAAGGGTTAATACTTTTGTACGCCATATGACGTACGAAATCAAACAGCGCGTTGAAACTTTGTGGTCATTTGTTTTGCTATAAATTTTTGAGAAACAGTGTACACCAAGTCGCTTAGGTTTTCGATAAATTTATGGATAATGGCCGATTTTCCAGAAGACGTTGGCCCGCTTACGATGCAAGTGAAGGGGTTTGATCAGCGTGGGGGTCCATCTTCTATACTGAGCCGAGATTGTGATATCCACGGACTTTTTATGGATGGGAGGGGTTCAAGTGAGGAAGCTCTTCATTTTTTATGCGATGTGTTTGTGTGAAAAAGTATCTCTTTTTAAGAATTTGGGTGCCCTTAAAAGGGCAGGTGCGAAGCCGGGTGTGGAGCTGCTATTTTTGTAGTTGATCGGTCACAACATCCAACGGTCTGTCTCTTACACGGCCCTTCTCCGGTTCTTTGGAAATTGCTTCTTCCAACAACACATCGTTGAAATCTTCTGGGTCGATATCATGGATATCGATGGCTACCCCGCGTAATTTTGGTGGCTTCGGAGAAGTGGCTGCATCTGGGTTTTTTGTAGGTCACTCCTCTTCAAACACAATATTAAAATTAATTATGTGTATGTTTCTTCTAAGGGACGTAGAACTCAGTATGGAGGTGTGTCCGTCGATGGGGAGTGAAAATGTGGTAATGTCCAATTATGCTGCTCATTCGTGTTTTGTTTTCTTCTTTATTTCATGTTATTTTGACCCTTTAACCCTTTACCTAACCTGAAAAACAGACGACACTTGCAAAATAAATTCTTGAATAACTAATTTTTTTCATTTTTTGTCTCAAAAACATAGGTTATGACCCCTCGTTGGAACGAGCTCATCGAGCTCGTTCCAACGAAGGGTCATAACCTATGTTTTTGAGACAAAAAAGGAAAAAAATAATGAAAATTAATTGGCTGTTTTTGAGAATAGCGCTGGCCGGTTTTGGCCGTTACGTTGGGTAAAGGGTTAATACTTTTGAACGCCATATGACGTACGAAATCAAACAGCACGTTGAAACTTTGTGGTCATTTGTTTTGTTATAAATTTTTTAGGGACAGTGTACACCAAGTCGCTTAGGTTTTCGATAAATTTATGGATAAAGGCCGATTTTCCAGAAGACGTTGGCCCGCTTACGATGCAAGTGAAGGGGTTTGACCAGCGTGGGGGTCCATCTTCTATACTGAGCCGAGATTGTGATATCCACGGACTTTTTATGGATGGGGGGGGGGGGGGGGGGGGGGTTAGTGAGGAAGCTCTTCATTTTTTATGCGATGTGTGTGTGTTAAAAAGTATCTCTTTTTAAGAATTTGGGTGCCCTTAAAAGGGCAGGTGCGAAGCCCGGTGTGGAGCTGCTATTTTTACAGTTGATCGGTCACAATATCCAACGGTCTGTCTCTTACACGGCCCTTCTCCGGTTCTCTGGTAATTGCTTCTTCCAACAACACATCATTGAAATCTTCTGGGTCGATATCATGGATTTCGATGGCTACCCCACGTATTTTTGGTGGCTTCGGAGAAGTGGCTGCATCTGGTTTTTTTGTAGGTCGATAAACTGTTGCATTGTGCTGGTTAAAATGAGGCACGAAAAGTCTCTCTGTGAGTACTGCAAGTGTAGGTCGTAAGGTACGTTTTATTATAGTGGACTAAATCTTCCTTTCTCGCGTAATTTTTAAAACAGTGTTCGCATTGAAACCATTTTCTTATTGGTGATTGCCCATCGATGGGGTGACTTTCAAACTCGTGACGGTTTCTGTCGGACTTTCTCGAATACGTCTTATCACAGAATCGGCAGTCAAACCTTACCTTCTCTTGGTGATACTTCTCGTGTCTAACCTTATTGCCTTTCCTTGTATATATCTTCTCACAAAACTGACATGAAAACTGTTCTCTCACGTGCGTCGTCTTTTAGTGGCGATTCCTGTTTAGTACCGATGAAAGGGTCTTGGAACATACGCTACAAGATAAATTCTCCTTCGTAAAATGGTTGTCGCTTCTGTGGTAGATTTGACAAATGATGCTTACGCTCTTCTTCTCGGCTGTAACATGAAAGCGAGCGAGTGACGGATACCCTACCAATGGCGCCTATGGACATGGTGTTGTATATTCCACTCTGCAAAATTAGCCAACCACTGAGAGTTTGTTAAAATAAAGAGATGTGCAGTGTGTATGTGATTGTGTGTAAAGGTGGATGGGTTTGTGAATGGGCATGTGTGTGGTGGACTGGGGTAGAAATGGGAGTAAAAGTCTATTCAGGGGCACATGCCTCCTATGCCCTACCCCTACCAACTGTTCATAACTGTCTGTCGGATTACAAGGAGATCAGAAGTATTTCTATCATGATCCAGTTATTAGGCCACGAAAAATAAATTAATTGATTCTCGGGCATTTTTTTCAAATCATTGAGGGAGGGAGGGAAGTAGTATGTCTCGTATGTTTGAGTCCTTGTTTGCAGGACCTCGGTGCCGGACCTCGGAAGTGACGTCATGTCACATGACCTAGTGGCGCCATGTTGTGTTGTCATGGTAACCCGCGTGAGTGGGCATGTTGTGACGTCATCGCCATACTGATACATGGTGTTAGTACGCATGCGCAGCACGTGTTGTTAAGGTGATACGTGTTTCCGTCGTCCAATTTGTATACTGGAGGCCGCCATCTTGGTTTCTATGGTAGCACGTGATTGCTATATTACTCAAAGGCTTACAAGAAGACAGGGGTATGTTCGGAGGGTATGTTCGATTAAATCGGAGTAAATCTAATTTCCACAAACAACCCGAAAATTTTTACTATTTCTAATTCTTTCAGAATTCTCTGCTTCTATCTATATATGCAATAGTTTTCGTCTATCTGGTCATGTTCCTTTGGTCTAGAGTATACTCCAGTAGCGTAGAACAGCCTATTAGTTGGAGCAGTTTACCTTACTATTACTATATTTAGCAATTTATGGTCTATTCTTGTTAGTTCTCAAGGACTCAAACATACGAGACATACTACTGAGGGTTTTACTTTTACTTTTTATTTTCTGTTGCAAAAAGTGAGTAAATTTGGAGAGGATTTCGACTGTCTTTTTACACAGAAAAATGCAGAAAGTGAATATTTATAGAAATGAAATCATTTTGAATTTGAAAAATAAAACATTCCTCTAAAAACAAACAATAGGTACTGCAATTCAAAGGCTTCATATTCTTTCAGTGCTCTTCATATTATCTTTGAAGTAAAACTATTTAATCTATGAGGACTTGCCTCGTTACAATTTACGGGAGAGTGCTTATACTCTCCCATAAATTGTAACAAACCAAACATATTGAAGGCGTAACTAAATAAATATGCATCAAACAAAAAATGTAAAACTTTTTGGGTCTCCCTTTGTACCAATATTGGAAGACTCTGAAAGGCAATAAAAATAAGGGGGCTTAAATTCAATGAGGGATTGCCTGAGAATCAAAACACTTTTTATTTTAGCCTTACTCACGCGTATAAAAACGTAACTGGGCGAAAAACGTGTCTCTGGTCGATCTTGGCGAACGGACAACATAAAATTCATAAAATGTGGTGTGAGGGTGACTTAAATTCTTCTCACCATGCTAAAGGAATTTAAAAAACCTGGGTTCTAAAATATTTCAGAAAGGTCAGTTGGATATAAATATGGAGTTGTCTTACTTATCTGCTGTACAGTTGTAGATGGTTCAGTCGTACTAGTAGTGGTTGTTTGTGGAGGATTCCTCAGTCTCCCTAAAACGAAAAGAGAAAAAGGTATGTATGTTGACAACTTTTAACGATCACAGGTTTAGTATTTCATAATGTAGGTTTTGGGATATGGGTAGTGTCTTATTGGAACATCTACGTTATTGTGATGAGTTGACGGTAACATGGTCTGAGGTTTGCGGCTCGGGCGTGCAGTTAAAACTAGAAGTCCTGTCCTGAAATGCGCACAAATAGCACGTCGATTTGCGCGTTAATCTACGCGTTATGACCATGGTAAGGCTATCAAATTCTGCACATACCGCCTGTGCACAAGCAAAGTTTCAGCCAATGGACCTCCGGGTAACCCGGAGGTCCATTGGCAGGAACATTGCTTGTGTTTGCTATGGGTAACAAGGAGAACCTGCCATGCTTTGGATGCCATTCGATATGACAATTGCGCGCAATTCCTACGCGCAATTAAGCCTAGATAAGCGCACAGTTCATGACAGGAATTCTAGTTTTAACTGTATGTTCAAACTCGAAGCTTCGCTTCTCGGTTGGACATAAGCTCCGAGCCGCAAACCTCAGATCATGTTACCGTCAACTCATCACAATAACTTATAATGTTTGCTGAAATGTAGTTTGAATTTCATTTATTACGAAAACGCTGGGTCTTGGACGGGGTGCTGCAGACTGTAGTGTAATAACCAACTGGCAGTGTAATATTAATCAGTAATGTAATAAAACTCAACCAGATGTCTAAATAATCAACTAGTATTTGTTTATTTATTTATTTACTTGGGTTTAACAGTACTTTCGACAGCCAGGGTCGGCTCGTGTGGGACAGTTTTACGGGTGGAGGAACCCGGAGGACCCGGAGAGAACCACCGAGCAACGGCGAGCATCTGTCAGACTCCCCAATGAACTAACTCCACACAAGCAGGGTTTAGCATTGGTTGAAGTCAAGTGCACCATCGACAACCAGTACGCCTTAGTACAAAACGACACCACCGAGCCCCATGTGGGCAATTGGGATGAAGTGTCTTGCCCAAGGACACAACGCGGTTGCCGCAGGTGGGATTCGAACCGAGGACCTCTCGGCTTGTAGCCTACATCTCTACTTACTGAGCCACCACGCTCCCAGTCAACTAGTCATGTGATAGGAATCAAACGGTAGTGTAATAAAAGAGAGTGAAAATCAATAATTTTTCAACAAAATTCTAAAAAGTTTTCAGGTGGCCCAAATTATATTTTTGATATTTCCTATCGATTTTTAATCACTTGATCAAGAATCTAAAGACGTTTTGAGGTCAAATATCATTTATGTTATGTGTTTTAATATAGCGATTGAAGCGGGTGTGGTGTAAGGGAGATCTTGAGAAAATTGATGTAGACAAGAGGTCAGAAATATTGAGTCACAGAAGACTATTTTTGATTACGCCTTGGTTGAATACATGCGCACCTTCGACATGCAGTACGCCGGAGTACACAGCGTCATCGTGCCCCCATGAAGGCAATCGGAGGTAAGTGTCTTGCCCAAGGTCACAACACGGGAGCGCGAATCAGTCGCTGAAATGGACTTTTTGTGATATCATCGGACCAAACATCTTTTCCTTCGGGTTAGCAATCTCTATCAAGCACGGCATTTTCATATAATTTAGCAGATACGATTTTCTTCTCCAGAATTACCCATTCTCGAGCTCGGCTGATATGATGTTGATCTCTGCCGATATAAATCAAACCAGATTTGTCCCCCTTGATGCGTTAGATAGGCGCAACCATTTTTGTTGACAGCGAAATCGTTCACTGTTATTCATCGAAAGTAATCAGTCAGTAAAACTGGCGTACACGAAAAAAGAGAGTAGGTTTTGTATGGTGGGGAATAAATGAGGGTAATAAAGAAGCATTTGGTGGATGAAGAGAGAAAAAGAAGAGAGTTGAACACAAAATAAATTCAACGCAAATTAAGATTCAGAATCGTAAGCAGAGATTCGTCGAAGTGAGAGGAGAGACGGTTCAGCTATTCCAACGTCACGTGAATTCCGCTTTTGTACACGACGTCATCGTGCCCCCATGTGGACAATCGGGATTAAGTGCCTTGCCCAGGGACACAACGCGGTAGATCGAATCGATCGCTCACTCGGATGAGTGACCGTCTGAGCGATCGATTCGGTCTCACGCGTTGTGTCCTTGGGAAAGGCACTTAACCCCGACTGTCCACATGGGGGCACGATGGCGACGTGTATTAAGGCGTACTGCAAGTCGGTGGTGCGCTTGTCTTCAACCTTCAACCAATGTAACCCTGGCCGTGCTGCAGAGCGGAGTTACGATGTTGGGGAGCAGGCAACCCCTCGTCGTTGCTAGGTGGTTCTCTCCGGGTACTCCGGTGTCCTCCACCCGTAAAACTCTTACCGACGCGATATGACCTTGGCTGCTAAAGTGTCGTTAAACCTTAATAAATAAACAATTCTGCCTTCGGTCACCGGCATATACGAAGTTACCTCGACAGATATTTCGACTGATATGAAACTAACTAGTAATACCTGCCAATAATTGGTTAATTTTGTAGTTGTACTGATTTTGCGGCTGAGATTTAGCCACGCATGCTGACAGTTAGGGCTGCACGATTTTCAAAACTGAATACCGGTATCGGTATTCAAAACAATACCGCGGTATACCGGTATATCGAAAACTGTTCAGATATATGAACACGAGTAGCGCAATCGAGACTCGTGGCATCACATTCGGAACGAATTAGCACGCCTAGATAATGCGGTTCGAAAAACCTTTACCCAACGCAGACGATATCAAAATTTATTATTTTCAAAATTAATTTATCGGATTTTCCCCAAAGATTTCAACAAAACTATATCATGTGACCCCTCATTGGAACGAGCTCAACGAGCTCGTTCCAATGAGGGGTCACATGATACAGTTTTGTTGAAATGTTTGAAAGTTTTTTTTTCAACTGCTGAATTTGTATATTACGAGGGCACAAGCAGACGATTCCTTGGATAAAGGGATAATATTATTCATTCGGGGCTACAGTTAAAAAACTCAAAACATCTTGAAAATTAAATTGTGGGTAAATAAATAATGACAATAAACCGATATTTTTGCAATTACACCGGTATTCAATCGATATTGGTTTGAATACCGGTATGTATCGGTTTATCGATATACCGTGCAGCCCTACTGACAGTCAGTGAGCTTGAGCGCCAGAATATACGCACAAAGAACATGGAAATAATTCCCTTGGCATTATTGAACCAAACAAATGATATATGACCTCGAAATCATATTGAGCCATCAAATGATTCAAAATCCATAGGATGAATGAGACTCATCATTTGAGCCACCTGAAAACTTTTTTAAAAATTTTGTTGAAAAATTATTCATTTTCCTATAACTTTATTCCCCTACTTGATTAAACATTACCGGTTATTACACTACTGGTTGATTTCGATTACCCTACTGGATGATTCTTACAGTACTTGTTGATTTTTATTACACTGCTGGTTAATAGTACACTACTCGTTGATATTAACACTACTGGTTGTTACAAGGTTTGGTGTAGCTGCAGCACAGATGAGCGGAATTGCTACAACAAAAACTCCGCTGGATGAAGCTTCAGTCCAGACGCTTATTCTATAAAAAAATATTTTAACCTTACTTTCAAAGAATTTATCAATGTCCTGGGAAGGGAAATTATTTCAGTAATAAAACATCAACCGCATATTAAATAGAAGGCACGTGTAGAGGGTAATCGCTTGACTGGACTGGTTCTGGTTACGTGAAATAATTCATGAGAGGTGAGGTACGATGTACAAACACGAGTGCGCGAATGCTTTATTACTTTTACTATCTGTTTATTACTTTTCATTATTAACGATAATTATATTGCTTAACCCTTTACCTAACGTAACGGCCAGCGCTATTCTCAAAAATCGCCAATTAATTTTCATTACTTTTTCATTTTTTGTCTCTAAAACATAGGTTATGACCCTTCATTGGAACGAGCTCGTCGAGCTCGTTACAATGAGGGGTCATAACCTATGTTTTTGAGACAAAAAATGAAAATAATAGTTATTCAAGAATTCTTTTTGCAAGTGTCGTCTGCTTTTCATATTAGGTAAAGGGTAAAAAAAAGTCCGCATTACATCCACCGTAAAGCGTCTTCGTTTGCGCGCACGGATACATGACACAATTGTTGATTGCATAATTCACTTATGAAGTTATCGTTTATAATCAAACCCGGAAATCCTAGAAAAACACTCTTTGGAAAGTAATATAATAGAGATAATTTTAGGAAGTTCTAAAGCGGGTTATTTTATACAGTGCGGCCGCCGTGGATTGGTCACTCTATACAAGTGGGCAATATTGGATTCAAAAAAACTAATTATAGGATTAATTATCAAAAATTTAATTAATGAATTTGGCTGATGGTGATTTTTATTACCGGATAAACGCATGCGTGGACATCACTTCCTACGCGTGGATTACGATCAGTCGACAGCGATTATACTGTTCTCTAAGAAAGTAACTGCATTCTCTATTAGTGGTCAGAGGTTAGGTAATCCCACTGAGACAATATCCATGTCATGTAGGGAGTTCTAAGAGGGTTATTGCATATTCTGTAAGTGGCCAGGGGTAAGGGACCCCATAGAGACAATACCCATGACATTTGGGGGTTCTAAGAGGGTTATGGTAATCTATGTTAGTGGCCAGGGGTAAGGGACCCCATAGAGACAATACTTATGACATTTGGGGAGTTCTAAGATGGTTATTGCATACTCTGTAAGTGGCCAGGGGTGAGGGACCCCATAGAGACAATACTCATGACATTTGGGGAGTTCTAAGTGGGTAATGGTATACTATGTGAGTGGCCAGGTGTAAGGGTCCCCTTAGAGACAATACCCATGACATTTGGGGAGTTGTAAGATGGTTATTGCATACTCTGTAAGTGACCAGGGGTAAGGGACCCCATAGAGACAATACCCATGACATTTGGGGTGTTCTAAGTGGGTTATGGTATACTATGTTAGTGGCCAGGGGTAAGGGACCCCATAGAGACAATACCCATGACATTTGGGAAGTTCTAAGAGAGTTATTGCATACTATGTAAGTGGTCAGGGCCCATGACATTTGGGAAGTTCTAAGAGGGTTATTGCATACTATGTAAGTGGCCAGGTGTAAGGGACCCCATAGAGACAATATCCATGACATTTGGGGAGTTCTAAGAGGGTTATGGTATACTATGTTAGTGGCCAGGGGTAAGGGACCCCATAGAGACAACCCCATGACATTTGAGGAGTTCTAAGTGGGTTATGGTATACTATGTTAGTGGCCGGGGGGTAAGGGGCCCCATAGAGACAATACGCATGGCATTTGGGGAGTTCTAGTAGGGTTATTGCATACTCTGTAAGTGGCCAGTGGTAAGGGACCCCATAGAGACAATACCCATGACATTTGGAGAGTTCTAAGAGGGTTATGGTATACTATTTTAGTGGTGAGGGGTAAGGGACCGTATAGAGGCAATACCAATGACATTTGGGGAGTTCTAAGTGGGTTATTGGATACTCTGTAAGTGGCCTGGGGTAAGGGACCCCATAGAGACAATACCCATGACATTTGTGGGTTCTAAGAGGGTTATGGTATACTATGTTAGTGGTCAGGGGTAGGGATCCCTATAGAGACAATATCCATGTCGTTTAGAGGTTCTAAGAGGGTTATTGTATACTCGGTTAGTGGCCAGTGGGTAGGGATTCCTATAGAGACAATACACATGCCATTTGGGGAGTTCTAAGAGGGCTATAGCACATTATTTTAGTGGTCAGGGGTTAGGGATCCGTATCTTTTGAGACAATACCCATGTCCTTTCCAGATTTCTCAGGGGGTTATTGCATATTATATTAGTGGACAGGGGATAGGGAACACTACAGAGACAACACTCATGTCACTGGAGGTTCTACAAAGGTTTCTGTAAATTCTTTTAGTGGTCGGGGGTAGGGATTCCTATAGAGACAATACCCATGTCATTTGGGGAGTTCTAAGAAGGTTATTGCATATTCTGTTAGTGGTTAGGGGTTCGGGATCCCTATCAAGACAATACCCGTGCCATTTAGAGGGTCTAAGGTGGGTATTGTTATTGCTACAGTTAGTGGACAGGGGTTAGGGCTCTCTATAGCGACAATACTCATGTCATTTGGGGAGCCCTAAGGGGATTAGAGTATACTCTGTTAGTGGACAGGGTTTATGGATCCCCACTGAGACAGTATTCATGTCATTTGTGGAGTTCTACGAGGGTTATTGCATGCTATGTTAGTGGTCAGGGGTTAGGGATTCCTATACCTATGAAGACAATACCCATGTCACCTGGGGAGTTCTAAGAGGAGTATTGCATACTTTTCAGGGCTCTCTTTTTAGTTAATATCAATGTCATTTGGGGAGTTCTAAAAAGGCTAGAGGCCAAGGGTTAGGATCTGTTAGTGATCAGGGGTTAGATGTCAGGACCCCAACTTAAATTTTTACCATGCTCTGGTGACTGTGACTTCTGATATTTGACTTTTGGGTACATAGAACCCAGAATCGATAGACAACAGGTCACTGCTTGGATTCGAGTACAATTTTTAACTTCGTGTGGAGCGCGCGGAGGATTAGTTCACCAGGCGTCAGCCGAGTGAGATAATCCGCGCAAACCACGAGAGAATAAAACTGTACTCGAATTCGAGTAGGGAACTTTTGTATATATTTTATTTTCTCCTTATTTGTTTTCCCGAAATAACACTTTATAATTGATTCCGTGGTTACATTCAAAAACATTCAAAAATAGTCTGTCATCGCTGAAAGTGGATTGCTTTGCTGGGAGTGGAATAACATTTTCAGGGAGAGTGAGAGGAAATATGATTTGTTAGAATGGAAGGAAAACGAGTGAAAAATAAAATAAAGGGTATATTTCCAAATGAAACAAAATACTGCATTTTGATTGGCTGAGAGGTACGGTGTAACTTGCAATCCACAGTGGCTTTTTTTACACCGTGGTTAACCACGGTGTAAAAACAGGAATATACAATAGCAGGCTATATGGCTAAAAAAGACCCATTTTTAATTATTAATTCATTCCTTCTGCTCAGTTATGTGAGAACAAAAATAAAAATACAGGGAATTTAATATTTATGTGCAATAAAATATTACAGATATGGATGTCATTGGAACTGGCTCATTGAGCCAGTTCCAATGACATCCATATTTGTCTGGTTTTGTTTATTAAGAAACTTACAAAGTACAATTTTTCTGTCAGTTTTTGCCCACAATGTAGGTTAAAGTATTAAGGACACCAACATTCTTGGAAATAAATCCGTTATCCTTGTGTTTTTCAGGGTGTATGGGAATTTACACCGGTTTGGAAACTCATACACCCTTCGGCTTCGCCTCAGGGTGTATGGGTTCCCAAACCGGTGTAAATTCCCATACACCCTGGAAAACACAAGGGTAACTAATAATATCCACCTCACCAATTGGAATGAGTTTATTTGGTAAGGATATCTTCAGTCGTTATTTTTGTTTTTTGTTCTGTTCTTTATTTAAAATGAGACTAGACAGATCGTCTCTTGAGTTCCAATGTGTTCTATGTGCCAGTAGGACCAAAGAGCACGTTGGAACTCAGGGGACGACATATACGTACGTATAGATAGAGGTATGCAAACGTAGATGTGGATAAAATAAGTGGATGCTGCAGACATATTAATATACACGATACTCACAAAGAATGAAGAATGGCCATAATGCCTGTACATTGAAAGATTTGATTGACAGGCAACTTTTACAATAGGAGCTCAGCCAGTTGGTAAACATGGGTTGTAATTGCAAAGAAGAATATGATCCAAGGCTTTGTCCAACGAAGCAACATGACAATAAAAATATCACTTTCAAATCCATACTGGTGTCCTGTAAAGATACAAATATAATCATTAGAAGGGCGGGAAAGCGAAAATACCGTTCGGTATCGGTGGTATCGGTATCAAGCCAATACCAGTTTACCGTAGTGAGGAATCTCAAAACACCAATATCGGTATTGAAAAATATTCCCGACATTAGTTAAAAAGCAAAGGACAAACAACAGAACATTACGCAGAATTTATGACAAGAAGACCGTATTGACTATATATTTTTAAAAGTAGTCACGACAGGCCACTTCGTGTAATAAAAAAGAGGTGGTATTTATTCTAAGCCATTTTGTTACATCAAATGACCGATGGCTAGTGCCAGTGCAGCTTACAACATTTTGACACTTCAGCGGCTTTGTCTGCTGAAAATACCGACGAATGAAATGATATGAAAAGTTTCAGCGCGCCGAAGGCGCACAAGGACGAGTTGATTTGAAATCCCTTGCGCACGAGTTGGATTGAAATCCCTTGCTTCCCGTTCGAGGTTCTCGGGGATCTGAACCCACTACCTTACGTAGTAAGGTAGTGGGTTCAGATCCCCGAGAACCTCGAACTGGAAGATGTCTATGGATTGTGCATAACTACAAGTATTCTGCTTTGTGTTTGCTTAGTGGCCTGAGCATAGTTATGGTAATACTGAAACCGCAGTTTGTACCCAGTAAATACCCCAAATACCATTTGTTTCTTGTATTGGTGTGAGTACATGCATGATGTTGACACCAAATACCGTATCGATACCAAGGTTTATCCCCATAAATGTCTGTTTATTCGAACAATAAAAGCCTTGGATAAATTTTTACTTTATTCACCTAGTAGGGTGATAAATTTTCCCTATAGGTTTAACATGGAAAGAATTTTTTCCTACAGTTGAGACGGACTTGTTGGCCTCTGACCTCTATCGCATTCGTGCAGTATAATTAACAGTTCAGTTGTTGTTGTTTTTTTTTTAAACCTGTTTGAAAGTATTACACAATGCCAGTAGAAAACACTACACATTGTTCATTTAATAAAGTATCTTCGCAAGTTTAGTTCAGGTTTGTAGGGGAGTTATTTTTAGACAGAAATGTATCACTGCGCCTTTTTTTATTTTAGGCAATTTTGCTTGTCTTCGAATTGGACCAATGTGCTCCTCACTTCTCGCTGTGTTTTGTATCGCGTAACAGCACGATTTTGCCGCGACTGCCCTGTAAAAAGATTTATGGGATAAACAGAGGCTCGTCGGTTTCATTCTCAATCCTACCTGTACAATATTTTTTTTACTTGAAAACACTATACGTTTATTCTATAACACTATACGTTTATTCTATATTTATTATATGACTACCACAAATAGCCCCTCAGTACCACTATAGTTTGCCCATCAAATCCAGCTCTCCGGAAAAGAAGAGTGTAAGTTTTCCTGATCGTTATCATACCTCTCTCAAAAAGGGCACATGTGAACGGACTATTCCCACCAGTGACATATAAATAAATCGGTAAATTCCACAAATACATCAGAGAATTCAACAATGCGTGCGTTGGATCTTGAGTTGTTTTTAATACCGTTTGAGAAAACACTGCTTTTCTATGACCAGTTTCAGAACGAAATAAAAACAATTGCGCAGTTTACTTGTTTCACGACAAGCGATTGAAAGAAGAACGAGAATCGGCAGTGAGAATGAATATCCTCCGTGGAATCGGTTACATTATTATAGCGAATCGAATGTACTCGATTTTTTGTTGATATTGCGCCTGCCCGTTGCCGTATGTACAGAATTTCGAGCGATGCCTTTGCAAGCATAGACAATAAACACGAGTGTCTCCTCATTAAACTCCGCAGACAGACATTCCAGTCGAGGTCCATTTGAAAATATTGTGCAGAACAATTATTTTAAAGATGCCAAACCACAGCAAAACGTAGTAGAATCTGTGTTATCGAAAGTGATTCCGATTAAAACTCAAGTCTGACATCCATTGTTTTGACTTTCAAGTTTCATGTTCGACGCGAACGTTCGATATTACTTACTACACGTTTGGGATTCCTCAATTCCATAAATTGTTAATGGTTATGATTCTTGTTGTATTTGATTTTTCAGGTGTTGTGATCAGTTTAAAATACTGATTGTCATATAATAAACAAATTACTACAACAGTCAATTGATCTGTGTTGTATTCCATCTCGTTGACGAGATGAGATCGGGCAGATCAAAGGAGACGCCTGCGGCGTCTCGTTTGATCTGGCCGATCTCATCTCGTCAACTCAACGGTATACAACTACACAGAACAATTGACTGTTGTGGTAATCAGTACAAATCATTCTAAAACACCGATACCGATACCGACCCTGACATTTCAATACCACCCAACTCTACATTATGGTAAAAGTGGTAAAACCATATAAACCACTAAACCAATAATAGCAATGATACTACATTCCTAGCATATTGAACTATTTCTACTCCCCTGAATGCGCATGCGTGCAAACAGTAGTGAAGATGACAATCTAAATTACTATTGCGATCTGTGGAAGAAAATCGAAAACTTTCATTTGCCATAAATTTCATTTTTTAGCTCACCAACTTTAGTGGTGTGAGCTTATGGAATGGCTCGATCGGTCGGCGTCAGCGTACTTGTCCAATAATGTTAAAGTTTCTGTTTAGGTCACTTATTCGCCCTATTTCCATATCATGGCTTTTATAATGCTGCTATATGATGATTATTATTATTTCACCATGATTTAACCCCTCATACCCTACATTTTAGACATTTTTCTTGACATTTTTAGTTGCGTTTAGTTTTCTGTTTAGCTCAGAATTTCATGTTTAACTAAGTGTTTAGGTCAGCTGCTGTGCTCCTTCTCTTCCAATGACACTTATATTCATCATACATGTTCCTCGGTATCATTGTTCCATGATTAACCCGTCATACCCTGCATTTTAATCATTTTTCTTGACATTTTTAGTTGCGTTTAGTTTTCTGTTTAGCTCGGAATTTCATGTTTAACTTAGTGTTTAGGTCAGCTGCTGTGCTCCTTCTCTTCCCATGGCACTTATATTCATCATACATGTTCCTCAGTATCGTTGTTCCATGATTAACCCCTCGTACCCTGCATTTGAAACATTTTTCTTGACATTTTTAGTTGCGTTTAGTTTTCTGTTTAGCTCGGAATTTCATGTTTAACTTAGTGTTTAGGTCAGCTGCTGTACTCCTTCTCTTCCCATGGCAATTATTTTCATCATACATGTTCCTCAGTATCATTGTTCCATGATTAACCCCTCATATCCTGCATTTTAAACATTTTTCTTGAAATTTTTAGTTGCGTTTAGTTTTCTGTTTAGCTCGGAATTTCATGTTTAACTTAGTGTTTAGGTCAGCTGCTGTGCTCCTTCTCTTCCCATGGCACTTATATTCATCATACATGTTCTTCAGTATCATTGTTCCATGATTAACCCCTCATACCCTGCATTTTAAACATTTTTCCTGACATTTTTAGTTGCGTTTAGTTTTCTGTTTAGCTCGGAATTTCATGTTTAACTTGGTGTTTAGGTCAGCTGCTGTGCTCCTTTTCTTCCCATGACACTTATATTCATCATACCTGTTCCACAGTATCATTGTTCTATGATTAACCCCTCATACCCTGCATTTTAAACATTTTTCTTGAAATTTTTAGTTGCGTTTAGTTTTCTGTTTAGCTCGGAATTTCATGTTTAACTTGATGTTTAGGTCAGCTGCTGTGCTCCTTCTCTTCCCATGGCACTTATATTCATCATACATGTTCCTCAGTATCATTGTCCCATGATTAACCCCTCATACCCTGCATTTTAAACATTTTTCTTGACATTTTTAGTTGCGTTTAGTTTTCTGTTTAGCTCAGAATTGCATGTTTAACTAAGTGTTTAGGTCAGCTGCTGTGCTCCTTTTCTTCCCATGGCACTTATATTCCTCATACATGTTCCTCAGTATCATTGTTCCATGATTAATCCCTCATACCCTGAATTTTAAACATTTTTCTTGAAATTTTTAGTTGTGTTTAGTTTTCTGTTTAGCTCGGAATTTCATGTTTAACTTAGTGTGTAGGTCAGCTGCTGTGCTCCTTCCCTTCCAATGGCACTTATATTCATCATACATGCTCCTCAGTATCATTGTTCCATGATTAACCCCTCATACCCTGCATTTTAAACATTTTTCTTGACATTTTTAGTTGCGTTTAGTTTTCTGTTTAGCTCAGAATTTCATGCTTAACTTAGTGTTTATGTCAGTTTCTGTGTTTTACTTTTAAGAGGTTGTGTTTAGGTAAGCTTTGTTGCATGTTATGTGCCTGTTTGATACAGTTCTTGTGTTTGCCAAAGTTACTATCAAAGAGGAATGTTGATGAGCTATAGGGCGTTGGCGTCCTTCTTGTTATACAATGGAAGGACATATGATCAAATATTTTATAACATACTTTTTAAAACGGTATCAAACACGTTTTGTTAAAATTAGTCTTTAACCCTTTACCTAACATGAAAAGCAGACGACACTTGCAAAAAAAATTCTTGAATAATTAATTTTTTTCATTTTTTGTCTCAAAAACATAGGTTATGACCCCTCGTTGGAACGAGCTCGACGAGCTCGTTCCAACGAGGGGTCATAACCTATGTTTTTGAGACAAAAAATGAAAATATTTTGAAAATTAATTGGCGATTTTTGAGAATAGCGCTGGCCGGTTTTGGCCGTTACGTTGGGTAAAGGGTTAATGGTTCTATTTTTGTTTCAAATTTTCACTTTTTATCCCAGTACATCGTCTTATTAATTTGTTAGAAAAGACCGAAGTGGGTAACTTCAAAGTCCTAATAATGTATTAAATCCTTATGAGAGAATTTGGACGGACATAGATTTGATTAAAGCAAAAATTAATTTTCGTTGTTCTATAAACATATTTTGGAGATGTTATTGTTTTAATGGTTCCATTTAACTTTGAAAAGTGGTGTTTTTTCTCTCTTTATGATCTTGTGACAGATAATACCTCTCCCCCTGCTCCCCCTTCAAATATGATCGGGAGTGCTTCGTGTGCTTTGGGGCGTAAAATTTACGGGAGATACGTCGAAATTCTCGCTCTTCCTACACCAGTAGAAATTGTTCAATATGGTTGAGAAGAACGGTTTGAACGTCTTGTCACATTCAAGCTGCATAAGCCTTTTTTGAAACTACCGCCTTTGATTTTTAATCTATGCCAGTTCACATGTCGCCAGGTGCGAACATTCAAGAAAGCACGTTGTAAGAAATGTGAGAAGAGGGTGAGTGAAGCACTTCGAACCCCATAACGTTTATTAATGCGAATTCAAAAAGCATTTAGCCAGTGTAATAATTTATTTAAGGCAATGACAATATTGTTTGAGAACTGCCAATATTTCGAAATGAGTTACTGGCCACTTAAATGATGTTTGAATGCACGCCGTGTCATGACATTGTGGCTGCGGGCACTGTTTCGACAACCTTCGGTGGAAAAGTTGTTGAAAAGGTAACTGGAAAATAAATCACCTTCGATAAACTGACACTTTCCATACGTTAGAACTTAGATAAGATTGGGGTTCTTAAACCGTTTCTTCAGAATTATGAAGATTCGTATAATTTTTCCAATTTGTATAAAGAACGATACGTTCATTGCTGGAAAATACTAAATAAACCGCCTCGCCTGGAGTTTATCAAGATAACATGTAGGAATCCCATGCCAGTAAATTAATTTCAAGACTCTTTTTCAACTTTACTTGTCATCTCAGCCATTGTTACGATCCTCCCAACGTTGTTGTAGGATGATGCGGAAAGTCAGCTCACCCCGCCAGTGTATGGGTGAGGTGGGGTGCAACGATGCCCCGCAGTTTAAACAAAATGCATTGCTTCTGTCTACTCATTGGAATGAGCACATTGGACTCGTTCCACTGGGGGATGAGCTATTAACTGAAAAAGACGATAGTTTGTTTTTGGGGTTTTTTTTCAGAAATATAATTGATACTGGACTTTTTCCCAATAACCGGGTTGTAAAATGTGAGAAAAAATAAAGAAAGGTGGTGGTGGCCAGTCCAACTTTAAAAAACATTTAAGAGGCACCATAAAGACATTTTCGATACAGTGATTGAACCGCCAGCCAAACGACACACATCCACGTTGAACTATGTAAAATAGACATCCCCATCTGCATCATCATCCGAATCTCTCCCGCTTCCACAAGGAATTGCAGTCGGTGAATCCGAGTTCGGGTCAGAAGAATACAAGAAGAAAGATAATCTTCGATACGCGCAATGTAAACGGAATCTCGCTGAGACGAAATGTTCAGATATTCAGCCTGTATCTATAGTGAATGACCCTGAATTTTGATAGTACTCTGACACATTAAATCCAAGATCCATAGTTCCTTCGAGAGACACAATGGACACACATCACAAAACTGTACGATGATGAGAAAGCTAAAGTGCAGAAAATATTTGAAAAAAACATCACATACTTCTGTGCCACTTTTGATATATGGACATCTGAGGCAATGCATTCATATATTAATTTGACTGTATACTTCATTTCAAAATCATGGGAATTAGAGAGTGTTAGACTTGGAGCTGTATCTTTTCCCGGAGAACACTCAGGGGAAAGTATCGCTGACAAAGAGCTCGAAATGCTGGACACATGGGCGCTGTCGAGAGACAAGTTAGTAGCGGCAACATGCGACAATGTCAGTTCAAATGTTGCAGAGACTTCTTAATTGTTGAACGATTTCCATGCCCCGTCCATGTTTGGAACTTAGCTGTACCAGATGGACTTAATGTGCGGGGAGTAACTGAAGACATAAATCGGTGTAAGAAACTGGTAATGCATTTCCGCAAGAGCAAGGTCCTGCTTGCTGTACAACGAGAAAAGAAACTTGAGACACTGAGACTCATTCAAGATGTATGTACCCGATGGCATTCAAAGTATTTAATGTTGTCAAGACTTTTGGAACTTGTAGACATTATAACCACCATTGTAGATGAAACCCTACCTCACAGGAATGCTCCAAAACTCACTTACTTTCCTACTGAAGTTGGGTGGAATCTCGTCTCCGAGCTAATTTTACTACTATGACCATTTTATGATGTGACAGTTTGGATGAGTTCCTCTTCGTATGTGACAATATCGGCGATTGGACCAACTGTAGCAATGTTAGGGCAACACTTGGAAAGGAAAGTAAACGACCCGCCTGGAATCAAGAAATTCAAGGAGCAAGCAAAACTGAAGATGAACAAATACTTCGATAATCAAGTGGACATATATGGACCCTCGTTTCCGTGCTTTCTGTCACAAGTTAGAGGCGAGATCGAGTATTGAGGCAAAGCAAAAGTGACATCAGAACTTACGGGGCTAATCGGTTGTATGAAAGCGCAGGCATCCGATACTGGTGGCAGTGATTCTGTGGTTCCAGGTGTTGGGAATCCGAGAGCACCGACACCATGCGAAGAAAAAGGCCTTGCCAGTCTTCTTGTCACTATGCTTGGAGCACACGTGTCACACAATTCGAGCAATTAAGACATCGCAATGGCAAAAATAAATAGGTACAATGCCCTACCGTGCGCTGGGATAAATACTAACCCGCTTGATTGAGGGAAGTTACATAAAGATACGCTTCTATACATGTCTGAATTGGTGGAAAAGTTGATGTGCGTAGTTGTTACTAGTGTTCCAAGAGCGTGCTTGTTCAGTGTTACATGAGACATTATTACCTCAATATGAAACCGTCTATTACCCAATACAGTTGCTAAGTTATTTTTACATGACAATATTGGAAAGCGCCACCTTCCCCAATACCTACGGGGGCGTAGTTTGTGCACCTGCGGGAATTGCAAGCGTCCCGTTCAAGAAGGGTTTAAAAACCTTTAAAATGCCTGACTGACAAGGAATACATGTGTATCGTGTTTACTGTAACTCCCGTGTGACAATCAACAATCAACATGATGTAACAAGTTAACAATTGCATATTGCAAGTGTTTTGGAATTATTTAGAAGTTTGAGAAAGACTATTCTAATTCTTAAATTTCCAAAAAAAATGTCCTTGTTATTCCCCCCCCCCTCCCCCTTTTGTCTGTGGCATAGCTCGAAAACTAGCTAAACGATTTCAACCAAATTTGGCACACTTAAGTAGCACCATGGGAATTCGCAAAATCCCATTTGCCATGTCTGTGAAAGTGCGCATTTTCAAAATATCCTGCCAAAACTTTCAAAATTTTAACATTTTTCGAAAGTCTCGAAACTGTTTACAGTTATTTAGCTCAAATTTTCCACACATTTAGAGCATAATATGATACACCACAATCAACACTCAAATCTTCCAATATTAACCCCCATTGGCCAAAAATGACATGAATATAGCCTTTTTCTTCAAAATTGACCAACTTCAAGGGCAAATTTCTCTAACTATATGGTAGTTGTAACAATTATGTTGGTATGGCTAGGTGCAACAATGATTGTGGAAGAAAGTTACTGTTTACGTTCTAATCTCAGATTTAACTCTCAAGCACAATGAGGGCGAGAATAAGAGTACCGTTTGAAAATGTCAAAATTAGCCATCTTTGGTTGCTTTTTCTATCCTTTTGGAAAAAAGTTAATTTCAAAAACTTTAATGACTAGATTTTAGAAACTCTAGTGTGTACACACAAAGTAAACCCTGACGATTCATCATTAATGTACAGATAAATCGGGTTGAATAATCAACATGGCTGATAGTTTCATGTGTACACAAACCCGCCTTCTTTTTCACATTAATAAGTTGGGAAAGCCCGTAATTTGGTCAACAAATTACAATTTTCTAGTTTTCTGTTTATAATTGCCAGTTTACAATAATTATGCATTGCAGATTACACGAATATGAGACGATAGTTATAGTTTTATTTTGGTTGGGGCAAATGGACAAGCTACGAGGTAATCTTACTAGTCTACAATATACATTATCGATTACAATAAGCCGTTTTATAAAGTCAGACATTGCCGTTATAGAGGTTAGACGTTTAGCGGGACACTTTCTAAAACGCGTTTCATACAGCCACCTTCTCTAACTTGACAGCTTGCACACAGGACAAAAACAACGATCCTTAATGAAACGAATAAGCGTTTTACAGAAATATCCTCTTCAACCTTTGATCTCTGAAATGGCAATGTCTGAAATTACGAAACCGCTTATGTAATTGCCATGTTCTCGACGTTTGGGCCTATATCTGACACATTGGGTAATTTGGGTACCACCCAATGTGTCAGATGTCGGCCAAAATGTCGAGAACATGGTAGTTGTATAAGTGATTCCGTAATTCCAATGGATAATGGTATGCATATTGTTAATGACAAAGACTGATGTCAGACAAGATAGCGAATTAGGAATTACCATGTCAAGTTGTCAACTTACCTTCATAGGCTCATATACATTTCAATGTACTGAAGATAGGTTACAAATCGTGATATAGCCTAGAGTTGGCAATATGTAACTCCACGCCACTACATCCAATGGCGAATACCGGTACGCATACCCGCATGTCGGAAATTGACCAATCTATTTGGAATATTTCAGGTGCTAATGCTAAGAACAAAACGTTTTTGTGCTGAAAGACGTGGAGCATTTGCACAATCTATCTTTAAGTTCTTAACCCAATCATATACTATATTATCATATGACTCGTCCATTTTGTTCACTTTAAAACATTTGATAGTCTGCTTTCATATTAATCAGTGATAAATAAAGCCTTCCGTCGCTTTCATTGGTCATATTCAAAACTAGACAATTAGATTGGCTGAACAAAATACAACTGGGCCATATTTTCATAATTTGCATAATTTGGGTTGAAAGATTTCATTGGTCAATTTTAAATATGGACAGTTTGATTGGCTGAACAGAATACAACTGGGTCACATTTGCCTAATTTGAGTAGGGAGAATTTGCGGTATCTGTCCTATTTAGGTTGGGTTATATTGCATTAACCCTTTACCTAACATAACGACCAAAACCGGCCAGTGTTATATACGAAACATTTTCATTTTTGGGCTTCCAAAACATAGGTTATGACCCCTCATTGGAACGAGCGCATCGCGGGATCATAACCTATGTTTTGGAAGCAAAAAATAATTTTTTTTAGTTATATGATGATGTTTTTTCCAAGTGTCGTCTGCAACACACGTTAGGTAAAGGGTAAAAAGTCATACTAAGTCGTTAATTCGTGCATATGTGTCATATGATAAAAAGAATATGAAATAAGTGTTTTTTCTCATATGATATTTATGAAACTCTTCCGAATTTTCCGTTTGGGGCTGGCCAGAGGCTCGCCCAAACGGAAAATTCTTAGACTCGTTTCATAAATATCATATGAGAAAAACACTCATTTCATATCCTCTATGTATATGATATATCGTTGATGATTGGGTTAAGAACTTAAAGATAGACATTGCAAATGCTCCAATTCTTTCAGCACTAACGACATTTATTCTGTGGTTCACGTTTTCGCTATCCTCCACATGCTATATGATATATAACAAGTGCAGGATAGCGGGAAACGTGAACTACAGACTCTACATTAAGTCACGGTCACAAGTTGTAAGCATGTTTATTCGCTCTCGAACTTCTATATATTGATGGATTTGAGAAAATATTTCAAAATACACCACACATTTCCACAATGTGCAAACAATGTACAGTACGTGGAGAGTGGATTGTAACTAAATCACCTGCGCAGTGGAGTTATCACCCAAGCTATAACTTTCAAATTGTGTACATACCGACAAAAAAAACAAGCAATGCTTCAGCCAATGGACCTCCGGGTTTAACCCGGAGGTCTATTGGCTGAAACTTTGCTTGTGCTGATTATGCTTTGCAACAAATTTGCAATTAATGCTTGGTTGGAATCTCCACTCTGCTGGTGACTTAGTGATAATGCACTCTCCACGTACTGTATAATATAACATGCCCAGAGTTACCAGGCTTGTTCGTCAGATGGCAGTAACTTGATGCTTTCTTTAACACAAACGCGTATACCAATTCAATCATTATAAAAGATCTTAAATAAAGCAAATATGTTAAAATCATAATTTGGTATTACCAAAAGTAAGATTTTAACACATTTCACTTCATTTAAGGTATTTTATAATGATTGAACCTGTCCGGAACCGGCCCAGGCAAGAATATCTGACCACCTACATGTAGGGTAGGACCGGACCGGACTGGGTCACCTCTCCCCTGGACCGGACCACCACGGGCGGTCCGGTCCACATCCCTAATAGTTCGCTCTTAGACAATCGAGTTTCTTTTATGCCAAAAAAATATTCATACCAGGTTGATAGGTGTACCTCCGAGGAAAAACTGTCTCAAAGGAATTGATCCTTTACCTAACGTAACGGCCAAGAGCGGCCAGCGCTATTCTCAAAAATCGTCAATTAATTTTCATTATTTTTTCATTTTTTGTCTCAAAAACATAGGTTATGACCCCTCATTGGAACGAACTTGACGAGGGGTCATAACCTATGTTTTGTGTCGTCTGCTTTTCATGTTAGGTAAAGGGTTAAGAAAAAGTATGAGATTTAGCTTCAATTATAATCTCAGTTTTAAAGCGGAGTGGAGCCGCCTGCCCCCCCCCCCCCCACCTCACCGCCCCCCCTCCCCCCACCCACACACACACCAACACCAACGAATGAGCCGCTGTCCTTTCTACTGATTTCACCTTAAACTGCATCCGTGCCCCTGAGGATTTTATTCATGAAGACATCAAGTTAGCATTTTGTCAGATTCCTCCCGCAGTTAATAGATTCGATCAATTAAAAAGATAAAGATAGTCTGAACTGTTGCTTCGGGGCTACCATATCATTAACAATAAAACTATACTTAATCGGGAAAGTTTATGAGAGGTAAAAAAAATAATATGTTTAACTGACCTTGTTCTGTGTTTTTCAACGATGGTGTCTACGTGATATGATAAGATAAGATATATGTTTATACAGTCACAAATGCATCATACATCATAACATCAGGCAATCACAGCAGACAGTTCGTCCCCTGAGTTCCAATGTGTTCTCTGTGCCACTAGGCACATAGAACCCATTGGAACTCAGGGGACGAGTTGGCTCCACACAATGCACCCGTTCAAGCACCATTATTGTTGTAATTTCTTCAATGTGACGGGGAGAGATATATAAATAGGCTTAGCCTGTTTACCAAACCATTTTGATTTGAAATAAAATATCTTTAAAAAAAATTGTTTCTGCGTGAACTTTCTGAAGCGTACATCCTTCCCCATGACAATTTTTTTCAGTTTGATACAAGGGGTATATACTGTACAGTCGCCGTAGATTGGTAGTAATCCACGCATGGGCAGTGATGTCCACGCATGCGTTTATCAGGTAATGAAAATCATCATCAGCAAAATTTTAATTAATGAAGCATCGGGTTGTATCCGGTTATTTATTTATTGGTGTTTACGATCACATATTTCTGCGCAATGGCTAATCATGACCTTATCAGTTTTACGGAGTACTTGAAGAGAACCACCGAGTAACGGCAAGCAATTGTCAGCTCCGCCACATACTAACTGTACACAGGTGGGCTAGTATTGGTTGAAGACAGGTGCACCATCGACGTGAATTGCGCCTTAATACACAGCGCAACTGTGCCCCCACGTGGGCAATGGGGGTGAAGTGTATTGCCCAAGTAGACAACGCGGTTGCCGCAGGTGGGATTCGAACCGAGGACGTCTCGGCTTGCAGCCTGCTCCTCTACCTACTGAGCCACCGCCCGCCGCCCCCCCCCCCCCTTCTATCCGGTGCTTCATTGATTAAATTGTTGGTGATAATTTTTATAATTAATCCTTGGCATCTAATATTATTCCGTTCGTAGAAATATTGCCCACCCGTGGAAAGTGATCAGTCCACGACGGCTGTACTGTTTGTTACAATAATTATGTATAAACAGTATATAGAGGATATGGAATGAGTGTTTTTCTCATATAATATTTATGAAACGAGTCTAAGAATTTTCCGATTGGAAGAGCCTCTGGCGAGCCCAAACGGAAAATTCGGACGAGTTTCACAAATATTATATGAGAAAAACACTCATTTCATATTCTATTTATCATATGACAGACACACGCACAAATTAGCCACATAGTATGACTTTTTAACCCATCACCTAACTTGAGTTGCTGACGGCACTTGGAAAAAAACATCCTCATATAAACTATAAATTGTCATTTTTGCTTCCAAAACATAGGTTATGACACCTCATTGGAACGAGCGCGACACGCTAGTTCCAATGAGGGGTCATAACCTATGTTTTGGAAGCAAAAGTGAAAATACAAAAAAAAAATGAATGGCGTTTTTCTTGTATTGCGCGAGACGCTTTTTGCCGTTACGTTAGGTAAACGATTAAGACAATATAACCCACCTTAAATAGGACAGATGGCGTAAATTCTCCCTACTGAAATTATAAAAATGTGACCCAGTTGTATTTTGTTTAGCCAATCAAATTGTCCAGTTTTGAAATTGACCAATGAAAGCTCCCAACTCTAATTATGCAAATTATGAAAATGTGGCCCAGTTGTATTTTGTTCATCCAATCAAATTGTCTAGTTTTGAAATTGACCAATGAAATTGACGGAAGGCTTTATTTATCACTGATTAATATGAAAACAAAATATCAAATGTTTTAAAGTGAACAAAACGGACGAGTCATATGAAAATGTGTATATTTCCTGTAGTTTACAGTTATTATGTATATTTACTGATACGCATCAGTGATTGTGCATAATACCTGAAATTTTCAGGAAATATACATATTTATTGTATGCTAGCCTGTGAATTATCGCAAATTATCTAAAAGATATTTCTCGATATCCATCAACTCGATGGATATCGAGGAATATCTCTCAGTAGCTTCCAAAATGACGCCAAGCTTACGCTTCGGCGTATGACGTCGCCTTGAAGAAGCTATCAGCTGATCTTTGGTATTGTTTTGAAAAGTGCGCTTTTGCAGTCGAACTGGGCTGAACACTGCGCAGTAAATAATACCATAATAGCACCGTAGCGTATAATTAAATGAAAATCTACGCTATTTTAGTCAATATTGGGAATTATCTCATTCGTGGGCACCTGAAAATATTATTTTTCAGGTCCACATTCATGAGATAATTCCCGATTTTCACTAAAACAGCGTAGATATCCTCAAAATTCTGAAATCTTCACTGAATTTTTAGACATAATTACTGAAACCATGATTTGAACAACAAACATGTTATTGTAAACATTCTTCGTGAGCTTCCAATCTACTGTTGTGTTGATTTGATTTGATCAACACTCTGAGCACACTGGCATCCTTTAACACTTAGGCTCCCGAACGCGACTATTGTCACCTATTTTATGTTGATTATCTGTACTTTCTGGTAAGCGCAGAGCAAATACCATCTGATTCATTGTTGCAAAGGCCTCAGAGATCCCTTTCCAACAATTAATCAGGTGATAGAGTTTCAAGAATGTCATAAAGTTTATTAACCCTTTACCTAACGTAACGACCAAAACCGGCCAGCGCTATTCTCAAAAATCGTCAGTGAATTTTCCTTATTTTTTCATTTTTTTGTCTCAAAAACATAGGTTATGACCCCTCATTGGAACGAGCTCGTCGAGCTCGTTCCAATGAGGGGTCATAACCTATGTTTTTGAGACAAAAAATGAAAAAAATTAGTTGTTCAAGATTTTTTTTGCAAGTGTCGTCTGCTTTTCACGTTAGGTAAAGGGTTAAACTTCCTCGAAAACAGGCGGACATAGAGATCCTGTATATATGACTAAAGTAGGCGTGTTCAGAACATCAAAGCTTTGATGAATGTACCTGGAAGACCATTGCTTCCAACAGCGTCTTGGGGTTTAACATCGATGTTCTTAACTCTTTACCTTTAGAAACAATAGTTTTTTCATCAAATTTTCTTCTAATTATTAAACGTCTAAAACGGGATACAATTTACCGATTATTCGACAACGAAAAATACTAATCGATTTCGCCGTGACCGATCAACAGTCGATTAATCGATTAATCGTGACAGCCCTATTCTTGAGTGGATACCGAAAATTATATCACTCGTGATCGAGACGAATGGTTATTTTCGCTCGCACAAGTGCTCGCGAAAAATAAACATTTGTCTCAGTCACTCATGAGATAATTTTCGGTATCCACTCAAGAACACCAGATATCCTCGATTTTATCCCATAAATGGCCGTTTATTCGGAGAATAAAAACCTTGGATGAATTTTTGCTTCATTCACCTAGTAGGGTGATCAATTTTCCCCGTGGGTTTAACACTAAAAGAATTTATTCCATAGTGGAGACGGACATGTTGACCTCTGCGCATTCGTGTTGCATAATTAACAGTTCAATTGCTGTTTTCTTTAAACCTTTCTGAAAGTATAACACAATGCCAGTAGAAAACACTACACATTGTTCATTTAATAAAGTATTTTTGCAAGTTTAGCTCGTGTTTGTAGGGGAATTATTTTTAGACAGAAATGTATTACTGCGCCTTTTTTATTTTGGCAGTTATGCTTTTCATTAAATTGGATCTATATGCTCCTCACTTCTCGCTTTGTTTTGTTGTGAGTAGTAGCACGACTGCCCTGCAAAAGATTTAAAGGATAAACAAAAAAAAAACGTACAGTGTTTTCAAGTTAAAAAGTTATTCTACTCGTAGAATTAGGAGGCTCGTCGGTTTCATTCTCATTCCTACTCGTAGAATATTTTTTTTGTTTGAAAAAACTATACGTTTATTCTATATTTATTAAAAGACTCAGTTTGCTACTATGAGTTGTGTCACACGCACAATTGGTCATACAAATGAAGAACTGCAGTATCAGCTTCGGGTTGCTGGGGGCCCAGCATGACCAATCAGGAGCACCTTACATGTTAAACAAAAGGTTTTATCATCGTTATTATAAGTATATTTTATTAATTCACAAATAAATTTCCAAGAAGTCTGGGGGTTCTTTTAGCAAAAAACCCGACTGCCTAATTTTCCAACTTCATCATCAAGGCATGCCTTCAACGAAAGCATGCCTTGATGATGTAGCTGGAATATTAGTTAGTCATGACTTGAGCCATCAAAGTAGGGAGTGTGGTGGCTCAGTGGTTCGATCCCCGCCAGGGGTAATTGCGTGTGTCCTTGGGCAAGGCACTTCGTCCCGATTTCAAACGTGGGGGCGTTGTGTACTAAAGCGTACTGCACGTCGATGGTGCACTTGCCTTCAACCAATGCTAACCGTGCTTGTCTGGAGTTAGTACGTTGGGGAGTTTGACAGTTGCTCGCTGTTGCTCGGTGGTTCTTTTTCGATACTCCGGCTTCCTTCACCACCCGTAAAACTGTCCAACGCGTGGTGCCTTGACTGTCGAAAGTGCCGTTAAACCTCACTAAATAAATAATGCCTAGTGGCAAGAACAACAAGAGATATACGTGGATATGGATTCATTCTCGAGAATGTGTCGCATCGATTTTTAAGTATCGTGGATTTGTGGGAAACATTAACCCTTTGAACTCTAGTGGTATCTTCCATGGCAGCAATTAGAAGAGTCCATCTTCATTATTTGGGGTTGGCCAATCATATTTTGGGGCTGCACGTTGAAAATATTGATTGAATATGATTGGTCTACCCCCGCAACCAGAAACCTTAACCCTTTAAACTCTAGTGGTATCTTCCATGCCAGTTCAATGGCAGCAATTAGAAGAGTCCATATTCATTATTTGAGGTAGACCAATCAATATTTTCAACGTGCAGCCCCAAGGCTGCACGTTGAAAATATTGATTGCTCTACCCCACAGATTTACAAAACAGCCATCCTATTTAATGACGTTATGGCGTATCATGTTCCTGGCCGGAAAACGGCCGCTAGGATTCAAAGGGTAATATGAGGGGTTTGAGCGAAGCAAGCCACCCAACGTATGGTGGTAATGATGTGTAAACGCTGAATATCAGTTTCGAATAATATATCCAACGACTGAATTTGATGAGGAAATAAACTTTTTGAAACTTTGTTCAATGTGATAATGTGTAAAGTATTTCGATTCCTGTTTAGATTAGAATTTATATTCACTGTTAATTTAGATACGAGGGTTAATGTATCTACAGTCAAGCATAATTGGAGAACAGACGTTTACAGACTTGCCAGTTGAACAGATTGGTGAAGACTTTGTGAAAAACGCTATCTTTTGGAAACGCGGCATCGAAACGCAGAAAGCGTTCTTACAAATCCAATCGCCGATCACAAATCGCCAGTTGATTGTATCCCTTCGCCAATCGCCAATTGTTAACCGTTATTTGCTAATAGCCATTGTTTAATTGACACTCGCTAATCACTTCTCGGTAATCATTTTGCTCTATTAGTGATTTCTTAGTTGCTAGTGGGGTTTTTTATTTGTTTTTGTTTTTTGTCAAACCCCGTTCTCTGATTGGCAGTTGGCATTTGTCATTCGCTACCAAAATTTACCAATCGCCGATTCCAATAACATCTAATTGGACTGATTGGCGTGTCGGTAAAGGCCCTCTTCATTATTCGGTGCTCAATAACTGTTATTCGTCAGTCGCTAGTCGTACCCCCCCCCCCCCTACTCCCACACGTGAATATATTTAAATGTTCGTTTTAGAAAAGGCTATAGTCTAACCAGCACCACGCCTCCTGTCAATCGACATGGTACAATAAAGTCGGAGGCATAGAGACCTAGAGTTGAGAAGTTGTAGGGGGTGGGGGGGGGGGGGGTGACGGGGAATTGACGAATGACAACTGGCGATTAGCGAATGCTGAGTGACTTTTCTTCTCCTCTCTCCCCCTCTCTATCTCTCTTCCTCCTCTCTCTTTCTCTCTCTCTCTCTCTTTCTCTCTCTCTCTCTCTCTCTCTCTCTCTCTCTCTCTCTCTCTCTCTCTCTCTCTCTCTCTCTCTCTCTTCCTCTCCTTTGTCTATCTCTCTTGTGACTATCGATTTGGGAATGACCACTGGCGATTAATCATTATAACTTACGGTCGGTGAATGCCCTTTGGGGAACATCAAAAGACGAAAGGCAAATGGCCCGAAGTTTGGCTATCAGCGAATGGCTTTTGGCCATTGGCTCAAAGCGAATAGCCATTGGTTTATAGGGAATGGTGATTGGTGACTCGTGTATGGAAACTCGGTACCGACACGCCAACAGTAAACCGCCAAAACCTTCAAATAATTTTGTTCCCAAGTATATCGGTCTTTAATCCTTAAGAGCGACACGGTCGATGAAACATTTCCCGGTTGTTGTATGCAACTAAATAGGTGCTGAGAAGGTGAATAAATGGAGAATGATGAAATGAGTCGTCACGCCGAATGATATTTATAAAACAAGTCCTAAGAAGTTTTCATTTACCGAGCCTCTGTCGGCGCAAAATGGAAAATTTGTGGCGGGTGCGAATCATGGTGTTTCTCTCGAATCGAATTCCGAACCGAATCAAGCAAAAGGTTCGAAACTGAATCGAATCTCGAATCGAATTCACTTTTCAATTGTTATGATACTGCGGCCTACTGGTTCTGTCCATGTGCGTCGTGAACTCAATATCAGCAGATATACTTCACTATTGGAAAATTGACAGGTATCACAAAGGCGGTAGACGAAAAGGCCATTTATCGCCCTTTGAGTGCAACAAGACGCCATCTGCAATGCCAAAGCATTGCAGGTGGCGTCTTGGTGCACTTAAGGGACGAATTTTTGTGCAAACGAGCCGTAACGCAATCTCCACTATCCCCTTAAATGTAATTTTTCTGAATTTTTCGACTAAATTTGTGCTATCTTGTTAGACTGGATACGTTCAATCTTCCTCATCAGAAAACTACAGGGTGAGTTATCTATTGGAAAATCTACAAAAAAGAGTTGTATGGAATCCAAATCTCTAATCTCTCCAGGATTCGATTTTTTTATAATAACTGAGATGGTTTCGGATCGAATCGAATCAGTGACCATATTCGAAATCGAATCAAATTTCGAACATTCGTCAGACCCTGGGGTTTCATGAACATTATCAGTCGATTTATTTATTGGGGTTTAATGACACTTTCGACAGCCAAACATCAGTTGATATGAACACGAATATCATATTCGGTATCTTGCATGATGGACGTTTCAATCATTTTCGTCCTCTCAATGTTTTATCCAATAAATCTAAGCAACGTCGAGAGCGGTTAAAAGTTGGATGGACGACCATTTCAGCGACTGATTCGTGCTCCCGCGTTGTGTTTTTGGGCAAGGTACTTAACCCCGATTGCCTACAAGGGGGCACGATGACGCTGTGTACTAGGCGCACTGCACGTCGATAGTGCGCATGTCTTCAACCAATCTAACCCTGCCTGTGCCGCGGTGCATGCAGAGTTCAGAGTTACGATGTTGGAGAGCTGACAGCTGCTCGTCGTTGCTCGGTGGTTCTCTCCGGGTACTCCGGCTTCCTCCACCCGTAAAACTGTCACCGACATATGACCCTAGCTGTTGATGTGTCATTTAACCCTAATAAAAACAAATAAAATAAAATCCAACAAATCGAAAAAGACAACAGCTGCACATAAATATTATTCCAAAAAGGCAGAAACAAATACTTAATTATTTTGCCACCAGTTATTAGCATTAGGAAAATGGTTAACAAATTACAATCGCCATTCCTTTACAACAAGTCAGTAGTCGCCATTCACATTTCTACTATTCTTCAAAACTTCAGTCGTCACATGTCGATCAATTCAACCAAAACACAATTTATTACAAGCCTACTCCAAGTAATTTCCATCTACAGCAACACAAAACCAAGCGGAAAATGAAAAATCAGTTTCGCATATACGTGCGGAGCGGAAATCGTTGACGGGCGGATTTTAAATAGAAGCGAAATTTCACTGTCATTTTCTACAAATCCTGCAACGCAATTATAATTTGAATCCCTAGCCATAGCTGAAAATCGTCGCCTGAGTTCCAATGTGTTCTATGTATCAGTAGGCAGCCAGTAGGCACATAGAACACATTGGAACTCTGGCAACGAAATAGTAACACGGGTTCCCCTCGCAAATTTGGTTGGCGATAAAATGTGTTCTTTTTGTTGATAGTCGTCGAATGAACTGCTGAGTGTCCTTCTAATAATTGTTTTATAGGTGTAAAGGCGTGTAATAAACACAGAACGATACACGCGTCCCGGTCTCTCGTTTTATCTCCCCGCGCTGACACTCGTGTCATTTCGATTAACCCATTCACAAAAGTATGTCGTTCTGTGTATATACCCCGGACTAAAACGTCCCAATCAAAATAATCTGCGGAATTATCAATGCGTTCTCGGACCAAGTTGCTCTGCATATAACTTCTAGGGAAGTATAGTTTTAAAGCTGAATGTTCTAGGAGAGAATAGTTTCAACAAAACCTTTGTCTGAAAAAAACTCTCTGATGAACCAAAAAGTCGCGAAGAGGCTTGAAACTATTTAAGTGATGATGCCAACATACATGGATACCGGGATCGAGCTATTCGCAGCTTCTGGGGCAATCTGGGGTTGGGGGTTGGATGACGTATCCGAAGTCGTTGTTCCAAACTATTACCTGATAATATTAAAAACTCTAAAATAAAAACAAGGTGGACAAGAGAGATGAATGAACCAATGTACAATTATTCCTTTCAGACATAGAATACGGGAATGGATTAAAACAAAAGGGTCATCAATGAGCGTGTAAAAAACAGTAATCCAAAATGACGAGAACGCGTTAGCGTAAAAAAATCTTTGGAACTGGGTACAATATATAGACAAAACTACATGTATGTTTCAATGAGTCGTTTTTGTATTCAATGAGTCAGATGTGCGTAGGAAGAAAACGTCGAGACGTTTTCTTTCTACTCACATCTGACGAATTGAATACAAAACGATTCATTGAAACATACATGTGGTTTTGTATTTATTACAAGACCCAAGCACCTACTGACCTAATTTTCTTTTCTATCAACGGTGGTAAACACCATGCACTTTATGCAGTCGCATTGCATAAAAAAGTCCCGGTTGGAACAGGTTGGTGTGCAATACGGAATTCCGTATTGCACAGCCGTATTGCACGCCGTATTGCATAAGAGAGACTGCATGGGCATGTAATAAAAACTGAAGTCAGTTTCTGAAGCATTCCCAAACGTTATTTTGGGAAGGTCGCGGGTATTCAGATCGAGGTCAAGATTATTGGAGCTGGACGAGATTGGGACAGATGGGGAGAAAGGATCATCGATTATAGCCTGGGATACTATAAGTCACCGTGGACTGGTCACTTTCCACGAGTGGACAATATTTCCACTGACGCAATAATATTAGATTCCTAACACTAATTATAGGAATAATCATCAAAAATTTAATAAATGAAGCACTGGGACAACCTGGTGCTTCATTAATTAAAATTTTGCTGATGATGATTTTTATTACCTGGTAAATGCATGTGTGGACATCACTGCCCACATGTGGATTACGACCAGTCTACAGTGACTGTACTGTACTGAACATCATATCAAAAGGTTAACAATTGGATCCTGACTTGCATCCTTTGCATTGTGTCCTTTGACAAGACACTTATATTTGAAACTAGAAGTCCTGTCACAATTAGCACAGAAAATGCTCGTTAGATGCACTCTTTACTGCAGAAGAAGGAAGTAGTCTTACAGTTAAAACTAGAAGTCCTGTCACGAATAGTGCGCTTATCTAGGCTTAATTGCGCGTTGGAATTGCGCACAATTGCGATATCGAATGGCATCCAAAGCACGGCAGGTTCTCTTGGTTACTCATAGCAAACACATGCAATGTTTCTGCCAACGGACCTCCGGGTTACCCGGAGGTCCATTGGCTGAAACATTGCTTGTGCACAGGCCATATGTGCAGAATTTGATAGCTTTACTTGGGCCATAACGTGTACATTAACGCGCATATCAACGTGCTATTTGTGCGCATTTCATGACAGGACTTCCAGTTTTAACAGTAAATGTAGAAGATCGTTTACGCTGTGAACTGCAAAATATAATGCGCTATTAGGGAGGTTGGTACAGTTAAAACTAGAAGTCCTGTCATGAGCGCTTATCTTGGCTTAATTGGAAATTACTGTACACGCGTGGATTACGACTAATCCACGGCAACTATACTGTAGGTTGAAGCACCGGAACAGTTCCTAATTAAATGTACAGAATATTTGTCTCGTACAACAGAAATGTATTGGCAGAATGATGAAAAGGTGGGATGGTAAGATGAAACATAGGTGGATAAGTGGGGATATGAAGAGAGTTGCCATGCTTGCACGAGGAATCGAAAGACTGGAAGTGAGGGATATTATAAAATACTTTGTGTCTGAATGGTAAGAGTAGGAGAGGGGAGGGGGTGGGAAGGGAAGGAGAGGGAATGGAGTGCAATGGGAATAGTGGTCGCCTTTGAGAACCGTGACAAGTAAGTGGCTGATATATGTTTTTACTGTGCGAGAACGTGTTTGGGAATATTTTGGCGAACTTTTATTTCATATGCACTCTCCATTATTCCATCTTTATGTCTTAGACATGCAAGTCAAATAGATCGACAGGAAGAAAAAATATCTTTGGCTTACTTCAAGTCTATCTCCATAGGGACCTCTTTTATTGTATCTTTACTACCCGTAAACTGACCTCACTTTGAACATCTTCATACGAACTAAACATTAAGGTGGTTTCATTATTTCTACCAATTAACTCACAAACCCAAGCTCTAAACTCTCGTTATACGTCAAATTTCTTCCATATCCACATGCACTAATATATCTTTTATAGTTTGGGAATACCAGAAATATTTTTTTTTCTTTTCTTTCTTTTCGGGTTTTTTTGTTTAGTTTTTGTTCGAGAAAGTGTGGGTTGATGGTCCCGAATACACAACAGCCGCCATGGAACGGTCGTGATCAGGCCTGAAAATAATTTTTATTGCACTTCCAGACAAAATGTCAGACACAAAATCAATCACGTCTGTCATTTACGAATGGTATCTGACATATTACAAAATGGAGTTTGAGTATTCGAAATAATGTGTTTTAGGTGTACATGTACCTTCATCTTAAAGCTGCCCAGAATTCATACAATCATACCTTGTTTGGCAGGGCTCAATGAGCCCTGCCACACAAGGTATGATTGGATTCATTCTGTATTGGAACTGAATTACCGTTCAGACATAATCTATATACATGTACATGTATGGCTATATCAAATTGTATTCCTTCACATGCTGTTTAAGACTGATGAGCTGTACAGTGACTTTCTTCACACTTCCCAACTTTCCAGGACCAGAAATCACAATAATCATTAATTTTAGGCTTACTAGTTGTGTACATGATTTCCGGCATGCATGATGTTCTGATCACTGAACTTCATTGATAATTTTGGCATCAGACATTTTGTCTGATGATTTTAAACCTCAGTCAGACATAGGCCTTTTTGTACCTGACATTGTCCTTGTCTGACCACTTATTTTCTGGTATGGTCGTAATCCACGCGTGGGCATTTACCAGGTAATAAAAATCATCAACAGCATGATTTTTATTACCTGGTAAATGCCCACGCGTGGAGCATTTACCAGGTAATGCTCCACGCGTGGGCATTTACGCCCACGCGTGGAGCATTACCTGGTAAATTTTAATTAATGAAGCACCTGTTTGACCCGATGCTTCATTATTTAAATTTTTGATGATTATTCCTATAATTAGTGTTTGGGATCTAATATTTATTACGTCCGTAGAAATAACTTGCCACCCATGTAAGGTGACTAGTCCACGGCACTGTACTTTCCTGATCCCATTCCGGATTTTCCGCTAGAATATATTTTATGGATCCACTCCTCGGATATTCTTCTGTAATTTGATCAAAATTATACACAAACAAATTCCCAGTACTGCAACTGTCCCATCCTTCCCTCTATAACTATCCAACAATGGTTCGTCACCATTTTGCGTTAACCCTTTACCCAACACAGACGATTTCAAAATTTATTATTTTAAATATCATTTTTTAAATTTTTAACAAAAATTTCAACAAAACCATATCGTGTGACCCCTCTTTGGAACGAGCTCGACGAGCTCGTTCCAACGAGGGGTCACATGATATGGTTTTGTTGAAATTTTTCGAAAAATAATATTTTTTTCGGCTGCTGAATTTGCATATTACGCGGGCGGATGCGGGCGATTCGTTGGATAAAGGGTTAATGTTACCGTATTAGTATTTGCTCCCGGCTTTCTGGGTTCCTCTTATTTTCCACGGCTAAACTGAATAATGCTGTTTTAAAGGCGATCATGTAAAGTCTTCCCCCTGCTTTGGGGAAGCTGTTGAAATATCATCTGTTCCGCTGCTCAAGTTTCAGTACAGCCTCCATGGACTGGTCACTTTCCATGGGTAGGCAATATTTCCACGGTTGCAATAATATTAGATTTCATACACTAATTACTGGAAAAATCATCAACAATGTAATTAATGAGGTATCGGGTTCATTCACGAAACACTGGCCCAATGCAACTTTCACTCAACAGGTCCCCAAAATGGTTGCCACTATAGGGGCTACACACGCTACATATGCCGAAGAGTCGCTCTTAGAGCACTAAATTTTTCAAAAATTTCTGGGGGTAAGGGGGCGGCTAATCCTAACGAGGACCCTCGGGTCGTTACCCCTCCTACCATTACCCATCAGGGAAGTGGGAGGAGAGACAACGGCCGAAGGGTTCCAGTTAGGATTCAGGGCGACCACCGAATTCTCACACAACGGCCCTTCAAATATCACCCCCCCCCCCCCCTAAAAACGCTAGCTAGGGCACCTCCATTATAGAGCCCTGACTGCGCACCTGTCCTTTTCATAGGATTAGATTACCTTCATACTTGCGTTACGAACATGATAACAGCCGTGGATGTTGGAAGTGGCCTTAAATAGCAATAAATAAATATGTTCACCCTGTATCTAACATAATAGCAATAACTGGCTGTAGCTGTTCAAAAAACATCGAAAATAAAATTCACTTAGTATTTTTTATAGTGTCTACCTCTATAAAATAACCCGTGACCCTTATTGGATCGAGGTCTACTGGGGGCTGTGGGCTGTGTTTTCATGCAAATTATGCAAACATATTTAGCTGTTGAAGAAGTTTTTTTGTAAATGTCGACTAGTTTGCGCAGGGTAAAAAGTTAAGAACACAAGAAGAATAAGTATAAGATTATTAGTAATGGATCTCAGAGTTCAAACCCCTTACAGTATGGTGGACTGTGTCACTTTCCAACCCGGTGATTTATTGATTAAAATTTTGCTGATGATGATTTTTATTACATGGTAAACACATGCATGGACATCAATGCTCACGCGTGGATTACGAACACCCCACGGCGACTGTTCTGTAGATAAGACCCTCATTGTGTTTTGCTGGATATTTGTAGAAATCGGATTATCGTCGACGTCTAAACTCTCCCTTGTGGGGATTTTAAGTGATTCGTGATTTTCGTAGGGAAAGAGCAAATGATCTCTCTCTCTCTCTCTCTCTCTCTCTCTCTCTCTCTCTCTCTCTCTCTCTGTATGTGTGTGTGCAGAAAATGTAAACGTTTATCAATAAACATACTCACTTTTAAAAAATATTCTTTTCGACCAAATGGAATCGTTTATCCCCGATTATGAATCTTTTTGTCGAAATACACCGAATTGAATAGAATATACTGGGACAATATACGAAAATTAAAACCGTCCACTTCAACTCATTTGATCATTTAAGTACTGTTTTACATAGCACACCTCGTTACAAAAAACTGCAACCCTTCTGATTATATTTGGGTGCTGCTCGAGGCTATTGCACTCGAATTGTTTTCACTAAATTACCTTTTGTTTAAATTAAATAATATTATGATACCTTCATGGATATTTCTGTAGCTGTTGAGAACAATGTTCAGTCTTTCACCCAAGGCATCGATATTAAATATCTGGGCGTAGCTCATTTGATTTGTAATTTCAATTATGTGTCAAAATTTGTCATTTCCGAAAGTTAACGTGCCTTAAGAAGGAAGGTTACGATTAAGTACATTATCTGCTTCTGATATATATGTTGTCCATCTTCTAGTCTACGATCCCACCTTGAGCCTCCTGGCGTTTATTTTCAGCCGATACTGAACTTTGTGGTGTGGTTTGTTATATTACTAAATGGATAAATACTTTTGTTTCAGGAGTGGAATTTTCCATCCTAACATGGAATGTAAAATTTATTTTGAGATTACTCCGATAAACAAATACGACACAGTAAGGCCTAAAAAGTTAATAATGTATTTCACAGGCCCTCCCGCGTGGTCTTTTTGACTGCCGCATGCTCTCTTTTTATAACCAATGCAGACTCAAAAAACGAAAACTTAAATGGTTTATGTCTGATATTTTGCCCAAGTAATAAAATATGATAAATTTGTCCATTGTGTGCAATGAGGATTTGCAGTGCTTTAGCATTGTAAGGCCATCTTGCACTCAAGGGCCCAAACTACATCACTAATCATGCTATTCTGTAGATTGTGATGCCTAAAACATAAAACAAACCAAGAACATGATTTTTTATGGCAAAGAAATAATACACGGAAGCAGACATGCATTCCAGGCCAGAGCAAAATATCTTATAAATGTGTGACAAGAGGAGAGATAAGTGCGGGTGCCGGGGTTCGAACCGTCGACCTCAAGCACACAAAGCGACCGATTTACCACGAGACTAAGAGATCCGGACCAACCAGGCTGGTTGGTAAATGGCCTTTATACCTCGACCGCTACACTACTCTCCCCTTCATTTGAGATTCCCCACATGTGAATCTCACCCAAGTTCCTCCCTCAGAGCGGTCGAAACACCCACAGTGCCACCTACTGCCGAGGATCGGACGAGCCCCCAAATGTAACAGGAGGAGAGATAAGTGCGGGAGCCGGGGTTCGAACCGTCAACCTCTAGCACACAAAGCGACCGATTTACCACGAGACTAAGAGATCCGGACCAACCAGGCTGGTTGGTAAATGGCCTTTATACCTCGACCGCTACAAATGTACGTAATAGTCCCACATACCATTTAATCTATGGTACTCTTCGATACCAACAACAGATAAACCATAAATGGCGAAATTGATACCCCTTTACCCAACATAACGGCCAAAACCGGCCAGCGTTATTCACAAAAATCGCCAAATAATTTTTATTATTTTTTTCATTTTCTGTCTCAAAAACATAGGTTATGATCCCTCTTTGGAACGAGCTCGTCGAGCTCGTTCCAAAGAGGGGTCATAACCTATGTTTTTGAGACAAAAAATGAAAAAAAAAATGGTTATTCAAGAATTTTGTTTGCGAGCGTTGTCTGCTTTCGTGTTAGGTAAAGGGTTAAACTCTAAAGACTGAGGAGTACACACAATTGGGGCCCACGAGAGGCAAAAACGAAGATTCTGGAAGAAGTCAAACCCATGCAATACTTCTGTTGAATAGAATTCGCTATAAACTACCATGCAACTGGATCTCTAGCACTTCGCGCGCCCCATAGTAACCACGTGCCACCCAATCTTAGAAGCCAAGATGGCGATCTTCAGCAATCAAAATAGACGATGCAAACACGTGTTACCCTAAAATCACACTCTACGCATGCGCTCTAGCACAAAGTATCACCACGGTAATGACTCCCAACATTCCGTAGGTCCACCACTGTGTTCGTAAATCGGGAGATCATTGGACATTGTGATGTAATATCGGGAGATCAATGGCATTGTGATGTACTATCGGGAGATCATTGGACATTGTGATGTACTGTCGGGAGATCATTGAATATTGTGATGTACTCTCGGGAGACCATTGGACATTGTGATGTAATATTGGGAGATCATTGGACATTGTGATGTACTACCGGGAGGTCATTAGACATTGTGATGTACTATCGGGAGATCGTTGGGCATTGTGATGAACGATCGGGAGATCATTGAACATTGTGATGTACTATCGGGAGATCAATGAACATTGTGATGTACTGTCGGGAGATCAGTGGACATTGTGATGTACTGTCGAGAGATCATTGAATATTGTGAAGAATTATCTGGAACGCATCGGAAAATTATGAGGTACTAACGAGAGATCACTGGACATTATAATGTACTATCAGGAGAACATTGGATATTGTGATGTACTGTCGGGAGATTATTGGCAATTGTGATGTACTATCGGGAGATTAATGCCAAAAGCTTAATATCGGAGGGTCATTACAAGAAAATGACGTGTGGGTACTTCGAATATCAAAACAAGTAACGTCATTTTTCTGGCATGACGGGTATCGTGGTAGCACGCGTGGGCGGACATGTTGTGTTGGTATAGTGTTATAGTCATAGTGCTTGGTGATAGTATTGTGTTGCCACGGTAACTCGTAGCAGCGGCCTTGATGTGACGTCACTCGTTATAAATTGCGAGTCATAGCTGACCAAGTTTTCGCTGGCCTTCTGTTAAGCAGACGCGCCTCGTCCTATGTTACGTTGGGAAAAGGGTTAAGCATATAGAGTCACTCACCCCGAACTACATGAAGACTGCATATTCGCCATTGGTGAATATGCAATCTATATAATGTACGGGGTTAGCAAAGGTCGAGGATTTTGCTCCTTTTCAAATGCAATTTTCAAATATTTCGCCCACCGAAGCGGACCATGGTTGGCCCGGTGCGTCTTGGGACTCCTAATGTGTTATGAACACGGGCCCTCACCGCCATCCGATCGCCACTGCTGTTAATAATGGCGTAAATGACACAACAAAAGTTGTGGAGGTACAGGAGGTTTCCCATATCTATCCAGCGCCAGCAGATAATGCCATCGTTCTTTCCTCATTAATTCATATGACAGTGAATCACTGGGAGTGCGATAGTTCAGTGGTAGACTGTTTGACTTCTATGCTAGAGGTCCTGAGTTTTATCCCCGTCCGGCACGACCCGCGTTGTATCCTTGTGCAAGGCACTTCATCTCGGCTGCCCAAATGGGGGCACGATGGCGCCGTGTACTAAAGCGTACTGCATGTCGATGGAGCACATTTCTTCAACCGCTGTAATTCTGCATAAGCGGAGCTTGAACAGAGTTGGAATGTTGAGATGACAGTTGCTCGTCGATGCTCGGTGGTGCTCTCCGGGTACTCCGGCTCCCTCCACCCGTAAAACTGTCACGGTCACGATTAGCCATTGTGCATAAGTATGTGAGCTCAAACACCAGTAAATAAAGAAATAGTGAATCATTGTCTGTAAGATTTATTCCAAACAAGACGAATCCCAACAAGACGAATGTAGAAAATGGTCATCCCAACAAGACGATCTCAACAAGACGAATCTCAACAAGACGAATTAAATTAAAATGACTATATTAGCCATTTACTTTTAGTTTGGGGAAAAATATATATGAGAAATTTATTTTCCAAGAAAAACCCCCATCTATTTGAGGTATTTTATTTAGTTTAAACAAGGTGGGGGGGGGAAGGGGGGGGGGGGCACTAGAAATTTCCAAGACGTGACGTCCTATTTTTTATTCGGCTCCTTTTTACACCCACCCACCCACTAATTTTCTACTACCGTTCTCAGAAACCCACCCCACTCTCCCATTAAAATTAAAAATAAACTTATAAACTTAGTAGGCACAGCTGTCTTTAGGGGTTTTTCATAATGTTCTTAACCCTTTACCCAACGTAGCGGCAAAATCCGGCCAGCGCTATTCTCAAATATCGCCAATTAATTTTTATTATTTTTTCATTTTTTGTCTCAAAAACATAGGTTATGACCCCTCATTGGAACGAGCTCGTCGAGCTCGTTCCAATGAGGGATCATAACCTATGTTTTTGAGACAAAAAATGAAAAAAATTAGGTATTCAATCATTTTTTGGCAAGTGTCGTCTGTTTTTCATGTTCGGTAAATTTTCATTTGAATTGTTCCCAAAATATTGTCTGCACATTTTCTACATTTCGAACAAGACACTCACCCCCTACTAACGTGTGACATTTTCCCAGATTAAGCCCAATATTCTCACATATAAAGCCTCCTGATGTTGTATTTATGTTAAGAGTGTGATGTACAACATCATCTTTAAGGTTTGAAACACAAATGATGGTATATATTAGCTGATATATTGATATATTTTTAAAAAATTAAAAAAATTGCACAAGTTGGAAATGCACATTTTTGGCGCACTCAAGAGACCCACCCACCCCCACGTCACGTCTTGCAAATTTTGGGTGGCCTCCCCCTGGTTTAAACAATATTTATTGAAAGAGGAAAGAAATGAATAATCAAGTTACATGAATACACAGTATAAGACAAAGAATGAACACAATACTACAGGAAACACAACACATAACATGACAGTCGACGATTTTAAAACAATACAGATTTGGGATTCGACGGGAAGCTTTAAGCTTATGTGTATCGTCTCCCTAATTTTTTTTTATTTTATTTATTATACACTAGCTCGAAAAACTCAATAAAATCACACGCTCGTAACAAAATATAAAGGAGTTTATATATTGTACCATATCATATAATAATTTTGGAACATTTTATGTTCCACTTCACGTTATTTATGCTTTATAAAACTGTGAGGGAAATTTTCAGTTCACCGACGATAGGTGTGAGAAGGTTCGGTATTAACTGCGAATTATCCTCTCAGTTTTACTACGTGTGGGTGTAAAATATGACAAGAAGGCTTATTTTGCCAGAAATGATTTTAACTTTCGGTGCCTGTATCGGATTTATATATATATAAAATTCTTTTCGAAAATAATTTTTTCAACTTTGTCTGCTAACACGGCTTATTGTCGGACAAAGAGATTTTAAGGCGCCACGCAGTGTTTGGAGACACTGTTTGCTAAAGTTTGGTACCTTTTTTATCAATCAAACTTCAAAAACACACATATAAAAAAAATAAAAAGCATAATGACAAAACTATTGAAAGTCCTACAGAAATAAACTCTTGCTCGAGCCAATAAGTGATTGTAGGCGATCAAGAGATGAAAAAGAAAAAAAAATAATAACTGCCCAGCAACTTCTCAAAAAAGTAAAATGCACACCAAACTACACTTAATTGCGTAAATATACACATTTTATTTCTAGTTTTTTATTCCTAAAATTAATGAAGAAAAAACTTTCGTCGGGGTCGTCCTGTTGGGATATTTTACCCATTTGTCTTGTTGTGATTCGTCTTGTTGGGATAACACCGCTTGCAAACGAGCTGTTACCGCGTAAGTGGTAACCGTTACTTATTCCCTGTTTTTTATTCGATATTCGTTATCAACCGATTTTATCGGCTGATAACGAGTGTCGAATAAGGAACTGGGAATAAGTAATGGCTGTCAGGTCCCAGCTGTTACCTCAGGGGAATATTTTGCGTGCATGGGTGGAATTGTGTCTAATTCATTTTTTTGCAGCTAACAAAATGTAATTGTTGTCATTTTTTTGGTGTTCGTTCATGTAAAAAAAAACAAAATATGAATTAATTCGCTGATTGAATGCAGAATTTATCTGCTTGGTGCTGGCCTGTACCTTCGCCCAAAACATTTGTTTTGTTGTGCAAATAATTTTGTAGTTGCATTATAGTCCATTCTGGGATGGGACTGACATGTTATGGAATCTGGTACAACTGATATTTTTCCAGCTAAAGTTGAAAACTTCATGTTCTACCGGTAGACGTTAGAATTCTCAGATTCTACACGTAGAACTCTGAATTCCGACCTGTAATGGCAGACTCTTGTACCCTACTGGTAGGAGCTCAAGTTCCAAATTCGACGGATCGAACTTGGAGGTCCAACTTCCAGTTCAAACCTCAGGTTCATCGGATGGAGTTGTAAACCGTGGAATCAAGAATATAGTGAAAGCAGTTTTATAGTATTATATCAATTAATTTGTGCCTTGTGTCCTAGTTTTATAAACAAATCAAGAAGGAACTGAACAATTAATCCGGAGGGGAGTGGTGGTGGTGTGGGGGCGGTTGGGGGTGGGGGGTGGTAGCCTGGGCATCGGGTGTCAATAATATATTACGAGCTTTTTCATATTCCTAAGTTTCAGCATTAACGTTATTCCCGTACCGCCACTTAACCCCCTTTACACTGATGTCAAAATTTCAAATTGCAATTTTTTCCCATAATGCAACTATCAATTTAGCCAATTCAATCTTGTTTGACAGAGCTCAATAAGCTCTGTCAAACAAGATTGAATTGTGTAAATTCTCAGTTGTAGTATGGGAACAATTTGTAAGTAGTAAAAGAGAGTTGCCATGACAACCACGTGATACACGTGACGCATCGCAGTATGACGTCAAATGAGATCCAGAAATAAGATTTCAGAAGATGGGCACGTCTAGGCCTTCTCCTACTACTTTTTGTGTTTGAAATCTTAATATTTCGACATCAATGCCAAGAGTTAACATTCTCGATTCAGTGAAGTTAGTCTTCAGAAATCTGACTTCGTTTGTTGATATTCCGGTACAACTTGGGGCCACTACTGTAAAACTTTTACAATTGTATTTTTTAGAATTATATTTTCTAGTTTAGGCTTTAAATAGGTTAAAATAAACCATTAGCATTGTCAAAAATATGGCAATTTGCCAGTTGGCAAATTGTCATATCTTTTAAAATGCTAATGATTCATTTTAGTCAGTTATATTAATAGGAAGAAAATATAAATTCTAGAAAATACAATTGGAAAAGTTTAATAGTTTTGGTTCTTGATGGCATCTCAGTAAGGACAGAAACTCTCAGTGGAAATATTGATCTATTTTGACAGTAATGTTACAATATTAAAACTGAGAGAAAATGTAAACTTTGCGATTGTTATATTTGAACGTTGATTTGTAACAGCGCCTATAGCCGCTCTTGAGCGATTTAATCTCATTCTTCGAACCTGTGAGTAAGGTTTCACTATGCATGAAAGAGGTGTTGAACGCATTTTAATGCTCTGAAGATATTTCGGAGGTTAATCGGTCTCTGGCATATGGAATTCTCTAAAATATCTCGGCTGCATGTAGTTGGGGACTGGCTTCTTTGGTGTCTTCCCACTAGATCAATTCCCTTCAGACCAACTCCCACGAGGCCAGTTCCCAAAAGACCAATTCCCCTTAGACCAACTATTGCCTGTTATTGATTAAGGATAATTAGGAAAATATCTATTTACTGAAAAGCAATTTATTTAATAAAAAAAAATATTTATATGCATAAATATATATTGGTTTATAACATTTCAGCACAGCTCAATACATATAATATTTCACTTCAATTTCTCAACCCATTTACTTCAATTTTCTCAATTTCCCAAATTCAAAAAATATTGATTTAAAACATCAATATATATACCTTTTTACTTCAATTTCACAATTTTTTAAAATTTTCTTCATTTTTTACCATGAAACCAATTCCCTTTAGACCAACTATTTATTGTTATTAACTGGTTGAGGGTTGGATTATTTTGGTGGTCTAATTTTGTGAATGAAATCTGTTTTATTACAAAATTATTGGAGAGTGCCCGTAGGCACTCTCCAATAATTTGTAATAAAACAAATTTATATAAACAAAATATTCTTTGCATTTGACCGAGGGTGAAACATAAAGGAAAATACTGGCTTTTGTTCTGGTATCGCTTTGTTTTTGAAAGCACCGATAGTGGTTTCTTGCACTCAGCTCAAAGTATTGATATAACATTATTTTGAAAGTAGAACACATCAGTTGGTCTAAGGGGAATTGGTCTAATGGGAATTGGTCTTTTGGGAATTGGTCTGGTAGGAGTTGGTCTAAAGGGAATTGGTCTAGTGGGAATGAACCATTTCTTTCTTTTCGCGGGCTTTTCCGTTCGAACTGTGCAGTGTACACCTCCCGATGGATTTTGTTTCATTGACATCTGATGATAATTGTTAGTTTTACGTGCCATGTACAGACTATTAGTGAGTGCATGTGATCCGTCGCGTCTTATCATCTAATAAAATGCTCGTTATATGAAAAAGAAAATTTGAAATCAGAATTTGACCACAAATAGAAAAGTCTTTAGGCCAATTTAATCAGAGTTGAAATGAGTTCACTTTGGGTGCACCCGCTGTTTCAGAACCCCATTGTTGTGACTGAAAATGTCACGTTATATTTTTATTTTTTTTATCAATGCACGTGTGTTACAACCGTAAATGTAATAAACGGTCATAAATGTAATAAGCCTACAACTTGTCGTAAATGTAATAAAAAAGTGACCATCAATGTAATAAAGGACCATAAATACCGTAATAAACTGTCGTAAATGTAATAAACTCTCTTCCCTTTGCAATCAGTATCTTCGAAGGAAAATAATGAGAACTTCCACTGCGGAGGAGTCTCAGTATTATCTGACATGATGCTAAGGTATCAAAAAACCCGCCATAAACATACTTTTAGAACTGTTCCATACACTGCAAAAAATATAGGTTCTCTTTAGAACCAAAACTGGTTCTAATCTAGTCCCCGAGATGGAACCAGTTCTGTTTAAACTGTATTTATTTCAAATCAAATACATTTATAAAGATTAACATTAAATATTAACAGGATTAAACGTAAATTGAGGGGGTTTCAGCCGTAAGTTTAGAGCTTATATAAGGTTGTCTCAAATCATTATTAAGCAAAGGAGATGTGAACAGTTGGCATATCGAACCAGTTTTGGTTCTATACAGAACCAAAACTGGGTCGATATGCCAACTGTTCATATCTCCTTTGTTTCAAAATGTTTGGCGACTGCGTTGAATAAGCTCCAAGTTTACTTCTGAATCTACTTCAGTTCATGTAATATTCTGTTAAAATTGAATGCTAATCTTGGTAAATTTATTTGATTTGAAATAAATACTGTTTAAACAGAGCTGGTTCCATCTCAGGGACAAGATTAGAACCAGTTTTGGTTCTAAAGAGAACCTATATTTTGTACAGTGTACACCATGGGAGACTAAACTTCACCTGCCGTAAATGTAATAAAAAAGTGGTCATAAATGTAATAAACGACTATAAATGTACACAAATGAGACCATAAATGTAATAAACGACCCTATCTTTTGCAGCTCAGTTTTTACACAATCAGGGGATCAGATATGCACAGAACGACACGCGTGTGTGAATGGGTTAATTGACATGGCACGAGTGCCAGCGCGGAAGGATAGAACAAGACGCTCCATGCCTCGAATTTTATCCTTCCGCGATGGCACAAGTGCCATATCGATTAACCCATTCACACACGCGTGTCGTTATGTGTATGTCTGGTCTGGTCTCATGACTGCTTCACGTCTATAAAAACAATTATCAGAAGGACATTCAACAATTCATTTGACAATTATCAACAAAAATAACATATTTTATCGCTGACCAAATTTGTGAGGGGAACCCGTGTTACTATTTCCTCCCCTGAGTTCCAATGTCTTCTGTGTGCCTATACTAGCACATCGAACATATTGGAACTCAGTGGACGATTTTCAGCTCTCGCTAGTGATTGGAATTGGAATTGCGGTGCACGATTTGTAGAAAAGTCCATTGAAATTTCGCTTCTTTGTAAAAATAGTCCGACAGCGATTTCTGTTCCGCACATATGTGATGAACAGATTTTCATTTTCCGCATAGTTTAGCGTTGCTTTAGATGGGGATTTCATAGAACAGGCGTGTTATAAAACGCGGTACTATCCAGTAGGGGATGCCCGTGTTTTGTTTATTTATTTATTTATTTATTTATTTATTTATTTATTTATTTATTTATTTATTTATTTATTTATTTATTCTCTGAGAATGTTTCTGAGGTTAATAGGTCTCTGGGAGATGGAATCTTCTAAAATGTCTCGGCTGCATGTAGTTGGGGATGGATCTCTTGCATTTCGTGGGCGTTTCAATTTGGACCGGGAAGTGTACATCTGGAATTAGATTTTGTTTGATTGACCGCTAATGGAAATTGTTAGTTTTTCGTGCCAGGTGCAGCTTATTAGTCAGTTTATATGATCTGTTGCGCGAGTGTCATATCGTCTACTAAATGCGCATTAGGCCTAAAATATTAAAAAAAATCTGTTTCTCATGCCCTCCCGCGTGATCCTTTTGGCTGCCGCATGCTCTCTTTTTATAACCAATGCAAGCCTAAAAAAAATAAAAATTAAATGTTTTATGTCTGATATTTTACCCAAGTTAAAAAAATTGATAAATTTGTCCCTTGAGTGCAAGAAGACTTTGCAATGCTTTAGCATTGCAAAGCCTTCTTGCTCTCAGGGGACAAAATACACCACCACCCATGCTACTCTGTAGATTATGAGGCCTAAAACATAAACCAAGAACATGAACTTTTGATGGCAAAGAAATAATTACAGAAATAAAAAATAAAACACCGCTCGCCCGCATGAAATTTTACAAATAATGGCATGAGAAACAAAAGATCCACTTTGTGTGGCCTTAGATGAAAAAGAAATGATAATTAGAATTTGACCACAAACAGAAAAGTCTTTAGGCCAATTTACTTATAATTGAAGCGAGTTCACTTTGGGTGCACCCGGCAGTTTCCGAATACCATTTTTGTGACTCAAAATCTCACGTTATATTTTTATTTTTTATCAATGCGCGTGCACTTAAAATGCAAATGTTGCTGCATGTTTTATAATTATTAAAATGAGAATCAAGTAGTCTCCCAGCAGCAATGTGGACTTAAAACGTTAAAAATTGATGCGATTATGTTTCCAGTGGCCGCTGGCGGATCCATCTGGGGAGGAGGCGCAACCGACGCACGCCAATCCTATATCTTTTGTAATTAAATGTTTACACAAACATGGGGACCAGAGATCACGGTATCATCCAGTAGTAGATAGCCATGTGGTATTTATTTATTTATTTATTTATTTATTTATTTATTTATTTATTTATTTGTATTTATTTATTTATTTATTTATTTATTTATTTATTTATTTATTTGGGGTTTAACAACGTTTTCGACAACTAGTGTCACCCTGTGTCTGAACCCATGAGTCATTGTGGGTAAAACCGTACTCCATGCACACAGCTATAGCTCATGCGAAGAAATTTCTGGAGGGTCACAGTGACCTACCATTTTCCAATATTCTCTTGGGGAGATCCCCAGCTCCGACCGAGAAGAGTAAGACATCCCCTCCAGTGCTCGCCTCAACTCGCCGTTACGAACGCCGGGTGATGCTTCGCATTATAATCCATGATTGAAATGTGGTACCCCCTCCCACGTCAAAATCAATTATTATTATTAGTCAATGATATTACGCCCTCCTCCAGACACTCAAATGAATATCATGAAATACACTAATAAAATGGCTACGCATTTCATGCCGTTTGATCATCTGAACGGAGTAACAAGTCACCTCCCTGCATAAATTCACAAGTATGTGCTCTAAAACGCTATACAGTATAAAGGTAAAAAAAAGGAAATGAGCTCCTGACCATAAAAGCATATCATAACTGGAAACGGAGGAAATTTATGGACTTCATCCCCATTCCCCACTACCAGAGAAAGCTTTCTCCTGCCACCGCGTCCTTTTGAGATTATTATTTTCTCCCCCCACTAAGGCACTGAGACATATCGTCCCCTGAGTTTCAATGTGTTCTATGTGCCAGTAGGCACGGCAGTAGGCACGCCAGTAGGCACATAGAACACATTGAAACTCAGGGGACGATATATAAAGTCACGTGGGACAGCTGGGAGAGTTATGCCTGTCTCACCCCACCCACCCACGCGTCAGTTATCTCAGCCCACCCACGTGACCAGCCTATTTGCATATTTAATTGGCGCCGAAACTATTTAATCATCACAAATCACATCTGCACATGTATAAACAAACAAAATGGAAGGTCGTTTTGCTTCCGTAAATACGACCGACTTTTCTAAACGAAAAGCGAAACCAGAACACTCTACGAAAAACTTAAGCACACCTCAAATTGCTCTCAGAGTTTATCGGGGAGAAATATACATTTGATATCATTGCGCGCTGTCAAACTGAATTACAAGTCTGGAAATGACGTGTGCAGCCGTCGGTTTCATTTCAAGTCGCTTCAATGCATTAACCCTCAACGTGTGCTGCTAGCCCACGTGTTTTGAAGGAAATACCTCTGGTATATACCACACTTCTCGACAAGCCTTCCGAATATCTTTTTGGTTTTCTCCTAGAATGAACGCACTAAGAATTATTTTTTCCTGGAAAATATTGTGTTTTCTTTTTAATGGCGTCGCATCCCTAAAACGGTGGGACAAAAATCATCCTCGATGGGTATCTGGGTGGGATTGGAAAATCTCACCCCTGGGACAAGATATTTGAGCCAAACACTCGACATGCCTCGTGTCTGGTTCGCATATCTAGCCCCTCGGGTGAGATTTTCCAATCCCACCCAGATACCCATCGAGGGTAATAATAATCCCTAGTGGGTGAGATGGAGAAATCTCACCCGAGGGCAAGATATATGACGAGTGTCCCCACCAAATATCTTGTCTCGAGGGTGAGATTTCCCCATCTCACACCCGCCCCCATCTGGGATAATAATTTTTTCCCCACCAAAACAATCTGACATAATCAAAAGTAATTCAGGTGCACGTGCGCTATAACGAACAATTTTGTTGTCCATTTCTGAAAAGAACTGATTTGCTTACCGGAAAGAGCACACAACAGTTCTGTATTTACCACAGATATATACCACAAAATTAAATCCCTACGCCGACCAGACAGGGGTTAAAGATTTGTAGCGAAATGAACATCTACACATTACGATGACGTCATATTATGAATTCTACAATATATTCGCATAACTTTTCGACGGGAATTTCGTGCAACTTGCTCAACTCATAATGGCATTCACCCTAAAATTCATATAAAAGAGTCAACTGTCCTTTGGTTTTGCGGTCTCTGTTTTTATTGCTGTTTTCTTCGACAAACGTTCGTCTGCTAATATTTCCGAAACGTGACACCATATTGTTTGTTTTCAGAAGAACGCGCGATGATTGAACAGTCCTGCGCTCATTAAATATGCTAATAAGCCATTATAGGTTAGTCACGTAGGTGGGTGAAATAGCTATCACGTCGGTGGGGTGAGGCAGGCTTATCTCTCTCAGCTGTCTCACATGACTTTATATATGTCTCAGTACCTTAGTGGTGGGAGAAACGCACGTCTCGGGTGAGCTGCTTTGGTGAGACAGATAAATCTTACCAGACGCACGTGACCATCCTCATTTGGTGAGAAAGATAAATCTTATCAGCCTCACGTGACCATCCTCCTTCAGGCAGGCAGGCAGGCAGGCACGCTAGTTTTTATCTTCCGATATTTTAAAAAATGACAAGGTTAACCGAAAATCTGAGGTTGCGTGCCATTAGTATGCATGAGGCCGAGATACCTCCAAATGAGCTCTCTGCTGAGTTCGGAGTCACTGTGGCCACTATTTACCGCCTTATTGGAAAGTATAGAACCACTGGATCTACTGCCGACCGACCGCGTTCTGGTCGACCAAGAGTTACGAGCCCTGCACAAGACCGACACATCAGGACGTCTCACTTGCGGGGTCGCTTCCATCCGGCGGCGAGGACAGCAGCAGTTTCTCCTGGTACAACTAACAGTAGAATTAGTTCACAAGCTGTCCGAAACAGACTTGCTGAACACAGCATCCGAAGTAGGCGACCATACCATGGACCAATCCTTACCATACGTCATCGTACCATCAGATTGGAATGGATACGGTAGCGTGTTCGCTGGACTTAGCAGCGTTAGATCACAATTCTTTTTGGTGATGAATCACGATTTTGTCTACGGCGCGCTGATTGTAGGACAAGAGTGTATCGGCGACGAGGAGAACGGTTTTCTGATGCGGGAACTGAATGCGACCATTTTGGCGGGCGGTGTAATGGTTTGGACAGGTATTTCCTTCCACCATCGAACTCAGCTGATCTTCATGGATGGTAATCTGAATGGACAGCGATATAGGGACGAAATTCTTAACGCTGTTGTTGTCCCGTTGTTCAACGCTAACGTGGGATTACAGTTATTTCAGCAAGACAATGCCCGATGTTACGTGGTGCGTATCTGTCGTGACTTTCTTGAGGAGCAGAGCATCGAACTTCTTCCCTGCCACCCCCCCCCCCCCCCCCCCCCCCCACTTCGACAGATTTTTCGCCAATCGAGCATCTTTGGGATCAACTGGACTGTCGGGTACGACTTCATGATCTTCAGACGTTAGGCGATTTACGTAATGTTCTAAGGCAGGAGTGGAACGCAATACCACAGGGTGACATCCAGAGACTTATCAGATCCATGCGAAGTCGATGTCTTGCCATCCAAGAGGCAAGCGGTGGACATACGCGCTATTGACTGCATGTGTGAACTTTTTATTTCAACCCATGCCTGGATAGCGACGTCCTGACGTGACACTGGCAACAGTAAGAACATGAAATTATGCAAATTCATACAGCTAGACTCGAAATATGAATTTACAATAATTTGTTTCGAATTAAGTCGAATTCAATTGATGCACGACCTCAACTCACAATGTTTGAGTCTACACACAAATCTTATGTGATATTTGTACATATATTTTAACTGTGTACACGAATAGGAATACATTATACTGTGGCTTAATGTTATTTATACGGACGCTCCATCGTCGCTCTGAATTAATTTGAAGATTGTATTTCGTATGATAACGTTTATATAATGACTTGCATATACATGCATATTTGTTTGCAATTAATGGTGCTTTATTGGGGTAACATGGCGCATAATGTTTTAAAAGAAAATTGCCAAGTAGTGTATCTATAGCTACGTTGACTGCCTCCCTAGCTTCACCCAAACCAAAGAAGAAGAACAATCAATATCCAAATTCGAATGAGACCCGTGTTGGTTCTAGACGATGCATCGCCGTAGACTCGCATTCAATTCCACTGTGAACGTTATTAAAAATGGTAAACCGCGTCACGACATTTGGTGTTTTCCAAATTAGCATATCATTATTTTATTTCCAATTAACTGAATTCGACGCGAAAGTACCGTGACGTAAAGAAAAATGTTCAACACGGGCACTCGCTATCGGTAATTTGATTATATACGTCGCGCTACTGTCGCGTCAAATTCAATAATTGCAAAGGTTGCAAAATTTTCTCGGGGTTGGGGGGCTAGTCCTAATTGGGACCTTGACGTCGTTGCCCCCTCCTCCCACATTTTTAGGACGAACGACCAGAGAGTCCTAGTTAGGACTGGGGAGGGGGATTCCACACACCGGCCTTTCAACTATCATATCCCCCCTCCCCACTCAAACAAAAAAAAACTGGCTATGACACCCCCTTAAGAGAATCCTGGCTACGCGCCTGATTTTCAGACATTGTCTTCCAACGCGGAATCATTATCTTTTTACGCAGAGAGTGTCGGATGTGGATCCACAATGAAACAAACGCGAGGTGGAGACACTTAGGTAAAGAGCATAAACGTTGGCCGGTGTAAAAGGAATGGAAGTCCGTAGGAACGTTAGTCCCTCTGGACTATTATTCCGCGGAATTATAGTCCTAGGTCTAACATTTCTAGGAATAGTAGTCCGGCGGACTACTATTCCTAGAAATGTTAGACCTAGGACTATAATTCCGCGGAATAATAGTCCAGAGGGACTAATTTTCCTACTGACTTCCATTCCTGTTACGCCGGTATTGAAATTTCAGGGGCAACTACGTTGTGTCATTGGACAAGGCATCTAATCCCGATTGTCCACGTGGATGGTACACTTGCCTTCAACCAGTGCTAACCCTGCTTGTGCGGAGTTGGTACGTTGATTTATTTATTTATTATTTATTTATTGATGTTTAAGGTCACATATTTATGCACAATGGCTAATCATGACCGTGACAGTTTTACGGGTGGAGGAAGCCGGAGTACCCGGAGAGAACCACCGAGCAACGGCGAGCAACTGTCAGCTCTCCAACATACTAACTCCACACAAGCAGGGTTAGCATTGGTTGAAGACAAGTGCACCATCGACGTGCAGTACGCCTTAGTACACAACGCCACCGTGCCCCCCACGCGGGCAGTGTAGATGAAGTGGCTTGCCCAAGAACACAACGCGGTTGCCGCAGGTGGGATTCGAACCGAGGACCGCTCGGCTTGCAGCCTGCACCTCTGCCTACTGAGCCACCGTGCTCCCTTGGTACGTTGAGGAGTCTGGCATTATTATTTGCTGTTCGATGGTTCTATCCGGGTACTCGGGCTTCCTCCACCTGTAAAACTGAGCGACACGAGGTGACCCTGGCTGTCTAAAGTGTCGTTAAACCATAAATAAATAAATAAATAAATAAATAAATAAATAAATAAATAAATAAATAAATAAATAAATAAATTGAAATTTCAACTTCGGTTTCAGCATCGGTATTTTTTAGAATAATTTACCTCGGTATCGGTACGGTGTTCGGTGTCAACAGTTTACATGTACTCACATCGATACCAACTGGTATGTTTGGTATACTGTCCGACTATAATGCGCCGTTTTGCAGCAGACAAATCCACCGAAGTGCCAAAATGTTGGAAGCAACACGGACACTCGATATCGGTCATTTGATGTAAAAATGCTGAGAGAAAACACCCCCTGGATATTTTCACTCCGCTTCTTTGTTACATAAAATGACCGGTTGTGACCGCCTTTAGAAATACATAGTCCATGGGATCTTCTTGTCGTGAATTTTGCGTAATGTTCTGTTGTGTGTCCTTTTATTTTTAACTTATGTCGGGAACATTTTTCAATACTAAAATTTCAATATTTTAAGATTCCTTCGGTACGGTAAAACGGTATTGACTCGACACCGAACGATATTTATTTACGCCTGTTCTATGTAATACCCATCTACAGCAACACTAAACCGTGCGGAAAATGAACATATGTGCGGAAAGGCAATCGTTGACGGACTACGTTCAAATAGAAGCGAAATTTCACTGGAATTGTCCACAAATCGTGCAACACAATTACAATTTGAATAGCGAGCGACAGCTGAAATCGTCCCCTGAGTTCCAATGTGTTCTATGTGCCAGTAGGCACATAGAACACACTGGAACTCATGGTACGAAATATACTACTCAAAGTTTGCTAAGCACCAAATATTTGACACATCATTGTGAAATTTGCTTGTGACATATTTGCGATATTTTGGTTGGATATGATTGAAGAATGTATTGAGATGGTCCCCAGTGTTTTCATTAGCTCTCTTGACAGGCAGACTTTTCTTGACTGTCATGGAAAGCATGTACCCCTTGATTTGCTTTAGTGTACTGTCTACATGTACATGACATGTGCAGGGTATTTAATCTTCATTTCAACACGAACCCCTCTGATTTGATGATTGAATATGGCAAATGCAAATACAAGAAAACATTTGTCTGAAGCAGAAATGTGGCGGGTTGTAGGGATGGTGGAGGAAGGGGCTACCCATCGTCAGGTTGGTGAAGCCCTTGGTGTAGCCGTCGCCAGATTTCATAAGTATGGCACAGCAGTAAGACGGCGTAGTGGTGGCAGAGGCAGGGCAACATCTGCAGCTGAAGACCGGTTTTTGATCATTCAGGCTCGTAGGAACCTCCTTCCCACAGCAACCCAGCCTCGCAGTGACCTTCAGAGTGCTTTTGGGGTAAATGGTTCGACGCAGACTATCCACCCATGGTTGCACGAAGGTGGTCTCCGATCGAGAAGACCATGTATTCGCATTCTGCTGTCCCAGAACCACCGCCAGACACGATATGAATAGGCCATGGACCACGCGGGATGGACCAGAGAAGATTGGCGACCTGTCCTTTTTACAGATGAGCCAAGATACTGCCTAGACCACACAGATAGGCGTTCTAGGGTATGGAGAAGACCAGGAGAGTGATTCCATGCAGCCAACATTGCTGAGCATGACCGTTGTGGTGGAGGGTCAATCATGGTCTGGGACGGCATCAGCTGGGATGGACTACAGAGCACTGTGTCCGTGAACATGGTACATTGAATGTACAGTGGTATATTGACGAGATTCTGGATGCCCACGTCAGACTGTATGCAGGTGCAGTGGGTGATAGATTCATTCTGATGGACGACAATGCTCGTCCTCATGTTGCCCATGCTGTCGTGGAGTACCGACAGAGGGAGGGGATTAAGCGTATGGACTGGCCAGCAAGATCCCCTGACCTCAGTCCAATCGAACATATCTGGAATGAGTTGCAGCTTGCAATTTCAACCCGTCCAGTCCAGCCAAGAAGTGCCCAGGAGCTTGGTGCCATGCTGTTCCAAAGAAATGTAACAACATCACAGAAAGGACCACCAGGAACCCGAATGGGAGCATGAGAAGGGGTTGTTGAGCTGTAATTAACAGTTATGGTTCTCATACTCGATACTGATCCCATACCAGTTCGCTCCGTCAACTTTTTGGCAAATTGAAAAATTTCCTCTTTTACCAATAATATCCATTTTCCATGGTTATCGTATTCAAAAGCTAAAAAAAATAATGTCAAACACAAATAAAATCTTAATTTGTGTACTTAAATCATTAAAGATGTAATTAAATAAAAAATATATGCACTTTTCATTACAATATTTTAACTAAAACGTAAAACAGGTAGTTGAATATACTTGGTGCTAAGCAAACTTTGAGTAGTATAGTAACACGGGTTCCCCTCGCAAATTTGGTTGGCGATAAAATGTGTTGTGTTTGTTGATAACTGTCAAAAGAATTGCTGAGTGTCCTTCTAATAATTGGGGGGTTTTTGACGTGAAGGCGTGTAATAAATACAGAACGACATTCGTGTGTGAATGGGTTATTCGATATGGCACTTGTGCCATCGCGGCCTCTCGTTCTATCCTTCCACGCTGGCACTCGTGCCATATCGATTAACCCATTCACACACGCGTGTCGTTCTGTGTATTTGTATTTGTTTGTATGTATATGAAGCACCAGCTAAGCGGAAGTTGGTGAGTACGCCATTGGAAGGGGATGTCGTCGCCCCCGCCAAGGTCGCCAACAGTCGCCATGCCATACACTACAGTAAAGCATAACAGTTAGAGAAATATATCTAAAGTCCGATCATTAACCCTTTACCCAACGAAACGGCCAAAACCGGCCAGCGCTATTCTCAAAAATCGCCAATTAATTTTCAAAATATTTTCATTTTTTGTCTCAAAAACATGGGTTATGACCCCTCGTTGGAACGAGCTCGTCGAGCTCGTTCCAACGAGGGGTCATAACCTATGTTTTTGAGACAAAAAATGAAAAAAATTAATTATTCAAGATTTTTTTTTGCAAGTGTCTGCTGCTTTTCATGTTAGGTAAAGGGTTAACAAATTATCCAGAATGCAAGGCTACAGATTTATAAATTGAGAACACATTTCCATTGTTGTAAGGGAAACCTTACAACCTATGAGCTAGATTGGATTCTTGCTGTGCTTCATACCTTCAGACAAATTGAGAGTTGCGCGGTCGTACCTGTGCTTCTTCTTTATCGACGTCCAAAAGAGGATAGAGATATACCCCTAAAAGCCACCATGAAGGCTTTATTTGAAAGCACAATTAATTTCTATTTTGGGAAGAGATACCCCCCCCCCCCCCTCCTCTCCCGGAAAAACCTAAACAAACCTCCTATGACTGCTCATTGTATTAAGGTGTGGGGGCTGAATGTAATACTATGAAGATGCTAGGACACTGAAAGGCCACTTGCGGACTGGACTTTCTGCATGAGGAACCTGTCTATAACTTGCCATCTTCTGACGCCGTAAGGTGTACTGCACGTCGATAGCGCGCATGTCTTCAACCAATCTAACCCTGCCGGTGCTGCAGTGCGGAGTTACGATGTTGGGAAGCTGGAAGCTGCTCGTCGTTTCTCGGTGGTTCTCTTCGGGTACTCGGGATTCCTCCACCTGTAAAACTGTTACCGACACGATATGACCTTGCTCTTAATGTGTCGTTAAACCTTATTACATGAATAAATAAATTTGGCACAAATTTTTTTCAGTTCACACCCAAAAAAATTCATCTTGCATGGAACAAAAATATTCACTTGGCACCAAAAATTTCGGCCAACCATGAACTCTGATTAAATACTCCTGTTTAATTGAATAATTTTCACTCACTGAATATAAAAAAAAATGAAAATAACATCTGAGATTCCATTTTTTGACAGGTAAGATTCTACAGAGTTGTGCAAAGGGAAGAGTAAAGAAAAGTTTAACCAGGCTGCGAGCCAGGCACTCTTCTCTGTCCACTCTTGCAATGGCTTTTATACGGAATTTGAATTTTTGTTCTTGTCAAATGTAACTCTACAAGAATTTTGGTGATGTTCCACTCCTTTAGAACAATAGAGATATTCATTAAACGTGTAAATCACAGAACAGCTGGCCAAACAGTGTGCCATGTGTAATGTTAATCACATATAACGTATTAAAAAGTTACCATGTCATATCCCTCTTTGCCACCGGTATTTTCAGCCCCATCTGAATCTTTGTCATCTTTCACTGACATGTCTTCATCATCATCGTTATCATCGGACTCAAAGTCACTGTCCTCCTGTAAAAAACATTTGCTATAAGATTAGTCGAACTTAGTCAGCAAAACTAATTAGACAGCAAGCAAAATGACCAAATAAGATAACAGAAAACCCTGAACGCCAACAGAGATTTACACACACTTTAACTTCACTTTGACAGTCGACACTGCAAAAAATATAAGTTCTCTTTAGAACCAAAACTGGTTCTAATCTTGTCCCTGAGATGGAACCACTTCTGTTTAAACAGTATTTATTTCAAATCAAATAAATTTATAAAGATTAACATTAAATATTAACAGAATTAAACATAAATTGAGGGGGTTTCAGCCGTAAATTTAAAGCTTATACGAGGTTGTCTCAAATCATCATTAAGCAAAGGAGATATGAACAGTTGGCATATCGAACCAGTTTTGGTTCTATACACAACCAAAACTGGTTCGATATGCCAACTGTTCATATCTCCTTTTTTTCAAAATGTTTGGCGACTGCGTTGAATAAGCTCCAAGTTTACTGCTGAATCTACTTCAGTTCATGTAATATTCTGTTAAAATTGAATGCTAATCTTGGTAAATTTATTTGATTTGAAATAACTACTGTTTAAACAGAACTGGTTCCAACTCAGGGACAAGATTAGAACCAGTTTTGGTTCTAAAGAGAACCTATATTTTTTGCAGTGTACATCCTATGGCTTTGCAGTTCTGTCTGTGCAAATCTTAACTGCTCATATAGATACCCAAGACTTTCTATTTTAGTCATTTGTTAATTCTTCAAGAACAATTATTTACTTTGTAATGACAAAAAAAAAACTACTGTTAAGAAGGACATGATAATGAAATGCTGTGGTGTAACACACTGTTGGAATGGGCTCAGAGAGCACTTTTCAACAGTGATTTTTATCCCAAGCTTATTATCTGATTACTGAAACAAGCTCATGAATAAATTGCAGGGGTCTAGATTCTATTCATCAGACTGAGGCGAGTTATCTTGAAACGTTTTTGTCTCAAAAGTTGTAAGCAAACTGAATTTAAATACTTTTCAAGGGAGGTGGTACAAAATCAAGTACTTTTCAAGGGAGGTGGTACAAAATCAAGTACTTTTCAAGGGAGGTGGTACAAAATCAAGTACATTTCAAGGGAGGTGGTACAAAATCAAGTACTTTTCAAGAGAGGTGGTACAAAATCAAGTACTTTTCAAGGGAGGTGGTACAAAATCAAGTACTTTTCAAGGGAGGTGGTACAAAATCAAGTACTTTTCAAGGATAGAAGCAAATTCAAGGAGAATTTGAACTTTTGTCTGAGACAAGCTTCACTCAGCAAGAATTTAGGTGGTATTCCACTTCTCTTAAACTATATTCATTGAACATGTGAATAACAGAACATGTTCCAAAGCAGTTCGTCGGGTGTAATGTTAATTACATATATTCAGTGCTCAAAATAACTTTTTTGCTATGCGTAGCAAAATGCTACACATTTCCAAAAAATGAATAGCATTTTGTAAAAAATCCATAGCTATTTTTGTATACCAGAGTTATGTTATGTTGTTTTGTATTGAATTCTTCTAAGTAGATAGAATAGTTTCCATCCATTTCTGGGCATTTCCAAATGATCTGCAACACATGAAACATTTACTATGTTTTTTTTAACTGAACTGCCTTTAAGGGTTGCATGGACTTGGATATTTTCAAATGACGTCTTGGTTGTTTAACAGAGTTCTCAAAATGGAAGTTGGGATTTTTAATTTGATGGGCTTGAAGTTATTTTTAATGGACATTTTATGCAAAATGTTGTAAAAACAGGAAGAATTTAAACCAATAGAATTCATCTTACATGTGAAGTTGCTAATGACGCTTGACGGAGAGTTAATCTGAGTTATGCCTGGAATGTTCCACAATCAGAAGTAAAGCATCAGTGAACTAGTTTTCAAATTTGTTTGCAAATTTTCCTTTACGTTTTGCGATACAAGATAATCAACTGCAGCCTAACAGGCTGCAGTTGATTAGATTAAACATATTTTATTTGCCATTTGACAATGCAAATCAGGATTGAAGGACAAGTGCTTACCACTTAGAAGCCCCTCCGTTCCTGTACAAAGACTAACAATTTACAATATGGCAGAACGTATTCCATAAATAACAGAATTTAACAAAATCTAAATATTATAAACATTATAGACAAACACAAACACAAATTAAACAGAGAGAGAGAGGGGGAGAGAGAGAGAGAGAGAGAGAGAGAGAGAGAGAGAAAATATAAAAAAATAAACAGAATATAAAGAATAAAAACATGAAATAAAACATTAGATCCAGTGATGATGACCGCCACCTACCCATTTGCATTCTATAGTATCTTGGCCGTAATGTGAGTCTAAATTAACATCTTGATTACTGCCACTAAGCATAGGTTTTCACTTCTGGGGATGTTCACACAACTATTTCGAAATTCATATCGTGGCCAAACCCTTGATAATCTAACTTTCCCCGTGGGTACACTCTCACAGTGAGAGTTTCAGGTCCCGCCGCGATAGCATACCCATGGCGGAAGTCAGATTATTTCTATTATATCCTAGAGGACACAATTGTGTAGAGAACTGCAGTTGATTATCTTGTATCGCAAAATGCTATACATAATTGAACATTGTGTAGCTTTTTGCAAGTTTTGCATAGCAAAAAGCGGCGCGACACTGCTTATTTTTAGCCTTGCTTATATTAAACATTTACAATATCATATTCCTCTTTGTCTTGTCACCTGTATTTTCAGCCTAATCTGAATCTTTCTCATCTTTCATTGACGTGTCTTCATCATCATCTTCATCATCAGACTCAAAGTCCCCGTCCTCCTGTATAAAATATATTTGCAATAAGATAAGTCGAACGTTTGAGCAAAAGCTACTTGTACAGCAAGCAACATGACCAAATTAGATAACAGAAAACCCTAAAGGCCAACAGAGATTTTCACACACTTTAACTACACTTTGACATTCTACACTCCATGGCTTTGCAGTTCTGTCTATGAAAATCTTAACTGCTCATATAGACATCCAAGATTTGCTTAGAAACAACTGTCAAAGCACCTTGACACAAAGATAGCTGAGTGGGTACTTTTCACTTGTGCTCAAAATTCGAATTAGGAACAAGACTGAGGTGTATTTTAGTAAGGTGTTCGTTATAAGGAAAACAAAATATGTAGGTGAGAGTACCCGGAGAGAACCACCGAGCAACGGCAAGTTATCTTGAAACCTTTTGTTATAGGCAAACTGAATTAAGTACTTTTCAATGGAGGTGGTGTAAAATCAAGTACTTTTCAAGGATAGAAGCATATTCAAGCAGAATTTGAATTTTTATCTGAGACAAGCTTCACACTGAAAGAATTCGGTTGATATTCCACTCCTTTTAAACTATAGTCATTGAACATGTAAATCACAGAAAAGGTGGCCAAGCAGTTCGTAATGTGTAATCTGCATCAGCTCGTCTGTGGCCCAACCCATCGCTCTGGGCACACACTCGATCTGATTATTTCCAGAGAAAATGATGACATTATAGCTGTCAGTAGCATAGCGGACAAGCATATCTCTGACCACTCCTTGATTTTATGCAATGTTTGCATTGCAAAACCGAAAGCAGCCCAGAAGACTGTCAAAGCTAGAAAAACACGTAACATCGACATTGATATTTTTCTGAAGGACCTTTCATTATGTAACCTAACACAACTCATTGAAAATGAAGTTGACATCGGCTCAAAAACTGATACACTCTTCGAGACCCTAACTAAGGTGTTAGACATCCACGCGCCTATCCAAACAAGAACTGTCACGGTTCGTCCTAACATTTGATGGTACAATGATGAGATAAGGAAATTAAAGCAAATGTGCAGGAAAGCAGAGCGCCGCTTTGTTACATCTGACCTCCATGTTCATAATGATATGTATAAAGCATTTCGTAACAAGCTAAACTCATCTATTAAGTCAGCTAAAACAGACTGGGCGAAAAACAGCATTGCGTCATGTGGCAGAAATTCTAAAGAGATTTTTAAGATAGTCAGCAACCTTCTACATGCGAACGGGAAGGACAAGCTCCCTGAGCACACCCATCTTTCCGTGCTCGCATCTAGATTCTCTGACTTTTTCAGAGATAAAATTTTAAAGATTCGTAGTGGCCTCGAAAATTTGGCCTTAAACTCAGTGACCAGTGATGAAGACATATCGGTAGATTCTAATATCTCCCTTAACGACTTTCAGCCTTCCACCATGGAAGAGGTTAAATCAATTATATTGAAAGACCCCTTCACATCTTGTTCTCTCGACTCACCGCTAACATGGTTTTTGAAAAAACAACTCTGTTTTAGACCACCTTCGTCCCACTATTACTAGTATCTTTTGCTCATCTCTGGCTCTTGGAACGGTACCAACAGCATTTAAGCATGCCCATGTTATTTCACTCCTGAAGAAACCAAGCCTAGATGTCAACGTTCTAAAAAACTACAGACCAGTGTCTAACCTTCTTTTTCTGTCTAAATGTCTTGAAAAGGTTATTGCCTCAAGAATTATTCAGCACAATTCAGATAAAAACAATCTGGAAATATTTCAATCTGCATACAGACCCGGGCACAGCACTGAAACAGCCTTAATTCGTGCCAGCTCCTATGTGCAGAATTCGATGGACGATCGCAGGCTAACATCATTCGCGCAGCTCGACCTGTCTGCTGCATTTGATACGATTTACCACCGAACTCTTTTGTCGCGGTTGGAAAAACGACTCAAAATACGCAGATCTGCCCTTGAGTGGGTACGTTCCTACTTAAGTGACCGAACGCAATCTGTGAAAGTATGCGATACCCTCTCAGAGCCCGTCGAGCTAAAATACGGCGTCCCCCAAGGTTCAGTACTCGGACCCTTATTGTTCACAGTTTACACCCTACCACTTGGTGATCTCATAAGGAAGCAATCTGTAAATTTCCACCTGTACGCAGACGATACCCAGCTGTATCTGTCTGCTGATCTTTTCAAAATGAATGATTCTTCACAACACTGGAGGCATGCATTGAGGATATTCGACAGTGGATGGGGAGAAACTTTCTGAAATTAAATGATAATAAAACAGAATTTGTACAGTTAGTTGCCAAACATCAGTTAGACAAAGTTCTAACTACCTGCTTGAAAATATGCGATAGCGTAGTTAGCCCAAGTAAAACTGCCCAAAACTTCGGTTGCACTTTTAATGATTGCTTTGATCTGCATAACCAAATCACAAAAGTGAGCAAAAGCTGCTTCCTCCAAATAAGAAACATCAGCAAAATCAGAAAGCTACTTTACCAAAACACTCTGAAAACTGTTATACAGTCTTTGGCCCTGTCCCGCTTGGACTATTGCAACTCTCTCTATTTCGGCCTTCCTCTGAAATCCATATACCTGCTTCAACGTATTCAAAACACAGCAGCTAAGATCATTACTAGTGCGAAAAATTACAGTACGTGGAGAGTGGATTGTAACTAAATCACCCGCGGAGTGGGGTTATCACCCAAACTGTAACTTTCAAATTTTGTATATATCGACTAAAAACACAAGCAATGTTTCAGCCAATGGACCTCCGGGTTTAACCCGGAGGTCCACTGGCTGAAACTTTGCTTGTGCTTGTTATGCTTTGCAACAAATTTGCAATTATTGCTTGGGTGGAATCTCCACTCTGTGGGTGATTTAGTGATAATACACTCTCCACGTACTGTATGACCACGTTACACTAATCCTGAAATCCCTGCGTTGGCTGCCGGTTGAGTCTCGCATTAAGTATAAGGTACTGGCGGTGACACACAACATCTTACATAGCGACAAAGCGCCGATCTACCTTAAGCAGGTCATCAAAGTACACACACCGTCGAGGAATCTCAGATCAGCTTCTGAGAATCTCCTTGTGGTACCGCGAATTCGATCAACGGCAGGGAAGAGATCGTTCACTTTCGCAGCTCCCTCACTCTGGAACGCCCTCCCTCAGAGCCTTAGAAAAACCCTAAATACAGATAGCTTCAAGAAAGCTCTAAAAACCCATCTCTTTCAAGCAGCCTTCGGCTGCTGATTATACCATTGTTACCGACACCCATGTTTTTAGCGCTTTGAGCAGCGTTTCGCTGGGAAAAGCGCTATATAAGTAAATTATTATTATTATTATTATTATTATTATTATTATTATTATTATTATTAATGTTAATTTCATATATTAAAAAAATTTACAATATCATATTCCTCTTCGCCTCCAGTATTTTCAGCCTCCTGGATCCTCCTCGTCTTTCCTCCTTCATCATCATCGTCAACATTAGACTCAAAGTCACTTATTTATTTATTGTTATTTAAGGTCACTTACGTATGCACAGTGGCTAATCGTCTCCGTGACTGTGTTACGAGTGGAGGAAGCCGGAGTACCAGGAGAGAACCACCAAGCATCGACGGGCAACTGTCAGCTCCTCAACATTCTAACTCTGTTCAAGCTCCGCTCAAGCAGGATTACAGTGGTTGAAGGCATGTGCACCATCGACGTGCAGTACGCCTTAGTGCACGGCGTCATCGTGCCCCCATGTAGGCAACCGGGATAAAGTGTCTTGCCCAAGGATACAACGCGGGTGTTCCGGTCGGAGATCGAACTCGGGACCTCTAGCATAGAAGTCCAACAGTCTACCACTGAGCCGCCGCGCTCCCCTCTGAGTCACTGTAATCCTGTGAAAAACATTTGCAATTAGATTTTGTCGAACTTATTCAGCAAAATCTACTTGCGGAGCAAACAAAGGCAAAATGACCAAATCAGATAGTAGAAAACCTTAAAGACCTAGGGAGATTTTTACACAATTCAACTACAGTTTGACAATATTTTAGTATTGCAGATGGCGCCATGTTGCACTCGAAGAACGGAAGAGAGTCAACCCTTTGAAACAGAGAGGCCGCTTTTTTGGTCCTGGAACAAAATACGTAATAGTTTTATTAAGTGTGATGGCTGCTAAGTGGATGTATGGAGTAGATCAGTAAATATTTTCAACGTGCAGCCTCAAGGCTGCATGTTGAAAATATTAATTAGTCTACCCCCAAGTCATGAATATGAACTTTTCCAATTGCTGTAATTGAACTGACATGGGAGATATCACCAGGGTTCAAAGTGGTTACTTTGTTCTCATTACAATCAGTTTGCATTAAATTCCACCTGGCTCCAAACAATTGTCAACACTTTACATTTTTATCATGGATAAATATTGTTTAAACTAAAATAGTTCAGTTTGTATTAATGACTTCTATCCAAACGGGGGTATGATAGCTCAAAATGAAATTCATCGCAAAATAAAGTCGCTGTTTTTTCAAAATCATATCCGTTCCATTTTTGACTGGTTTGAGTTTTGTCGAAAGTTTTGTGCATTTAGAGAATTGCCAGGTTATTAAATTGAACGCAACCTCTGACGATATGACGTGTTTCGGGTATTGCACTTTCATATATTCTTATAAAGGATTAGTGTCAACGAAATAACATAAACCTCTCTGCCATTCGGAATGCAATCGGTTAATGTACAGTTCAGTCGCCATGAGTTGGTCATAATCCGCACGTGGGCAGTGATGTCCACGCATGCGTTTACCAGGTAATAAAAATCATCAGCAGCAAAATTTTAATTAATGAAGCACCGGGTTGAACCCGGTGCTTCATTAATTAAATTGTTGATGATTATTCCTGTAATCAGTGTTTGGAATCTAATATTATTGCGTCCGTGGAAATATTGCCCATCCGTGGAAAGGTGCCAGTCCACAGCGACTGTACAGAGTGAGAGAACTGACATAACAGATAAAAGTACAGTTCCTGGCCCAAATCCCGTGAGGGAATTTCATGACACAATTACTTCATTTAAGCTGCAAAACAGGTCAATACAGGTAATTTATCTAAACTAAGGTTGCACCCGGGGAGGTTTTGTAGATAATGAACACCTTCACGACGGAAAAAAACACATAACCTTTTGTAAACTAATTTGTTTCCCTCCAGAAAATCCAGTGCAATATGGTCAGGTCAATCTTCAATATTTTTGAAAACCACATAATTTGGTTTCACACGTGTGGGGGTAATTTCGTGATTTTCCACAAACGTTATGTTATTTCAATCATATACTTAGGCTAAAAAAAAATAATGTTTTGATTCTCAGGCCCTCCCTCGTTGGATTTGAACCTCCTCATTAGACATTTTTATTATGTCATGTTTTTTAAGAATTTGTGAAAACTTGGAAAGGTCATTTTTTAACATTTCTCGACATATAATTATTTAGCTGTGTAAGCAGTAAATTTGTTTTCTTCTTGCAGTTTATGGGAGAGTGCCCAGGGGCACTCTCCCATAAACTGTAACAAAGAAAATTCTGATATACTGGATCATGATTTAATTATTTATTTATTTGCTGGTGTTTAAGGTCGTATATTTCTGCACAATGGCCAATAATGACCGCAACACCGATATAACACAAGTTTAACCAATCATTTAGAGCCATGTTTCCCATTTTAAAGTACTCCTACTCCAAGCATTGGTTACTGGGGCCTATTCTAATGGATCATGTTTGACAGATCTATACCATTAAAAACAACAATAAAATACAAATCCTTTTAGCTGTTGTTACGGCAGTTAGTTATAAAAGGTATACTATAATTACATTAAAATACAACCTTTTCTCTTTTTCAAGTGGAAAGAGAGCAAAAAGATTTACTGAGTATACTCAACCCTTTTACATGAAAATTTTTTTTAAAAAAGTAAAAATAAAATCCTCCCTCCCTCACTGATTTAAAAAAAAAATGCCTGAGAATCAATTCATTTTTTTATTTGGCCTTATCTCTCCATCTTTGTCATGTTTTATTTCCAATTCAAAATAAATAATTCCAATCTTCATTGTCCTGAGGTTTTCCAAAATGGACAACAGTATTTATAAACATTATATGACACGGTTGTTTATTTATTTATTTATTTATTTATTTATTGAGGTTTAACTACCCTTTCGACAGCCAGGGTCACCTCGTGTCGGACATTTTGGTGAAGGAAGCCGGAGTACCCGGCGAGAACCACCGAGCAACGGCGAGCAATTGTCAGACACCTCAACATACTAACTCCAGGGTTAGTATTGGTTGAAGACAAGTGCACCATCGACGTGTAGTGTGCCTTAGTACACAATGCCACCGTGTCCCTACGCGGGCAATTTGGATTAAGTGTCTTGCCCAAGGACACAACGCGGTTGCCGCAGGTGGGATTCGAACCGAGGACCTCTCGCTTGCAGCCAGAAACTCAACCTACTGATCCACCGTGATCTCATCTGACATGATTACTTGACGTCTCTTTCTGATGAATAGATCCACAAGGAAATATTTTCGCAAACAGCTTGCGTTCGCTCGACACAAGCCGATTTGTGTGTGCAGCCAAGGCGACTGTGTCCGCAGACAGAACCGGACGATCTTTTGGTTTTTCGGTTCGGGTCAGGTTTTTACAGCAAACAGGAAAACCTAACCGCAGAACCCAGTCGAACGATTGTGCATAAAATGGGTAAATTATCTTTCGTGGAGGGAACTGGACTAATGCCTTCATGGATTCTCGTGACTACCCGGTAAAGAAGCGAATGCGGCGCGTTCTCACTCCACCCAGGGCTTATATTTCGACGAGAATCCGAGAATCGATTCGCACAAAGATTCGCGCAATAAAACCGGCGAGAATCCATGTAGATTCTCGCTGCACCCCTGCTGGGATTCGCGTGAATAGAATTGAGTCAATTTAACCCTTTATCTAACACAGCGGAAACAAATTAACCAACAGAAGGCTAACATGACCTGAAGTATCCTGACACTTTGTCAATAAAATCTTACAAATATGGCTGTCATTGGAACCGGCTCATTGAGCCGGTTCCAACGACAGCCATATTTGTAAGATTTTATTGGTAAATATTGTTCATTTAATTATTTTATCATTTATTTATTATTTATTGTTTAAAAATTATCAAATTTAGTTTTAAAAATTAAAAAGGTGTGTTGGGTAAAAGGTTAACATGTGTTGTCAGTATACAACAGTGGTTCAACCATGGTGACGTCATGGGATCCTGGGACACTCATAGTAGGTATGGATTCTCGCAACCATTTTCACGAGAATCCAAATGGATTCTCACAAATTTAGACGAAATATAAGCCCTGCCACCGGACGGGCCAATAAGGAATAAAGTGTGGCAACGAGAACACAACATAAATTAGATGATCTTAATGTATTTGTTATATTAACTTTTGTATTTTTTCGATTCAGATGTCTTATAGTAACTGATCCTCTAGAGCTCCAACAATGATCAAAAGGAAGTCAGGCGGAACGCAATGGAGATATTTACATACAGGGTTTTTTGTGGTGAGTGGTGTTGTACAGATTATTGCGGATTTTTTCAAAGTTAAGAAGCCTGAAGGGTTGTTAGATTAAACATATTTTTATTTGCCATTCAACAATGTAAATCCGGATTGGAGGACAAGTGCTGACCACTTAGAAAACCCCCCGCTCCTGTACAAAGACTAATAGATTACAAAAAGCAGAACAAAATATAACAATACGTAAACATTATACACAAAAAAGTTAACTCGAAAGAGAGAGTGAGAAATAAAGAAAGAGAGAATAGAGAGGGAGTGAGAGAGAGAGAGAGAAGGAGAGGAGGGAGAGAGAGAGAGAGAGAGAGACGGGTAAAAGCAGGTTGAAATCAAAGAAGACAAACAAAAAAAGAACAGTATACAACAGACATTTCAGTGATGATGACCCCCCCCCCCTCTCCCCCCCCCCACACCCACAATTTATTCAATTCTAAATTTAGTTTAATGCCGCTAAGGAACGTTCACAGAACATGTTGAGACCAGTTAATCTTTGCGTGCTCATTCCACGTCCGTACTAACCTAACATCCGCCGTGTTGTCCTCACACAGATTGATTGTCAAGTCCCAGTGCGAGAGACCACCCACAGTGGAAGTCAGATTACCTGTATATCCTTGGGACACTCAGACTTGCTGAGAGGCGCAGCTAATTCAGCAACTATACATCAAATCTATGCGAGTCACGAATAAATTTGTGAACAGATAAGAAAACTGATGCATTGCTGCTATCGGGTAATGACGGGCTTTCATATAAAATTAAATCCAAAGTGTTGTTTACTATAGGTTCTTAACACGCAGAAAAACTGGAGAAACCGAGGTTTTTTCCTGAAACCCAACCGAACCGAAACCAAATCTAAAAAATAAAAACCTTCCAGCTCTACCCGTAGGCAGAGCTCGGGTCGATTACGTCCACAAAAGTCGAGTTGGTTGTGTCTATAGGCATACAGAGGAGTAAACTTACCCAGTACGTTTTAACCATTTACCTAACACGAAAAGCAGATGACACTTCCAAAAAACATTCTTTAATAACTATTTTGTTTCATTTTTTATCTTAAAAACATAGGTTATGACCCCTCGTTGGAACGAGCTCGACGAGCTCGTTCCAACGAGGGGTCATAACCTATGTTTTCGAGACAGAAAATGAAAAAATAATGAATATTAAATGCCGATTTTTGAGAACAGCGCTGGCCGGTTTTAACCGTTACATTGGGTAAAGGGTTAATCCATTACCTAGCGCACAGGATATCAAAGTTTATTATTTTAGTTGATTTTGATTTTTTTTTCTTTCAAAAACTTCAACAAATCCATGTCATGTGACCCCTCATTGGAACGAGCTCGTTCCATTGAGGGGTCACATGATATGGTTTCGCTGAAATTTTTTGAACTGCTTAATTTGTAAATTGCGTGGGCGGATGCGACCGATTCGTTAGGTAAAGGGTTAAGAAGGGAATACTTCCTATTAGCGATGAGATGCATCTTGTATTGCATCGCTAAGGGTGGTTGGAAAATCCATTTATTGTCACAGGAGAGAGTGCATCACTTCTTAATAATGCTTGCTCGGAAAATCTTTACATCACTGTTGTCTTCCAGGCGTAATTTCTTTAACTCCGGCGATTAACAAAATAACTTTGTTTTTGGTTTATTTACAGCGCGAATAGACGATAGTGTTGTGGTAAACAAACACATCCACAAATCTATTTCCACAATCACATTAATCAGTCAGTACCGCGCCCGTAAAAAAATGATGTTGCCCATGCCTCTCGTTCTGAAAATCAGAGGAGAGGAGACTAACGCCCCTATGAGAAATGTCGTGGGTGCGACTGCCCACATGATATAACAGCGATTTCTCAGAGATGGGAAAAATTTTGTGCCTTAGGCTTTTATTTAATACCATTCATTGGGATTTGTTAATTGTTAAATGTGTTTATACGGGTGTAAAACCGTTTGCGCTCCGAGAACGTGCAGTTTAACAAACAATCAAGAAGAGGTCCTCTGGACAATTTATTTATTTATTGATTGGGGTTTAAAGTCACATATTTATGCACAATGGCTAATCATGACCGCGACAGGTTTACGGGTGGAGGAAGCCGGAGCTCTCGGAGAGAACCACCGAGCAACGACGAGCAGCTGCCAGCTCCCCAACATCGTAACTCCGCACTACAGCACAGGCAGGGTTAGATTGGTTGAAGACATGCGCACCATCGACGTGCAGTACGCCTTAGTACACGGCGTCATCGTGCCCCCACGCGGGCAGTGGAGATGAAGTGTCTTGCCCAATGACTCAACGCGGTTGCCGCAGGTGGGATTCGAACAGAGGACCTCTCGGCTTGCAGCCTACACCTCGACCTACTGAGCCACCGCGCTCCCCCTCTGGACAATAAGTGAAATTACATTGGTAATGGTTTCTAGTCAAGTACTGGCTGCCTCTAGGTGCAGTCAAGACGTGACTAGAAATTACTGCTAAGCCGCTTGACTCATAAGATGCGGTGTAGCAGAAACTTTTAACATTTATCCAGGGATGTGGTGACAGGGGTGGGGGTGTCCCCCCCCCCCCCCCCAGCTGGAAAATTGAGTTTCAAATTTCCTACTCTAAAATTGACATTGGCCTCAAAATTTCGACTCTGACATCAATCCGGTAAATTTTCTGACCCAGACACATTATAAATGATGCTTTTTCCGTTTCAGGACTAGTGAAAATTTTCAGAAGAGTTCATAAGCATGTGTATATATATATAATCACTTCAACCCTTTACCCAACTCAGACGATTTCAAAATTAATTATTTTAAATATCATTTTTTACATTTTTAAAAAAAATTTCAACAAAACCATATCATGTGACCCCTCTTTGGAACGAGCTCGACGAGCTCGTTCCAAAGAGGGGTCACATGATATGGTTCTGTTGAAATGTTTCGAAAAATAATATTTTTTCAGCAGCTATATTTGCATATTACGTGGGCGGGTGCGGGCGATTCGTTGGTTAAAAGGTTAAAAGATACCACCCAGCGCTGCAGTGCCACCACCTATCGAAACTACTCACAGTTGGAATTTACACCGGTGGCACCCCCCCCCCCCCCCCCACACACACACACCCAGCTGAAACCCTCTAGCCACATCACTGTATTTATCCCACCCTCAAAGGTGGTGTAAAAGTAATAGGAAATTTAGCTTGAAAATAGGTGACATTTTATTTTCAATGGCGTCAAATATCTAAAAATATTATACAGTACCGTCGTCGTGGAAAAGTCAAACTCCACTCGTGGGCAATATTTCCACGCATGCATGCGTTAACAGTGAATCTCCCATGCAAAACAATGGAATCGCCATCAAATTTTCAATGAATGAAGCAGTGAGTACGACCCGGTGCTTCTTTCATTGAATATTTGCTGAAAACTGCTGATTATTCTGTTCTTCTTATGAAATCCCTGCGTTTCTTTTTCGCAGCACCCCGTGTGACTCATAGCGGGGACCCTTTTACAGGTAATGAAGTACACCATATACAGTACGTGGAGAGTGGATTGTAACTAAATCACCCGCGGAGTGGAGTTATCACTCAAGCTATAACTTTCAAATTTTGTACATATCGACAAAAAACACAAGCAATGTTTCAGCCAATGGACCTCCGGGTTTAACCCGGAGGTCCATTGGCTGAAACTTTGCTGGTGCTAGTTATGCTTTGCAACAAATTTGCAATTATTGCTCAGGTGGAATCTCCACTCTGTGAGTGATTTAGTGATAATACACTCTCCACGTACTGTACATCGGGTAATTTTGCCGAGCTTCAGTTCCATTGCCACAGTAGGGTTCTTTAACGTGCACATTAATTACTGCACACGTGGCAGCCATTTACGTACTCACCCGATATGACGAGCATAGCACCAGCACCATCCCCGAACATGGCGCTATGGAGGAGTAGTATGGGTTCAGTCTACGCCGGAATTGCATTACGTTACCTTTCCCCGACTGGGGTTCGAACCTACAACCTTGGGCTCCGATCTCAAAGCGTTACGCTCTCGGCAATTGCATGAAGTGCCAGTGGGCAAAACTGCCCAGGCGTGGATTTTGACCATTTCACGACGGCTGTACTGCAATTTTTCATTTTTGGTGTTCAAATCAACGAAGCGTTCGTTGTTCATAAATACGGCTGGTCAGAAAAAAGTGACAAATTATTATTTTGTTTAGATTGTTGTCGACAAACATAACATATCACCTATTTCCAAGCTAATTTTCTCTTACATATATAGCCCCTTAAGGGTTAAAGGAGAGTATGTTTCCGTTCATTTATTGTGAGACAATGGATTTTAAAAAAGTGACAAATTATTATTTTGTTTAGATTTTTGACGACAAACATAACATATCACCTATTTTCAAGCTAATTTTCTCTTACATATATAGCCCCTTAAGGGTTAAAGGAGAGTATGTTTCCGTTCATTTATTGTGAGACAATGGATTTACAATCTCTTAGTTTGTGAGCCCTTCGAGGCGGGGGGGGGGGGTCGCAAAAAATGCCAGGATACAAGGTCCGGGTGTGTGGGTGGGTCTGAGCCCCAAAGTGCAGTTTTTGCCGGTGTCATGCAATTTTATGCCAAATATCATTTTATAGACAAGTAATTACAACCAAAGTGAATCCAAGTGCTTAGATTCATAACTTAGAACAGAATAGAGCATTGATAATGTGTTGGGGGCTCCATGTTAGAATTTTTTCCCCATGTTTTATACTTCATTAGGGGGTGGGTCCTGTTCTAGGTCTGGCAAAAAATTGCAAAACAAAAATGTGATTCCTAGCTATTTGGTCATGATTTTCACTCCTTTATATTTCTACTAAGGCAGCCTGCCTCTTATTAGTGCTTTGTAGCTCCTATTATTTGAGTCTTCTGTAAGCCTCGGGGTGCCTCATGCCATTGGTCTAGTGTGCTTCCATGTATGGAATAATTGGAACGATTGATATAATAAAAATCTTGATTGTGGAAAACTTGTATAATTTCAAGGTAAATATGATTCTAGTGACACTAACATAAAAAAATAAATAAGAGGCTATTCATCTCAGACAAGCCACCCTGGCATGGGTCAAAGAACATCAGTATTAGGTCTCTCTCAGGCCAGCTGTACAAACTAAACATTTAACCGAAAAGTAATGAAATGAAAAACAACTATTTCTTGTGGACAGTTGAAGATATCCAGGTGGGAACAATATATTTTGGGCAGGGCTTCTTGGTGGTGGGATTCGACTGGTGTCTGAACAGCATAGACATGTTGTACATCGGGGTAAGGGTTGTGTTGCTTGGAACATGAATGGGTGTATATCTGCAATTCAATTGGTGGAGGCGGGTTCCAGTGGTTACCTGGGGGTCTGATGCTGCATTTCCGTTGTGGCTTTATATGCAGAGAGATTGTTTTGGAGCCATCTGTGGCTAGGAATGCCTTGGATGCCCAAGAGCAGGTCTGGGATATCGGACAAGTTGGTTTGCGGCACCTTTTATGTTTGGGAAAAGTATTTATTTATTTTTTATTTTTTTTCATTTAGGTAATTTGAATACTTCGCTAAACAGATTTTATAAACTGGGGGTGGGTCCCCAATTGTCTTTGAGGAAAAACTGTGCGGAAGGGGTGGGTATCTAAGACATGACTGACAAAAATTTGCATTCCGGGGGTGGAGGGTCCCAAAAAATTGAAAATGTAAAAATGTCCACCTTGTATCCGTAGTTTTTTGTCTGACCCCCCCCCCCCCCCCCCCCCCCCCCCCATCTATCCCAGATGGGAATTTTCCGTTCTCCTTATTTTCGAATCAGGTAAACTACAAAGGTCGAAGGAGGCCGCTCTCCTAAAAAACGACAGGTCTGCCCATACCCCTACGGTAATACAGTCTGTAAACATGGCGGGCAGCTAAGGCCCCCTTAAATGACTCGTTTATTAAACAAACCTACCTGAGGAGTAATTCGGACGGCCCTCGTTCTGATAGAAGCATCTCATATTTCTGAAGTTCAAACGCAAAATTAGTTTAGAAACATCGTAATTACCGTGATAACACACAGTGACAGAAATGACTGAATTATGTAAATATAGTTTTATCTTTATCATTTATCATGAATACATTATAGGTGTTATTGGTGTTATTTCCACTGCTTGTTTACAAAACATCTAAGTGTTTTTCATTGCTGCTCTCAGACATTTCTCTGTTTGAGGTCTGAATAGCTCCAAACAAAATGAACATCATTTTCTCGCTATATGCCTGATTCACGGGCGGCGGAACGATTTTCAAAGTGTGTGGGGGGGGGGGGGGGGGGGGGCGAAAATTTTAAATTCCAGGGTCCCAAAACACCATTTCCATGCATCTGAGCGGATATTTTGAGATTTTTCTGGAGATGTATTTGAAAGATTTCACACTTTGAGAGCCGTTAAAAACGTCGGTAAAGCATACAGGTGAGGTCTATTTATCAGCTTTGGTCGTAACGACCAAAGCTGATAAATAGACCTCACCTGTATGCTTTACCAGACATTAACAGCAGATATACTGTCTGTGGATTACCTTGTCTGGGGTGGGGGGATTTGGTACTTGTATGTCTGTAAGATTACGATCTATTTCAGTGAACTGACTTTTTAACAGCCTGCATACGTTTTAGCGTTTGTTGCCACTTATTGCAAAAAATTATTCGAAATCCATCGAAACTGAACCAGTACGAGAGAAACATAGCTGGAGAAATTATGGGGGAGGCTGTGGATCCGCCCCTTGTTTCACTAGAAATTGATTGTGTTAAAATATGTGCATACAAGAAAACATGGCCAGGCAAAAAAAGTGGAGGTGCTGAAGCCGAGCCCCCCCCCCCCCCCTCCCGGTTCCGCCGCCCCTGTGATTACCTGAATCGTGTGTTTCGTCTTGCTTTCTTTCTCATTTCTGCATCTGAGAGACCCGCTTCTTTAGTCCAGGCTCTTAACCATTTGAACCGTGGTGGTACCTCCCATACCAGTCCAATAGCTTCAATTGGAAGAGTCCATATTCGTTATTTGGGGTTGACCAATTCATATTTCAAGTTCAACGTGCAGCCTTCGGGCTGCACATTGAAAATAATGATTGATCTACCATACACATCCATAAAGCAGCCAACAACTTTATGACTGCAGGTCGTATAAAAGTCCTGGGCCTGGAAAGCGGGCGTTTGGGTTCAAAGAGTCTTGACTACTGCAATTCTTTGCTTTATGGATCTAAGCAATGTAACATTGACAAGCTCTAACGAGTACAGAACTGCTCTATCCGCCTCATTACAAAAACTGTAAAATCATACCATATCACTCCAGTTCTGTTTAGACTGCACTGGCTCCCTATTAAAGAAAGAAATAATTTTAAAGTCCTTTTGTTATATAAATGCCTGAACGGGTTGGCCCCAACTTATCTGCCAGACCTGCTCGAATTCTATCAACCCTCTAGAGGACTTCGGTCATCTGGCACGCTAAGCTTGAAACAGCCTACACTGCAAAAAATATAGGTTCTCTTTAGAACCAAAACTGGTTCTAATCTTGTCCCTGAGATGGAACTAGTTCTGTTTAAACAGTATTTATTTCAAATCAAATAAATTTACCGAGTTAGCATTCTATTTTAACAGAATATTACATGAACTGAAGTAGATTCAGCAGTAAACTTGGAGCTTATTCAACGCAGTCGCCAAACATTTTGAAACAAAGGAGATATGAACAGTTGGCATATCGAACCAGTTTTGGTTCTGTAAAGAACCAAAACTGGTTCGATATGCCAACTGTTCATATCTCCTTTGCATAATAATGATCTGAGATAACCTCGTATAAAATCTAAACTTACGGCTGAAACCCCCTCAATTTATGTTTAATTCTATTAATATTTAATGTTAATCTTTATAAATTTATTTGATTTGAAATAAATACTGTTTAAATAGAACTGGTTCCATCTCAGGGACAAGATTAGAACCAGTTTTGGTTCTAAAGAGAACCTATATTTTTTGCAGTGTAGTGGCAAGTTACATACTGCTGGTGACAGGGCATTTTCCATATGCCGTCCTGAACTGTGGAATCAACTTCCCCATGATATTAAACAACCTAATTTTACTTTCAAATCAAAGATTGACACTATTTTTTATTCCGCCAGGCTTTTATTAATCTTTTATAACTCTCTGTGTTTCTCTTAGATTTGTTTTCTTTTAGTGTGTTTTTGTATATGGCAGCGTTATGTACAGCCAAAGAGCATTTTAATGGAATTTTAGGCTAAATAAATATTATTATTAAATTATTATTATATGTCTGACCGCATCAGGCCTTAAGTAGTTCTTTCATTACGCTAATCAGGGACGTAACTATAGGGGTTTAGGGGATGTAGGATTGTTCCCCCGCCCCTCCCCCTCCCGTTCAATAATTTTCCAGTCGGTACATTTTCATCTAGATTGGAATTTTAGATATCGATTCGCCCTTGCTGGTAATCGTGTACTTTTTTACGGGACTAGATACGTTCCATGGACTTTTATCTAACAATCATATAGATTTTACCCTGAAAGCTACGAGAAACGGTATGTATCACATAAAGTGTTCCGATTCCGTATCATATAGACGACTCATTCTGATTCCGTATCATATAGACGCCTCGTTTCCGGTAGCGCTACGGGCTATCATATCAGCCGCATGGATACATTCTATGCGCGTTTCAGTGATCGACCGAACATTATGTCCCAAAAATGTTTAAAAATGATTTAACCCTTCACTTAATATGAAAAGCAGACGACACGTACAAAAAAGTTCTTGAATAACTATTTGGTTTTCATTTTTTGTCTCAAAAACATAGGTTATGACCACTCGTTGGAACAAGCTTGTTCCAACCAGGGGTCATAGTGTATGTTTTTGAGACAAAAAATGAAAAAAATAATGAAAATTAACTGGCGATTTTTCAGAATAGCGTTGGCCGGTTTTGGCCGTTACGTTGGGTAAAGGGTTACGATTTAAGCTGTTCATGTGACAGAATTGTTAGATAAATGAATTATCATGATAATGTGCATGTCCTGTGACTTGCATCAGGTTCTCGGTGGTGTCCAAAAATGGGATCACAACTCGCCGGCAAAGCCGGCTCGTTGAGATCCCATTCTAGACACCGCCTCGAATCTGATACAAACCACAGGACATGCACATCATCATGATAATCTGTATATATCACACACGTAGTCAGTCTCATGCAAATGAACTTCTGTGGCTGATTGATGATGTTGGATCCCACCATGATTCAGGCCTGAAAATAAGCAGCCTGACATTTGCAAAATGAGGTCCCCAGAGGGTTAATTTGATGATGCTATCCCATACAGTGGGCCAATTTATCCTCTGGGTGCCTCTTTCTGTTTAGGTTTGAGACCCGGATTCAGATTGAGGTTCACAGAGGGTAAATTTAGTGATGCTACCCTGCTGTGCAGGGTAGCATCACTAAATTCATCCTCTGGGGACCTCATTTTTGCAGATGACAGTCTGCTTATTTTCTGGCTTGCCATGATCTCTTTTGTGCCCAATACGTGCTAACTGAATAGGAGATGGGAATCCCATGCCTCACGACTACCATAGGTATTTATTCACGAACAAATTTTAGATTTTTACCGAAACTCCTGATTGACAAATAGTCCAACTACATCATCAAATCGTGCTTTCTTTGAATGACGTCATTGAGGGCCTTCTTTGAAGGCATGCCTTGATGATGCAATTGGCATATTTCTTCAGTCGGGACTTGAGTCATGACAGTCGAGTCAATATGCGCTTAACCACCCCCCCCCCCCTACACACACCCCCCCCTCTCTCTCCCTCTCTCTCTCTCTCTCTCTCTCTCTCTCTCTCTCTCTCTTCTATCCCCGTGACTGTGAGCTGTCATTTTAGCGACTACCCTGATGCTATATAATGCTGTTCTTCATGAGCATTATTGGAATGGTCCCAAGCTTTCGACCTAAAAGAACACACCTTCATGTTTTTACATTTTTAATGAATAATTTATAAGGTGTACTTTAAATGATTAACTTTTCAGTATTGTTTCGCGATCAAAAATGTGACTTCACAAGGTTCTGGGTAATACGTTTCCAATCCTTTCTACCCATAATAGAAGCACGCTACCACAATGAAGAAGATTGTTAACGTAAGCAGTTATTGTATATTTAACACTAGAGATGGGCAGAATGGAATACGTTTCGGTATTTTTATGGGGAAAACGCGGTATCGGTTCGGTATTCTGTTTCTGACTTGACTAAGATTTGATGAAAAAACACGAGAGGAACTCACACCAGGAAATACAAAATAAGGGATTCTCCAAAAGGTATCCTCGATAGGTATCCTCAAATAATACAATACCAGGCCATAGGTATCCTCAAATACCGAGGGATAGTAAATTAGGCCTCACTGGGGGATTTTTTTATGGCCCTCATGCCCGCAAAAGAAATGAGGCTACCAGGGATAGTAGAATAGGCCTCGTGGCCTCATGCGACAAAAAAGGGATTCTCCAAATGGTATCCTCGATAGGTATCCTCAAATAATATAATACCAGGCCATAGGTGTCCTCAATACCGAAATGAGGCTAAGAGGGATTTAGGCTTCATTGGGGGATTTTTTCATATCCCTCATGTCCTCAAAAGAAATTAGGTTAAGAGGGATAGTAAATTAGACCTCATTGAGGGATTTTCTAATGGACCTCATAGCCTCATATGACAAAAAAGGGATTCTCCAGAAGGTATCCTTGATAGGTAACCTCAAATAATACAATACCAGGTCATAGGTATCCTCAAATACCGAAATGATGCTAAGAGTCGTTTGTGCGAGTCACTCGTTCGAGTAAATACTCTATGGCTTATTTGCTCGGTGGGATTCGAATCGTTCGAGCAATGACTTATTAGTAACTACTCGATAGATTCTTGGCATTAGGCATGATATAGGAATGACATAGGCTTTCATGGAGGTTGTCTATCAGTTGGCTATAATCCAAAGGGGCCTCTCAGTACAATAGCACTACGTGCTACTTTTATAAGCCATGGTATGGCGGTCCTAAAAAGGATTCTGGGGGAAATCTGAACCAGAAAAACTACTCTAGTTCCATCGAACATACCCCGGGGGTCCCCTCGGTCCTACAGCACTAAGTACTACTATTAAAATCTACGGTATGGCGGTCCTAAAAAGGATTATAGGGGAATCCATATCAAATAAAGTTGTTTTTGGTGATTTGGAGGGATTGTCGAGTTTATTTTGGTAATTCATGTCACGGGAAATTACTCTTGTACAAAGGAACATACCCTCCGAACACACCCCTATCCTATAAGAAACCTTTGGGTCACATAGCAACCACGTGCTACCATAGAAGCCAAGATGGCGGCCTCCCGCCCGTCTACAAAACGGTCGATGGAAACACATACCACCCTAACAACACGCGCTGCGTATGCGCACTAACACCACGTATCACTATGGTGATGACGTCACAAGATGGCTGCTCACGCGGGTTACCATGACAACTGAACATGGCGCCACTGGGTCACGTGACATGACGACACTTCCGGGGGTCTCCCCAATGGGGCCCGATCTCCATATCTCCTACTGCTTCTATCGTACTTTTATGACGTGTTCCAAATACACTTTAAATCTCATTTCAGGCTTTTGCGACGTCAGAGCATGTGCCCTTAAGATGCCTCATCATGAGTTTCTGCCAATTAAAGACAAATCACGTGACCCTGTGATTTATTGTCAAGTCTTGGGTGCCTTAATAGGCAGCCAAGACGTCACTAGAAATCATTGCTTAGCAACTGGACGTGTACATGTTGAAGTCTAGTAGGAATTCAGGAAAATTGCCCAGGTCCTTAAGGGTTAACAAAACTGAAAAGGAAAACAGTCACCTTCTTCATAAAAATTAACATTTCGATTGCTATCAATCCTCAACAAGGTCTTATAATTAGCGAATGTTGGAAAATATGAAAATACGGAAGATTTCTACATTCAGTGATTGGTTCGGGTCGCTTTTTCTGTATCCTCGTGAGTTTTGTGTTGGTTCGGTTTTTTCTGTATATTTGCTCATCCTTATCAACGAATCGCCGTATCCGCCCGCGTAATTTCCAAATTCAGCAGTTGAAAGAAAGGAATTTTTCAAAATATTTCAACAAAACCATATCATGTGACCCCTCATTGGAACGAGCTCATCGAGCTCGTTCCAATGAGGGGTCACATGATATGGTTTTGTTGAAACTTTTTTGTTAAATTTTAAAAAAATAGTAATTAAAATAATAAATTTTGATATCGTCTGCGTTGAGTAAAGGGTTAAAGGTGCTATATAAGTAAGGGAAATATGTTTACTTTGAAATTCCCACCTTTGATATTCCATAAATTCAAATTAAATATACACAAATTATACAAACAAAGGAAGCCTGTGATGCAAAGAACACGCAAAATATATGCAATCCACTCGCAGAGTTTACAGCAGTCATCAATGATTCCTAGAATCTGTTACCGTATTTATACCAGACCTGATAATAAAATGATATTTCCGGAGAACAACTCGTGGCCAAATATGTTTCAGGTATCCAAGAACAAAGCCAGGCACTCAAAACACTTTGCGATGCAGCGACAGAACTGCATTTGGAGAAAGGACAACACTGTCTGCAGTTTTATACTGAAGATGGGTCCCGTGACAGACGGACATGAGCATATCAGGCGATACAACGAATTTTCATCGAAAAACAGTCGCCTAATTCTAAGACATTCAAACAGGTGGCATGACATCATTGAATATCAATACCTTTTCGGCCCAGATGACATTGATCGAAAAGTAAACAGACAATGAAAACAAAGACGAGCGTTTTGGAATTTACCCCCACGCAGCTCTGTCGCAGCGTTTTGAAGAATTTTGATCTCCTAGCATGGTCTTGGATACCTGAAGAACATTTGGCCATGAGTTGTTCTCCGAGAATATTATTTTGTTATCAGTTCTGGTACGAATGATGCGGTTGCAGACTTCCAGCAGTTACGGGTGCCTGCTATCAACTCTGTGAGTTTATTTTTCGTGTTCTTTGTATCACAACCTTCACCATCATTTTGCTGCATAGTTTGTGCATATTTAATTTGCATTTATGGAATATCAGAGGTAGGGACTTCAAGGTAAACAAATTTCTGATATAGATATGTGAGTCTCTTGAGCAGTCTTAAAGGTTAAAACAATGAAAAAAATTAATAAAATTCAACAGCCCTACTGGCAAGTTGTAGATAAAAAATATCAAATGCCACCCAATGAACTTCATTTCCAGTATCAGATCACTGTAGCATCAATTTCTCATTCATATGAAAGTAAGTCATTTATTCATTTATTGGTGTTTAAGGTCACATATTTCTGCACAATGGCTAACCATGACCGTGACAGTTTTACGGGTGGAGGAAGCCGGAGAGAACCACCGAGCAACGGCGAGCAACTGTCAGCTCCCCAACATACCAACTCCACACAAGCAGGGTTAGCATTGGTTGAAGACAGGTGCACCATCGACGTACACAACGTCACCGTGCCCCCACGAGGGCAATGGGAGTGAAGTGTCTTGCCCAAGACACAACGCGGTTGCCGCAGGTGGGATTCGAACCGAGGACCTCTCGGCTTGCAGCCTGCACCTCTACCAACTTAGCCACCGCGCCCCTTATGAAAGCAAGTCAACTTCAGTTGTAGGTGACTAAGTTTTACAAAAGTGATATATCATACTGTTAGATCGTTACAAAGGTTTTCCATGTGTAATGTGTGAAAGTTTAATCCTTTGAACCCTAGTGGTATCTTCTATGTCAGTTCAGTTGCAGCAAATCGAAAAGTCCATATTCATTGGGGCTGCACGTTAAAAATATTGATTGGTTTACTCCACACATTCATTAAGGGCCTATATAAGTAATGAAATTTTGTTCATTTTGAAAATTGTCACCTCTGATATTCCTTCAATTCAAATTAAATATACACAAAATGTACATCAAAATGAAGGTTGGGATGTATAGAACACGAAACACATACGTAATCAACTCATTGAGTCGACTGTAGGCACCACTGGTTCCTGGAAGTCTGCTGCCGTATTCGCACCAGAACTGATAATTTAATAATATTTCACGAAAACAACTTGTGGCCAAATGTGCTTTATATATCCAAGAACAAAGCTAGGGAATAAAAATTCTTCAAAACGCGGCGACAGAGCTACATTGGGGAAAATTCCAAAGCCTTTGCTTTTGTTTACGTATGAGTCTACTTTTGATTTCCGGTTGACGTCATCCGACAGACAAAGCATGTAAAAACAACGCCGTCTAAAATCAAATAATGAAAAAGATCGCCTTCATACAGTATACTGTTATTAGATAGAGATTGTACAGTTGCCATATTCAGTGCAAGGTATCATGATACCTGCTGAAATTTCTTAGAATTACGATTTTGTTTTTGGATGGAAATTCGTGGTAACGAGTGATTTGCGCATGTCTGTCGAGCATGGAAACCATTTTCAATAAAAAATGCAGACAGTGTTGTCCTTTTCCAAAATGCAGTCCTACCGCTGTATTCGAAAGTGTTTTGAATGCCTAGCTTTGTTCTTGGATATATGAAGCACATTTGGCCACAAGTTGTTTTCGTGAAATATTATTAAATTATCAGTTCTGGTGCGAATACGGTAGCAGACTTCCAGGAACCAGTGGTGCCTACAGTCGACTCTATGAGTTGATTACATATGTGTTTCGTGTTCTATACATCCCAACCTTCATTTTGATGTATAATTTGTGTATATTTAATCAGAATTTAAGGAATACGAGAGGTGAGAATTTCAAAATAAACAAAATTCCATTACTTATATAGCCCCTTAAGTAGCCACCCCACTTAACGAAATTATGTCGTACTCTCAAGTTCCTGGACAGGAAATGCGGTCTCTCGGCTTCAATGGTTTAACCCCCATCACTCTGACGTCAAAACACCAAAATTTCAGAATGCTGTTTTTCCCCATAATGCATCTAGAAATTTAACCAATTCAATCTCGTTTGACAGAGCTCAATGAGCTCTGTCAAACGAGACTGGATTGGGTAAATTTCTAGTTGCATTATGGGATTTTTTTTCTGCCTGAAATTTAGATATTTTGACATCAATGTGTAGGGGGTTAATATAATGAGTTCCAAAATCAACCTACACTCTAAAAAAACAATACATTTTGGTATTCTAGAATACCACCAGTATATGAGATACCTAAAACACCGAATATTGATAGCCTCCTCTATATTTTGCACGTATATTACCAAATGGATGGTTGTGGAATACCAAACTGTCGATAAACAGGAGTTACATCCCCTGCATATCCACCACGCGCGCGTCGTCTGTATCAACAATGGCGGTTTCGGTCGAAGCCTGGGACCTTGAAAACGCGATTGAATGGCTCGTATATAGGAAGCGGGTTGGATGACTTGGTGCAAACTGTATTTGATTTATGTTAGTTGCAGTGTATGCCTTTAATATCTGTTGTAGGTTATTAAAGGAACTGCATAACTCATTTTTTCTTCTTTCATTGTTTTCATAGCGACATGATTTGTGGTGTTATCTACATAATAAATGTATCTTGGCCCGTGATGGAGGCTGGTACTTCTGCAGCTTTTCATACTTCGGTCCGGTTCTTTGGGTCCCTCAATGGAGCAATATTTGAGCCCACCCCTCCCATGTATATGCTGTGTACATGAAAGGGATGGGGGAGGGGTAAGTACCAAACTTTTGGTTTCTTGGAGCACCATAGGATAATTACTTGAGTTCAGTTCTCTGGAGAACCATAATAAACTACCAAACTTTGGGTTTTCTAGAGAACCAAAACGAAGTACCAGACAGTTTTGGTTCCTCAAAGTACCATTACAGTTTGGTTTCTTGGAGTACCAACAATGTTTTGGTTTCCTGGAATACCATAATTTTGGTACCCCACACGGGACAAGTTGAGTACCACTTTTGGTATCACAGAGTACCCAGAGCTTTTAGAGTGTATGGTTGTTTGTTTCACTCATTGTTTTAACTACTTCGAACAAATATCTATACATGGAAATTTCTGCAATAAAAAGATTTTCAGAGCTTTTGCATCAGAGTCAGTGTAAGAACCAATTAGCGTTTTGGGATGGCCCTGTCCCTAGGCCTAAAACACTCTACTTCTGAGATTGTACAAATATTTCTCTGGTTATACGCCAAGAAAACTCATCATTCGGAAGCATTTGAACCTTTGATTCCGCGGGAAGACAAGTTTTATATTTCTCAGGGGGTGGGTGACCAAAAATTGAGAGTAATTTTTTTTTTTATCATAAAAGGGGGTGGTGGATCCCGAAAATGTCCGACACAAATTTATGGCATACTTTCCTGCATTTTGTATTGCCTCCTCCCCCACCCCCACCCCCTTGCTTAGACCACAAAACATCATTGTTTTGATCAATCGCGCCCGCCTACATTAATTTTGAATCCTTCGGTTATATCGTCTTTTTGAACATTATTGTTTTTAAGGACATTCTGCCTCTGAACGAAACGGTACTATTTTTTTTTCATTTTAATATATCATAATTATTTTTTTTTTTTAAATATTTTTATTTCATTCATTTTAAATCGGGTTTGGCGAACAGGCTAGGCCTATCTTAACGCCTTACCCTTATATTATAAACGTACATAGTACGGTGCTTGTGCGGTTGTGCAAAAGTGACCGCATATCAGGTATCAAGATATACTTCCAAATTAATGGAAAACCTATTTCCAGTACAACTAAGGCACAGTGCGTTACAAAGCATTTCTCGAGGTACCCATCACCCAGTCATGACGCGCACACTGCCGACATTATGAATGCTCCAAATAATCTATATTGCAACGTGAAAAAACATACTTAGCGACGTGACTGCATTACCTTCTTAATCATAAGTATTTAAAAGACTTTTGAGAAGCTGTATATCATTACTCTTGTCCCGCCATAATTATGCGTGCAGAGTTAGAGGTGACCCCGTTGTATAATCGGATGACTGATTTCATGTTTTCGCTCATAAAATATTAGCATTTTATCTGACCGATTTCCTGAAAGCGTCATCATAATTATTATGCAGACAGAAGAAAATGTCTTAAAAATGTGGTGATAAATATTTGTTTATTGGATGTATGCCCGTCAAAATTGACGGGTCACGGTCCAAATTAGATTACCTATTATAAATAGCGGGATATGTCTAACAAATATTTTCGATATCTATTGCCACGATAAATATAAGCTTCCGATCCATAGTTTTCCGGACATTTTCAGAAATCACACGCCCTTCACTCTCCTCATTTGCGAATATTCTTTATCTTGGCTGCTTAACCCAAAACATGAGCAATGGAATCCTATTAATTGAATAGCCACTTTGGCAATGAAAATTATTCATTTAACGGGAGTATTCAATTAACAAGGACCGCGTCACTTTCCTGTATTCTAAAGATAAACTTAGCATTTATTCTATTATATCTTTATTGACAGAGCTCCATGAGCTCTGTCAAACAAGATATAACAGATTAAATGCCTGTACTGAGGCCAAATAGGTCTATAAACAAATGAAAACTGGGGAGAGTCTGGATAATTTCTAGACAGGTTACAAGACTGTTTATCCCATTAACAGGGGTTTGCACTGTAAACTATATTCAATTATGAGGTCAAATTTGAATTGGAGGTGTGGTAAATGATTTTGTGTTGGGAAATTATATTCAATTAACAGGGTTATGCTGTTAAGAGATGTCCAGTTATGTGGGTTCCACTGTATTACATTTTCCAAATCCACTTAAAACATAAAACACTACTTGACAAAATAGAAATAAACAATCTGAATGTGGGTAAAATAATTGCCTGCCAAAGGTTTCACCCCGGAAAATTACATGAAAAATGCCGAAACCTGTAATTTCATCCACCCAGCAGTCTCAAAAGCAGAATTGTCCGCTACCCTCTCTTATCTACCCATGGAGCAGATCATCCCCTGTTTCTAAAATGTGAAAACAATTATATGTTTACGTGTCATTTTAGTTACCTGTCTGGTAGCAATTCCGAGTAAAAATAGCATTTTGAAAAACAGTCAATTCGTCGCCTGAGTGCTAGAATGTCCTATGTCCCATGGGGGAAATAATATGTAGTCCCATAGGGGACATAGGACATTCTAGCAATCAGGCAACGAATTCTTCGAAGCCACCGTTTCCCATAATTCTTCTGGCAATTTCCTCCTATGCATCAGACTCCAACTCTCTGACCGAAACTTCAAACTCTGTTGTCCACCAAATTGCCCAATGTAACAACAGGCCTGGAAATAACACGCGAACGATCGTTTAGGTTACGTGGGGATTACGTCAATTGTAAAATACACGAACGTAGTACAGGTTACGATAAAACAACACAGCATAAATTAACTTCCTAATCCCGGATATTTTGCCAGTCAGATTTGACAATGTTTTGAAACAAATTCGACACAAAGGTTGTGCATTGCATCCATATATGACTAGAGTGGCATGCCGTTTACATCTTTACAGAATTTCCGTCAAAATAAATAGCAACAAGGAACGTGCGATCGCGCGTTAGTTGGTGCTATTTATTTTGGCGGAAATTCTGACAAGAGGTAAACAACGTTACTTGTATAGTAATAAGAAAGATTTCAAACTGAAAAACATTTTTTTCCTATACTTACCACCATGTTATACAGGGTAACCTGCTAACGGCTTACGATGAATGCTGGGGGTGCGGTGGCGTTGAGGTAACCAGTTCTCGTCAGTTCGCCGAAGTTACATGTAAGCAACGTCGAGCCCGTTTACTCCTTGGATGAGTGACCGTTTGAGCGATCGATTCGGACTCCCGCGTTGTGTCCCTGGGCAAGGCACTTAACCCCGATTGTCTACATGGGGACACGATGACGCCGTGTACTAAGGCGTATTGCACGTCGACGGTGCGCATGTCTTCAACCAGTCCAACCCTGCCTGTGCTGCTGTGCAGAGTTACGATGTTGGGGAGCTGGCAGCTGGCAGCTGCTCGCCGTTGCTCGGTGGTTCTCTCCGGGTACCCTGGCTTCCTCCACCCGTAATACTGTCACGGTCATTATTAGCCATTGTGCATAGATATGTGACCTTAAACACCAATAAATAATAATAATAATAATATAATTCGAGTGTTGTTTTTTTTTTTACATTCATCTTCAGAACTTAGTGCAAATACGTATGATGGCTATAATAATATGCGTGCACGTACATTTCCTGCACTAAATATAATGATATCAGTTACATGTACGCAAGTTAAATATTTATTGATGTTTAACCCATTACCCAACGCAGACGATATCAAAATTTATTAATTTAAATAGCATTTTTCAGATTTTCAAAACATTTCAACAAAACCATATCATGTGACCCATCGTTGGAACGAGCTCGCCGAGCTCGTTGCAACGGGGGGTCACATGATATGGTTTTGTTGAATTTTTTTGAAAAATAATATATTTTCAACTGCTGAATTTGCATATTACGCGGGCGGATGCGGGCGATTCGTTGGGTAAAGGGTTAACCCTTTACTCGACGAAACGGTCAAAACTGGCCAGCTCTATTCACAAAAATCGACAATTAATTTTCATTATTTTTTCATTTTTTGTCTCAAAAACATTGGTTATGACACCTCATTGGAAAGAACTCGTTCAAATGAAGGGTTATAACCTGTCTTTTTTAGACAAAAAATGAAAAGAAATGAGTTATTCAAGATTTTTTTACAAGTGACGTCTGCTTTTCATGTTAGGTACATGGTTAAGGTAAATTTCTGCTACTATGGCTAGATCACGGCCGCTACATAGACATGAAGTCAAATATAGCTAATCGTGTACATCTGTTCTGCCCGATTTAAAGGCCTACAACTCCAGGCCTTGGTCGTTGGGTCCAATTGTACCAGTAAAACAAAACTTGTTTACAAACACTTTACCAGGGGCGCCGGAATCACTTTAGGGCAGGGGGGGGGGGGGTCAGACCCCAGAGAAAAAGGCATTAACTCACACAGCCCTACCATGACATGCAGAAGTATGCATGTCTCTAAGGTCCGGAATGGGGGAGTTTCGGAAGATGTGTCCCCCCTCACACCTGAAGGGAGCACCTCCTCCCAAACTATGCCATTGAATTTTGAAAGCTCACAAAACGGATTCGGGCTGTTTACTTTGAGAATAAATCATTGAAAAAACTGAGTGACGATCCTGAGAAGGGCATTGTCTGCCACCTCTCGCCCCCTTTGGTTCGATGGCAGGGAAAGCAGCTGCCCCCCTGTCGCCGTGCTTCCATCGTTCCTTCACTGTACTGCTTCCCAGGGTCCACACATGGAACAATACACAAGTACATGTAACAGAGATCAGATAAGATTCCTGTTTCTGTTCATGCTTCAATTGTTTGATAATTTTGTGTTTAGCGTAAGTTTGTGTTTTAAAAAGTAATAAATTAAAAGGTATTCCTTGTCGTTTGAAGTAATGTACGGTAAAGTAAATTAAATTATGCAAAGCAGTCTGCGAAATGGGCACAAAAGTTAATTGTTTTAAATCATCAAGTTGCAAATACTTTAATTCATAAAATAAAGTAGTTCTTTCTGTTTTTTGAGAATAATCAATTCACTATTTTTAACTTTCAAATTTAACTGGTAGAATGCTAACTTGTTTTGGTCATCAAAATTTGTTCACATGTCTTTGCCTTGTTACAATTTATGGGAGAGTGCCAACAGACACACCGAGAGACACGCCAACAGGCGCTCTCCAATAAATTGTAACAAGGCAAACCCATGAAGACTAATTAATTTCACTTCTAAGATAACATGAAGCACATCCACAGAATATGACAACTTTGAGCCGGGATACCTGCTCTTCATATTAAAGCCCTGATAGTGGCTTCTAGCACTCTACCAGTTAAAAAAACAATTGGCAATTTTTATGGTGACGTATATTACACGCTGTAAGGTACAAATGCCCCAGTAGCCAAGTGGCAGAAAAGGGGAAATTGTTCCAGAGACACCGAACTTTCAGAAACATGGGGTGAAGACAATTTCCCCCTGGGGCGGGGGGGGGGGGGGGCAACTTGATAGCCCATGACATAGAAGGATCATAACAACCGCATTAAAAAATCGTACTCTACTTCTTTTTGTAATCAGAGGTGAGACTTTAAATCATTGCGCCAAAGAAAACTCTAAACCAAAACCAAACCTCAATGAGGATTTTACATAATTAAGGGATAACTATGGGATTATTCCAACTAGAAATCTAAAATTCGAATTCTGCCACTGTTTTGTAATCACAACAGCTATCAAATTTCAACTCATTCCACTAAAGTTAGTTATCTGGTAGAGTAATAAACTATCCTCGGTCCACCCCCCCCCCCCCCAACCCCGCCAGGGGTAACTGCTTTGTGTCCTAAGGCAAGGTACTTAATCCCAATTGCCCACGTGGGGGGGGGGGGGGGGTGCATCGATGTTGCACTTTTCTTCAACCAATGCCAATCCTGCTTGTGCGGAGTTAGTACTTTGAGGAGTATGACAGTGGCGCGCCGCTGCTCAGTAGTTCTCTACAGGTATTCTGGCTTCCTTCAGCCGTAAAACTGGACGACACCAGGTGACCCTAGCCGTTGAAAGTGTAGTTAAGTCCCAATAAAAAAATATATATTCCCGGTTGTCCTAGTTTGTTCACATGTCTTTGCCTTGTTACAATTTATGGGAGAGTGCCTTCGGGCACTCTCCAGTGAATTGTAACAATACAAATCCATAGACTTTAAGTTGTGTTACCTGCACTCAAGAATGAAGCCCAGATATGGACTTGGAATCAAATGGTTTCGCGCGAAACAAATGGTTTTGGACTTCCAGCAACCCAGTATGTTAAAATACTGTCAGGCGGACACATGTAACACTTAATGCTGTGTCCTTAAGGTGGTGACATTAGCGAGAGAAAAAACATATTTTCCGAGGACTCTTTGTTTCTGGATCACATAACTCATGTGTCATTAAGTACGATTGGATCATTTCATACCTTTATCAATAACCCAAGAATGCATCACCTGTAGCAAATTAATAAACAAATAAATTCCAATTAACTCCGCAAAAAACGCCGAAGATGGGGTAATTTGCATATTTTTGTATGCAATGTCTCACGCTCACACACTGGCACAAAGTTTCACAAAGTAATCAAAGGTGCAGTTACAATTTGAAAACTCAGACGCCAGCTCAGTACTTCACAATCTCGCAGTCAGACGTCACGTGTTTCAGTTGTTTTAAGGCAAGGATTGAAAAAGGTGAAATTATTTATTTATTTATTTATTTATTTATTTATTTATTTATTTATTTATTTATTTATTTATTGGTGTTTTTAAGGTCATATACTTATGCACAATGGATAATCATGACCGTGACAGTTTTACGGGTGGAGGAAGCCGGAGTGCCCGGAGAGAACCACCGAGCAACGACGAGCAGCTGCCAGCTCCTCAGGGTGAAATTAATAAACAAAAGTAGAAAATTGACATAACCCTGTACACAACCGGAAATGCAGACACTTAAAAAAAAATTGAACCGATATTTTTTTTTATTTTTGCATCAAAATCATAGCTCACTATCCCTGTTTGGAGCCAGTCTGCGATGCTCATTCCAATGAAGGGTATTTGAGCTCGTTCCAAAGAGGGGTTCTTGAGGTCAAAACAATTTGTTTTAGTTATACCAGATGTTTTTGGGCACATATTCGTGTTGGACTAAGAGTTTAATAGTAAAAAATAAATAAATGATAAATGTTGATTAAAAAACCTCCGTTGTTCATTTTCATCCATCAAATGTGTATGTCTGTGGGTGTAGAGGGGGGGGGGGGGGGGTGCAAAATATAAGAACTGAAAAAAGTGAGAGGGTGACAGTGTGTTTGTGAGGAGGGTGGAAATGTAAGAACTGAAAAAAGTGGGAGGGTGTGTCATCAAACATACTAACCATCCAACCACCATCGATTTCACAGCCAATTGACATAGACTGGACTGGACCTTGGAAGAAAATAGGTTTTCTTTAAGTCAAACTAATCTGCTGGTTATCAGCTTCTGGTATTTCACCAAAAATTTCTCTTCGTTGTTCCAACGCGCCCCTATTCCCATCAAATTCTGCATTACGGTTATCGCTCGATAGCACTTAATTTCTATTTTAACGATGAGGTTGGTGGGGATTTTGAAATAATAATTTTTTCCCGTTAGCCAGACATTAGTTTGTCGTTTGTCAGTGGCGGCAAAGACGGGGCGGGGTTGGTCAGAGAGGCATAATCTCTAACTTTTTTAGATCACATATCCCCCCCCCCCCTCCGGCACTTCAGCACACACTTCTGATGAATACAATAACATATATTTTACAAATTACCCAAGAAGGGGGTGGGAGGGGGGGGGGGCGGGGCATTCAGTATTGTTATCATTTTGCCCAACAAGAATACAAGAATTTAATTGAAAAAAAATCCCAAAACAGAACAAATTCACCCAATACCCAACACAGACTTAATATTTAATTTTTGGTCAAGAAAATGTTGCTTATGACCTCTCATTGGAACGAGGATGAGAGGTCATAAGTTATGTTTTGGGCGTTCGTCCCCCTCGATGATGTATGCAAGCGTTCTCTGGAGGCTAGTATTTTTTATCCCCCTGCAAGTGAGGGATATAGCGAAGATAAACGTTGTTTATGGCATTACTTGAACAATAGTTAACGGATTTCAATTCTTTTTGGTATATCTCTCTATAGTAATAATGTCTGCGTCACGTTCGATGACCACCGATATCTCTTGAAAATAGTGGGAGTTATGACACTTTTGTTACAAACAAATATCCTGTAAAACTTTTTATCAAAGGACTCATCCGTTTTATTCACTTTCAAACATTTGATATTTTATTTTCATATTAATCAGTGATAAATAAATCATTCCGTCAATTCCATTGGTCAATTTCAAAACTAGACAATTTGATTGGCTGAACAAAATACAACTGGGCCACATTTTCATAATTTGCATAATTAGAGTTGAGAGCTTTCATTGGTCAATTTCAAAACTGGACAATTTGATTGGCTAAACAAAATACAACTGGGTCACATTTGCATAATTCCAGTAGGGAGAATTTACGTTATCTGTCCTATTTAGGGTGGGTTATATTGTATTGATCTTTTACCTACAAGAAAAACGCCATTCATTTTTTTTATATTTTCACTTTTTGCTTTCAAAACATAGGTTATGAGCCCTCATTGGAACGAGCTCGTTCCAATGAGGGGTCATAACCTATGTTTTGGAAGCAAAAAATGAAAATTTTTAGTTATACGAGGATGTTTTTTCACAGTGCCGTCTGCAACTCAAGTTAGATGATGCGTTAAAAAGTCATACTAAATGGCTAATTTGTGCGTATGTGTGTCATATGATAAATAGAATATGAAATGAGTGTTTTTCTCATATAATATTTATGAAACTCGCCCGAATTTTCCGTTTGGGCTCGCCCAAACGGGAAATTATTAGACTCGTTTCAAATATATTATATGAGAAAAACACTCATTCCATATCCTCTATTTATGGCATAACTTGAACAATAGTTGATGGATTTAATTTCTTGTCGGAATATCTGTCTTTTGCAACAATGTCTACTTCAAGTTCGATAACCACCAATATCCGATAGAAATTATGGGAGTTATGGTCCTTTGTTTAACAAATATTGTGTAATCAGGGGGAGGCCACCAAAAATTTGCAAGCCGTGACGTGGGGTGGGTGGGTCTCTCGAGTGCGCCAAAAATGTGCATTTCCAACTTGGGCAATTTTTTGAATTTTTTAAAAATATATCAATATATCAGCTAAAAAATACCATCATTTGTGTTTCAAACCTTAAAGATGATGTTGTACATCACACTCTTAACATAAATACAACATCAGGAGGCTTTATATGTGAGAATATTGGGCTTAAACTGGGAAAATGTCACACGTTAGTAGGGGGTGGGTGTCTTGTTCGAAAAGTAGAAAATGTGCAGACAATATTTTGGGAACAATTCAAATGAAAATTTATGTACACCTGTTCTGGCCAAGCCTGATAATGAACAGCTTGTCATTTGTAGACTGGGGCCCACAGCAGCCCACTGAGGTTTCAATTGGTGGTACCAGTTTAACCCTTTACCTAACATGAAAAGCAGACGACACTTGCCAAAAAATGATTGAATAACTAATTTTTTCATTTTTTGTCTCAAAAACATAGGTTATGACCCCTCATTGGAACGAGCTCGACGAGCTCGTTCCAATGAGGGGTCATAATCTATGTTTTTGAGACAAAAAATGAAAAAATAATAAAAATTAATTGGCGATTTTTGAGAATAGCGCTGGCCGGTTTTGGCCGTTACGTTGGGTAAAGGGTTAAGAACATTATGAAAACTCCCTAAAGACAGCCGTGCCTACTAAGTTTATAAGCTTATATTGGATTTTAATGGGAGAGTGGGGGGGGGGGGGAGGGGGTTGTCTGAGAACGGTAGTAGAAAATTTGCACGTAGTGGGTGGGTGGGTGTTAAATGGAGCCGAATAAAAAAAATTTGCAAGACGTGACGTGGGGGTGTTGAAAGGAGGTCACGTCTTGCAAATTTTTAGTCCCCCCCCCCTGGTTTAATGCTTGTTTATGACATAACTTTAACACTAATAACCGGATTTCAATTCTTTTCGGTTTATGTCTCTATAGCAACAATGGGTACGTCAACTTCGATGACCATTGGAAATTATTGGAGTTATTGCCCTTTGTTAAAAAATATCTTGTAAAACGTGTAAATGGAATAACTTAAACATTAGTAAGGCCACACAAAGTAGATCTTCCGTTTCTCGGGCCACTTTTTATAACACTGCATGCGTGCGGGTGGTTTTTTATTTATTTTTTATTTATGTAATTACATGTATTTCTTTGCCCTCAAAAATTCATGTTCTTGGTTTATGTTTTAGGCCTCATAATCTACAGAATAGCATGGGTGGTGGTGTATTTCGTCCATTGAGTACAAGGCTCTGCAATGATAAAGCATTGCAAAGCCTTCTTGCACTCAAGGGACAAATTTATCAATTTTATTAACTTGGGTAAAATATCAGACATAAACCATTTTATTTTTTTAAGTTTGCGTTGATTATAAAAAGAGAGCGTGCGGCAGCCAAAAGGACTACGCGAGAGGGCCTGAGAAACATATTTTCAACTTTTTTTTAGGCCTAACCTAATTTCATTTGGGGGGCATATATCTCTTTAAGAGCAATGTCTACCTCAAGTTCGATGACTACCGCTATCCGATGAAAATTTCGGAGTTATTGCCCTTCGTTAAAAACAATCGTGTTATGTTTGTTCATTATTAATAACTGGTATTTATTGTTATCTCTTGATGTTGAAACAGGAAACTCAAGTTATTTAACCCTTCATCCAACAATTCTCCTAAACTAAAACCATAATAATAATAACAATAGCTCATCATAGTTTTGCTAAAATTTTGGGGATAAATTTAGAAATATGTAAAGTAAAATAAGAAATTTTGATATTGTGTGAGTTGGGTAAAGGCTTAATTGGAAGTAATCCAATCTTCAGTGTCTGTACTAATATGTCAAATTGTCTGTGATAAAAATGTCATACATGTAAATTTTTGTGGGGCCTGATTGTGATCGACTTCGAACATATTTGTTTGCGAGGGGATTGGAATCGCTTTGCGATGCTTTTCGTGTTTCTTAAACGATTCCTTGGCGACAAAACTTAACATTGTTGATAGATCTATTGTTCCCCGTCATGTCCGATCATGCTAACATTTGCAACTTGACTCAAAATGCTCAACATGTCACCATTGCTGTTATCGCACAGTGAATATCGACTTTTGATAAAGTTATCTCCCCTGAAATTATTAGACTGGTGATGAAGGCTCAATTAAGAAGCAAGTAATTGTTGACAAAACACCTATGACATCAGTAGGTAATAGAGCCAAGTTTCCTTTTGTTACTTTTAATAAAAGAAAACAACAGACAGCTCTAGGAGCTGTCTGTTGTTTTCATTTATTAAAAGTTACAAAGGGAAACTTAGCTTTTTATAGCAAGATCATTAGAAGCAACTAAGATATTATTATTATTATTATTATTATTATTATTATTGTTATTATTGTTATTTATTGGTGTTTATGGTCACATACTTATGCGCAATGGCTACTCATGACCGTGACAGTTTTACGGGCGGAGGAAGCCGGAGTATCCAGAAAACCACCGAGCAACGACGAGCAGGTGCCAGCTCCCCAACATCGTAACTCTGCACAGCAGCACAGGCAGGGTCAGAATGGTTGAAGACATGCGCACCATCAACGTGTAGTACGCCTTAGAATACGGCGTCATCATCCCTTCACGTGGACAATCGGGGTTAAGTGCCTTGCCCAAGGACACAGCGCGGGAGTCCGAATCGATCGCTCAGATGGTCACCCATCCGAGGACTAACCGGGCTCGACGTTGCTTAACGTCAGTGATCTGACGAGAACCGGTTACCGGAACGCCACAGCGCCCCCAACAACAAGGTTAAATGTCAATTTTGGCTCTTTGTTCAGCGAATGTGTTTTTGCAGTAATTTGCAAAATATTATTCTTCCCAGGAAAAAAATTAGCAAATATTCTACTCCAAATTTGCTAAGCACCAAGTATATCCAACTACCTGTTTTACGTTTTAGTTGAAATATTGTTATGAAAAGTGTATATATTTTATATTTAATTATATCTTTAATGATTTAAGCACAGAAATTGAGATTTTATTTGTGTTTGACATTATTTTTTAGCTTTTGAGTACGATAACCATGGAAAATGGATATTATTGGTAAAAGAGGAATTTTTTTCAAATTTGCCAAAAAGTTGGCGGAGCGAACTGATACGGGTTCAATGTCGAGTATGAGACCCATTATTGTTAATTACAGCTTGATAACGCCTTCTCATGCTCCCAATCAGGTTCCAGATTGACGCCCGAGGCACAGTTGGCTGGTTTGCGAAAAAAGGGGAATGATTATTCTTTATTTTTTTTTTGTCGTGAGCAAGAATCGCTTTAAATACATGATGTCACTTCATTCATAATTTTTAGAAGCGATCAAATCACAATGAGATTGACGTTACGTTTCAGAATTTTCTTGCAATAACTTTCATTTTTTGTGATTCACTTCCATCCTTTTTAAAAAGTTTTGGTGTTTTGCCTGGTGGATTGTTTATGTAATGGATCGTCTAATTCCCTAAATCGTGGGATGTATGTTGAGGCAAACTTGATGCATCGTTCATCAGAGTTCCTGCACCAAACCTCTGGGCACATTCCAGGAGTTTCAAGGAGGTTTTTATTGCTTTTTCAAGGAGAAAAACAGAAAAAATTCAAGGATTTCCCAGGAAACATTTTCCACTTGCATCCAAAAGACAGAAAATATAACTCGACCCTTTACCTAAGCTAACGGACAAAACCGGCCAGCGCTTTCCATGAAAATCACTGTTCAATCTTTTTATGTTTTTATATTTTGCTTCTGAAACATAGGTTGTGACTCTCATTGGAACGAGCGTATCACGCTCGTTCCAATGAGAGGTCACAACCTATGTTTTGGAAAAAATGAAAATATTCAAATGCACAGTAATTTTTTCACAAGTGTCGTCTGCTACTAGGTAAAAAGGTAAAAGAATGGACATCAGATGTACAGTATTTTGAAATAGCACACCGTCCATGCATAGCCGACTCCATTTCCAGGAGTTTCCAGGATGGCCTTCAATATTCAAGGAGTTTCCAGGTCCTTGGGAGGGTGTTTTAAGATTCAAGGACTTTCAAGGAATTCAAGGAGATGCATCGTTCATTGCAGCATTATAAATTTTTGAAGGAAATGACTTGTGGTCGTCAGTACCACTGAAGTAGTCAGTCAGGCGCAGGTGCGTTCTTTCCTCGCGATGTCGTCTGACTTTTATCTCTACTGCAATAGTGTTACAAGATCTTTTATCACCGAATTTTTATCGCTACCAATATTGCTGTTTGCGATTGAGTTTTTTTGGTAAATGGTAAGTAATAATTTATATTTGTTTTCATATTGTTATGAATTACCCCACCTCACTGGCTTCCAGCTGGGGTTTGACTGTTCATGATTATTGGATGCTCAAATTTATTTTCTCACTCTTATCGACACATGAATGTGGAACCGCATCCTGCTTGAAAAGAAACCCTTTCGTGTTCGATGTAAAAAAAAAAATAAAAATTAAGTACAGTTAAACCTAGAAGTAATGTCATGAAGTGCGCACGAATAGCACGTCCACGATCTGCGCGCTAATCTACGCCTTATGACCATAGTAAGGCCATCAAATTCTATACATATAGTCTGTACACAAGCAGTGTTTCAGCCAATGGACCTCCGGGTAACCCGGAGGTTCATTGGCAGAAACATTGCCTGTATTTGCCATGAACAACCAGGAGAACCTGTCGTGCCCAGGATGCCATTCGATATGGCAATTGCGCGCAATTCATATGATCAATTAAGCCTAGATAAGCGCACAGTTCGTGACAGGACTTCTAGTTTTAACTGTAATTTTGCACTTAGTATCGACAATGAAGCACATCGCCATCCATTTTTTCTGCACAATCTTAACATGTTTTTGTATATTTCTGTTTGTGTACTGCTTAGTTACACATTTTTAAGGGGGATTTTCAGAGGAAGACTGCCTCTTACACCCGACTTGATTTCGTTTAGAGTGGACGGGGTATGGTTTCTGAACGTAAGACCGACAGTCCTCACTCGATATGTTCGATATACGTCGTCGCCTGAGTGTAACTTTGGTCATATAGGTTTTGTCTTAATGATTTATTTCATACTCATCTTGGGTGGGGATATTGAATTAAATACTGGTAAAAAAAAATATCCATAGTCCACTTGAATATGAGGGGCCTGCGCCATTAAGCCATATATAGTAGGTGATCAACGAGCACGTTCCAGTGTCGGTTCGTCAGCTATGTTTCTGAGAGTGGGGGGGGGGGGGGGCACGGTGACGTTGTGTACTAAGGCGTACTGCACGTCGATGGTGCACCTGTCTTCAACCAATGCTAACCCTGCTTGTGTGGAGTTGGTATGTTGGGGAGCTGACAGTTGCTCGCCGTTGTTCGGTGGTTCTCTCCGGGTACTCCGGCTTCCTCCACCCGTAAAACTGTCACGGTCATGGTTAGCCATTGTGCAGAATTATGTGACCTTAAACACCAATAAATAAATAAATAAATAAATAATATGTTTCTGAGACATAAAAATTAAAAAATAAGAGAATAAGCCTTTTTCGAAACTGCCATCTTGGCTTTTTATCTATGCCACGTCACAGGTTGCTGAGTATAAACAAAACGATTTCCATGTTCATCGCGTTGAGTTCTGTGTCAGCCAAGACAACCAGTTTTGTGAAATATTAGCTTAAATTCGTGGAACCTATGGCATCATTCGAATTAACTGCAGTGACAATCCTGGGCGACTTCAAACGATGCGATATCGCAGGTTAAAAGACTGTTTTATGGAGGCGATGACTTGTTTTGAGTGGCAACAAGGAAACAATCATTGCAAGCATTTTCTAGGCTTGGGGGTATCCCAGATAGTTATTGAAACAGTGCCCACGGACAGAGTCACGACACGCCGTGCATTCAAACACCATTTTAGTGGATATGAACTGAATTCGAAATAATGAACGTTCTCATCCAGTATTGCCATTGTCTTAAACAAATAGTATCCTTGGCTAAATGTTTTTTTTAACCCTTTACCTAACATGAAAAGCAGACGACACTTGCCAAAAAAATTCTTGCATAAGTATTTTTTTTCATTTTTTGTCTCAAAAACATAGGTTATGACCCCTCATTGGAACGAGCTCGACGAGCTCGTTCCAATGAGGGGTCATAACCTATGTTTTTGAGACAAAAAATGAAAAAATAATTAAAATTAATAGGCGATTTTTGAGAATAGCGCCTGCCGGTTTTGGCCGTTAAGTTGGGTAAAGGTTTAATTTGCACTTATGAACGAAATGGGGTCCGAAGCACTTCACCCGCTCTCTTCTCCCAATGCTTGCGACGTGTTTTCTTGAAATGTTTACACATCGCGACCTGTGACCTTGCATAGATTTAAAAGCCAAAATGGCAGTTTCGAAAAAGGCTGATTTAATGGCGATTTTTGCGAGTAACGCTGGCCTGTTTTGACGGTATGTTGGGTAAAGGGTTAAACAAACTTTCAAAAAGTTTAATTCGAGCTTTCAAATATTCGTGACATCAAAATAAAAATTCACGACCAACCAAGGCAAGGTTGAAGGGCACAAAGCTGGATTAAGGGGTAGTCCAACGTACCATCTGGCATTTTTTTAAAACATTTTCACAATGCCCTAAATACTAATTAAAGCGGTGAATAACGACATATTATATACCAAAATAATGACAAAAGTATACAAAACCTGAATTTATCGACTTTTTGATTTTTTTTTTTTTTTGCTTTTTATGACAAAGAAATTGCCAGCCGCATAAGTAACCGTCAGGATTAACATGGAATAGATCGATAATTCGAATGTCTGAGCTGTAAATAAAAGACTCCACACTCCATACTCGGAGAAAGCATATTTATCATTTAATCACCAACGTGGTGATAACACTCAGGGGAAAATGGATGACAACAAACGCTTGATTCTGTTCGGGTGACATTGTTTGTTATGAGCACGTGGATTTTGGTCAAAGTTGGGAAATGATTTGATTTTCCCACGATCTGAAATCGTCAAACATTTCACTGCTGTTTTTGAATCTGGGAGGCAATGTAATGTACAACTCACGACACATTCATAGGAAAATATTCAAAAGACAATGTGTTCATTGCGAGATACTGTCTATATAAGCGATGTTGAGATCAGAAACTGTACAATGTGACGCAAGTGTCAGCAAGGGATTAATACGCCACCACCTACTATTATTTGATTGGTGATGACGATCAAAACAAAAAAGTGGAAAATTATATTTGAAAACAAAAATATATTCACATCAACAAACATTACAGACCTCACATATGTATATTTACGAAAAATAATTTTACTGTCGCCGAACTATATTAGTGACGTAAAGAAGACTTGATGAAGTCTGCTACGAAAAAAAGAAGACCAATGTCAAGGATAATTGTCAGAAAGGTTTCTTCCTGATCACCCAATTCGAACTACTATTATTTGATTGGTGACGACCAATCAAATAATAGTATAGTTAAAACTAAAAGTCCTGTCACGAATAGTGCGCTTATCTAGGCTTAATTGCGCGTTAGAATTGCGCGCAATTGCCATATTGAATGGTATCCAAAGCACGACAGGTTCTCTTGGTTACTCATAGCAAACACATGCAATGTTTCTGCCAATGGACCTCCGGGTTACCCGGAGGTCCATTGGCTGAAACATTGCTTGTGCACAGGCCATATGTACAGAATTTGATAGCTTTACTTGGGCCTTAACGCGTACATTAACGCGCATATCAACGTGCTATTTGTGCGCATTTCATGACAGGACTTCTAGTTTTAACTGTAGTTCCTACCATCGTAAATTTCAATATCTCCCTCTCACAACCGCATTGTGTATAAGACGGATCAACGTCGATTTTGAGCACTGTTAGCACCAAAAGGTTGCGAAATCTATGTGTGTTGACACTCTATGGGCAGAAATAGAAAAATTCCGTCAGGCGGACAAAAATTCACACGAATTACCGAAATGAGACCACAACGTGTTTAGAACAATGAATTTAATAACCAACACATTTCCGATATTGTTCAGACCGGTAAGCCTCCGCCTATAAAATTAGTATTGGTATTATGCTAAGCAGATCAGTTAGTAATGTTCTTAAATCTCACGAGACAACAACAGTCAAGCCTCCCCAAACAGCAACTACGGGAGGCTCATAGTTCCAAAACATATAACTCATACCAAATCATGTACATAAATGAATTGGAAGCCAGGATTTCTAACTAAGTGTAGCCGATTGTTGAAAGTATTCTGCACGCAGGACAGGCCATGTTTGGTTGTTTTGGCCACACTTGAACATTCAAGTGACATTTGGCAGTGGCCATTGCTCATGAAACCCCAGAAATGGACGCATATTATAATACTAAATGGGGAAGTTTGGCAGTTTACACTTTTTAGTTTATCAATCTCATCGTATTTTACCAATTTGATACAGATCTCATGCACAATGACACAGGATTGTGGGGGGTATGGTCACAGCAGACTCACAAAAGCCACTTTGGAGATTCTTCAATTTTCTTTGATGCACTCTCTCATGACTCCATACTTGGTCTTCTGAACTGCATAGATTTGGCCCTTGAGAACATCATGAAAGGTAAACAAACACAAGAAAAATGGCAGCCCTTTTGAAATGTAGGCACCCTAAATTACAATTGACTTGTGATCCGTTCCTTGCAAGAATGATAAAAAGATTTCTCAGAGTCTGTTTTAGAAGGATTGCAGAATTTAACTATTCAATAAATTTAAGGTATTTTATCGTATAAAATCTGATCGCTTACTTATGCTATAGCAGAGTTTTAGGCAGTGCTTTCGGCAACATGGTAACGGTTCCATGGCAAATATTAGTTTCCACAAATTTTATGTTTCATTCCAAACAAATTGATATATAATTTATTGGGGTTATTCCTTCTGACCTTCTCTGGGTTTTGGGGGAAATTACCTGAAATTTGACCAAATTTACGTTGGACGTCCCCTAAAAGATATATAAATTTGAGCCACCCAGACTACAAAGATCACACCCAAGTACACTTTCCTCTTTACATATAGGATTTTATGGGGTTCTCTCTTGTAATTTTTGTTTCAGACGTGTCAAAACGTTACTTCTCCAAGTTTTGGCATACTTGTTGAGATGCCATTTTAGTAACGAATGAAAGTGTCAATGACACTGTAGCTTATTGTTTGTTTGTTTGTTGGTGGTTCACGTCACATATTTATGCACCATGGCTAATCGTGACACAACAAGTTTAGTCAATCGTTGATCAAAATGATGCCCATTTTAGAGGACTTTCACCCCAAGCATTGGTGACTGGGTCCTATTTTACTAGTAAAGCGGAACTGGTTTACCACAGTACACAAGTGCTGCTTACTTCCCGGGGTTCCCACGGGGAACACTGTAGCTTAACTTGTCAAGACGAAGACATGTACATGTATAGTATGTGACACAGCAATGACAAACATCTAGGTAATGACCTGATAACAAAGGTACATATAAAGTATTGTAATGGTCTGTACATAAATACTGACCTTAGCCTGTAACAAATGTATAGGTAAAGTATTGTAAAGGTGGGTGACAGTCAGATGCTAAACTAGAAAAAAATCTTTGAGTCTCAGATTGGGTCTGACTGAACCCCAAAATATTGGTTCTCATAGCACAGTGATAACAAAGGCACCCCTAAACACACTCGTTCCTGTCCCAAGGTGAAAACAAAAATACCCAAGAAGTTTTGTGAAGATCAGTTCATAAATACGAGCTGTATAGAACTTGTGACAAAAAACTGATTGGACCTAATTTCGGTACAAAATGGCCACTGGCAGCCATCTTGAATTTTGGACCGTACCCAGAAACACTCATTCTCATCCCAAGGTGATAACAAAGGTACCCAAGAAGTTTTGTGAAGATCGGTTCATAAATACAGCCTCTACCCTGAGCCGTATTGACATGTGTGCTTACATTGTGTAAGTAGCACTGAATAAATCAAAATTCATCTAATTTGCATAATTTCTGCACGAAAAAAAACCCTTACAATATGTGATGTATTCCGTGTTACTAAACATTCATACAAAATTTTATTCAAATCAGAACTTTCATACAGAAGTTCTGTACAAAAGACTGATTGCACTAATTTTGGTACAAAATGGCTGCTGGTGGCCATCTTGAATTTCGGACCACACCCCAAAACACTCGCTCTCATCCCACGGTGATAACAAAGGTACCCAAGCAGTTTCGTAAAGATTGGTTCATAAATATGGCCTCAAGTCTGAGCTGTTTAGAAGTTGTGTACAAAAAACTGATCAGACCTAATTTCGGTACAAAATGGCCACTGGCAGCCATCTTGAATTTTAGACCGCACCCAGAAACACTCGTTCTCGTCCCAAGGTGATAACAAAGGTACCCAAGACATTTCGTGAAGATCAGTTCATAAATACAGACTCTAGTCTGAGCCGTATTGACATGTGTACTTACTGTGTGTAAGTCGCACTGAAAAAATCAAAGTTCATCTAATTTGCATAATTTCTGCACGAGAAAAAAACCCGTATTATATGTGATGTATCCCATGGTACTAAACATTCACACACAAAATTATTCAATTCAGCGCTTTCATATGGAAGTTCTGTGCAAAAATCTGATTACACCTAATTTTGTACAAAATGGCTGCCATCGGTCATCTTGAATTTCGGACCGGACCCCAAAACACTTGTGCTCGTCCCACGGTAATACCAAAGGTACCCAAGAAGTTTCGTAAAGATCGGTTCATAAATACGGCCTCTAGCCCGAGCCGTATTGGCATTTGCACTTACAGGTCTGAAAGTAACCCCCCAAAACATCAAAATTAGTCTAATTTGCACAATTTACGCACGAGAAAAAACCCGTATTATATGTGATGTATCCCATGGTACTAAACAATCATACAAAAAATTATTCAAATCAGAGCTTTCATATGGAAGTTCTGTACAAAAAACAGATTTCTGCATCGTCGGTACAAAATGGTGGCTGGCAGCCATCTTGAATTTCGGACCGCACCCAAAAACACTCGTTCTCGTCCCACGGTCATAACAAAGGTACCCAAGAAGTTTCGTAAAGATCGGTTCAGAAATACGGCCTCTAGCCCGAGCCGTATCCAATTGCTGACGTACGGACAGACGGCCAGACGGATAGACGGACGACGGGCCATGACAAAAGCTCAAATTTGGCTTCCCCAAAATTGAGCTAAAAATGAAGTTCTTTAAATATCACAAATTTCTTAACATTCAAATAATTTATTTGTTGGGGTTCAACGACACTTTTGACAGCCAGGATCACCTCGTGACGGAGTTTTACGAATGGAGGAAGCCGGAGTACCCGTAAAGAACCACCGTGCAACGGCGCGCAACCGTCAGACTCCCCAACACACTAACTCCGTACAAGCATTGGCTGAAGAAAAGTGCACCGTCGGCGTGGAGTTCGCCTTGGTACATAAAATACAACAAGTGCACCTCCAGCGGTGGCCAATATACGGCCGCCTATGAAGAAATCGCGCTTGTGAAGAAATTTTTAGTTGAACAAAAGGTAAAAAATTCCTTCAAAATTAATTGTACATTCCAACCTTACGACCCATTAAACTTGAATATCTTTTTTTCAAGTTATTGCGCGGAGAATCAAAAGTCACCGAAACTCCCAGATTGCCATGACGGCCATATTGGACATGCCAGAATGCTGGTTATCGAAAGGAACCATCCTCTAGTCATGACTTATCAACCATAAAAACAGTATCTGTTGGATGTATTGTTTTCAAGTTACAGCATGGACAAAAAAAGTTAATGGACAGACGTACGGACAGACGGACATTGATGCTGGTTATTATTGAAAGGAACCATCCTCTAGTCATGACTAAGCAACCATAAAAACAGTATCTGTTGGATGTATTGTTTTCAAGAAATAGCATGGGCAAACTAAAGTTAACGGACGGACGGACAGACAGATGGATGGACGGGTGGACACTGATGCTGGTTATCGAAAGGAATCGCCCTCCAGTCATGACTAATCAACCATAAAAAAAACAGTAGCTGTTGGATTATCAAATGGACAATCAAAAAGTCCCTGAAAATCCAAGATTTTACCATCAGAAAACTGCGCAATTGGCGTATTTTCTACGTGGTATCTCGGCACTTGCTTGAATTTCGAAATCAGTTTTTAACTTTTGATTTCTTTCACATCCCACAAGGCAAATCAAATCCAGCGGGTGAACGGATGTGTACGAAAATGCCTAAAGCTGGCTTTCATGATTAGCAATCAGATATCTTCGTTCTGTAATTCAGCAACAGTGTTGAAAATCTAAAGAGCTACGAGTGACGCCGCAGCGGGCGTGACACTCACGTTTTGCACTTGACCAAGGTGACACCTCTTCTATCTCACGTGGTAATAAGATGTGCTGTGATTAAAGTACAATAACTGTTAAGTGATTGTGTTTGCAAAAAATTATTTCGACTCTCAAAATATTAACTTTATACATGTACTTTGAATTCCTGATTTAACCCCCAGCACACTGATGTAAAAATCTCCAAATTTCAGGCTGCTTATTTTTCCCATGATGCAACTAGAAATTTAATCTATTCAGTCTTGTTTGACAGAGCTCGTTGAGCTCTGTCAAACAAGACTGAATTGATTAAATTTTTAGTTGCATTATGGGAATAATGGCTACTTGAAATTTTGGTATTTTGACATGAGTGTGCTGGGGGTTAAAATCGATGAAGAGAAATTTAGCGAGACACTGATTCGTTGCACAACCTTCATGTTTTACCTTTTTCAAGTTTGCCAAATAAGATATTCGTCGAAAAAGCGGAGCTTTTTAATTTAGAGGGAGGCATATATCACAGGGTTGTTATTTTAAGGTTATTCTAAATTTTAAAAATAAGTAAACAAATTCGAGTTATTTAGAATGAATGAAAGAAAGAAAGTTTTTAATAATCAGTGTGAGTAAACGGGGTAAGCGCATTAATTTAATTAAGTTCGTATTCCGAAAGCATTCTTTGTTCAGTCGCTGTCATGCAGGGACTGTATAAACAATGCATTCCAAATTAGAACTTATTGAAAAGTCAGTTCATGTCACTGCAAGTCATCAAAGCCGTCTTTTCTAAATTACCACCTTTGTCCAAATCAAGTTTTTGATAGGTGATGCGCGCGCCTATATAAGACCCCTCGAGTTAACCTCAAAACAGACTCGCTAGGATGGAATAATCGTTAGTTCACACGGTGCAGTAAAGAGTTAATGTTTTTGTGTGGTTCCGGTAAGCCTTCATTTGGACGACAGTATTCCCGATCTGATGATTTGCATCGAGGGGAGATGCCGAAGAAGAACCGATGAGTATATGTAGTATTTAGTTTATAGTATTTAGTTGTGATAACATGTCGTAGTCACATAGTTGTTAGTTAACAGCTTTAAGTATATTAATTAGTTATATTGTGTTATGAGATGATCAGTTGTTATTATTGCGAGTTAGAAGCACTATTAGCAGAAATTGTAGGTGATAAGATATTCTAAAGGGTGAAATTTAGTATTAAAGGTAATTCCTCATAATGTTGTAGGCGCAACAGGATAAATGCGCGCATGAGCGGTTGAGTGAAAGATTTCGTGATTTCTTGTCAGTAATCGCAGCTTCGACCTTTCTCTACGAATATAAATTTGGGAAACAAATTTAATTTTAGATAATATTTTAGTACTTGTTTTCGGTGGGATTCAGTGACTAGTCACAAAACTCATTTCAGGAGTGTTGACATTATTTATTTAGGATTTGTTGGCTATTTGTAAATAAGAGTATAGAAGATTTATATATAAAAATTGTTGGGTGGTTAATAGTCTTTATCTTATTAATGAAGAAGCCCTGAGTACCCCAGGGATTGATGGAACCTCAGCCCCGCCAAGAAATTAGCCCATGTTAGTTCATTACCGTTGAAAGCAATTGATTAAAGCGCGGCGCTACTCTGTGGCTTGTGAATAAGCAATTGCGATCTACAAAAGTGAGCTAGTGAAAATCCCGTCCTCGGTGAAGAGTATCTTAGGTCCCCAGCAAAGTTGATTAACCCCAGCCTTGGCCCTCCGTTGACAAGCGCCCTCTGGCAAATAAATATTCACTCTCTCCGAGACGTTGCCATGGCGGCGTTCAAAGAGACAGTAATTTCTATTTATCAGAAACTGCTAATACCTGCACAGACACCCGAATGAGCGATTCCCCAGTGGAAGTAACGCGTGATTCCTCTTAACAGACGGACCCTTTGGTCATAATATTTTATTTATACCATAATCGTCAGATTATTAAGAGTCGCTGTTATTTTTTCTCAATATGACTGAGCAGCAGATGTACACATGTGCGAATCTCTTTTTGTTTACATGAGCACCGGTGGGCGGTACTTCCGCTGTCAATTTTATTGCCGACACGAAATGGAAAAACGCAAATCGCGGGGCCTTTTTCATTTTAATAACATAATAACATACTATTTCGAGTTATGGATGCTTTATTAACATGAAACACCGCAGGCTTGTTAATTTTGGGAATCTTATGAGGTAAACTCATTTAAAAACTTAATAAATAATTGCCGCTTTCATTTCACTCTGCGATAAATTCAGACATGTCTGCATTCAAGTCGAGGTCACCAAAGGTCAACATGGATGTAGTTCCACTGTAGGTGTAAATTTTAACTATTGAAATCCCATTGCTAGCGTGTTCATCACAGACACACGTGTTCACCACGGTTGGTGTGTAAAACTAAACTTTATGTTATAGGCTTTCCATATCTAGTAGAATAGGTAACCCTGGTATAAAATGGGCTTTACTAAAACGCAACAATATATTACAGAAAAGGCAACAAGGTCAGTGTTAGTAAAACTTTTCACTGACTATAAGTCTCCGCCACAAAAATAGCGAGTCACAAAATTTGAACACTTCCGTTCATCCACCGAGAAAACATTATTCAGAGGAGCCCGCCTAATTGGATATCTTTTAATTGAATAACCATGTTAATTGAATACAATTTTCAAACACACTCAGTGAAAATCATTTACCATACCTTCACTACAAATCTGACTTGCTAATTGCACATGGGTTATGGAATAAATTCATGTTTATTTGTTTATTGGTGTTCAAGGTCTCATGTGTGTACAATGGCTAATCGTAAACTTAACATGGATATAAAGTAAAGTCCAGCCAATCATTTATACCTACATTACCGATTTTAGAGAACTTCCACGGTAGGCATTGGTTACCACATAAAACTTTTACAAGTGTATTTTCTAGAATTGTATTTTCAAGTTATGACTTTAAATGGGTTGAAATGAACTATTGGCGTTTTCAAAGATCTGGCAATTTGCCAATTGGCAAATTGCCATATCTTTTAAAATGCTAATGATTCATTTTAGTCAGTTATATTAATAAGTAGAAAACACAATTCTTGAAAATACAATTGTAAAAGTTTTATAGTATTGGCTCCAGGTCCTATTTTACAAGTGAAACATTGCCTGTTTACCACAGTAAAGAAGCACTGCTTCACTTCCACGGGTAAGTAAACTCCTTAGATTGGATAACATGAGCAGCGCGAAACGTGGCATATGCCCCTGGCGGTGTCATAAAAGGGAAGGTAAGCCTATTTGGGGCATAACCAAAATCGAAAGGAAGTTTCCTCCAGACACCAACAATGCATCACAAAAAAACCCCAGAGGCTCAAGTGAGCCTAAAACGCTCACCTAGCTCAAATTATCAAAACAGATGAGTGTATCAGTAAGTGATCAGCAGCAACAGCAATTTTTTTTTTTGATTTGCTATAACACAACCAAAGGCAATTTTTTTGTCCATTCATTTCTGCTGGTCCTGGGAAAGCTTCTTAGCAAGCTCTGCTATGTGACGTATTAAATGAAAGTGTCAGTGACACAGTAGCTTAACGTGTGTGTTGTGTTTGATGAGGATTATGAAATAAGACAAGAATTGTGATAATTGGGAATATGTTCATTTCTGTTCCCTGTATGCTATGTTTTTGATAAAAATAATATGAGGTGTACACTGTACTAAAGAGCTGAGGGGTGGGTTAATATGACCTCACAGTTAATGTATGCGGCCCTCACAGTTAAGGTATATCAACGAAAGTTACCAAGTTACAGTGAAATTATTCCAAAACGAGTCATCCTATCAAGTTGCCTTTAAATCCCTTCATAAATATGGCCTGTAGACTGTGCTAGAGGTTTTCGGGCTCTGGGCCCCTGTAGCCGCCAGTTTCCCAATTGCGTCCAAAGGGGACGTTCTCATCTAGACATTACATGAAGTCAACCTACCAAGTTACAATGAAATCACTTCATAAATATGATCTGTAGACTGTGCTAAAGGTTTTGGGGCTCGGGCAGCCATCATGGTTGAATGAACGCAACCAAAAGGGAACACTCTCATCTGGGCATCATCTGAAGTGATCCTACGAAGTTACAATGAATCCCTTCATAAATATGACCTGTAGACTGTGCTCAAGGTTTTCGGGCCCCTGAAGCCGTCACAGTTGACCAATCACGACCAAAAGGGGATGTCATCATCTAGGCATTATATGGAGTCAAACTAACAGGTTACAATGAAATCCTTCCATAAATATGACCTATTGACTGTGCTAAAGGTTTTGGGCTCGGGCAGCCATCAAGGCTGAATGGTCACGATCAAAAGGGGACTTTCTCATGTAGACATTTGGAGTCATCCTTCCAAGGTACAATGAAATCCCTTCATAAATATCACCTGTAGACTGTGCTAAAGGTTTTCGGGCTTCAGGCCACTGTAGCCATCACAGTTGCCTAATGGTGTCCAAAAGGGGCTGTTCTTGCCTAGACATTATATGACGTCAACCTACCAAATTACAATGAAATCCCTTCATAAATATGAACTGAAGACTGTGCTAAAGGTTTTCGGGCTTTGAGCTCGGGCAGCCATCATGGCTGAATGATCGCAACCAAAAGGGGACATTCTCATCTTGGCATCATCTGGAGTGATCCTACGAAGTTACAATGAAATCCCTTCATAAATATGACCTGTAGACTGTGCTCAAGATTTTCAGGCTTCGGGCACCTGTTGCCATCACAGTTGACCAATCACGACCAAAAGGGGATGTCATCATCTAGGCATTATATGGAGTCAACCTAACAAGTTACAATGAAATCCTTCCATAAATACGACCAATAGACTATGCCAAAGGTCTTTGGGCTCGGGCAGCCATAAAGGCTGAATAATCGCGATCAAAAAGGGAGGGGGGGGGGGGGGTTGTTCTCATCTAGACATTATTTGGCGTCATCCTACCAAGCTACAATGAAATCCCTTCATAATTATGACCTGTAGACTGTTCTAAAAGTTTTCGGGCTTCGGGCCCCTGCAGCCGACACAGTTGCCCAATCGTGTCCAAAAGGGGACGTTCTCATCTAGACATATATATGAAGTCAACCTACCAAGTTACAATGAAATCACTTCATAAATATGACCTGTAGACTGTGCTAAAGGTTTTCGGACTCGGGCAGCCATCATGGTTGAATGATAGCAACCAAAGGGGACAGTCTCATCTGGGCATCATCTGGAGTGATCCTACGAGGTTACAATGAAACCCCTTCATAAATATGACCTGTAGACTGTGCTCAAGGTTTTTCGAGCTTCGGACACCATCACAGATGACCAATCACGACCAAAAGGGGATGTCATCATCTAGGCATTATATGCAGTCAACCTAACAGGCTACAATGAAATCCTTCCACAAATATGACCTTTTGCCTATGCTAAAGGTTTTTCGGCTCGGGCACCCATCAAGGCTGAATGATCGCGATAATTTTTTAAGTCCAAAAGGGGACTTTCTCATCTAGACGTTATATGAAGCCAACCCACCAAGTTACAGTGAAATTCCTCAATAAATATGACCTGTAGACTGTGCTATAGGTTTTCGGGTTTTGGGCTCGGGCAGTCATCACGGTTGGCAGATCACGCCCAAAAGGGGAAATTCTCATCTAGACATCATAAAGAGTCATCCTACCAAGTTACAATGAAATCCCTCCATACTAAACATGACCTGCAGACTGTGCTAAAAGGTTTTGGGTTTCGGGCTTGTGCAGTCATCACGGTTGACAGATCATGCCCAAAAGGGGGACGTTCTCATCTAGGCATTATACAGAGGCATCCTACCAAGTTACAACGAAATTCCTTCATAAATACGACCTGTAGTCTGTGCTAATGGTTTTCGGGTTTTGGGCTCGGGCAGCCATACCGGTTGACCGATCGTGACCAAAAGGGGACGTTCTCATCTAGACATGACCCCAAACCCGCACATGAAATTACGTGACGATCAGACAAGAACTGCGGGGTGTTGCCCGTGCAGACTCACAGACTTCCACACGCGTGATGGCAATAGCTTATCTTGACTTTGTCGAGTTAAGCTAAAAACAACAACCAAACAAAATTTTTGTTTTGTTTTAAACAACTGTGATTCTACCCCCCCCCCCCCCCCCCCAAAAAAAAACCTGAAAAAAACCCAAGAAAAAACAAGCGAATCGATTTTAACAAACTTGAATTTGACACCCCTAGAGATATTACATACCAAATGTGAAAGGATTCTCACTGGTGGATCTGAAGATGAATTTTCCAAGAAATTTTCTCAAATTGCTCTAAGTTAAACTTTGGGCTTCAATAAAAAGCCCAAATATTAACCCAGTGACCTGATTTGAACAAACTTCAATCTAACCCTCCCAGAGGTGTTGTACATCAAATATCAAAAGAATCTGACTGCTGGATCGGAAGGAGATGATTTTAAACGATAATTCCCCATATTGCACTAAGTAAATATTTGGGCTCCCTTGGGGAACCCAAATATTAACCCAGGAACTCGATTTGAACAAATTGAACCTTATAGGTCTAGAGATGTCACATACTGAATATGAAAGGAGTCTCACCATTTGGTCTAAAAAGAAAAAAAATTCTCATATTGCACTAAGTTAAAACTTGGACTCCAATAAAGAGCCCAAATATTCATCCAGGGATCCCATTTGAACAAACTTAAATCTACCCCCCTAGAGATGCTGCATACTAAATATCAAAAGAATCTGACTCGTGAATCTGAAGATTTTTAAAGATTATTCCCCAGGTTGCACAAAGTTAATATTCAGGCTCCCACCGGAAGCCCAAACATTAACCCAGGGACTCGATTTGAACAAATTCGAATCTTACACCTCTAGAGATGCCACTAGGATTCTCACTAGCAGGTCTGAAAAAGAAGATTTTTTAAGAAATTGTCAAATATTGCACCAAGTTAAAATATGAGCTCCAATTATTATTTATTTATTCATTGGTGTTTAAGGTCATATATTTCTGCACAATGGCTAACCACGACCGTGACAGTTTTACGGGTGGAGGAAGCCGGAGTACCCGGAGAGAACCACCGAGCAACTGTCAGCTCCCCAACATACAAACTCCACACAAGCAGGGTTATTTATTTATTGGCGTTTAAGGTCACATATTTCTGCACAATGGCTAACCGTGACCGCGACAGTTTTACGGGTGGAGGAAGCCGGAGTACCCGGAGAGAACTACCGAGCAACGGCGAGCAACTGTCAGCTCCCCAACATACCAACTCCACACAAGCAGGGTTAGCATTGGTTGAAGACAGGTGCACCATTGACGTGCAGTACGCCTTAGTTCACAACGTCACCGTGCCCCCACGTGGGCAATGGGGGTGAAGTGTCTTGCCCAAGGACACAACGCGGTTGCCGCAGGTGGGATTCGAACCGAGGACCTCTCGGCTTGCAGCCTGCATCTCTACCTACTGAGCCACCGCGCCCCCAGGATTCTACTGTATTGCACCAAGTTAAAATATGAGCTCCAATAAAGAGCCAAAATATTCATCCAGGGATCCCATTTGAACAAACTTGAATCTCAGCCCCCTACAGATGCTGCATTCCAAATATCTAAAGAATCTGACTGGTGGATCTGAAGAAGATTTTTAAAGATTATTCCCCATAGTGCACCAAGTTAATATTCGGGCTTCCTTAGGAAGCCAAAATAGTAACCCAAGGACACAATTTGAACAAACTTCAATCTGACCCCTGTAGAGATGATGTATACCAAGTATCAAAAGAATCTGACTGTTTGATCTGAAGAAGAAGATTTTTAAAGCTTATTCCCCATAGTGCCATAAGTTAATTATTTGAGCTCCTCTGTTGAGCCCAAATATGAACCGAGGGGGTTGATTTGAATACACCACACTTGTATTTGATCGTCCTATAGATGCTGTATACCAAATATCAAAAGATTCTGATCAGCGGTTTTGAAGAAAATTCTTTTTTCAATTTTTGCAAATATGCTGACTCAGCATTTTTTCAAACGCCCCTACAGAACATCCCGACACAACCGACGGCCACGTTTTTAAAAAATCCATTCTACTGGTTAAAAGGATGCTTTATACCAAATAACAGTTCTCTGCAGTTTGGAAAATATGGGCATTTGAAATGTTTTCTATTTTTAGCCCCTGGGGTTCCCACGGGGCAACGAAAAAAATATTTCGGGCATCAATCAAGTACTTTGGGCCCACTTATGCTACATGCCAAATTTGGTTCAAATCGGCCCATCGGTTCTTGAAACAGAAATTTGGGGTGGAGCCCAAAATGGTTATGTGCCCACAGAGAGCCCATATATTGATCTACCAACTTCTCTTGAACAAACTTTCATTTTCAACACCAAAGAGGGTTACATACCATATATCAAGGCAATCTCTCTGGTGGTTCATTAGAAGGTTTAAAATTTTTAGGCTTTGACATTACTGACCAGAGCCCGAAGAAGGCAGCCGCTTCATTTGAACAAAATAGAAAGAGTATACCCCAGGGATGGTTTGTGCAATATATGTTTGAATTTGGATAAATGGCTGTGAAGAAGAAGCCAGGTTTGCAAAAGTTAACAAACGACAGACGATGGACGACGGACGCCAATTGATGGCAATACCTCACGTTGACTTGCAGTCAGGTGAGCTAACAAATACAGCAAAACATTATCCCAATGATTGATACCTCATAGTCAATCGTTGTGTGAAGTTACATCATTGTACGTAGAAGGACACTAAAGTTACTGCATCTATTTATAGTAACAGTGACTTTGACATTTCACCCCAAATGCAAACCCAACCATCGATACCTCATATGCAATCAAAATATGAAGTTATAGAATCGTACGCAAAAGGAAACTAAAGTTAGTACACAGAAACTAAAAATCTATTTATAGCAACAGTGACCTTGAACTTTGATCTACATATCCCAAAATCGATCCAAAACATTGTCCCATTATGGGCAACCTATGTGTGAAGTATCAGCATCGTGCAACTAACATTACAAAGCTTCTGCCCGGAAATGAATGTGAAGGCATTTTCCAATCACCCCTTAAGTTAAACAAGGGAGAATAACTCTGTAAATGTTTATGGAAAAATAGTAATTCTGCTGCAAGATTTGTTCTCCCATGTTGAGGTACAAGCATTGCAGAAATTATTTGAATCGGTCAAACAGTGACGATGCTAGAGCAGCAAATATGTTGGACGGATACATTTGTGTTACGAACGTACGTAACGTACGAACGAACGGACGCAGCTCTCTACAAGATGTAATGTGTCCAGAAATTATACTATAAATCAAAGCATTCCCCTTCTTTGTAGCCCTATTTGGCTGCATCACATCCAATACAGGCATTTGATCTATTATATCTTGTTTGACAGAGCTCCACGAGCTCTGTCAAAAAAATGCTTATTCATTTATTGGGGTTTAAGGTCACATACTTATACACAATGGCTAATCGTGACTGTGGCAGTTTTACGTGTGGAGGAAGCCGGAGTACCCGCAGAGAACCACCCAGTAACAACGAGCTCCTCAACATTCTAACACTGTTCAAGCTCCGCTCAAGCAGGGTTACAGCAGTTGAGGACATGTGCACCGACAACGTGCAGTACGCCTTAGTACACGGCGTCATCGTGCCCCCATGTAGGCAACCGGGATACAGTGTCTTGCCCAAGGACACAATGCGGGTCGTCCCGGACGGGGATCGAACTCGGCACCTCTAGCATAGAAGCCCAACAGTCTACCACTGAGCCACCGCCCCCCCCCCCCCCCCCCCAATAAATCCTTAGTTTACCTCTAAAATATTGGAAAGTTACCAAATTTATATTAATTGAATAGATCTGTTAATTGAATAATTTTCACTGGCAAAGTGGCTAATCAAGTAACATGGTTCCACTGTACATGGCACAGAGAACTGCAACCCAAGTTAATAAAATAATGAAAATCAACACTCAATAACAATTTATTAAAATTAAAAGATTGCTTGTTCAAAGTTAAAGTTTATACAAAATATATCCCGGTAGTGTCATTTCATCATTTGAGAAGTGATCGCCAATTCACGGGTAGAATTTTTATCAAACTTTAATACAATTATTTCCATACACAAATACTGCAACACAGATTTACAATCAAATGAAAATAAATTTACCAAAATATGTGGCTGAAAATAAGTTCAATGTGCCAAGAGTACACACAGCGTGCATTAACATTCAAGACCTGGAGACAATACTATAAAACTTTTACAATTGCATTTTCTAGAATTGTATTTTCTACCTCTTAATATAAATGATAAAAATGAATCATTCGCAGTTTAAAAGGTATGGCAATTTGCCAACTGGAAAATTGCCACATCTCTGAAAACGCTGATGGTTCATTTCAACCCATTGAAAACCATAACTACTTTAGTACTCAAACGATTAGTCGACTAGTCGATGTCGACTCTGGGCAAACCAGTAGTCGACTCTCAATTGTGCAGTCGACTAGTCGGAGGAGTTCAAGCTTTTAGGTAAATAGTATCCCTTCTGTGCTACTGTCAGACAGTTTGAACAGCAATATTGGGCAATCAATGTATACATCTATTGCCATCTAATAGTAGTGGCAGTAGTTTGTTTTAACTGGTACTAGTAGAGTGCTGAATTATTTGGGGCTATCAGGATCTGTTTTTAATTTGCCTTGTTGCAATTTATGGGAGAGTGCACTCTCCCATAAATCGCAACAAGGCAAATTAAATGAGACTATATAATTTCACTCTTAGCATAATTAGAAGCACATTAACAGAATAATGTTCCAGTAAGTTGCTGTATATGAATGACCAAGTGAAGCCAAATTTGGACCTTCAGCACTCTACCAGAACACCAACACTGTTATAAGGAGACAAGTTATCACCAATGACTAGTCGAAGTCGACTTGACTTTTGGGTATTGACTAGGCGACTTTGGAATTCACTAGTCGTTTGAGCACTAATAACTAGGAACTACAATTCTAGATAACACAATTATAAAAGTTTTATTATATACATGTACTACTCAACGTTTGCTAAGCACCACGTTTTTCCAACTACTTGTTTTATATTTTAGTTAAAATATTTTTTATGAAAAGTGTATATACCCTGTATTTAATTATACTTTTAATGATTTAAGTACAGAAATTAAGATTTTATTTGTGTTTGACATTATTTTTTAGCTTTTGAATACGACAACCATGGAAAATGGATATTATTGGTAAAAGTGAAATTTTTTCAAATTTGCCAAAAAGTTGACGAAGAAAACTGGTATGGGTTCAATATCAAGTATGAGACCCATTACTGTTAATTACAGCTTGACAACTCCTTCTCATGCTCCGAATCAGGTTCCGGATGGTCCTTTGTGGGATGTTGTTCCATTCATGGACCAGCGTGGCACCAAGCTCCTGGACACTTCTTGGCTGGACCGATCAAGCTGAAATTGCAAGCTGAAACTTATTCCAGAAATGTTCATTTTGGATTGAGGTCAAGGGATCTTGCCGGTCAGTCCATACGATCAATCCCCTCCCTGTCTGTACTCCCGGACAGCATGGGCAACATGAGGACGAACATCATCGTCCATGAGAATGAATCTATCACCCACTGCACCTGCATACAATCTGACGTGGGCATCCAACATCTCATCAATATACAGCTGTGCAGTCAATGTACCATGGCCAAGGACACAGAGCTTTGTACGTCCATCCCGACTGATGCCACCACCGACTATTATTGACCCTTCGACAAAGCAGTTTGTTTGTTTGTTTGTTGGTGGTTAACGTCACATATTTATGCACCATGGCTAATCGTGACACAACATGGAGAGGAAGTCAAGTTCAGTCAATCGTTGATCTACATGTTGCCCATTTTAGAGGACTTTCACCCCAAGCATTGGTGACTGGGTCCTATTTTACTAATAAAGCAGAACTGGTTTACCACTCGACAAAGCAGCCATGCTCAGCAATGTTGACTGCATGGAATCGCTCCCCTGGTCTTCTCCATACCCTAGAACGCCTAACTCTGTAGTCTAGGCAGTAGTTTACTCATATGTAAAAGGAACAGGTCGCCAATCTTCTCTGGTCCATCCAACATGGTCCATAGCCCATTCGTATCGTGCTTGGCGGTGGTTCTGGGACATCGGAATGCGAATACATGGTCTTCTCGATGGGAGACTTCCTTCGTGCAACCTTGCCCGGATAGTCTGCATCGAAACATTTACCCCGATGCATTCTGAAAGTCACTGCGAAGCTGGGTTGCTGTAGCAAAGCGGTTCCTACGGACCTGAATGATCAAAAACCGGTCTTCAGCTGCAGATGTTGCCCTGTCTCTGCCACCGCCATGCCGTCTTACTGGTGTGCCATACTGCTGAAATCTTGCCCAGGCTCTGGTGATCATATACTACTCAAAGTTTGCTAAGCACCAAGTATATCCAACTACCTCTTTTACGTTTCAGTTGAAATATTGTTATGAAAAGTGTATATATTTTTTCTTTAATTATACCTTTAATGATTTAAGTACAGAAATTAAGATTTTGTTTGTGTTTGACATTATTTTTTAGCTTTTGAATACGATAGCCATGGAAAATGGATATTATTGGTAAAAAAGGAAATTTTTCAATGTGTCAAAAAGTTGACGGAGTGAACTGGTAAGGTTCAGTATCGAGTATGAGACCCATTACTGTTAATTACAACTTGACAAAGCCTTCTCATGCACCCAGACAGGTTCCTTATTGTGGTCCTTTGTGGGATGTTGTTCCATCCTTGGTAATTCTTGGCTGGACTGGACGGGCTGAAATTGCAAGCTGCAGCTCATTCCAGATATATTCGATTGGATTGAGGTCAGGGGATCTTGCTGGCCAGTCCATACGCTCAATCCCCTCCCTATGCCGATACTCCCAGACAGCATGGGCAACATGAGGGCGGGCATTATCGTCCATCAGAATGAATCTATCACCCACTGCAACTGCATACATTATGAAGTGGGTTTCCAGGATCTCATCAATATACCGCTATGCAGTCAATGTACCACGGTCAAGGGTACAGAACTCTGTACATCCATCCCAGCTGATGCCTACCCAGACCATTATTCACCCTCCACCATAGCTGTCATGCTCAGCAATGCTGGCTGCATATAATCGCTCTCCTGGTCTTCTCCATACCCTAGAACGCCTATCTGTGTGGTCTGGGCAGTACCCTGACCCATCTATAAAAAGGACAGGTTGCCATTCTTCTCTGGTCCATCCAACGTGGTACATGGCCTATTCATATCGTGCCTGGTGGTGGTTCTGGGACAGCGGAACGCTAACACTTGGTCTTCTCCATCGGAGACCACATTCATGCAACCTTGCCTGGATAGTCTGTGTCGAAACATTTACCCCAGATGCAATCGGAAGGTCACTGCGGAGCTGGGTTGCTGTGGCAAAGCGGTTCCTATGGGCCTGAATGATCAAAAACCGGTCTTCAGCTGCAGATGTTGCCCTGTCTCTGCCACCACCTTGCTTTCTTACTGGTGTGTCATACTGCTGAAATCTTCCCCAGACTCTGGTGATAACCATATGGTGTAAACCAAGGGCTTCACTAACCTGGCGATGGGTAGCCCCTTGCCCCACCATCCCTACAGCCCGCCACATTTCTGTTTCAGACACACTGAAACGAAATTTCATTAGAATCTGGCCAATGGTTTTGAAGCACTTTTCAAACATTACCTCTACAACAGAGAGAAGACAAAATTTGATATGTGGGCTAATGAGCAGCGACCATCTGTCAAGAGTTTACACAAGTACCATGGTGCATTCAGTAAATTTGTTGTGTAAAAAGTTCCCTTTTCATACCAGAACAAACAAAAATAAAAATCTGAACAAAATATATTCATCCACACATGAAAATTGAGACACCAATGAAACATAGTCCACATTTTATACATAAACAGGAATTAAACTTTACAAAATTACACAACACAACTCACCCGTAGTCTCCTTAACCCTTTACCTAACGTAACGGCCAAAACCGGCCAGCGCTATTCTCAAAAATCGCCAATTAATTTTCATTATTTTTTTCATTTTTTGTCTCAAAAACATAGGTTATGACCCCTCGTTGGAACGAGCTCGTCGAGCTCGTTCCAACGAGGGGTCATAACCTATGTTTTTGAGACAAAAAATGAAAAAAATTAGTTATTCAAGAATTATTTTTGCAAGTGTCGTTTGCTTTTCATGTTAGGTAAAGGGTTAAACAATACATTCAGTTCATTGAAAACAGAAATTTATTAACCCTTTACTAACATGAAAAGCAGACGACACTTGCAAACAAAATTCTTGAATACCAAATTTTTTCTCATTTTTTGTCTCAAAAACATAGGATGCGACCCCTCATTGGAGCGATCTCGACGAGCTCATTCCGAAGAGGGGTCATAACCTATGTTTTTGAGACAAAAAATGAAAATTATAATGAAAATTAATTGGCAGTTTTTGAGAAAAGCACTAGCCAATTTTGGCCATTACGTTGGGTAAAGGGTTAATTGGTGTTAACTGGTAGAGCTAAATTATTTTTCATATGTGACTTTTAACTTTAGTATTTTTTCAAAGTTGTTTACAATTTACTATGTGAAGGGTCACAGTGATCTTGACCTTTGACCTAGAGATTCCAAAATAAATAAGGCTTTTTCTTGCACCAATGCCAACCTACCTATGAAGTTTCATGAATGTGGGTGGAACCATTATCAAGTTATCATCCGGAAACCAATTGTTTTCAATTTATTATTTTCAAGGTCACTGTGACCTTGACCTTTGACCTAGCAAGTCCAAAATAAATAGGGTTCTTCCACTCATCTAGGCCAACCTAGCTATGAAGTTTCATGAATGTGGGTCAAACTATTATCAAGTTATCATCTGGAAATCAATTATTTACGATTTACTATGTTGAAGGTCACTGTGACCTTGACCTTTCACATAGCGAGTCCAAAATACATAGGGTTCTTCCTCTCAAGAAGTCCACCCTACATATGAAGTTTCACAAATGTGGGTTGAACCACAGTCAAGTTATCATCTGGAAACAATCATTTATGATTTACTATGTTCAAGGTCACTGTGACCTTGACCTTTGACCTAGCGAGTCCAAAATAAATAGGGTTCTTCCTCTCATTGATGCCGATCTACATATGAAGATTCATGAATGTGGGTCGAACCATTATCAAGTTATCTTCCGGAAACCAATTGTTTACAGATTTACTATGTTGAAGACCACTGTGACCTTGACCTTTCAACTAGCAGGTCCAAGATAAATAGGGTTCTTCCTCTCACCGATGCCAACCTACCTATGAAGTTTCATGAACATGGGTCAAACCATTATCAAGTTATAATCAGGAAACCAAGTGTTTTGATTTACCAAGTTCAGAGTCACTGTGACCTTGACCTATGACCTAGCGAGTCCAAAATAAATAGGGTTCTTCCTCTCACGAAGGCCAATCTACATATGAAGTTTGATAGCTTTACTTGGGCCTTAACCCGTACATTAACGTGCATATCAACGTGCTATTTGTGCACATTTCATGACAGGACTTCTAGTTTTAACTATACCACAATCAAGACGTCAGGCATCACAGTCAGAACCGGCATGCCTTCATGGTGCAGTTCGAAAAACCTTTACCCAATGCAGACGATATCAAAATTTATTGTTTGAAATATTAGTTTATTATTTTTTTATAAAAATTTCTACAAAACAATATCATGTGACCCCTCATTGGAACGAGCTCAACGAGCTCGTTCCAATGAGAGATCACATGATATAGTTTTGCTGAAATTTTTAAATGAAAGTGTCAATGACACTGTAGCTCAACTTGTCAAGACATGTACATGTATAGTTTGTGACACAGCAATGACAAACATCTAGGTAATGACCTGATAACAAAGGTACGTATAAAGTATTGTAATGGTCTGTACATAAATACTGACCGTAGCCTGTAACAAATGTATAGGTAAAGTATTGTAAAGGTGGGTGACAGTCAGATGCTAAACTAGAAAAGAAATCTTTGAGTCCCAAAGTGGGTCTGGCTGAACCCCAAAATATTTGTTCTCATAGCACAGTGATAACAAAGGCACCCCAAAACACACTCATTCCTGTCCCAAGGTGAAAACAAAGGTACCCAAGAAGTTTCGTGAAGATCAGTTCATAAATACGAGCTGTATAGAAGTTGTGACAAAAAACTGATTGGACCTAATTTCAGTACAAAATGGTCACTGGCAGCCATCTTGAATTTTGGACCGCACTCAGAAACACTCGTTCTCATCCCAAGGTGATAACAAAGGTACCCAAGAGGTTTCGTGATGATCGGTTGATAAATACAGCCTCTAGCCCGAGCCGTAACTTGCATAATTTCTGCACGAGAAAAAAACCAGTACTGTGTGTGATGTATTCCATTTTACTAAACATTCATACAAAAATTTATTCAAATCAGAACTTTCAAACAGAAGTTCTGTACAAAAGACTGATTGCACTAATTTTGGTACAAAATGGCTGCTGGTGGCCATCTTAAATTTCGGACCACACCCAAAACACTTGTTCTCATCCCACGGTGATAACAAATGTACCCAAGAAGTTTCGTAAAGATTGGTTCATAAATACGGCCTCTAGCCTGAGCCGTATAGAAGTTGTGTCCAAAAAACTCATTAGACCTAATTTCGGTACAAAATGGCCACTGGCAGCCACCTTGAATTTTGGACCACATTCAGAAACACTCGTTCTCTTCCCAAGGTGATAACAGAGGTACCCAAGAAGTTTCGTGAAGATCGGTTGATAAATACAGCCTCTAGCCCGAGCTGTATTGACATGTGTACTTACTGTGTGTAGGTAGCACTGAAAAAATCAAAGTTCATCAAATTTGCATAATTTCTGCACGAGAAAAAAACCTGTATTGTATGTGATGTATCCCATGGTACTAAACATTCATACAAAAAATTATTCAAATCAGTGCTTTCATGTGGAAGTTCTGTGCAAAAATCTGACTGCCCCTAATTTTGAGCAAAATGGCTGCCAGCGGCCATCTTGAATTTCGGACCGGACCCATAAAACACTCGTTCTCGTCCCACGGTGATAACAAGGGTACCCAAGACGTTTCGTAAAGATCGGTTCATAAATGCGGCCTCTAGCCCGAGCCGTATTGGCATTTGCACTGACAGTGCTGAAAGTAACACTAAATAAATCAAAGTTAGTCTAATTTGCATAATTTAAGCACGAGAAAAAAACCTGTATGATATGTAATGTATCTCATGGTACTAAACATTCATACAAAAAATTATTCAAAACAGAGCTTTCATATGGAAGTTCTGTACAAAAAACAGATTTCTGCATCGTCGGTACAAAATGGCAGCTGGCAGCCATCTTGAATTTCGGACCGCACCCAAAAACACTCGTTCTCGTCCCACGGTCATAACAAAGGTACCCAATAAGTTTCGTAAAGATCGGTTCATAAATACGGCCTCTTGCCTGAGCCGTATCCAATTGTTGACGTATGGACAGACGGACAGACGGACCATGACAAAAGCTCAAATTTGGCTTCGCCAAAGTTGAGCTAAAAATAATTTTTCAACTGCTGAATTTGTATATTACGTGGGCACATTTAGACGTTTACTTGGGTAAAGCAATAATATTATTCATTTTGAGCTACAGTTAAAAAAACTCAAGACATCTTGAAAATTAAATTAGGCGAAAATAATGGCGATAAACCGATATTTTTGTAATTACACCGGTATTCAATTGATATTGGTTTGAATACCGGTATATATCGGTTTATCGATATACCGTGCAGGCCTAGCAAAGTGATTATTCAATTAACAGGGTTCCAATGTATTGGGTTTTAAGAGTTTCAACAATTAGGGTTATAAGGCATTGGACAGTTTTACATGAGAACAAGGGGCACAGTGGCTCAGTGGTTATGACACTGGATTTCTAACTGAAAGGTCAACAGTCCAAAACCCACCAGTATTAACTGAGTTGTGTCCTTGGGCAAGGCAGGTAATCACGATTACCCACGTGGGGTCACAGTGGCACTGTGTACTTAGCCATACTTCAGGTCAATGGTGCACTTATCTTCAATCAATTCTAACCCTGCAGTTAGTATGCTGGGGAGTCTGACAGTTGCTTGCTGTTGATTGGTGGTTCTCATTGGATACTCTGGCTTCCTCCACCTGTAAAACTGTCTGACACGGGCTGACTCTGGCTGTCGAAAGTGTTGTTAAGCCCAAATAAATAAATAAATACATGTTCTTATCACTCACAGAGAACAACCAAGCTGCAGAAATACTCAAGTACTGGTGTTCAACTATTAGAAGCCGGGAGTCGAGTTTTCTTGCCTGTGATGTAATACGGCAGGTAATCTGGTTGTGATGGTTCTGCTATCTTTGGACTCGGGGAGAATTAAACATTGAGCAGGTGCTTCTCAGTTAAAACTAGAAGTCCTGTCACGAACTGTGTGCTTAACTATGCTTAATTGTGCGTAGGAATTGTATGCAATTGCCATATCAAATGGCCTCCAAAGCATAGCAGGTTCTCCTGATTAATCATAGCAAGCAAACACAGGCAATGTTTCTGCCAATGGACCTCTGGGTTACCCGGAAGTCCATTGGCTGAAATATTGCTTGTGCACAGGCCATATGTACAGAATTTGATAGCTTTACTATGGTCATAACACGTATATTAATGTGCAGATGGACGTGCTATTTGTGCGCATTTCATGACAGGACTTCTAGTTTTAACTGTAGTCAAATGTTGTCTGCCTGAATAGGCAGACAACACGTGACTAGAAGCACCTACTTTACTGTAAGTATTTCGTTGTGTGTGATGTTCAATAAATTCATTCCGATTCCCTAGCTTCTAAGAGTTAAGTTAATTTTCTCAGGCCTGTCATTTTGAGGCAAGTTATCACCCTCAGCCAGTTTGTCCAACCTGATTTGTAAAGACTGCATTAAATTTTCACAAAATCAAGTCATGGCTGCTTTATAGCAGATAACCCGACGTGACTTGATTTCATGAAAATTTTTTCTAACCTCATTTGTAAAGACTGCATTAAATTTTCACAAAATCAAGTCATGGCTGCTTTATAGCAGATAACCCGACATGACTTGATTTCATGAAATTTTTTTAAACATTCTTAGTAGAGTAGAATCCTCTTAATTGAATATCCATTTTGCCAGTGAAAATTATTCAATTAACAGGAGTATACAATTAACAGGGATTTGGTCAGTTTCCCGTGTTCTGGAGGTAAACTGAGCATTTATTCTATTATATCTTCTTTGACAGAGCTCAAAGAGCTCTGTCAAACAAGATATAATAGAATAAATGCCTGTATTGGATGTAGTGAGGCCAAAAAGGTTGATAAAGGGAATTTGGTGGGTGTCACAGTAATTTTTTCGATATATTACAAAAATTTATATATAATTAACTGGAGTTTACTCTACAACCCATATGCAATCAACAGATCAAATTTGTACTGAAGGTATGGTAAATGGTTTTGTGTTTGAAAATTATATTCAATTAGCAGGGATATACAATTAAGAGATATCCAATTAAGTGGGCTCCACTGTATGTTATGTTCCCAAATTTATTTATTCATTAGCATTTAACAACACTTTCAACAGACAGGGTCACCTCTTGTCGCACAGTTCTACAGGTGGTGGAGGCCAAAGTACCCACAGAGAAGCACTGAGCAACAGCGAGCAACTGTCAGACTCCTCAACGTACTAACTCCACACAAGCAGGGTTAGCATAGGTTGAAGACAAGTGCATCATAGACAAGCATTATGCCATAGTACACAGCGCCACCTTGCCCCCAGCTTAGGCAATCAGGATTAAGTGCCTTGCCCAAGGACACAATGCAGTTACCCCCGGTGGGTTCGAACTGTAGACCTCTCGGTTTGAAGTTCAATGCCGCAACCACTAATGTTCCCAAAAGACCCTCTTGTAACAAGCAAGACACATAACATGGACAGTAAAAAAAGTTCTTCCTTTTTTTTGAGACATAATCAACAAACATTGCACAAACCAAGTCTGGCCATAGCAGAGTCTTAGAGAATAATACATTTGATAAAAAATTTATAAATACCCTCCTAAAATATATTCAGTATTATAAATTGATCAACCATGTTGGATTTTATAACAAACTACAGTGGAACCCTGTTAACTGAATAGTCACTTTGCCAATGAAATTATTCAATTAATAGGAGTATTCAATTAACAAGAATTATGTCACTTTCCTGTATTCTAGAGATAAACTTAGCATTTATTCTATTATATCTTGTTTGACAGAGCTCCATGAGCTCTGTCAAACAAGATATAATAGATTAAATGCTTGTATTGGATGTATTGAGGCCAAATAGGTTTATAAACAACTGGGGAGAGTCAGGGTAATTTCTTGACAGTTACAAGATTTTTTATTCAATTAACAGGAGTTTACTCTATAACCTATATTCAATCAACAGGTCAAATTTGTACTGGCGGTATGGTAAATGGTTTTGTGTTGGGAAATTATATTCTATTAACAGGGTTATTCAGTTAAGAGATATCCAATTAAGTGGGCTCCACTGTATCTTGCAAGAAATACCTCTTGAGCACATTAATTTAGTATTGTAGAAAAAATCACATTAACTCTTTACCCAACGCAGATGATTTCAGAATTTATTATTTTAAATATCATTTTCTAAATTTTTTCAAAAAATTTCAACAAAACCATATCATGTGACACCTTTTTGGAATGAGTTCGATGAGCTCGATCCAAAGAGGGGTCACATGATATGGTTTTGTTGAAATTTTTCGAAAAATAATATTTTTTCAGCTGCTGAATTTGCATATTACGTGGGCGGATGCGGGCAATTCGTTGGGTAAAGGGTTAAAAGAAACACTATAAAGATGAGGCAGTGTTTGAGACAGAGATAATAACATTTAAAAAATATTATGTAAAATTTTCCTTTTTCTTTTGTTCTGGGAAACATAATTAATTCTTACTGGAAAAAGAAGCTATATCTACAATAACGCTATGCAGATTAATTAACTAGAGTGGTTAATTATGAAAAACAAGAAAAACATCGCAAAGTGATTTACCCCCCCCCCTCCCCCCGCCCCCACAAACAAATGTATTCTAAAACCAATCAAACATGCTTAACACAATATTTTTTTAACAAAGGGCAATAACTTCCAAAAGTTTAATCAGATAGCAGTGGTTTCCAAACTTGATGTAGACATTGTTGCTATAGAGACATATGCTAAAAAGAATTGAAATCCAGTTTCTATTATTAAAGTTATGCCACAAACAAGCATTACACAATATTTTTTTAACAAAGGACAATAACTCCGACAATTTTCATAAGATAGCTATGGTCATCGAACTTGAGGTAGACATTGCTCCTAAAGAGAAAAATACCAAAAAAAGATTGAAATCCAGTTACTAATGTTTAAGTTATTCCATAAACAAGCAATACACGATATTTTTAACAAAGGGCAATGACTAATTTTCATCCGGTATCGCTGGTCATCGAACTTGACGTAGACACTATTGTTATAGAGACATACCAAAAAGAATTGAAATCCATTAACTAATGTTCAAGTTATGCCATAAACAAGTTTTACAGGATATTTTATAACAAAGGGCCACAACTCCCATAATTTTCAAGTGATATTGGTGGTCATCGAACTTGATGTAGACATGCTTGCTACAGAGACATATACCAACAAGATTTTAAATCTGTTAACTATTGTTCAAGTTATTCCATAAACAAAGTTTGGCTGGCCGGACAGACTGATGGATGGACAGATGGACGGAGGTCTATCCCTTCCTTGTGGGGGTATAATAATTCATAAGACTAGGTACAGAATACTGTCCAGGGTCCATGTCACTTGTACCTTTACCCAACATAATGGCCAAAAATACCCAGCACTATTCACACAAATCATCATTCAATTTTCAATTTTTTTGGTCTCAAAAACATAGCTTATGAACCATCATTGCAACGAGCTCATTGAGCTCATTCCAATGAGGGGCCATGAGGTATGTTTTTCATGCAAAAAATGAAAAAAATTAATTAGTGAAGTATTTTGTTTGCATGTGTCATCCGCATTTTGTGTTAGGTAAGGGAGGGGTTAATCAATTTCAATCTCAGGCCTTAACCCTTTACCCAACGAATTGCCCACATCCGCCCACGTAATATGCAAATTCAGCAGCTGAAGAAATATTATTTTTCGAAAAATTTCAACAAAACCATGTCATGTGACCCCTCTTTGGAATGAGCTCATCGAGCTCGTTCCAAAGAGGGGTCACATGATATGGTTTTGTTGAAATTTTTCGAAAAATTTTAAAAATATTTAAATTAATAAATTTTGAAATCGTCTGCGTTGGGTAAAGGGTTAAAAGTTATGCAAGAATCAGATTCAATTCTCGCAATAAAAACAATAAGAATTATCTTTGATTCTCGCAACATGTTCATTTCATTCTTGTCACAGTTTCTGAACATGTACTTAACCCTTTCCCCAACTAATCGACCACATCCGCCTGCATAATATGCAAACTCAGCAGCTGAAAAAAATATTATTTCCAATAACTTCAACAAACCCGTATCATGTGAGCCCTCTTTGGAACGAGCTTGTTTAGCTTGTTCTAATGAGGGGTCACATGATCTGTTTTTGTTGAAATTTTTGGAAAAATTTAAAAAAAATTATATTTAAAATAATAAATTTTGATATCGTCTGAGTTGGGTAAAGGCCTGGACAATTCAACCTATTTTTGTGCTCCCTTATAATTACAGTATGTGGAGAGTGTATTATCACTAAATCACCTGCAGAGTGGAGATTCCACCCAATCAATTATTGCAAATTTGTTGCAAAGCATAACAAGCACAGGCAAAGTTTCAATCAATGGACCTCCGAGTTAAACCCGGAAGTCCATTTAGCTGACACATTGCTTGTGTTTTTTGTCCATATGTATAAAATTTGAAAGTTATAGTTTGGGTGATACCTCCACTCCGTAGGTGATTTAGTAACAATCCCCTCTCCAAGCACTGTAGGTAACACTTTGACTTAGCAGTGGTGTGTAGTGAAATCTTCACTAGAAACTAAAGCACTGCCAAGGTATTGTATCGTCCATCAGCATGACTGCCAACAGTCTGTGTGTTGGAACACATATCCGATACCTACATGTATTTATTTATTGGTGTTTAAGGTCACATATTTCTGTACAATGGCTGATTGTGACAGCGACATGGATATAAAGTAAAGTCCAGCCAAATGTTTATACCCATGTTAGAGAATTTCCACTCCAAGCATTGGTGACAGGGGCCTATTTTACCAATAAAACAGAATGTTTACCACAGTAAACAAGCACTGCTTCACTTCCAGGGATTCCCACTGGGGATGTACACGTAGGACAGGAATTTCATCAAAACTGGAACTTGGCCCTTAAGGGATAAACACTAGCTATAGGATATTATAAGTTATGGGGCTTTCAGTGGGTGGATATGTTGTGATATAAGGCGAAGTGAGATCAATATTAGGCGAGGCCAAAGGCCGAGCCTAATATTGATCGTGCTGAGCCCTGTATCACACCATATATGCCCACTGAAAAGCCCCATAATGTATTTATTATGCCAGTTCTTTGAAAGAGACACAACCATAAGTGTACCCAGATTCCTAGTGCAAATGTTCTGTTATCACTATCAGGGAATTTTGCGGTTTTATGTAATGTGAAGGTCACGCTAGTAGCAGGCCCTGAAATAATGGAGTTTTCTTCTCAATAAACAGGAATTTATATTAACAATTCACAACTTTAACCCTTTACCCAATGCAGATGATATCAAAATTTTTTAATTTAAATATCTTTTTTTATTTTTTTTCGAAAAATTTCAACAAAACCATATCATGTAGCCCCTCATTGGAACGAGCTCGACGAGCTCGTTCCAATGAGGGGTCACATGATATGGTTTTGTTGAAATTTTTCGAAAAATAATATTTTTTCAGGTGCTGAATCTGTAGATTACGCGGGCAGATGTGGGCGATTCGTTGGGTAAAGGGTTAATTCAGTGTTAAGTACTGGAAAAATAAAACAACTGGAGCAAATGGATTAATAATTCTTTCAAGAAGGTAAGTGGGAACAGTTTCATTCATTCTTAGTTGTTGATGGTGATATTAATGGTTCTATACATGTTAGGCCAAATAAAAAAAATGAATTGATTCTCAGGCAATTTTTTTTTCAAATCAGTGAGGGAGGGAGGATTTTATTTTTATTTTTTTTTCGTGTAAAAGGTTGAGTATACTCCAGCTAAAAGGATTTGTATCTTATTGTTCTTTTTAATGGTATCTGTCAAGCATCATGATCCATTAGAATAGGCCCCAGTAACCAATGCTTGGGGTAGAAGTACTTTAAAGTGGGAAACATGGCTCCAAATGATTTCTTAAACTTGAGTTATATCAGTGTTGCGGCCATGATAAGCCATTGGACAGAAATATATGACCTTAAACACCAGCAAAAAAATAAATAATTAAATCATGATCCAGTATATCAGAATTTTTTTTGTTACAGTTTATGGGAGAGTGCCTCTGGGCACTCTCCCATAAACTGCAACAAGAAAAAACAATTTACTGCAAACACAGCTAAATAATTATATGTCGAGAAATGTGAAAAAATGACCATTCTAAGTTTTCACAAATTCTTAAAAAAACATGACATAATAAAAATGTCTTATGAGGAGGTTCAAATCCAATGAGGGAGGGCCTGAGAATCAAAACATTATTTTTTTTTAGCCTTATTTTAGTGGTTTATTTCTTGTTTTTATTTACATTTGCTTATTCAAATTTCTCAAAGACTGGAAGAAACGTATTATAGCTGTACATTGCTCAACAGACACACACGCAAAATTATTTGTTGTCTGTTGAACATGCGAAATTAAGAAAAACATCGAAGCGAGCGTCAAAAACAAAATGTCGGAACTGACCGTATATAAGCTCTATATACGGTCAGCTCGATGATACACAGTCTCATATACGATCACTAGATATTGAAGCTGATTGGTCAATAACAATTACTGGCATAATAATATAAGTTATGGGATGTTTAGTTGTCGGATATGGTGTCACGTGAGGCGAAGTGAGATCAACATTAGGCGAGGAGTTAGCCAAGCCTAATATTGATCTCACTGAGCCTCACAGGACACCATATCCGACCACTAAATGTCCCATAATGTATTTATTATGTCAGTGGACAAATTCCAGTATGTCCCTTTAATTAATCGACCCGGCAATTTATTTTCTCGTTGGGTTGGTTTGCATCTAGAATTCACACAGGCCATCTGGAAAAGCAAACCACAGTGGAGTTTTTTAAATAAATGTCGATCGAAATAAGTTTCTCAATTTGGGACAATATTATAAACAAATTATTTCTTTTTGTTCAAGGGAGTTTAATGAAACTTTAATCACATTCAATGGACGATTCAGGACATTTGCTGTAAGATTGCCATTTTTGAGACGAGGTGGTTGTATTTTATTTCTAAAAACAATATGGTGGACACACATCTAATATTGTTTTCATGTGGAGTCACCGATGACATTATCATTAACCCGATATGGCTTCATAGGCCACCACTATTTATCCATGCTGATTGGCTGATCTCAAGAGCTGACATAATAAAGATTAATATGAGGTTTGTTTTTTTTACTATGGAGTAAGTACCGACTGCACATACATGAGTAGAACAGCACTCTCAAATTATAAATTATTTAACAACTGAAAATTGATTCTCACAGCAGGATTTGCAAAAATCAAAACGAATTCTCACGAATCATGACAAATTTTAACACCTGATATTTAATATTTTCAACACAAAAATGTTTGTACGACTATCAGGGCCGTAAATTAATTAATAATAATCATTCAGTTCCAATGTTCTGAAACAAATGATATGTTGAAAACAGAGACTTGAGTGTAATTTCTATGATAACATAAAAAGCATCTGCACCTATGCCACAGCCTATGCTACTTGCAGTCTCACCTGTCACTACCACTGCTGAAAGCAATTTTAAAATTTACAAGCGATGTCGAAGAACTTATTTATTTATTTATTTTATTGGTGTTTAAGGTCACATATGACAATGGCTAATCATGACCGCGACAGTTTTACAGGTGGAGGAAGCCAGAGTACCCAGAGAGAACTACCAAGCAACTGTCAGCTCCCCAACATACTAACTCCACACAAGAAGGGTTAGCATTGGTTGAAGACAAGTGCACCATCGACATGCAGTACGCCTTAATACAGAACGCCACTGTGTCCCCACACAGGCAATGGAGATGAAGTGTCTTGCCCAAGGACACAACGCGGTTGCCGCAGGTGGGATTCGAACAAAGGGCCTCTCGGCTTGCAGCCTGCACCTCTACCTACTGAGCCGCCGCGCTCCCTATGTCGGCGAACTATAATCCATAATGGGTAATATTCCAACTACATCATCATCAAGGCATGCCTTGATGTAGTTGGAATAGTTTATGAGTCGTGACTTGAAACATCACAGTCAGACAAAACAGGCCACAACCCCCCCCCCCCCCCCCCCCCACTCCCATCTGCTACTATTCCTTATCAATCATCTTCATGACACCCCGATTCTATTAACCTTTTACCCAACATAACGTCCAAAACTTCCAGCATTATTCTAAAAAATTGCCAATTAATTTTCATTATTTTTGTCTCAAAAACATAGGCTATCACCCTTCGTTGGAACGAGTTCGATGAGCTCGTTCCAATTAGGGGTCATAACCTATGTTTTTGAATGAAAAAAAGTTAAAAAATTTATAGTAATTTATATATTTTTTATACTTACCAATGACCCAGACTTAGCTGGTGCTAACTCCACAAAAACCAGGGCCAAACACAAATTTTGCCCCCCAATCCCCAAAATTTGCATCCAAAACAAAAAGAAATCATGTCCTAAAGGACCTCCATAGTACGACTCTACTGCGCATGCGCAGTGACGCAGTCGTCCCGAAATTGGCGCCAAATATCATTCTTACTGGCAGTGCCTGGTCAGCGCTATGTACTCAGCGGGGAGGCAAGAGTTCCCAACTCAGGGAGGGCCATCCCCGTCTGGGTCATTGGTAAGTATAAAAAATATATAAATTACTATAAATTTTTTAACATTTTTATACTGTACCAATGACCCAGACTTAGCTGAATAGTAAACAGGCTGGAGGGCCTAGGACATAGAGGAAAATCCAATAAGCTCAATTATAAAATAAAGAGATAACCCCTTAAGGAGAAAAGGAGTATTAGGCTTTACATGTATCTTTCTTATTTAATATTTAAATTAGAAAGATACACTACCCTTAATAATTGAGCACAATAACATTCATGTTCTCTATTAATATCCAGTATAACCTTTATACTAATTATTATTAAAACAAGCCAATAAATAAAGTAGTCCAGAGAATTGAGACTCTTTATAATCATTTAAAAGTGTCCGAGTATTGTATATTAAAGCCCGTTTGACACTTGACATATACAAATGCTTCACACCGAGCTACACTTTAAAAATAAGACATGAATGAAATTAAACATTAATATTACACTTTAAAACCATCCCGGAAGCGACTCAGAAATACTGTCTTGGAGGAGGCATTCCCTTGCTTTTCACTATAAAGCAGGTGACCTAAGGGAACACCCGCCCCCCCCCCCCCCCCCTTCCCCTTGCCCTGGGTCAAATAGCCCAGAGCGAAGAGGGCAGCCGGACGGAGTCACTGCCGGAACAGAAAGCCTGCATAACTATAGTTGCAACTGTTTAGTGGACGACATTCTGAGCAACAGATAACGGACCTAAACAATGCAGGTCTCCAGAAATGGACTCAATATTTCTGAGATAAAAATTAGTAAATGTGGATGGCTGAGACCAATAAGCAGCCTTCATTAAATCTGTAATAGCAACACTATTAGCATAAGCCCAGGAAGTAGAAAGAGCTCTTACTTCATGAGCAGAAATCTTAAGCACAGACTGCTGAGAAGAAGATAAATCTTCATACGCAGTACGGATAGTTAACTGAATCCATCTAGCAATAGAATGGACTGAAATGTCCTTTCTATTAGGCATCAAAGACAGAAAGAAACGTTTCCGTCCCTTTCTGATGAACTGAGATCTCTGTTTATAGATACGTAGTGCTCTAACAGGACAGAGTAAAGGCCTACGCCCGTCTGAAGACGGAAGAGCCTTAATAACAATAGGTTCCGGATATTTATTAGGAGCCTGATTCTTAGCTAAAAAACCGACGTTAGTAGTGAAGGTGATAGTGTTCCCAACACTACGATAATGAGAATCATCCACCGATAGTGCATGAAGCTCACTGACTCTTCTGGCAGAAGAGAAAGCTAAGAGAAAAGCTGTCTTATAAGATAAGAATTTGAAATCTACTGTCCCAAGAGGTTCAAATGGCTTTTCCTTCAATTTAAGGAGAACCCAAGCTAAATTCCACTTAGGAATTAATCTAAGAGTTCTGGGTCTATTTATCGAAAAGTTTCTAACCAATTTCGATAAAGAGACATTAGATCCAATTTGTAAACTATCATGATGTGCATAGGTATCCGATAACATAGATCTATAACCCTTTATAGTAACCGGTTGCAGTTTGATTTCGTCAAACAAGTATACTAGAAAGTTAGCAATGTCTGGTATAGAGGGATCAAATATATCACAGAATGATCCCTACACCAACGACGGAAAACCTTCCACTTAGCCGCATAGTTTAGCGAAGAGGAGGTCCTCCTACAGTTAGAAATCGCGTCCACTGCTCGTCCTGTAAAGTGCTTGCCATGCAAGAAGGACCGCACAACGGAAAAACGTGAAGGTTGAGACCTTGCGGGTTGTGATGCAGTTGGCGCGATTTCCCCTGCCAAAGAAGATCCTCTCGTGGAGGAAGCTTCCGCGGTAGGTCCCACAACAGACACCTGAGTAGATTTATCCACGGTCTCTGTGGCGACAGAGATGCTACCAACAGAATCTTGCATTGAGATTGTTTTATCTTTAGCAATACTTGTTGAATTAACGGCGCTGGAGGATACGCATATCCTATCATTCCGTCCCAAGGGATCGATAGAGCGTCTACAGCAAATGCTCTTGGATCCGGACACGGGGACACATACGTCTGCAACTGATTGTTGAGATGTGTCGCAAATAAGTCTATCATTGGCCGTTCCCATTGGTAGCAAATCTGATTGAATACTTGTTTGTTGAGAGTCCACTCCGACGGCAACAAGCGACCCTTTCGAGAAAGGGAGTCTGCTAGCACATTCAGACGACCCGGTATGTGACGGACCGAAAGAAGAACGTGATGTTCCAACGCAAACAGAAGGATTCTTTCCGTTAGATTGAACAACGGAACTGAATGAGTGCCTCCCTGATTCCGTATATACGCCACTACTGTCGTATTGTCGGATAGGATTTGGACATGAGCATCGTGAATAATGTCCATCCAGTGACGTAACGCAAGCCAAATTGACATCATTTCCTTGATGTTTATGTGCTTGCACAGGAATTGCGGATCCCAAAGACCCTGGCATCTCGAATCCGTTGGGATTAATGATGCACCCCAACCTGTTTGACTGGCATCCGTCATAATGGTAAAACTCGGATCCGGCAACTGCAGCGGAACTCCTTGAGTTAACCACTGAATGTTTGCCCAAGTCTGAATCTCTTGTTTCACTTGATCTGACAAGAGAACGTCTACATCGAGCGAATGAATTTTCACACTCCAATTCTGAGTCAAGAAAATTTGAAGAGGCCGTGTGCGTAGCCGTCCCATCGGAATGAGATCCGCAGCGGCTCCGCACAGACCTATCAGTCTCATAAATTCTCTCGCTGTGACTTTGTCTGTATTTAGACAATAGCGAGCGTAACAACTGACTAATTTCGCTCTGGTTAACGGCAGACGAACGAGATTGTTGTGCGTCTCGAAGCTCATTCCCAGATGAGTGAATGACTTGGACGGCACCAGATCCGACTTCTCCTCGTTTACTATGAAACCGAGACGTCGGAGCAATAGAAGAAGATTCTGAACATCGTTCTGAAGCGTTAACTCGTTGCCGTACCTCTGAAGAATGTCGTCCAGGTAGGCCGACGTTACCGCAGACGAATGAGCTCGGAAGTAAATCATTACCGAGTTCATTACTCGAGTGAAAGCCCAGGGTGCTAGATTCAATCCGAAGCACATGGCCCGGAACTGATACACCACTCCTAGGACTGCGAAGCGTAGATACTTTCGGAATGTCGGATGTACCATGACGTGAAAGTACGCATCTTTGAGATCTATGCTCGTTGCATAATCGTTCACCCGAATACTCGCTCTGACCGATCGAATCGTCTCCATATAAAACTTCGGAGCGATGATCAGCTTGTTTATCCAGCTCAAATCTATGACTGGACGGAACGAGCCGTCTGGTTTCGGAACCAGAAACAGATGGCTGTAGAATCCCAGCGATTCCTGGTTTTCTACGACCTCTACCGCGTTCTTCATTAAAAGAGACTGCACCTCTGATAGCAGAGCGTCTCTTTTCTGAGGGTTTGACGGAAGATGAGTCCACTTTGGACTTCGAGTTAATGGAGGCTTTCGTTTGAAGGATATCTTTAGACCTTCCGAAGTCACTCCTCTCACCCAAGGGTCGTCCGTAATCGACGCCCACTCTTGAGAAAAACTCGACAACCTTCCGCCAACCGGAACGCGATAGAGGTTTGAGCCATCACCTCCTGGATCTGCGAGGCCTGCGGTAGGAGAAACCACGTCTTCCACGACCCGCACCTCGCCTCGTCGACCTCGGGGCGTCCGACCGATTGTCCCGGCCTGAAGGACGTCCCGAACGAGAGTCGCTATCCTGACGGTCTCTCGAATAAGAGCTAGAGGACGCACCGGAACCTCTATAGGAACCTCTCTTGGGCGGATAAGACCCAGAAGTGCCCGCCTTATTCGTGTCTGCTGAATCCGACCTTTTAGGAGCGGATCTAAACAACAGAGAATCACTAGCTTTCTTTTTAATATTATCATAAATAGCGGAAAGCTTGCCGTCAAAGAGAAGATCTCCTGAGACCGAAGCGACTCTAAGAGAGTTCTTCACCTTAGAATCCACTAGTGTGGATGTAGACAGGGCTGCGTCACGTCTAACCAACTCCAGATTAGCCACTGAAAGGGCGGAGTTACACGTGGAATAAGCTACTGCCCTTGAAAGAAGTCTTAAGGAGGATTGTATATCCTGAAACTCTTCCCCTTGAAGACGCAGTGATAACGCCTTCGTAAGGTGATCTGCGTAAGATAAGGCATCTAAATTGGCTCTGTTAGACGCAATAGCTGTTTCCAACACTGCGGTTGGAATAGAAGCTGACGACGGTAATGATAGCTCTAAGTCTTCCGCCTCGTCGTCCATACGCAGAGGAACTCTCGGTATACCCTGACCTGCCGTGTCGAATTTATTCCTTGCATTAATGAAAGGCAGGTTGAGAGTATTTGCGGACAAGAAGCCTGCTTTCCCTGTCCTGGAAGCAAGTTTAAAAATAGCGTCGTTCAATAATTCAAATGTTCTTGCAACATTATTGGACTGCGACGGAAACTCGGGAGCGATGTCCCTGAACCGCTCGAAAAAATCAGAGTCCAATGACGCTATAATTCTCCTGTCCGGAAGCGCAGCAGTCTGGCCCGACGGAACAACTTGAGGAAGAAAGTGCCGGATGAAGTCTACGGCAGCTTTGTGTTGTTCCGAAAGGGATAGCTCCAATTCATCCGTATCCCTTTCCCCATCCGGTCGGACCTCCCGATGTTCCCGGTCGTCCGCCCCCGATGCTTCGGCGGAGCGTACCGACCCAGCGCCGTCGGATAATTCTCGATCCGACACCGTTTCTGTCGGCTGCTGGGATGCTGCGATAAGCTGTGCTATCTGCACTAGAATGTCCGACGTCGAGACCTGCGGAGGAGCGGTCTTTCGCTGCTTTGCCGAGGGCAGCTCCGCATCGGATGGCTCCCGCATACTTTTCCTATGCGAACGTCCGGAGTCCATCGGTCTCGAGTCCCTGGCTGCCGGATGGTGTGACCTGGTCGCCGAATAATCCTTCCTCGGCGAAGCTGGCAAGATATCGGAGGTCACGCAGCCAAGGTGCGGTCGTGTGCGCCGGCGAGAAGAGGAAGCCTTAACAGTCTCTGCGGACTGCTTATACAACGGAGCGTCCCGAGCGACGGACGTATGCTCCGCTAAAGACACATTTTGTACCACAACATCTGGTCCCAGATGTTGTTGTACGAGAGAGGGGCCTCTCTCGCTCGCGGCCCGGCTGGACCTGGACGAGCTAGGAACCGGACTAAAAGGCTTCCTCCGTTCTCGTTCACTATCCGCCGTCACTGGGTGTGCATCTATTATTTTTATAGTGCTCGCATCACCCAAAATTTCCTCTTGGACCGCATCGGACGAACCCGGCTGCCGAACCATTCGGTGAATGGACGCTACACCGGGCGAGCTAGCGGACGACATTTGTCTAATCTCCATGAGCACTTTTGCCGCTAGCTCTGTATTTAATTGTGACGACGGACGCACACTTGAAGAGGATAACATGGAAACATCACCCTGTTCTGGTTCCTCTGAAATAGAAACTGAGAGAGTAGAGTGACCTTGTGGAGAAAGAGCCGGCATCGCTCTTTCTCCAGAAACAACATATCGTGACACACGTTTCCAATGTTTCTCATCCCAATGTTCACATACAGGACAGGGATTAATGCGAGAACACTGACTACAATTTATGCAATAATCATGAAAGTCAGAGGAAGATTTCTTCCTATTACAATTTGAACAAGTTCCTTTCATTGTGAAGGAACAACAATAAGTCCTAGTTACTCGCAAAAACCCCTGACACAAAGATACATAATAACATGATCCATTAATAAATGAAAAAACAATTGCAAAACAAAATAATTTTGAAAAAATATTTTTTCAGAGAAGCCCAAGTTGCTGAAAAGTAACGTTGAGCCCCGATGGATCCGATGGCAAAGTGTGGTCAAAAATTTTAAAATTATATAAAATAATTAATGAGACACTTTCGGATAATATAAATGTATCTTATAATGAGATAAACTACCTCAAAGACAAACAGCCCCCCTCAAAAAAGGCTGTTGCCAATGAAAACAAACAGTGTAAACACAGAAGAAAACATGACTCCAGGCACTGAAAAAACTGGCCCGGAATCAGTCCTCAATTACACTCTATCTGATGCAAAACAGAGACTCCCAGGGGAGAATCTGCAGAACATCAGATGGAAGATGCAGAACACAAACGTTATACACCCATGGGTGAAAACGTAACTATGGGGAAAATAACAGAAAACATTCTGTAACCAAGCAACTCTCCCAGGGAAATTTTAGAAATGAAACTTCTCAAAAATATGCCAAAAGCATGGGAGAATTGCAAGGGGGGACTTTAGAAGGTTAGGGGAGAGGAAACACTGAATAAGCAGTGCAACAATTAGCAAGAATGACAACAAGAGGCGTTTGCCTCGAAAATAGGCAACTTAACATAATTTTAACAAAAAATTTTAAGTACAGCCCTGATTATTTTTTGCCACTTCTTTTTTCCTCTCCTCCTTCTATCCTCCTTAGAATCACATTTTCTCCAAGAATTACGTGTCTGGCATCCTTTAAACTGAGATTTACAAGCACAAAGATCAGTGAGATGTTGACTGATGAAGGGCCAAACAGAGAATGATATTTGGCGCCAATTTCGGGACGACTGCGTCACTGCGCATGCGCAGTAGAGTCGTACTATGGAGGTCCTTTAGGACATGATTTCTTTTTGTTTTGGATGCAAATTTTGGGGATTGGGGGGCAAAATTTGTGTTTGGCCCTGGTTTTTGTGGAGTTAGCACCAGCTAAGTCTGGGTCATTGGTACAGTATAAAAATTTAGTTATTCTAGAATTTGTTTTGCAAGTGTCGTCTGCTTTACATGTTAGGTAAAGGGTTAAAGGTTCTATTTGATTTCAAATAATTGTCTGAATTCGATTGAAATGAAAATGTGTGATTTGCAGGGCTCCAGTCAAGAGTTATAAACAGCTAATATTTATTTGTTTATTTATTGGTGTTTAAGGTCACAGTTTTCTGCACAATGGCTAATCAGGAAGGCAACATGGGGATAAAGACATGTTCAGTCAATCGTTTATACCCATGTTGCCCATTTTAGAGGATTTCCACCCCAAGCATTGGTGACTGGGTCATATTTTACCAGTAAAACAGAACTTGTTTACTGCAGCAAACAAGCACTGCTTCACTTCCCAAGTTCCCATGGGGAAATCTGCTCCTGCAGTTAAAACTAGAAGTCCTGTCACGAATAGTGCGCTTATCTAGGCTTAATTGCGCATTGGAATTGTGCGCAATTGCCATATCGAATGGCATCCAAAGCACGGCAGGTTCTCCTGGTTACTCATAGCAAACACATGCAATGTTTCTGCCAATGGACCTCCTGGTTACCCAGAGGTGCATTGGCTGAAACATTGCTTGTGCACAGGCCATATGTACACATACATTAACGCGCATATCAACGTGCTATTTGTGTGCATTTCATGACAGGACTTCTAGTTTTAACTGTGTTAGAATAAGAAATCTATTCTTTACAAAAGCAGTCTGCCAGTAGTTGACTTCTTTATTTATTGGGGTTTAATGGCACTTTTGACAGCCTGGATCACCTTGTGTCGGACAATTTTACGGGTGATGGAAGCTGAAGTACCAGAGAGAACCACCGAGCAATGGCAAGCGACTATCAGACTCCACACACAAGCAGGGTTAGCATTGATTGAAGTCAAGTGCACCACCGATGTGCAGTACGCCTAAGTAAACAGCACCACCATGCCCCCATGTCAGAAGTTGAGTATCTCTCTTCTTAGTTTGATCACTTGTTAGATAACACCTTAACCCTTTACCCAACGCAGACGATATCAAAATTTATTATTTTAAATATATTTTTTTTTTTAATTTCAACAAAACCATATCATGTGACCCCCCCCCCCCCCCATATCATGTATCATGTGACCCCCCCCCCCCCCCCCCCCCCCCACTGGAACAATTTAATTTTTTCAACTGCTCAATTTGCATATTATGCGGGCGGATGCGGGTGATTCGTTAGGTAAAGGGTGTTAACCTTGTTCAAAAAATATACAAAACAGTTACATCATATATAATGCATATGAGAAGACAGAATTGAGCATGTCATGAAATCAGATAAAAGTTTACCCAAGAAAAATGTGAAGTTCCAAGAAAAACGTTTGGAAAAAAGTGTAGAACGAAGACAGGGGATGGAAAAACTGATATTTGTCAGCAACTGAATGCAAAGATAAAACACAAGAAACAATGGAAAGTCAGTGCACAATATCATGTGACCGGTCATTGGAACAGCCTCATTGAGCTCATTCCTATGAGGGGTCACATGTTATGGTTTTGTTGAACTTTTTTGAAAAATTTTAAAAATTAGTAATTAAGGCCCCACAAAGTAGATCTTCTGTTTCTCAGGCCCTTATTTGTAAAATTGCATGCGGGCGAGCGGTTTTTTATTTTATTTTTTATTTCTGTAATTATTTCTTTGCCATCGAAAGTTCATATCTTGGCTTATGTTTTAGGCCTCATAATCTACAGAATAGCATGGGAGGTGGTGTATTTTGCCCCTTGAGAGCAAGAAGGCTTTGCAAGGGACAAATTTATCAATTTTTTTAACTTTGGTAAAATATCAGACAAAACCCACTTAACCCTTTACCTAATGAATCGCCCGCATCCGCCCGCGTAATATGCAAATTCAGCAGTTGAAAAAATATTATTTTTCAAAAAATTTCAACAAAACCATATCATGTGACCCCTCGTTGGAACGAGCTCGATAAGCTCGTTCCAACGAGGGGTCAGATGATATGGTTTTGTTGAAATGTTTTGAAAAATTTGAAAAAATGAAATTTAAAATAATAAATTTTGATATCGTCTGCGTTGGGTAAAGGGTTAATTTTGCTTTTTTTTAAAGTTTCCATTGGTTATAAAAAGAGAGCATGTGGCAGCCAAAAGGACCATGCGGGAGGGCCTGAGAAACAGATTTTTATTTTTTTTAAGCCTAAAATAATAAATTTGGATATTCTCTGTGTTGGGTAAAGGGTTAAGGACCTAATTCCAACTATGATAACTTTTTAATACAAAGGAACAGGTGCCCCGACATGCATTGTTTGGGTAAACTTAAAACAACTGCAAAGCCACTGGAGATAGATTTTTAAAGTATAGTGAAAATGTATAAAAATCTCCAAGCCCTTAACTGGTAGAGAGCTTGAAGCCCATATTTGGGCTTTACTCTTAAGTGTAGGTACAGTGGAGCCCACTTAATTGGAGATCTCTTATTTGTATATCCCTGTTAATCAAATATAGTTTTCAAACACAAAACCATTTACCATACCTTCAATACAAATTTGATCTGTTAATTGCATATGGGTTGTAGAGTAAACTCCTGTTAATTGTATATAAATTTTTGTAATATGTCGAAAAAATTACTGTGACACGCACCAAATTCCCCTTATTTATCAACCTTTTTGGCCTCACTACATCCAATACGGGCATTTATTCTGTTATATCTTGTTTGACAGAGCTCTATGAGCTCTGTCAAACAAGATATAATAGAATAAATGCTCAGTTTACCTCCAGAACACAGGAAACTGACCAAATCCCTGTTAATTGTATACTCCTGTTAACTGAATAATTTTCACTGGCAAAATGGATATTCAATTAAGAGGATTCTACTGTACTATAACCTAAAGGCTACACATTCAGTGGATATTCTTCATATTACCTATTAAGTTGGGAGCGCGGTGTCTCAGTTGGTAGAGGTGCAGGCTGCAAGCCGAGAGGTCCTCGGTTCGAATCCCACCTGCGGCAACCGTGTTGTGTTCTTGGGCAAGACACTTCATCTCCATTGCCCACGTGGGGGCACGATGACGCTGTGTACTAAGGTGCTCTGCACGTCGATGGTACGCATGTCTTCAACCAATCTAACCCTGCCTGTGCTGCAGTGTGGAGTTACGATGTTGGGGAGCTGGCAGCTGCTCGTCGTTGCTCGGTGGTTCTCTACGGGTACTCCGGCTTCCTCCACCCGTAAAACTGTCATGGTCATGATTAGCCATTGTGCATAAATATGTGAGCTTAAACATCAATAAAAACATAAAAAATAAAACCTATTAAGTTCAATTATTTTATCTGTATGGATTTTCCTTGTTATTATTTATGGGAGAGCGCCTATAGGCACTCTTTCCCATAAATTGTAACAAGGCAAAGACGTGTGAACAAATTTTTGTGATCAAAAATAATTTAGCACTCTACCAGATAAGGGTTAAATTTCCATGATTTTTATAGTTTTTAACTCTTTATGTGAAGAGTATTATCTCAAATTTCTCATAAAATCAAGTCATGGTGGCTGTTAAGCAGTACTGACGTGATTTAACAAGAAATTCAATAGAGTCTGGAATAAAACAAGAAGAATGTTACTAAGGTAACACATGCCACCCCACCCTTGTGACCTTCACCTTATTAAACTACTCTACACAGCACACCTTCTGACTGTCCTGAACATTTGTAAAAAGTTTAACAATTGTATTATGATTCGTTTCTGAGTTATGGCCAAGACACGAATATTGACCAATTTTTAGTGTGACCTTGAAATGTGACCTTGACCTTGAAGGTACGAACCCGGCTAAGGTGTGTGACACATCCTCCCATGGTCCTTTATAATTGTGTGAAGTTTGATGACTGTGGCCCTAACAGTTTTCAAGTTATTGGCTCAGACACACACACGGATGGATGGACACACACACACTTCAATCACTATATGCCACCCGACTTAATGATAGAGTTATCCTACTATATTTCATTGATAAGAACCTAAACATCTTCTGGATAGACTTAAACTAGAGGCTCAAGAGAGCCTAAAAATGCTCACCTGGACCAAGTTGTCCTAAACTGTAAGGGTTATGGGTATGGAGAAAATGTAATCTGAATGAACCAGATGACAGATTTGCCAGCAATTTTTCTTTGTCCAATTGTTTCAACTGCTCAGAAGAAAGCTTCATACCAAACACATAATCTCTAGTCCGTGCAGTTTGGAAAATATTGGACATTTCATTTTTTTTCTATTTTTAGTGCCAGATGTTCCCACTCAAACAATTTTGGGGGCATGAATGAAGTAGTTAGGGTCAACTAATGCCACATATAAAATTTGGTTCAAATCGCTCCAATGGTTCTTGAAATAGAAATTTTCAGGGGAGCTCAAAAGTGAGCCCATCCCCTGGAGAGCCCAAAGATGGACCTATCAACTTTCTTTGAACAACTTTTAATCTTGAACACCAGAAGAACAAGATTTTTAAAGAATTTCATCATATTTGAGCATAAGACCACGCCCAAAAAGGTTGGAGACCCCATTTGAACAAAACTAAACCAGAATACCCCCAAGATGATGTGGCCCATACATGTTTTAATTTGGGCCATTGGTTTGTGAGGAGAAGATTGTTTTTCACATTGGCCTCTCTATTCGGGAAATAAAAATTTTGTGTGGGACACAAAATTTGGATCTTCCCATAGTGAGTTCAAATACTGACCGAGAAACTTTCGTTGGACAAATTGGAATTTTGGGTACCAAAAGAGGTTGCATATCAAATATCAAAGCACTCTGATCTGTGGTTAAGGAAAACAAGTTGTACAAAAGGAATGCAAGATTTAGGCATCAGGGATCAGAACCACAGAGACAAAAAATTTTTTAGTGTACTTACTTATTGGTGTTTAAGGTCACATATTTATGCACAATCGCTAATCGTGACCACAACATGGAGATAAAGTCAAGTTTTGTAAATCGTTTATACCCATGTTGCCCATTTTAGAGGACTTCCACCCCAAGCATTGGTGACTCGCTCCTATTTTACCAATGTAACAGAACTTGTTTACCACAGTAAACAAGCACTGCTGCACCTCCCGGAGTTCCCACGGGGGAGTAAAAGTGTATGTTAACCCTAATAATTTTGGATACTAAATATAATTTTTTAGCGTTCTGTGATTTGAGAATAAATGGGGAATGGGAAGGCTATGGGTATTGAATTTGTTTCTATTTTTTGCTCCTGGGGTTCCCACTGGGTACAAAAAATGCCCCCTGAACAAACTTGAATCACACTTCCCTAAGAATGATATACACCAAATATCAAAAGATTCTGACTGCTGGATCTGAACAAAGTGATTTGTAAATCTGTTTTTCAGGCTCTCCTGCATGGTTACTTTGGCTGCCGTATGCCAGAGTCATACCACAGTTCTGGTAATTCATCCTTGTTTCCTCTGCTAAAAAATTACTGTGGAAAACTGGTGCTTCTACGGCAATTGCTGTGAAGCCAGTTCGATTGAGTAAAAATCATTAGGGGGCAGAGCATAGTTTCAATTGCCATGCACATGTAGTATACGGTGAAGTGAAAATTTTCAAGTAGCATTAACATGTGAAAGTAGTTTGAGATACACGTGTATATAATCACAATCAATGTGCAGAATCTTTCACTCAATTAGATCATACCAGTATCATGAACCATATGAATGCTGAGAAAAAGTCTTAGAGGTAAGCAGGCGACTTGCTCAATATTTATAGTATGAGTGAAAAAAAGATGCAGCTTAACCACAAACTAAGTATCTCACTACTTCTATGTTGATAACACTAGAATCTGACATCAGTTTCTGGAAAGCTCTGTAGAGCTTTCCAGAAACTGATGTCAGATTCTGGGGTTATCAACATAGAAGAAGCAGAACACATAGTTTCTAGCAGTTAAGCTGCAATTTGTACTGAAATTTGTAAGATTAGCAATACAGCGAAGTGCAACCCACATGGTTTGATTCCTTGTGTAACCTGGAAGTTGTGCAATTTCTGTCACCACAAGGCTTTCTGAAGAAGCCATCCTCGGCAGTATTTTTGCTGTGGATATTTTTCGTCTCCTCGGTATTTTCCGCAGCACTGCTGCTTGCTGAGGGTGAATTACCAGGGCTGCATACCATGTCTGACAACTCGACGAGTGGAGGAAGCTGAAGTATTAGAAAACCACCAAGCAATGGTGAGTAACTATCAGACTTTCCAACATACTAGCCTGGCATGAGCGGGTTTAGCATCGGTTAAAGGCAAGAGTTCCATCGCCATGTTCTATGCCTTAGTATACAACGATACAGTAGCGTCGCCGTGGACTGGTCATTTTCAATGGGTGAGCAATATTTCCATGGATGCAATAATATTAGATTCCAAACACTAACTGTAGGAATAATCATAACAAATTTAATTAAAGAAGCACCGGGTACCCTTCAATTTTAAGTTCAATGCTCAAACCAATGCAGGCTTGTCATTTTGAGGCGGGCGATCGCCCTGGGCCGCAGTCGCCAGCCTGAGTTCATAATTCCGTGGACGGTAAACGTCTGCCTAAGTCCGATTTCTGCGGCCCATTAATTCAGTCGAAGGCACCTCAAAATCGGTCACCTCAAACAGCAATTTTCGCAGGTTGAAAGAGGTACATGTAACAAAAGTGCAGTTTGTGAAGTTTGTAGTGTGTCGTCAACGCAGTCACCCAGAGACAGTAAGTAACTTTCCAAATATACATTACGTGATGACGTACATCATAATTACACAAACCATTAACAGTACGTGGAGAGTGTATTATCACTTAATCAACCGCAGAGTGGAGATTTCATCCAAGCAATAATTGCAAATTTGTTGCAAGGCATAACAAGCACAGGCAACGTTTCAACCAATGGACCTCCAGGTTAAACCCGGAGGTCCACTGGCTGAAACTTTGCTTGTTTTTTTTGTCCATATGTATAAAATTTGAACATTATAGTTTGGGTGATAACTTCACTCTGTGGGTGATTTAGTTACAATCCTATCTCCACGTACTGTACCTTAAAATGATATTAGTCGTCTACCCAGCAGGCTGAAACAAAATGCCCCCCACAAATCATAAATGACCCTCCTGGGTTCATTTTAGGTGAACCCAAAATGGCCCTCCTGTGGTGATTTGAGGCGAACCATAATGGCCCTCATGCAATTTTTAAAATGACAAGCCTGCCAATGAGCCACCTCACTCTGGCCTGGAAATAAGGAATCGGGTTTGTAACCTATTTAAAGGTTTTACATAATTTAGTGTTCGTAACATGTTGTAATCTGTTTTCTATGGTCAAAGTTTTCTCACTTTTTGTGATGAATTATTGAAATGAAGTTAATTTTAGGTCCAAAAAAAAAGTTAAAAATTTGTTTCTCAGACCCTCATGCATGGTCCTTTTGGCTGCCACATGCTCTCTTTTTATAACCAATGCAAAATAAAAATTAAATGGTTTATGTCTGATATTTTATCCAAGTTAATAAAATTGATAAATTTGTCCCATGAGTGCAACAAGGCTTTGCAATGCTTTAGCTTTAGCAAAGCCTTCTTGTACACAAGGGATGAAATATACCACCTCCCATGCTATTCTGTAGATTATGAGGCCTACAGTTAAAACTAGAAGTCCTGTTATGAAATGCGCACAAATAGCACGTTGATATGCGCTAATGTGTGCGTTATGGCCCATGTAAAGCTATCAAATTCTGTACATATGGCCTGTGCACAAGCAATGTTTCAGCCAATGGACCTCCGGGTAACCTGGAGGTCCATTGGCAGAAACATTGCATGTGTTTGCTATGAGTAATCAGAAAAACCTGCCGTGCTTTGGATGCCATTCAATATGGCAATTGCGTGCAATTCCAACGTGCAATTAAGCCTAGATAAGCGCACAATTCATGACAGGTCTTCTAGTTTTAACTGTAAAACATAAAACAAACCAGAAACATGAACTTTTTGATGGCAAAGAAAATTACAAAAATAAAATTAAAAAAAATGCCTGCAAACATACAAAAAATGACTTGAGAAACAGAAAATCAACTTTGTGTGGCCTTACTTGGAAACTTTCATAGTGTGTAGATGATTTTTTCCCATTCATGATGCTGAATGAAAATTCTAGCATTATTATTGAGCTGTGAGAAGTTTCTGGGATGGAAGTTGTTTACAAGACAATTTTCACCTTGGATGAAACAGACCCTGCACAATTGGGATATAAACGTCAAGGTCCAAATCATCTGAGGTCTAAATTGTCCAGGGTCCGGGTTGTCCCACATAAAGTCCAAAGCATCCAAGGTTCATAAATCATCAACTCTTACCAACGTTCATTCCACTTCCAAGTTTAACCCTTTACCCAACAAATCGGCCGCATCCGCCCGCATAAAAATAAAATGCAAATTCAGCAGTTGAAAAAATATTATTTTTCAAAAAATTTCAACAAAACCATATCATGTGACCCCTCGTTGGAACGAGCTCGTCCCACAAAGTAGATCTTCTGTTTCTCAGGACATATTTTTTTAAAATTCCATGCAGGTGGGCATTTTTTTATTTCATTTTTTAAATTTGTAATTATTTCTTTGCCATCAAAAGTTCATGTTCTTGATTTGTTTTATGTTTTAGGCCTCATAATCTACAGAATAGCATGGGTGGTGGTGTATTTTGTCCCTTTAGTGCAAGAAGGCTTTGCAATGCTACAGCATTGCAAAGCCATCTTGCATTCAAGAGACAAATTTATCAATTTTATTAACTTGGGTAAAATATCAGACAAAAACCATTTAATTTGTATTTTTTTAACCCTTTACCCAACAAATCGGCCACATCCACCTGCGTAATATGCAAATTCAGCAGATGAAAAAATATTTTTCAAATCATTTCAACAAAACCATATCATGTGATCCCTCTTTGGAACGAGCTCGCCCAGCTTGTTCCAATGAGGGGTCACATGATATGGTTTTGTTGCAATGTTTTGAAAAATTTAAAAAAATGATATTTAAAATAACAAGAGGCCCCAAGGGGCCTTAATAGCTCACCGGCCAAAGTGGTTCAAAGAAGTATTTGGGATCACATTCAGTTAGACATGGTTCATCAACACTACAAACGAATGAAGTCATGAGAGGCAAATTTTATGGAAAAACCTGGAAAAACACTAAGGAATGGATTTTAACAAACCTGAACCTAATATGCCCCCCACACCCACCCCTGCCCATACAGTCCAAATATTAAGCCAAGGACTCAAGATGAATAAACTTGAATCTGATCCCTTTTGAGATGCCATATACCAAATAGGAAAGAATTCTGACTGGTGGATACGAAGAAGGTTTTTAAAGAAATCACCTCACATTGCACTAAGTTAAATTTTGGGCTCAAATAGGGGGCCAAAATATTAACCCAGGGTCCTGATTTGAACAAACTTGAATCTGCCACCCCTAGAGATGATGTATACCAAATATGAGAGGATTCTGACTGAGGAATCTGAAGAAGATTTTTAAAGAATATTCCACGCATTGCACAAAGTTAAACTTTGGGCTCCCATAGGGAGCCCAAATATTAACCCAGCGACTCGATTTGAACAAACTTGAATCTGCCCCCCCTATAGATGTTGTATACCAAACATGAAAGGATTCTGACTGGTGGATCTGAAGAAGAAGATTTTTAAAGAAATTTCCTCTAATTGCACCAAGTTAAACTTTGGGCTCCAATAGAGAGCCCAAATACTAACTAAGGGACCCGATTTGAACAAACTTGAATCTGACCCCCCAGAGATGTTGTATACCAAATATGAAAGCATTCTGACTGGTGGATCTGAAGAAGAAGATAAATTTCTTCATATTTCAGTAAGTTAAAATTTGGTATCCTACACGGAGCCCAATTATAAACCCAGAAACTGGATTTGAACAAACTTGAATCTGACCCCTCTACATATGTTGTATACCAAACATGAAAGGATTCTGACTGGTGGATCTGAAGAAGAAGATTTTTAAAGAAATTTCCTCAAATTGCACCACGGTAAACTCTGGGCTCCAATAGAGAGCCCAAATCTTAACCCAGGGACTCGATTTGAACAAACTTGAATCTGCCCCCCGCCCTCTAGAGATGTTGTATAACAAATATGAAAAGATTCTGACTGGTGGATCTAAAGATGATTTTTTTGAATTTTTGAAACAAAATATGGGCGCTATCAAGAGTTATGCCCCTTCTGGAGTCCCTTGTGGGCGCGGTAAGTTTATTTGTATAATCTTGAATTGACATAAGATAAGGAACATGCATACAAAATTTGGTTCAATTTGGTCAAGTAGTTTGTGAGGAGAAGTCGATAATGTAAAATTCACGATGGATGCCGACGGACGACAAGTGATAATTTAAGCTTCCTTCGGTGAGCTAATAAATTTTGATATTGTCTGCGTTCGGTAAAGGGTTAAGTTTGCATTGGTTATAAGAAGAGAGCATGCAGCAGCCAGAAGGACCTTACAGGATGACCTGAGAAACAGATTTTCAACTTTTTAGGCCTTACATATGATAATTTTACTTATCCAATTTGCAATACCCTCAAGCCAAACTCTGTAGGCCACATCGGCTTGAGATATATTTGTATTTAGATTCGCCGAACGTTGAAATGAACACTGAGATGATGATCAGTTTCCATTTCCATCAATGGTCAAATGCAATTGCAAATGCATCAAAGGTTAGGCTTTACTACTTATCTCCCTTCAAATGTGAATGAATTTACCAAGTCGTTGTAGCCAGAAGAGTATTTGGCAAACTCATTCATGATCTCAGGGTTGAAAAGGTTAACCCTTAACCCAATGCAGACGATTTCAAAATTTATATCATTTTTTAAATTTTTTCAAAAAATTTCAACAAAACCATATCATGTGACCCCTCTTGGAACGAGCTCGTTCCAAAGAGGGGTCACATGATATGGTTTTGTTAAAATTTGTCGAAAAATAATATTTTTTCAGCTGCTGAATTTGCATATTACGCGGGTGGATGCGGACGATTCATTGGGTAAAGGGTTAAGTCAGGATACAATGTGGCTATAGTAATCAAGTATAATTGACAACAATTACAATAAGTAAGTAATATCACAATGCATCTTGGGAATCATCCTCTGGTGGAATATAATACCTTGGTCCATTTACCTATAAAAAATAAAAAAAAAGAATATAAAAGATATTAGAGATATTAGAGCACACAAAGTAGATCTTCTGTTTCTCAGGACATTATTTGTAAAATTTCATGTGGTTTTTTTATTTTAATTTTTATTTCTGTAATTATTTCTTTGCCTTCAAAAGTTCATGTTCTTGGTTTATGTTTTAGGCCTCTACGGAATAGCATGGGTGGGGTGTATTTCATCCCTTGAGAGCAAGAAGGTTTTGCAATGCAAAAGTATTGCAAAACCTTCTTGCACTCAAGGGACAAATTTATCACTGTTTTTAACTTTGGTAAAATATCAGACATAATAAACCATTTAATTTTTATTTTTAAGTTTACTTTGGTTATAAAAGAGAACATGTGGCAGCCAAAAGGACCGTGCAGGAAGGCCTGAGGAACAGATTTTAATTTTTTTAGGCCTTACTAAAAACGCGTAATTTCTAAAGTATCAAAATTCTTATACAGAAAAATTTGTATTTTAAACCCTTTGAACTCTGGTGGTATCTTCCATGCCAGTTCAATGGCAGCAAATACACGAGTCCATATTCATTATTTGGGGTAGACCAATCAATATTTTCAACATGCAGCCTCGGGTGCAGTCTCCTGTGCATTGAGTAAAAGAGTTAATGGAAAACTACCAAATCATACATTTAGCTACCCAGTAGGCCCCACAAAGTAGATCTTCTGTTTCTCAGGCCATTATTTGTAAAAATGCATGCGGGCGAGCGGTTTTTTATTTTATTTTTTATTTCTGTAATTATTTCTTTGCCATCAAAAGTTTATATTCTTTGTTTATGTTTTAGGCTTCATAATCTACGGAATAGCATGGGTGGTGGTGTATTTCATCCCTTGAGAGCAAGAAGGCTTTGCAATGCTAAAGCATTGCAAAGCCTTCTTGCACTCAAGGGGCAAATTTATCAATTTTTTCAACTTAGGTAAAATATCAGACATAAACCATTTAATTTTTATTTTTTTAAAGTTTACATTGGTTATAAAAAGAGAGAATGCGGCAGCCAAAAGGACCATGCGGGAGGGCCTGAGAAACAGATTTTTAATTTTTTTAGGCCTTAATGGTAATTAATCTACTTGAAGCCTGCTCAGTGCATTAATGTACATAACTCAGGATGTTACAGATGAGGACCAAGATCAAGAGATTATTTAGTGCATCTGATGTGATAGCTTTGTAAAAATGACAAAATTATGTATCCAAGTGATCGATTATAGTTGGTTAGGTTATATGACGTGCTTATAAATAATTAATGCATATTAACCCTTTATCCAATGCAGACGATAACAAAAATTTATTATTTTAAATATAACTTTTTTATTTTTTTTCCAAAAATGTCAATAAAACCATATCATGTGATCCCTCATTGGAACGAGCCTGATGAGCTCGTTCCAAAGAGGGGTCACATGATATGGTTTTGTTTTCATTTTTCGAAAAATTAATATTTTTTCAGCTGCTGAAATTGCATATTATAGGCGACTCATTGGGTAAAGCGTTAAATGTAAAGCCCAAACTTAAATAAATGAATAAAAATAGGCCGATGAAATCGTCAGATGTGTACCCATATGTGCAACTAGTAGAAAGCTGTATGATGGAGGGCCACCACGGATGCCGACATTATGTACCATACAAGGTATGGGTACATACAGAAATGGATTGGAGGAGTGTCTAATTTGATGGATAAAGGGTTAATATCTCCGGAGCAAATTATTAGATTTACATAAAAAACTATACAGCACATCAGTAACCTGAATAAATATATAAAGTAACATGACAATCGGATTGATATTTTTTGAGTTATCTCATGCCAAAGGATTGGAGGAATTTTCAATTTGAAGGATAAAGGGGGTTAATATCTCTGGATCAAATTATCAGATTTACACTAAAAACTATCCAGCTCAGCACATCAGTAACCTGAACACAATTATAAAGTAACTTAACAATCCAAGCAATATTTTTCAAGTTATCAAATGCCAAAGGGATTGGAGGAATTTTCAATTTGAATGATAAAGGGTTCAGGATCAAATTATCCGATTTACACCAAAAACTATACAGCTCGGCACATAAGTAACCTGACCACAAATATAAAGTAACTTGACAATCCAAGCAATATTTTTCAAGTTCTCGAATGCCAAAGAAATGGATATGGATGCCGGACGGATGGATGGAAAGACGGACGGATGGATGGGTGGACGGACAGACAGACAGCCAGATGGACAAAGGATGGATGAACAACGGATAGTCACCCCGGATGCCAGCATTATGTGTACCATACAGAGTATGGGTACACATAAAAATTAGTGCCGCAGTACATACTGCACAAAGGAGATAATCTGTTACAAATAAATATATTTCCAAAAGAAGCATTTCCAAACAGTTTCTTTACCCTTTTTTCAATATAAAGAGAAGATTACACTTGCAAAATCCAATTTTGTGTGTAACTAAAAATTATTTTTGGCCTCAAAAACAGCTAATGACTCTTCATTGGAACAAGCACAATGAGCTTGTTCCATTGAGTGGCCATGTGTTATTTATTCAAACAAAAATTGAAAAAATAATACTTTTTGTGAATACCGCCAACCAGACATTACATTATTCATTTATTTATTGGGCTTTAAACTTCTGACAGCCAAGGTCACATCATGTTGAACAGTCTTACGGGTGGAGGAAGCCAAAGTACCCAAAGAGAACCACTGAGTAATGGTGAACTACTGTCAGACTCCCAATGTACTAACTCTGCACAAACAGGGTTAGCATTGGTGGAAGACAAGTGCACCATCAATGTCCAGTATGCCTTAGCTCACAGCGCTATTGCGCCCCGACATGGGCAATGGGGATTAAGTGCCTTGTCCAAGGACACAATGCAGTTACCTCTGGTGGGGATCAAACTGTGGGCATTTTGGTTTGAAGTTAGAAATTACTTTAGGTAAAGAGATAAAGACTCTCTCTCCAAACCTGAAAATAAGCAGTCATCTGCAGAATGAGGACCCCAGAGGGTGAATTTGGTGATGCTACCCTGCACAGCAGGGTAGCATCACCAAATTTACCCTCTGTGAATCTCAATCTGAATCAAGGTCTGAAGTCTAAACAGCAAGAGGTGCCCAGAGGATAAACTGGCACATTGTATGGGATAGCATCAGCAAATTCTCCCTCTGGGGACCTCATTCTTCAAATGACAGATTGCTCATCTTCAGGCTTGCCGCTCTCATATTATAACAGTATGCCAATGGGAAACATATTCACGATGCTTTCTTTCTTTATTTATAGTTTATTTTTACATACCGCTAAATCGTGGTCTAATACAAAGGGTGGAGTATCTAACTGATCTGGATTAATTTTACTGTACAGATACTGAACACCGGATAAACTGAAAACCTTGTCCTTTATTGCAGATGCTGTAAAAGTGGTGAAAAACCACGCAGCTAACTGAAACGTAAAAAAAAAGTAAACATGTAAAACTCTAATAGCTAACAAAGGTAACCAGAACTTTTTAAAAAGTAAATTCCATGATTTTTGTTCACTGCGAGCAGTGGAGTGGTATTAACCGCAAGCCTTTGGCACGTTGTTAACACCACTTCACCATGAGTGGTGAACATTTGGTACACCAAGCTACTTTGGGTATATTTTATTTATATCATGATCATTAGATTATCAAGACTCTATTATTATCTCTTGGTTTTACTGAACAGCAGGCTTACATGCCGGGTACGTGCGAATCTGTTTTTGTTCACATAAGCATCGGAGGGTGGTACTTCATGTCAATTTTATCTCCGAAATGAAATGGAAAAAGAAACGGAGCCTTTTTTGTTTTAATAACATTATAATATACTACTTCGATAAACATAAGGCTTGAAATAGTATGTTATTATATTATTAAACAGTAACACGGGGTCACCTCACAAATTTGGTTGGCCGATAAAATGTCTCCTTTTTGTTGATAGTTATCAAATAATTGCTGAGTGTCCTTCTAATATAATATTAGAATGTTTCTTTTCATGTTCTATCGGCCGACAGTACCTGAGTTTGTGTGATTTCTGAAATAAAACCTTCAGGTTTTATTTCAGAAATCACACAAACTCAGGTACTATCAGCCAATAGAACATGAAAAGAAACGTTCTAATTATTTTATTATGCCGAACAAAAAATAACGTTCATTGTTAAGCGCTAACTGCAGCATGCCATCAATCTTGTACCAACAATGTAGTCTAATCCAAAAACATGACGTCATTTTGAACGAATGACGTCTCTTCGAAAGTTAAAAAATTTATAGTAATTTATATATTTTTTATACTTATCAATGACCCAGACTTAGCTGGTGCTAACTCTAACAAAACCAGGGCCAAACACAAATTTTGCCCCCCAATCCCCAAAATTTGCATCCAAAACAAAAAGAAATCATGTCCTAAAGGACCTCCATACTACGCCTCTACTGCGCATGCGCAGTGACGCAGTCGTCCCGAAATTGGCGCCAATTATCATTCTTACTGGCAGTGCCTGGTCAGCGATATCTACTCAGCGGGGAGGCAAGAGTTCCCAACTCCTGGGAGGGCCATCCCCGTCTGGGTCATTGGTAAGTATAAAAAATATATAAATTACTATAAATTTTTTAACATTTTTATACTGTACCAATGACCCAGATTTAGCTGAATAGTAAACAGGCTGGAGGGCCTAGGACATAGAGGAAAATCCAATAAGCTCAACTATATAGTAAAGAGGTAACCCCTTAAGGAGAAAAGGAGTATTAGGCTTTACATGTATCTTTCTTATTTAATATTAAATTAGAAAGATACACTACCCTTAATAATTGAGCACAATAACATTCATGTTCTCTATTAACATCCAGTATAACCCTTATACTAATTATTTTTAAAGCAAGCCAATAAATAAAGTAGTCCAGAGAATTGAGACTCTTTATAATCATTTAAAAGTGTCCGAGTATTGTATATTAAAGCCCGTTTGACACTTGACATATACAAATGCTTCACAACGAGCTACACTTTAAAAATAAGACATGAATGAATTTAAACATTAATATTACACTTTAAAACCATCCCGGAAGCGACTCAGAAATACTGACTTGGAGGAGGCATTCCCTTGCTTTTCACTATAAAGCAGGTGACCTAAGGGAACATCCACCCCCCCCCCCCCCCTTCCCCTTGCCCTGGGTCAAATAGCCCAGAGCGAAGAGGGCAGCCGGACGGAGTCACTGCCGGAACAGAAAGCCTGCATAACTATAGTTGCAACTGTTTAGTGGACGACATTCTGAGCAACAGATAACGGACCTAAACAATGCAGGTCTCCAGAAATGGACTCAATATTTCTGAGATAAAAATTCGTAAATGTGGATGGCTGAGACCAATAAGCAGCCTTCATTAAATCTGTAATAGCAACACTATTAGCATAAGCCCAGGAAGTAGAAAGAGCTCTTACCTCATGAGCAGAAATCTTAAGCACAGACTGCTGAGAAGAAGATAAATCTTCATAAGCAGTACGGATAGTTAACTGAATCCATCTAGCAATAGAATGGACTGAAATGTCCTTTCTATTAGGCATCAAAGACAGAAAGAAACGTTTCCGTCCCTTTCTGATAAACTGAGATCTCTGTTTATAGATACGTAGTGCTCTAATAGGACAGAGTAAAGGCCTACGCCCGTCTGAAGACGGAAGAGCCTTAATAACAATAGGTTCCGGATATTTATTAGGAGCCTGATTCTTAGCTAAAAAACCCACATTAGTAGTGAAGGTGATAGTGTTCCCAACACTACGATAATGAGAATCATCCACCGATAGTGCATGAAGCTCACTGACTCTTCTGGCAGAAGAGAAAGCTAAGAGAAAAGCTGTCTTATAAGATAAGAATTTGAAATCTACTGTCCCAAGAGGTTCAAATGGCTTTTCCTTCAATTTAAGGAGAACCCAAGCTAAATTCCACTTAGGAATTAATCTAAGAGTTCTGGGTCTATTTATCGAAAAGTTTCTAACCAACTTCGATAAAGAGACATTAGATCCAATTTGTAAACTATCATGATGTGCATAGGTATCAGATAACATAGATCTATAACCCTTTATAGTAACAGGCTGCAGTTTGATTTCGTCAAACAAGTATACTAGAAAGTTTGCAATGTCTGGTATAGAGGGATCAAATATATCTACAGAATGATCCCTACACCAACGACGAAAAACCTTCCACTTAGCCGCATAGTTTAGCGAAGAGGAGGTCCTCCTACAGTTAGAAATCGCGTCCACTGCTCGTCCTGTAAAATGCTTGCCATGCAAGAAGGACCGCACAACGGAAAAACGTGAAGGTTGAGACCTTGCGGGTTGTGATGGAGTTGGCGCGATTTCCCCTGCGAAAGAAGATCCTCTCGTGGAGGAAGCTTCCGCGGTAGGTCCCACAACAGACACCTGAGTAGATTTATCCACGGTCTCTGTGGCGACAGAGATGCTACCAACAGAATCTTGCATTGAGATTGTTTTATCTTTAGCAATACTTGTTGAATTAACGGCGCTGGAGGATACGCATATCCTATCATTCCGTCCCAAGGGATCGACAGAGCGTCTACTGCAAATGCTCTTGGATCCGGACACGGAGACACATACGTCTGCAACTGATTGTTGAGATGTGTCGCAAATAAGTCTATCATTGGCCGTTCCCATTGGTAGCAAATCTGATTGAATACTTGTTTGTTGAGAGTCCACTCCGACGGCAACGAGCGACCCTTTCGTGAAAGGGAGTCTGCTAGCACATTCAGACGACCCGGTATGTGACGGACCGAAAGAAGAACGTGATGTTCTAACGCAAACAGAAGGATTCTTTCCGTTAGATTGAACAACGGAACTGAATGAGTGCCTCCCTGATTCCGTATATACGCCACTACTGTCGTATTGTCGGATAGGATTTGGACATGAGCATCGTGAATAATGTCCATCCAGTGACGTAACGCAAGCCAAATTGACATCATTTCCTTGATGTTTATGTGCTTGCACAGGAATTGCGGATCCCAAAGACCCTGGCATCTCGAATCCGTTGGGATTAATGATGCACCCCAACCTGTTTGACTGGCATCCGTCATAACGGTAAAACTCGGATCCGGCAACTGCAGCGGAACTCCTTGAGTTAACCACTGAATGTTTGCCCAAGTCTGAATCTCTTGTTTCACTTGATCTGACAAGAGAACGTCTACATCGAGCGAATGAATTTTCACACTCCAATTCTGAGTCAGGAAAATTTGAAGAGGACGTGTGCGTAGCCGCCCCATCGGAATGAGATCCGCGGCGGCTCCGCACAGACCTATCAGTCTCATAAATTCTCTCGCCGTGACTTTGTCTGCGTGCAGACAATAGCGAGCGTAACAACTGACTAATTTCGCTCTGGTTAACGGCAGACGAACGAGATTGTTGTGCGTCTCGAAGCTCATTCCCAGATGAGTGAATGACTTGGACGGCACCAGATCCGACTTCTCCTCGTTTACTATAAAACCGAGACGTCGGAGCAATAGAAGATTCTGAACATCGTTCTGAAGCGTTAACTCGTTGCCGTACCTCTGAAGAATGTCGTCCAGGTAGGCCGACGTTACCGCAGACGAATGAGCTCGGAAGTAGATCATTACCGAGTTCATTACCCGAGTGAAAGCCCAGGGTGCTAGATTCAATCCGAAGCACATCGCCCGGAATTGATACACCACTCCCAGGACTGCAAAGCGTAGATACTTTCTGAATGTCGGATGTACCATGACGTGAAAGTACGCATCTTTGAGATCTATGCTCGTTGCATAATCGTTCACCCGAATACTCGCTCTGACCGATCGAATCGTCTCCATATAAAACTTCGGAGCGACGATCGGCTTGTTTATCCAGCTCAAATCTATGACTGGACGGAACGAGCCGTCTGGTTTCGGAACCAGAAACAGATGGCTGTAGAATCCCAGAGATTCCTGGTTTTCTACGACCTCTACCGCGTTCTTCATTAAAAGAGACTGCACCTCTGATAACAGAGCGTCTCTTTTCTGTGGATTTGACGGAAGATGAGTCCACTTTGGACTTCGAGTTAATGGAGGCTTTCGTTTTGAAGGATATCTTTAGACCTTCCGAAGTCACTCCTCTCACCCAAGGGTCGTCCGTAATCGACGCCCACTCTTGTGAAAAACTCGACAACCTTCCGCCAACCGGAACGCGATAAAGGTTTAAGCCATCACCTCCTGGACCTGCGAGGCCTGCGGTAGGAGAAACCACGTCTTCCACGACCCGCACCTCGCCTCGTCGACCTCGGGGCGTCCGACCGATTGTCCCGGCCTGAAGGACGTCCCGAACGAGAGTCGCTATCCTGACGGTCTCTCGAATAAGACCAAGAGGACGCACCGGAACCTCTATAGGAACCTCTCTTGGGCGCATTAGACCCAGAAGTGCCTGTCTTATTCGTGTCTGCTGTATCCGACTTTTTAGGAGCCGATCTGAACAACAGAGAATCATTAGCTTTCTTTTTAATTTTATCATAAATAGCGGAAAGCTTGCCGTCAAAGAGAAGTTCTCCTGAGACCGAAGCGACTCTAAGAGAGTTCTTCACCTTAGAATCCACTAGCGTGGATGTAGCTAGGGCTGCGTCACGTCTAACCAACTCCAGATTTGCCACTGAAAGGGCGGAGTTACACGTGGAATAAGCTACTGCCATTGAAAGAAGTCTTAAAGAGGATTGTATATCCTGAAACTCTTCCCCTTGAAGGCGCAGTGATAACGCCTTAGTAAGGTGATCTGCGTAAGATAAGGCATCTAAATTGGCTCTGTTAGACGCAATAGCTGTTTCCAACACCGCGGTTGGAATAGAAGCTGACGACAGTAATGATAGCTCTAAGTCTTCCGCCTCGTCGTCCATACGCAGAGGAACTCTCGGTATACCCTGTCCTGCCGTATCGAATTTATTCCTTGCATTAATGAAAGGCAGGTTGAGAGTATTAGCGGACAAGAAACCTGCTTTCCCCGTCCTGGAAGCAAGTTTAAATATAGCGTCGTTCAATAATTCAAATGTTCTAGCAACATTATTGGACTGCGACGGAAACTCGGGAGCGATGTCCCTGAACCGCTCAAAAAATTCAGAGTCCAATGACGCTATAATTCTCTTGTCCGGAAGCGCAGCAGTCTGGCCCGACGGAACAACTTGAGGAAGAAAGTGCCGGATGAAGTCCACGGCAGCTTTATGTTGTTCCGAAAGGGATAGCTCCAAGTCATCCGTATCCCTTTCACCATCCGGTCGGACCTCACGATGTTCCCGGTCGTCCGCCCCCGATGCTTCGGCGGAGCGTACCGACCCAGCGCCGTCGGATAATTCTCGATCTGACACCGTTTCTGTCGGCTGCTGGGATGCTGCGATAAGCTGTGCTATCCGCACAAGAATGTCCGGCGTCGAGACCTGCGGAGGCGCAGTCTTTCGCTGCTTCGCCGAGGGCAGCTCCGCATCAGATGGCTCCCGCATACTTTTCCTATGCGAACGTCCGGAGTCCATCGGTCTCGAATCCCTAGCTGCCGGATGGTGTGACCTGGTCGCCGAAGAATCCTTCATCGGCGAAGCTGGTAATATATCGGCGGTCACGCAGCCAAGGTGCGGTCGTGTGCGCTGACGAGAAGAGGAAGCCTTAACAGTCTCTGCGGACTGCTTATAATAATAATTATATAAAATAATTAATGAGACACTTTCGGATAATATAAATGTATCTTATAATGAGATAAACTACCACAAAGGCAAACAGCCCCCCTCAAAAAAGGCTGTTGCCAATGAAAACAAACAGTGTAAACACACTAGAAAACATGACTCCAGGCACTGAAAAAACTGGCCCGGAATCAGTCATCAATTACACTCTATCTGATGCAAAACAGAGACTCCCAGGGGAGAATCTGTAGAACATCAGATGGAAGATGCAGAACACAAACGTTATACACCCATGGGTGAAAACGTAACTATGGGGAAAATAACAGAAAACATTCTGTAACCAAGCAACTCTCCCAGGAAATTTTAGAAATGAAATTTCTCAAAAATATGCCAAAAGCATGGGAGAATTGCCAGGGGGGACTTTAGAAGGCTAGGGGAGAGGAAACACTGAATAAGCAGTGCAACAATTAGCAAGAATGACAACAAGAGGCCCATGCCTCGAAAATAGGCAACTTAACATAATTTCATCAAAAAATTTTAAGTACAGCCCTGATTATTTTTTGCCACTTCTTTTTCCTCTCCTCCTTCTATCCTCCTTAGAATCACATTTTCTCCAAAAATTACGTGTCTGGCATCCTTTAAACTGAGATTTACAAGCACAAAGATCAGTGAGATGTTGACTGATGAAGGGCCAAACAGAGAATGATAATTGGCGCCAATTTCGGGACGACTGCGTCACTGCGCATGCGCAGTAGAGGCGTAGTATGGAGGTCCTTTAGGACATGATTTCTTTTTGTTTTGGATGCAAATTTTGGGGATTGGGGGGCAAAATTTGTGTTTGGCCCTGGTTTTGTTAGAGTTAGCACCAGCTAAGTCTGGGTCATTGGTACAGTTTAAAAATATGACTTGTCACAAGTGCCGTCGCTTGGGAGTTTCTATATCAACAAATGCCAGTGTTTACAGCTGTTCATGTTATAATTCATTGTTAATGCTTGTGTGATAAGTGGTATAAATTAATGGAATATAAATTCATGTTTCTCGGATGGCGACAGTTGATAGAATTAAGCAGAGTGAAACAATTTATTTTGAACTTGAGGCAGAGGTTCAGTGAGGACGAGGATTACTAAACTTGTGGAAATATAATTGATTGAGGTCATAACTCATATTCAGGATTCAATGAGGTGGTGAACAACATGTGAGTTTTTAATACTTCTGATTCTTTTGAATTCATTGTTTGCAGTTAAAATTGAAAACACACCCACTGAAGATGCCCATTTCATTTGTTGGTAAGTTTGTGTCTACCAGTGACAAAAAATGTTAAACGAACTCAGAGCCAGCATTTGGTGTTGAGAAATTCCAATCGACGCTGATCAATGGAACCGGAGCTTACATTTTCTTCGTTCTCTTGTATCCAGGGAAAAAAGTTCTGAATGTACCCGTGTTTTGCCCCCAAACTCCAGTACAGTAGAATCCTCTTAACTGAATATCCATTTTGCCAGTGAAAATTACTCAGTTAACAGGGGTATACAATTAACAGGGATTTGGTCAGTTTCCTGTGTTCTGGAGGTAAATTAAGCATTTATTCTATTGTATCTTATTTGACAGAGCTCTGTCAAACAAGATATAATAGAATAAATGACTGTATTTGATGTAGTGAGGCCAAAAAGGTTGATAAATAAGGGGAATTTGGTGCATGTCACAGTAATTTTTTAGACACATTACAAAAATTTATATACAATTAACAGGAGTTTACTCTACAACCCATATGCAATTAATAGATCAATTTGTACTAAAGGTATGGTAAACGGTTTTGTGTTTGAAAATTATATTCAATTAACAGGGATATACAATTAAGAGATATCCAATTAAGTGGGCTCCACTGTACTATGACTTTTAGAAGGTGTCAAATTAACCAATCATGCCTGATGTTACAAGTGTGAGGCATAATAATAATTGTTTTATAGACGTGAAGGCATGTAATAAACACAGAACAACATGCATGTGAATGGGTTAATCAATATGGCACTTGTGCCATCGCAGAATGATAAAACTCAAAACCTGCAGACTCTCTTTCTATCCGTATGTCCTGGCATTCGTGCCATATCGATTAATCCATTCGTTCTGTGTATTTCCAGATATGATGGAGTGGCTTGAAACTGAGATTTCTATGGTGATGAATAAATGATGGGAATAAGTAAAGATTTATTTAATCTTATTTGTTTTACAAGGATTGGCGAACAAGTTATACAACTTATATTAATGTCTCTCCTTGGCCCAATGGCACTGGTGTGAGGGATGACCTTTGTAGTGACAACTTAGTGGCCCAGCTCTTCTCGATTACTACGAAAGGATCTTTTGCCTGCACAGAATGTGTCTCTCTCCGCACAGAGGACAGCCATTTTACATCTCCACCTGATAGGATGGTACGCTGTGACAGCATCAACCCCACAATTGATGCAGACAGAGAGTGTTCGGACACCACGAGAACTTTCCCAGACCGGGGATCGAATAAGTAAAGATGAGGTGGATGCAGCAAAGAAAGAGGAATCTGTCCAGAATATTCAAATCAATCTAAGATTCAGTGTTGTAGGTAGAAATTTGTCAGAGTGGGAGAATAAATAGTTCAGCTATCCGAATGTTGCAGCTTCCCGAATGGGGAGGTGGAGACGCTCTAATAGTTAAACTAGGAGAAGAGAAAACTTTGGACTTTGTGAAAAGAATGAAAAATAATAACACTGTCCGATAACTCTAACAGATCTGGGAATTATTTATTTATTTATTGGTGTTTAAGGTCACATATTTCTGCACAATGGCTAATCATGACCACGACAGTTTTACGGGTGGAGGAAGCCGGAGTACCCGGAGAGAACCACTGAGCAATGGCAAGCAACTGTCAGCTCCCCAACATACTAACTCCACACAAGGAGGGTTAGCATTGATTGAAGACAAGTGCACCACTGACGTGCAGTACGCCTTAGTACACAGCGTCACCGTGCCCCCACGTGGGCAATGGGGGTGAAGTGTCTTGCCCAAGGACACAACACGGTTGTCACAGGTGGGATTCAAACTGAGGACCTCTCGGCTTGCAGCCTGCACCTCTACCTACTGAGCCACCATGCCCCCAACAGATCTGGGAAGAATTTTAATTTTTTTTGGTTAACCCTTTCCCTAACACGAAAACCAGACAAAACTTGCAAATCAAATACTTGAATAACTAATTGTTTTCATTTTTTATCATAAGAACAAAGCTTATGACCCCTCAATGGAATAAGCTCAGTGAGCTCATTCCAATGAGGGGTCATAAGCTATGTTTTTGTGATAAAAAATTGAAAAAAAAACAATGAAAATTGGATAGTATTTTTTGTGAATAGCGCTGACCGGTTTTGAACGTTACGTTGGGTAAAGGGTTAAATAAATAAAAGTGTCAATGACACTGCACCTCAACTTGTCCAAGAAGGGACTGAACTAAACAGAGAGATCCAGTAATGCCATGTCATTCACTGAAGATTCTACAGAAAAGACATCACACCGAAGCATCAATGATCTCTATTAACATCCAGTATAACCCTTTATACTAATATTTTTTAAAGGAAAGCCAATAAATAAAGGAAGTCCAGAGAAATGAGACTCTTTATACTCATTTAAAAGTGTCCAAGGATTGTATATTAACACCCGATTAAAACGTGACTTATACAATTGCTTCGCACCGAGCAACACTTACAAAATATTACATGGATGAGTAAACATTACTTTTACCCTTTAAAACCATCCCGGTACCGACTCAGAATTACTGAGGTATTCCCTTGCTTTACACTATAAAGCAGGTGACCTAAGGGAACACCCCCCCCAACCCCCCCTTCCCCTTGCTCTGGGGCAAATACCCCAGAGCAAAGAGGGCAGCAGGACAGAGTCACTGTCGGAACAGAAAGCCTGCATAACTATAGTTGCAACTGTTTAGTGGACGATATTCTGAGCAACAGATAACGGACCTAAACAATGCAGATCCCCAGAAATGAACTCAATATTTCTCAGATACAAATTTGTGAAAATGGAGGGCTAAGACCAATATGCAGCCCTAATTAGATCTGTAATAGCAACACTATTAGCATAAGCCCACGATGTAGAAAGAACTCTTACTTCATGAGCTGAAAACTAAAGCACAGACTGCTGAGTTGAAGATATATATCATAAGCAGTACAGATAGTTAATTGAATCAATCTAGCCATAGATTGGACCGAAATGTGGAGGAAGCTTCCATGGCATATCCCACAACAGACTCCTGAGTAGATTAATCCACGGTCTTTGTGGAGATAGAGATGCTACCAACAGAATTTTGCATTGAGGTTATTTAACCGGAGCAATGTCTGCTGAATCACAGCGCTGGAGGATATGCATATCCTATCATTCTGTCTCCCTAGATGATAGAGCGTCTACTGCAAACGCTCGAGGATCCGAACCTGGTGACACATACATCTGCAACCGATTGTTAAGATGCGGCGCAAATAAATCCACCATTGACCATTCTCAATGGTAGCAAATCATGATTAAATACTCGTTGACGCAAGTCCATTTTGAGGGCAACAAGTGGCCCCCTCCATGAAAGGGAGTCCGCTAATACGTTCAGACGACCCGGAATATGACGGACTGACAGAAGAGTTGATGTTCTGGTACAAACAGAAGGATTCATTCCGCTAACTTGAATAACAGAATGGAATGAGTGCCTCCCTGGTTCCAAAAATACGCTAATATCGTCGAATTGGCGGAAAGAATTGCATGTGAGCATTCTGAATAACATTCATTCAATGACGTATTGCAAGCCAAATTGACATCATTGTTGATGTTTATGTGCTTGATTAGGAACTGCGGATCCCAAAGACCCCGGCACTACAAATGCGTTGGGCCCAATGTTGCGTCCCAACCTGTTTGACTGCTATCCGTCAAAACTGAAAAACTCGGATCCGGCAATTGCAGTGGAACTCCCTGAGTTAACAACTGAATAACTGCCCAAGTCTGAATCTCTTGATCACTTGATTTGACAAGAGGATGTCCATATCGAGCGAATGAATCTTCACCCTCCAATTCTAGGTCCGAAAATTGGAGAGGACGAGTGCGTAGCCGCTCCATCAGAATAAAATCTGCAGCAGCTCCGCACAACCTATCTTTCTCATGAAATCTCTTGCTTTAACTTTGTCTGAATGAAGACAATAGAGAGTGTAACAACTGATTAATTTTGCTCTGGTTAGCGGTAGACGAATGAGATTGTTATCCGTCTCGAAGCTCATCCCCCAGTGGGTGAATGACTTGGACAACACCAGGTCCGACTTCTCCTCGTTTACTTATGAAACTGAGACGTCGGAGCAATAGAAGCAAATTCTGTACATCGTTCTGAAGCGTTAACTCATTCAGGGTTCATACAAAAATTTGCTTACAAAGTTCAAGGGTTTTTCAAGGGCTTCTTTTTTTTCAAGGGCTACATATACTATTCAGCTTGTTGTATGAGCTCTAAAAATCTAAGATTCATGTGACACAGATCTGACTTTGGAAGTCAGGAAGTACTGGTACCCAAAGTGTGATCTGTGTTACAGTAATCTTGGTAAAACGTTCCATACTTTTTTATGTTTTTTTTTAACAGAGCGACAAGCGCGCAACAAACAAGTAAAAGGCAAGTACACATATATTTACAATGCCCAGGAAATAGCTTGGTATTCAAGGGTTTTTCAAGAGATTTATGAAAGTTCAAGGGTTTCTCAAGGGCTAATTTCAAATTCCAGGTTTTTTCAAGAAAAAACTCATTTTCAAGAGCTCTATGAACCCTGTCATTGCCGTACCTCTGAAGAATGTCGTCCAGGTAGGCCGACGATACCGCAGGCGAATGAGCTCAGAAATGAGTCATTACTGAGTTCATTATTCGAGTGAAAACCCAAGGCGCTAGATTCAGACCTAAACACATTGCTCGGAGCTGCTACACGACTCCTATGACGCGAAGCGAAGATACTTTCTGAACGCCTGATGTACCATGACATGAAAGTACGCAACTTGAGATCTATGCATGTAGCATAGTCGTTCACCCGAAAACTCGCTCATAACGATCAGATGGTCTCCATGTAAGAAACTTGGAGCCACGATCAGCTTGATAATCCAGCTCAGATTTATGAGTGGACGGAACGAGTCGTCTGGTTTCGGAACCAGAAACAGATGGTTGTAGAAACTTGGGGATTCCTGAATTTCTACAATCTCTATTGCTATCTTCTCCAGAAGAGACTAGACTTCTGATGGAAGCGAGCCTCTTCTCTGCGTATTTGTCGGAAGCTGAGTCCAACTTGGACTTCGAGTTCAGCGGAGGTTTTCGTTTGAAGGTACTTTTCCATCCGAAATCACCCCTCGAACCCAAGGGACGTTCATAATCGACTCCCAATTGGTTGAAAAAACTCGACAGCCTTCCGCCCACTGGAACACGATAGAGGTTACACCATCTCCTCCTGGTCCTGCGAGGCTTGCGGAAGGAGAAACCATGTCCTCCACGGCCCACACCTCGCCCCGTCGACCTAGGGGCGTCTGACCGGTAGACTGAGAGAGTTTTTCACCTTACTATCCACGCGTGTGGATGTAGCCAGGGACAGGTCACATCTGACCAACTCCAGGTTGCCACTAAAAGGGCGGAGTTATACGTGGAGAATGCTATGGCCCTCGAAAGAACTCTTAAGGAGGTTGATACATCCTAGATTTCTTTTCCATCGAGACGTAATGATAACGCTCTGGTAAGGTGATCTGCGTACGTATGTGGTATATATAGATATATAATAGCGTCATTCGATAGTTCAAATGACCATGAGACAATACTGGACTGTGTCGGAAACTCAGGGACGATGCCCCTAAATTGATTAAAAAATTCTGTGTCCTGTGGCGCTCGGCAACGCAGCATTTTGGTCCAGACGAACGTCAGATGATAATGCCGGATATACTCTACAGCAATTATGTTTTTCCGAAAGGGAAAATGACAACTTCTTCGTATCCCTTTCGCCATCCTGTCGGACCACTTGTAAATCTTGGTCGTCCGTGCGTGAACATGCCAACCCAGCTTCCTCAGATAATTCCTGATCCGACAGAGTTTCTGTTGGTTGGTGGGATGCTGCGATAATTGTGCTATCTGGGATAGCACATCCGTAACAGAGGCCTGTGGAGCTGTGGTCTTACGGGATTTAGCAGCTGGAAGCTCCTTGGACGTTGACATGTGCATACATCTTAATGCGAATGTCCAGAGTATAAAAGCCTCTTATCCTTGGCTACCGGATGGAGTGACCTGGTTGCTGTGGAATCCCTGGTCGGCGAGATTAGTTGAATATCACTGGTCGCATAGCCAAGGTGCGGTCGTGTGTGCTGCCGTGAGGATGAGGAAGCCGATAGAGCAGTCACTCTGAACTGTCTATATAACGGAGCGTCCCGAGCGGTGGACGTATGCTCCGACTGAGGAACGTAATGTACCACAACATCTGAACCCAGATGTTGTACGAGAGGGGGACCTCTCTCGCTCGCAGCCTGGATGGACCTGGACAAGCTAGGAACCAGACTAATAGGCTTCCTCCGTACCATCCTCGTATCCATCGCCACTGGGTGTGCACATTGTATTTTATAGTGCTTGCATCACCCAAATCTCCTTTCTGGACCGTGACGGACAAACCCGGGTGCTGAGCCATTCGGTGAATGGTCGCAACACCAGGCGAGCTAGCAGACGCCAAAGCCATCGATCCTACTAGGGAACTCCAGGCAATTGACGTATCTGCATGAGCACTTTGCCGCTAACTCTTCATTTGATTGTGATGACGGAAGCACACTTTTCGAAGACATCACAGTAACATCACCCTGTTATGCTCCTCAGTGAGGCCTGAAGAGCCACGGTCATGCATGATTAGCCGCTGGAAGCTCCATGGACGTTCATTCCTGCATTTATATATATATTATTTATGCGAACGTCCCAACTGGAAAGGCCTCGTGCCCTTGGCTAGCAGATGGAGTGACCTGGATGACGTGTATTCCTGGTCGGTGAAGCAGGAGCTCCAGGGACGTTATTCTTGCATTTATATAATATGCGAACGTCCCCTGGAAATCTGTGGTCACATAGCCAAAGTGCAGTCCTGTGTGCTGACGTTAGGATGAGGAAGCCAATAGAACAGCCGCGTCCAACTGTCTATGTGACGGATCGTCCTGAACAGGAGGAGTGGACGTATGCTCCGACTAACAAACGAACATAATCCGACTAACAAACGAACATACAACAACATCGCGGCGCAGATGTTGATGTAAGATGTTGATCTCTCGCTCGCGGTCCATATGAACCTGGACGAGCTAGGAACCGGACTAACAGGCTTCCTCTGTATCATCCTCTGTTCCGTCGTCACTGGGTGTGCACGTGGTATGTTTATAGTGCTCGCAACACCCAAATCTCCTTCCTGAACTGCAACAGACGAGCCCGGGTGCTGAGCCATTCGGTGAATGGTCACAACACCGGGCGAGCTAGTGGATGCCAAAGCCATCGATCCTACTAGGGAACTCCAGGCAATTGACGTATCTGTATGAGCACTTTGCCGCTAACTCTTCATTTGATTGTGACACTGGAAGCACACTTCTGGACGACATCCTGGAAACATTCCTCTGAAATTCAAAAAGAGAGTGAAAGACTAGAGTGACCCTGCAGAGAGAGGAACGGCATGGCCTTCTCCCCGCTAACAACCTACCGTGACACACGTTTCCAATGTTTGTCATTCCATTGATACACACTGAACAAGGGTTAGTGCGAGTACATTGACTACAATTAATACAGATATCATGAGAATCAGAGGAAGATTTCCTCCCATTACAATTTGAACAATAATCTTTCATTGTGAAAAATGCAAACAGTGCTAGAACTCGCACTAAACCTTGAAAACAAAGATACATAATACAATAATCCATTATAACGTTACGAAAAAATAATTCAAAAAGAAAAAATTTTTTGAACAAAAATTTTTTTTCAGAAGAGCCCAAGTTCCCAATGGGAACGATGAGCCCAAATGGATCCCCAAAAAGCCTAAATGAGGACAAAAATTTTAAATCATTTCAAAAAATTAATGTAACACTTACGAACAATATTAATGTATCTTGCTATGAACTGAACTAAGCAGAAGACAAGTAATCACTATCAGAAGTAACCGTTGTCAACCTAAACAAAAAGTGTAAACAAACCGGAAACATGACTCCAGGCACTGGTAAACTTGGCCCGAAATCAGTTACCAATTTAAACACTATCTGATGCAAAACAGAGGCTTCCAAAGAAGAAACTGTAGAACATCAGATGGTAGATGCAGACCAAAACGCCTACACACCCAAGAGTGAGGACGTAAACATGGGGAAAAACAGAAAATAATTCTGTTTTCAAGCCAAAACTCCCAAGAAATTTTAGTAATAAACATTACAAAAAATAAGCCAAAAGCATGGGAGAATAACTAGGGGGGAATAAAGGAAAGGGAGAGAGGAAACACTGATCGAACAATGGAACATTCATAGTAAGAATGACCACCACAGTGTCATGCCTCGAAAATAGGTAACATGAAATAATTTTGTAAAAAAATTATAAGTTACAGCCCTGAACATTTCCTTCCACTGTTTCTTCCTCTCCTCCTTCTATTTCCTCCTTATATCCACCATTTCTCTCATAATTATGTGTCTGGCATCAATAAAACTGAGATTTACAAGCACAAATATCAGTAAGATGTAACTGAACTGAGGGCCAAACAAAGAATGACATTTGGCGCCAATTTCGAGACCTCCTTGACACTGCGCATGCACAGAGGAGTAAAAGTATGGAGGACCATATAGGACATCTATTTTTCGGTTTTTGATGCAAATTTTGGGGATGGGGTGGGGGGCAAAATTTGTGTTTGGCCCTAGATATATAAGAGTTAGCACCAGCTAAGTCTGGGTCATTGGTACAATATAAAAATATAGAAATTTTGGGCGGGGCTAAAAATCTTACCCCTGCCATTACAAAGCCAAATACTGCTTCATGAAATTCATTTGAACAAACTTGAATCTACACCTCAAAAGGAAGTACCACAACAAATATCAAGTCACTGTACCCACTGGTTCATGAGAAGAGGATTTAAAAAAATATTTTGGAGCATTTTTCCCCACCCCTCCCTATGGGGCTGGGCAAGTTGAATTGAACAAAAGTGCAATGCCCCTTCAGGACTATCATTCACACAAACTTTCATTTGAATTGGCCCAGTGGTTTTGGAGAAGAAGACCAAAATATGGTGTTGACGGACGATGGACGGATAGACAGACGAGTGACAGGATTACCTCGGCTTGACTTTGTCAAGGTGAGCTAAAAAGGTTACATGGTTAGTTTCATATTGGCCAAGATACCAGACCTCATTAAAATCACATCAGCCTTCGACCTTCATTGATATGAAGTTACATCTGGCTAATATCTCGGCCATGATGAAACTAACCAAGAAATAACCCCACAACATGGATCTTCTGCGGGCTTTTTTTAAAAAAAATAATTTCTTTGCCATCAAAACTTCATATTCTTGGTTTGTTTTATGTTTTAGGCCTCATAACCTACAGAATAGCAAGGGTGGTGGTGTATTTCATCTCTTGAGTGCAAGAAGGCATTGCAATACCAAAGCAGAGCAAACCCTTGTTGCAATCAAGGGACAAATTGATCAATTTTATTAACTTGGGTAAAATATCAGACATGAACCTTTTAATTTCTATTTTTATAAGTCAGTATTTATTATAAATAGGAGGTATGCGGCAGCCAAAAGGGCCAAGCAGGAGGGTCTGAGAAACTAAACATATGAAAGTCTTGATATGATAAAAATGTTTTGACCACTTTTGTTATGAGAGTATTGCCCATTTTCAAACAAGTCAGAAGAAAATATATTGGCACCTGCGCAAAACAGGGTGTGTAAAAAAAAACATATTTTTTGTACCTTTGACCAAATAGTTGGATGTACAATATAAAATGCCTTCAAGTTCTTCTTGTATCTGAAACAAAATAAAATATATCATTACTTGTAGAGTACTTGTTGAACTCACTGAAAGCAGGAGATGAACTAAAACTTTTATAAAATGCAATATGAGATAGGGCTCATATACACTACATGGAGAGTGAAGTACCATAGAAAACACCTGCAGAGAGGACTTTCCACTAAAACAAAAACTCCCAAAGGATTGAGAAACACAAGGAAAGTTTCCACTATTGGACAACATATTCAAGGATAATTTGCTAAAATACTGTAAACACTCCGCTTGTTAGAGCTGTAGGTTAACCGAAACCGAACCGAGGTTTTTAATTTAAAAAAAAAAAAACGAAACCGAAACCGTCGACATCCCGTAATCTAAGGTTTTTCGTTTTTTATTAAATACTCTCTTGCTGCAGAAATTCACAGAATGTAGCCATCCCAGAGTAGTGAGAGTACCCAGACACTGCCAATGGCAGTGTTTGGGTACTCTCACTACTCTGGGAAGGCTACATTCTGTGAATTTCCGACATTTCAGTTTAGTTGTGTTTACAGCTTTCCTCAAGTTGCGTGTAGGTGTCAGACCTTGAAAAATGGCCAAGCACAATAAAAGTTCTGTATATTTAGGTAATTATTATATTGGCCTTCCTGATTCTTCATGTATTATAGCTTATTTCGGGCATTCATTGAGTTTCACTCAATTTCACTGCCATTCAGTTATGACTCCGGACATAAGAATAAGTTTCATTGAATTTTATTTGGCCTCATGAACAAACCGAAAACCGAACTGAACCGAGGTTTCACTCCACCTGAAAAACCAAAACCGAAAACGAACAAGAAATTTAAAAACCTACAGCTCTACCGCTTGTACATTTAAGCTTGAGTTCACGTGAACATCACTCAACACAGTAGAACCTGTCTTGAAAGTCCGTCCCTTTTTCCAGGCAAAAGTGGTCTCTCAAAACAGGTAATCTTTCATTAGGCTTGGGACGATATCCCAGTACACCAATACATAACGAAACGGCAACCCACGATATGGGTACTGGTGCGGACGTCCAAATTTCTTCATATCACGATACCACTATATAGGCCGGTCAGCAATCTTGAAATTCAACTCTTTTACTCTCAATACATTTAACACATCACATTTAAGGCTTGGGTGATTTGGCCAACTCAAATACCCCGCAATTCAGAATATAACACCGGGGTATACCGGAATACCAATCATTAAATCAGGGAAGCAAGATCTTTGAGAAGTAAGATCTCGCAGGTGCGATCTAATCATTGAAATTGAAATTTCGCTCGCATGGTGCGATTCAATATTTTATGCAATCATCCAACATTCCGATTCAATGAAAGTGTCAATGACACTGTACCTTAACTTGTCTGTGTGTTGTGTTTGATGAAAAGGATAATGTTCAATATTTATGAAAGGATTACGAAATAAGACAAGGATTGTGATAATTGGGAATATGTTAATTTCTGTTCCCTGTATGCTATGTTTTTAACTAGAGGTACTGTGAGCAAACTCACAAAGTGATACCCCACCCCCCGCGCCTGAAATGTAAAAGTTAGATTATCTCCCCTTGGAAATGTCAGAACGTAATTATATTGCTTCATGCACATCTTCATATGGAGTGCTTCCACTGTGTAAAGTTTCATGAAAATTCTTCAAACGGTTTAGGAGGAGATGCGCTTACAAGGATGGACAGACGGTCTAAGTTAGATTATCTCCCCTTGGAAATGTCAGAACAGAATTACATTGCTTCATGCACATCTTCATATGGAGTTCTTCCATTGTGTAAAGTTTCATGAAAATTCTTCTAATGGTTTAGGAGGAATTGCACTTACAAGGATGGACAGATGGTATAAGTTAGATTATCTCCCCTTGGAAATGTCAGAACGGAATTATATTTCTTCATCCACATCTTCATATGGAGGTCTTCCATTGTGTAAAGTTTCATGAAAATTCTTCAAACGGTTTAGGAGGAGTTGCGCTTACAAGGATGGACAGAAGGAGACGGACGGACAGGGTGATTCCTATATACCCTCCCCCCCTAACTTTGTTTGCGGGGTCTATAATAAAAATAATATGAGGTGTACACTGTACTAAAGAGCTGAGGGGTGGGTTAATGTGGACCTCACAATTCATATATGTGGCCCTCACAGTTAACGAAAGTTACCAAGTTACAGTGAAATTATTCCAAAATGAGTCATCCTGTCAAGTTACATTGAAATCCCCTCATAAATATGGCCTGAAGACTGTGCTAAAGGTTTTTGGGCTTCAGGCGGTTGAAGTTACAGTGAAATTATTCCAAAATGAGTCATCCTGACAAGTTACATTGAAATCCCCTCATAAATATGACCTGCAGACTGTGCTAAAGGTTTTCGGGCACAGGCAGCCAACATGGCTGAATGATCACAACCAAAAGGGGATATTCTCATCTGGTCATCATCTGGAGTGATGCTACCAAGTTACAATGAAATCCCTTCATAAATGTGACCTGTAGACTGTGCTCAAGGTTTTCTGGCTTCAGGCCCCTGTAGCCATCACAGTTGACCAATCACGACCAACAGGACATATCATCATCTAGGCATTATATGGAGTCAACCTAACAAGTTTCAATGAAATCCTTCCACAAATACAACCTATTGACTATGTTAAAGGTTTTTGGCCTCGGCAGCCATCAAGGTTGAATGATCGCGACCAAAAGGAGTTGTTCTCATTTAGACATTATTTGGAGTCAACCTACCAAGTTACAATGAAATCCCTTCATAAATACGACCTGTAGACTGTGCTAATGGTTTTCAAGCTTCAGGTCCCTGTAGCCGTCACAGTTACCCAATCGCGTCCAAAAGGGGAGTTCTCATCTGGACATAATATGAAGTCAACCTATCAAGCTACAATGAAATCCCTTCATAAATATAATCTGCAGACTGTGCGAAAGGTTTTCGGACTTCGCCAGCCACCATTGTTGAATGATTGCAACCAAAAGGGGACATTCTCATCTGGGCATTATTTGGAGTTATCCTACCAAGTTACAATGAAATCCCTTTATAAATATGACCTGTAGACTGTGCTAAAAGTTTTCTGGCTTCATGCCCCTGTAGCCGTTACAGTTGCCCAATCGGGTCCAGAAGGGGACGTTTTCATCTTGACATTATATGAAGTCAACCTCCCGAGTTACAATGATATCCCTTCATAAATATGACCTGTAGGCTATGCTAAAAGTTTTCGGGCAGCCATAATGGATGAATGATCGCAACCAAAAGGGGACATTTTCATCTGGGCATCATCTGGAGTGATCCTACGAAGTTACAATGAAATCCCTTCATAAATATGACCTGGAGACTGTGCTCAAGGTTTTCGGGCTTCAGGCCCCTGTAGCTATCACAGCTGACCAATCACGACCAAAGGGAGATGTCATCATCTAGGCATTATATGGAGTCACCCTAACAAGTTACAAAGAAATCCTTCCATAAATACAACCTATAGACTATGCTAAAGGTTTTGGGGCTTGGGGAGCCATCAAGGTGATATGATCGCGACCACAAGGGGACGTTCTCATCTATCATCTGGACATCATTTGGAGTCAACGTACCAAGTTACAATAAAATCCCTTCATAAATATGACCTGTAGACTGTGCTAAAGGTTTTCGGGCTTCGGGCCCCTGTAGCCGTCACAGTTGGCCAATCATTTCCAAAAGGTGACGTTCTCATCTAGACATTATATGAAGTCAACCTACCATGTTACAATGAAATCCCTCCATAAATATGACCTGTAGAATGTGCTAAAGGTTTTCAGGTTTCGCGCTTGGGCAGTCGTCACGGTTGACAGATCGCGACCAAATGGGGAAGTTCTCATCTAGACACAATACGGAGTCATCCTAGCAAGTTACAATGAAATCTCTCCATATTAAATATGACCTGCAGACTGTGCTAAAGGTTTTCGGGTTTCGGGCTTGTGCAGCCATCACGGTTGACAGATCATGACCAAAAGGAGACGTTCTCATCTAGGCATTATACAGAGGCAACATACCAAGTTACAATGGAATCCCTTCATAAATACGACCTGTAGACTGTGCTAATGGTTTGGGGGTTTTGGGCTTGGGCAACCATTCCAGTTGACCGATTGCGAACAAAAGGGGACGTTCTCATCCAGACATGACCCCAAACCTGCATATGAAATTTTGTGATTATCAGACAAGAGCTACGGGGTGTAGCCTGTGCTAAAGGAAAACAGAAACAGTCTAAAAGACTTACAGACTTTCGCACGCGTGATGGCAATAGCTTATCTTGACTTTGTCAAGTTAAGCTAAAAATGGTAAAACTACAGATAAACAGTGCAATAATACACCAATTTATTATGAACATCCGTTGGTAATACAAAATGATAAATATTTAGCCACCATACTACGGTTGTTTTCAAAGCAGTTGACAAAACTTCACTCATGTCTTCCTATGATTAATTAGTTAGCCCCCTTAATGTGCATCAGTTATTCTTCGTAATCATCTTCCACAACTTTTTTCGTTTGGGTGAATCGATTTGAAAATTGCAAAGTGGAAGTCGAACCATGAACTGCAAGATGATGTCTCAATCACTGATGTATTTTCTTTACCAACCTTCGGGACCAGGGAACTCCAGCCTTTTTTTTTATGTATTCTGTAAGGTTAGTTGTTGTGATCATCAGATGATTACTTACTTATTTTCGTCGTAATTACCAGCGCCTGTGACTAAAATCGTCTTTATTCTAAAACTGAAAAGTAGAAGGATGTGCTAAGACTCAGAGGGGCCACTTGGTAACTCACATTTAGGGATGGGCTTATGCCAGATTATGAGTTCAAGACTAGCTTGACCAGTCAGAGCAGTATGTGATAGAATGTGGGAAATTGGGTGGGGGCAGCCTGAAGTTTATCCCCCTCCTCCCTAATGTACCTGTGCTCCCCAACTATGAAATGCTGGCTCCACCATTGTCGCTGTGATCTTAACTGTAGCTTCAATACCAGGTTCATACACTTTTCAAAGAATCAAATTCCATGACTTTTCAAAAACTTTTCAAAAAAATTCCATGACCGGATTAGTTCACACCCAAACAGAAAAGCTTTGTTTATTGCAGAATTTTTGAGCAAGTTGAGCATACTTTTCACACAAAATCAATCCCATTTAAACCTGGTTATGAATTCCATGACTTTCCCAAAACTTTAACCCTTCCAGCCCACTTTTCAAAACTTTTCAAGGCCCTTGAAATTTTTTTCAAAATTCCATGACTTTTCCAGGATTCCATGACCCATACGAACTCTGATATCAAGATACGTATCTAGATATATATCGTATCATGACTCATGTACCTAGATACGTATCATACCGTGAATCTGATGTTTCATCCCAACCCTATCTTTCATGATAGGTCCATTATAGAATAAAAGGACCACTCTGGGCAAGGTAACAGTGGTCTCTCAAGACAGGTGGGTGGTCTCAAATGACAGTGGTTTCTCAAAACAGGTTTTGTTCTATGTGATTAAAATGCAAACCACTCATTCTGTGCAATACCTTAAAAGAAAATATTCTTATTAGGCCTATAAAAGAATTTCTTGTTTCTCAGGCAATTTTTCCTCAATATTATGAGGAAAGGAGGCTTTTTTTCTGTTTATTTGCAAAACAGTTCTGAAAATAGCTGGAATCAGAAATGTAACTACTTACAATATTATGTGACAAGCCAATGTTTTCAGCAGTGAAAATTTCCCATACAGTAAAACCTGTCTTGAGAGACCACCTGTCTTGAGAGACATCTACCAGGCACTGATTGGTTTTACTCTATAATGGACTTGAGAGACCACATCTACCAGGCACCAATTGGTTTTACTCAATAATGGACCTGCTATGAGAGACCACCTGTCTTGAGAGACCACTGTGACCTGATACCAACTTGTATTTTTATGCCATAATGGACCTGTCTTGAGAGACTGCCCCCTTTGAAGACTGAAACCATGACAGAAGCTTTTTACCTGTTCTGGAATTGGAAAATCCATTGTGGTCATACTAACATAATTAAAAGTATTAAAAGCTGTTAATTGGGTTCCAATTGCTAACTCATTACAGATTGAGATGTTTTTATGACCTCTGTGAAAAGATTAGGATTATTGCTGAATAAACAATTTCATACATACCTGAAATGTGACAGATAGGAATAAAAATAAATTTGAGTTAAAATCTTTTTGTAACAAATTGAAATGGACTGTTATAAAAATTATAAAAATAAATTAGTGTTGAAAATCTTCAAGGAAGATTTTCAACACTAATTTATTTTTATAATTTTTATAACAGTCCATTTCAATTTGTTACAAAACTTCATAAAAAAGAACTACAAAGTAATTACAAAAATCCATTCTTCTCCATTTCTGAATTTTGTGGTTGGTTATTCACTGACTTGAGAAAACCTGAAACCTGTTATGAGAGACCACCTGTCTTGAGAGACCACTTTTGTGTGGCCCAAAGGCGATCTCTCAAGACAGGTTCTACTGTAATGTAGTTGAAAATTTAACCAACTATATCTTGTCTGACAGAGCTCATTGAGGTCTGTCAAACAAGTTACAGTTGTTTAAATATCTGTCCAATAAATGCAAAATAGAGTTACAGAAGAGATTTCAAGGTGAAAAAAAAGTGATGAGGCTGATTTTCTATGATAAGGGAGGTGACTTTTTTGCATTTCTGGTTTGGTTCCAGTTTTTGTAGCAAACAGGAAAACCGAACATCAAGACCCAGCAAAACACGTCCAAATGGTTTTACTGTGTTTGCGCATAAACTACTCAAACTACCGTATTGAGAGAGAACTGGTCTATGTGCCCTCCTGTCACTTAATCTATCTGGCAAAGGGAAAAATATGACTTGTTTTCATTGTCACATTTTCTCCATTACTGACCAGACGAGTCAAAAAGGGAGAAAATGTGACAATGACAACACAACATCGATCTTCTGTTTCTCAGACCATTATTTGTAAAATTGATTACAGGCGAGAAGTTTTTTATTTTATTTTTTAATTTCTGTAATTATTTCTTTGTCATCAAAAGTTCATGTTCTTGGTTTATGTTTTAGGCCTCATAATCTACAGAATAGCATGGGTTGTGGTATATTTCATCCCTTGAGAGCAAGAAGGCTTTGCAATGCTAAAGCCTTCTTGCACTCAAGGGATAAATTTATAAAATTTTTTAACTTGGGTAAAATATCAGACATAAACCATTTAATATTTAGTTTTTTTAACGATATCATAATTCATTATTTTAAATATCATTTTTTCAAAAAATTTCAACAAGACCATATCATGTCATTGGAATGAGCTCGATGAGCTCGTTCCAACGAGGGGTCACATGATATGGTTTTGTTGAATATTTTTGAAAAGTTAAAAAATTTATAGTAATTTATATATTTTTTATACTTACCAATGACCCAGACTTAGCTGGTGCTAACTCCAACAAAACCAGGGCCAAACACAAATTTTGCCCCCCAATCCCCAAAATTTGCATCCAAAACAAAAAGAAATCATGTCCTAAAGGACCTCCATAGTACGCCTCTACTGCGCATGCGCAGTGACGCAGTCATCCCGAAATTGGCGCCAATTATCATTCTTACTGGCAGTGCCTGGTCAGCACTATGTACTCAGCGGGAAGGCAAGAGTTCCCAACTCCAGGGAGGGCCATCCCCGTCTGGGTCATTGGTAAGTATAAAAAATATATAAATTACTATAAATTTTTTAACATTTTTATACTGTACCAATGACCCAGACTTAGCTGAATAGTAAACAGGCTGGAGGGCCTAGGACATAGAGGAAAATCCAATAAGCTCAACTATATAGTAAAGAGGTAACCCCTTAAGGAGAAAAGGAGTATTAGGCTTTACATGTATCTTTCTTATTTAATATTAAATTAGAAAGATACACTACCCTTAATAATTGAGCACAATAACATTCATGTTCTCTATTAACATCCAGTATAACCCTTATACTAATTATTTTTAAAGCAAGCCAATAAATAAAGTAGTCCAGAGAATTGAGACTCTTTATAATCATTTAAAAGTGTCCGAGTATTGTATATTAAAGCCCGTTTGACACTTGACATATACAAATGCTTCACACCGAGCTACACTTTAAAAATAAGACATGAATGAAATTAAACATTAATATTACACTTTAAAACCATCCCGGAAGCGACTCAGAAATACTGACTTGGAGGAGGCATTCCCTTGCTTTTCACTATAAAGCAGGTGACCTAAGGGAACACCCGCCCCCCCCCCCCCCCCTTCCCCTTGCCCTGGGTCAAATAGCCCAGAGCGAAGAGGGCAGCCGGACGGAGTCACTGCCGGAACAGAAAGCCTGCATAACTATAGTTGCAACTGTTTAGTGGACGACATTCTGAGCAACAGATAACGGACCTAAACAATGCAGGTCTCCAGAAATGGACTCAATATTTCTGAGATAAAAATTCGTAAATGTGGATGGCTGAGACCAATAAGCAGCCTTCATTAAATCTGTAATAGCAACACTATTAGCATAAGCCCAGGAAGTAGAAAGAGCTCTTACTTCATGAGCAGAAATTTTAAGCACAGACTGCTGAGAAGAAGATAAATCTTCATAAGCAGTACGGATAGTTAACTGAATCCATCTAGCAATAGAATGGACTGAAATGTCCTTTCTATTAGGCATCAAAGACAGAAAGAAACGTTTCCGTCCCTTTCTGATAAACTGAGATCTCTGTTTATAGATACGTAGTGCTCTAACAGGACAGAGTAAAGGCCTACGCCCGTCTGAAGACGGAAGAGCCTTAATAACAATAGGTTCCGGATATTTATTAGGAGCCTGATTCTTAGCTAAAAAACCCACATTAGTAGTGAAGGTGATAGTGTTCCCAACACTACGATAATGAGAATCATCCACCGATAGTGCATGAAGCTCACTGACTCTTCTGGCAGAAGAGAAAGCTAAGAGAAAAGCTGTCTTATAAGATAAGAATTTGAAATCTACTGTCCCAAGAGGTTCAAATGGCTTTTCCTTCAATTTAAGGAGAACCCAAGCTAAATTCCACTTAGGAATTAATCTAAGAGTTCTGGGTCTATTTATCGAAAAGTTTCTAACCATTTTCGATAAAGAGACATTAGATCCAATTTGTAAACTATCATGATGTGCATAGGTATCAGATAACATAGATCTATAACCCTTTATAGTAACAGGCTGCAGTTTGATTTCGTCAAACAAGTATACTAGAAAGTTTGCAATGTCTGGTATAGAGGGATCAAATATATCTACAGAATGATCCCTACACCAACGACGAAAAACCTTCCACTTAGCCGCATAGTTTAGCGAAGAGGAGGTCCTCCTACAGTTAGAAATCGCATCCACTGCTCGTCCTGTAAAGTGCTTGCCATGCAAGAAGGACCGCACAACGGAAAAACGTGAAGGTTGAGACCTTGCGGGTTGTGATGGAGTTGGCGCGATTTCCCCTGCGAAAGAAGATCCTCTCGTGGAGGAAGCTTCCGCGGTAGGTCCCACAACAGACACCTGAGTAGATTTATCCACGGTCTCTGTGGCGACAGAGATGCTACCAACAGAATCTTGCATTGAGATTGTTTTATCTTTAGCAATACTTGTTGAATTAACGGCGCTGGAGGATACGCATATCCTATCATTCCGTCCCAAGGGATCGACAGAGCGTCTACTGCAAATGCTCTTGGATCCGGACACGGGGACACATACGTCTGCAACTGATTGTTGAGATGTGTCGCAAATAAGTCTATCATTGGCCGTTCCCATTGGTAGCAAATCTGATTGAATACTTGTTTGTTGAGAGTCCACTCCGACGGCAACAAGCGACCCTTTCGTGAAAGGGAGTCTGCTAGCACATTCAGACGACCCGGTATGTGACGGACCGAAAGAAGAACGTGATGTTCTAACGCAAACAGAAGGATTCTTTCCGTTAGATTGAACAACGGAACTGAATGAGTGCCTCCCTGATTCCGTATATACGCCACTACTGTCGTATTGTCGGATAGGATTTGGACATGAGCATCGTGAATAATGTCCATCCAGTGACGTAACGCAAGCCAAATTGACATCATTTCCTTGATGTTTATGTGCTTGCACAGGAATTGCGGATCCCAAAGACCCTGGCATCTCGAATCCGTTGGGATTAATGATGCACCCCAACCTGTTTGACTGGCATCCGTCATAACGGTAAAACTCGGATCCGGCAACTGCAGCGGAACTCCTTGAGTTAACCACTGAATGTTTGCCCAAGTCTGAATCTCTTGTTTCACTTGATCTGACAAGAGAACGTCTACATCGAGCGAATGAATTTTCACACTCCAATTCTGAGTCAGGAAAATTTGAAGAGGACGTGTGCGTAGCCGCCCCATCGGAATGAGATCCGCGGCGGCTCCGCACAGACCTATCAGTCTCATAAATTCTCTCGCCGTGACTTTGTCTGCGTGCAGACAATAGCGAGCGTAACAACTGACTAATTTCGCTCTGGTTAACGGCAGACGAACGAGATTGTTGTGCGTCTCGAAGCTCATTCCCAATTGAGTGAATGACTTGGACGGCACCAGATCCGACTTCTCCTCGTTTACTATAAAACCGAGACGTCGGAGCAATAGAAGAAGATTCTGAACATCGTTCTGAAGCGTTAACTCGTTGCCATACATCTGAAGAATGTCGTCCAGGTAGGCCGACGTTACCGCAGACGAATGAGCTCGGAAGTAGATCATTACCGAGTTCATTACCCGAGTGAAAGCCCAGGGTGCTAGATTCAATCCGAAGCACATGGCCCGGAACTGATACACCACTCCTAGGACTGCGAAGCGTAGATACTTTCGGAATGTCGGATGTACCATGACGTGAAAGTACGCATCTTTGAGATCTATGCTCGTTGCATAATCGTTCACCCGAATACTCGCTCTGACCGATCGAATCGTCTCCATATAAAACTTCGGAGCGACGATCAGCTTGTTTATCCAGCTCAAATCTATGACTGGACGGAACGAGCCGTCTGGTTTCGGAACCAGAAACAGATGGCTGTAGAATCCCAGAGATTCCTGGTTTTCTACGACCTCTACCGCGTTCTTCATTAAAAGAGACTGCACCTCTGATAACAGAGCGTCTCTTTTCTGTGGATTTGACGGAAGATGAGTCCACTTTGGACTTCGAGTTAATGGAGGCTTTCGTTTGAAGGATATCTTTAGACCTTCCGAAGTCACTCCTCTCACCCAAGGGTCGTCCGTAATCGACGCCCACTCTTGTGAAAAACTCGACAACCTTCCGCCAACCGGAATGCGATAGAGGTTTAAGCCATCACCTCCTGGACCTGCGAGGCCTGCGGTAGGAGAAACCACGTCTTCCACGACCCGCACCTCGCCTCGTCGACCTCGGGGCGTCCGACCGATTGTCCCGGCCTGAAGGACGTCCCGAACGAGAGTCGCTATCCTGACGGTCTCTCGAATAAGACCAAGAGGACGCACCGGAACCTCTATAGGAACCTCTCTTGGGCGCATTAGACCCAGAAGTGCCTGTCTTATTCGTGTCTGCTGTATCAGACTTTTTAGGAGCCGATCTGAACAACAGAGAATCATTAGCTTTCTTTTTAATTTTATCATAAATAGCGGAAAGCTTGCCGTCAAAGAGAAGTTCTCCTGAGACCGAAGCGACTCTAAGAGAGTTCTTCACCTTAGAATCCACTAGTGTGGATGTAGCTAGGGCTGCGTCACGTCTAACCAACTCCAGATTTGCCACTGAAAGGGCGGAGTTACACGTGGAATAAGCTACTGCCCTTGAAAGAAGTCTTAAAGAGGATTGTATATCCTGAAACTCTTCCCTTGAAGGCGCAGTGATAACGCCTTAGTAAGGTGATCTGCGTAAGATAAGGCATCTAAATTGGCTCTGTTAGACGCAATAGCTGTTTCCAACACCGCGGTTGGAATAGAAGCTGACGACGGTAATGATAGCTCTAAGTCTTCCGCCTCGTCGTCCATACGCAGAGGAACTCTCGGTATACCCTGTCCTGCCGTATCGAATTTATTCCTTGCATTAATGAAAGGCAGGTTAAGAGTATTAGCGGACAAGAAACCTGCTTTCCCCGTCCTGGAAGCAAGTTTAAATATAGCGTCGTTCAATAATTCAAATGTTCTTGCAACATTATTGGACTGCGACGGAAACTCGGGAGCGATGTCCCTGAACCGCTCAAAAAATTCAGAGTCCAATGACGCTATAATTCTCTTGTCCGGAAGCGCAGCAGTCTGGCCCGACGGAACAACTTGAGGGAGAAAGTGCCGGATGAAGTCCACGGCAGCTTTATGTTGTTCCGAAAGGGAGAGCTCCAATTCATCCGTATCCCTTTCACCATCCGGTCGGACCTCCCGATGTTCCCGGTCGTCCGCCCCCGATGCTTCGGCGGAGCGTACCGACCCAGCGCCGTCGGATAATTCTCGATCCGACACCGTTTCTGTCGGCTGCTGGGATGCTGCGATAAGCTGTGCTATCTGCACAAGAATGTCCGACGTCGAGACCTGCGGAGGCGCAGTCTTTCGCTGCTTCGCCGAGGGCAGCTCCGCATCAGATGGCTCCCACATACTTTTCCTATGCGAACGTCCGGAGTCCATCGGTCTCGAATCCCTGGCTGCCGGATGGTGTGACCTGGTCGCCGAAGAATCCTTCATCGGCGAAGCTGGTAAAATATCGGAGGTCACGCAGCCAAGGTGCGGTCGTGTGCGCTGACGAGAAGAGGAAACCTTAACAGTCTCTGCGGACTGCTTATACAACGGAGCGTCCCGAGCGACGGACGTATGCTCCGCTAAAGACACATTTTGTACCACAACATCTGGTCCCAGATGTTGTTGTACGAGAGAGGGACCTCTCTCGCTCGCGGCCCGGCTGGACCTGGACGAGCTAGGAACCGGACTAAAAGGCTTCCTCCGTTCTCGTTTACTATCCGCCGTCACTGGGTGTGCATCTATTATGTTTATAGTGCTCGCATCACCCAAAATTTCCTCTTGGACCGCATCGGACGAACCCGGCTGCCGAACCATTCGGTGAATGGACGCTACACCGGGCGAGCTAGCGGACGACATTTGTCTAATCTCCATGAGCATTTTTGCCGCTAGCTCTGAATTCATTTGTGACGATGGACGCACACTTGAAGAAGATAACATGGAAACATCACCCTGTTCTGGTTCCTCTGAAATAGAAACTGAGAGAGTAGAGTGACCTTGTGGAGAAAGAGCCGGCATCGCTCTTTCTCCAGAAACAACATATCGTGACACACGTTTCCAATGTTTCTCATCCCAATGTTCACATATAGGACAGGGATTAATGCGAGAACACTGACTACAATTAATACAATGATCATGAAAGTCAGAGGAAGATTTCTTCCTATTACAATTTGAACAATGTCCCTTCATTGTGAAAGAACAACAATAAGTCCTAGTTACTCGCAAAAACCCCTGACACAAAGATACATAATAACATGATCCATTAATAAATGAAAAAACAATTGCAAAACAAAATAATTTTGAAAAAATATTTTTTCAGAGAAGCCCAAGTTGCTGAAAAGTAACGTTGAGCCCCGATGGCAAAGTGTGGTCAAAAATTTTAAATTTATATAAAATAATTAATGAGACACTTTCGGATAATATAAATGTATCTTATAATGAGATAAACTACCACAAAGGCAAACAGCCCCCCTCAAAAAAGGCTGTTGCCAATGAAAACAAACAGTGTAAACACACTAGAAAACATGACTCCAGGCACTGAAAAAACTGGCCCGGAATCAGTCATCAATTACACTCTATCTGATGCAAAACAGAGACTCCCAGGGGAGAATCTGTAGAACATCAGATGGAAGATGAAGAACACAAACGTTATACACCCATGGGTGAAAACGTAACTATGGGGAAAATAACAGAAAACATTCTGTAACCAAGCAGCTCTCCCAGGAAATTTTAGAAATTCAAAAATATGCCAAAAGCATGGGAGAATTGCCAGGGGGGACTTTAGAAGGCTAGGGGAGAGGAAACACTGAATAAGCAGTGCAACAATTAGCAAGAATGACAACAAGAGGCCCATGCCTCGAAAATAGGCAACTTAACATAATTTCATCAAAAAATTTTAAGTACAGCCCTGATTATTTTTTGCCACTTCTTTTTCCTCTCCTCCTTCTATCCTCCTTAGAATCACATTTTCTCCAAAAATTACGTGTCTGGCATCCTTTAAACTGAGATTTACAAGCACAAAGATCAGTGAGATGTTGACTGATGAAGGGCCAAACAGAGAATGATAATTGGCGCCAATTTCGGGACGACTGCGTCACTGCGCATGCGCAGTAGAGGCGTACTATGGAGGTCCTTTAGGACATGATTTCTTTTTGTTTTGGATGCAAATTTTGGGGATTGGGGGGCAAAATTTGTGTTTGGCCCTGGTTTTGTTGGAGTTAGCACCAGCTAAGTCTGGGTCATTGGTACAGTATAAAAATATAATATTTTTTCAACTGCTGAATTTGCATGTTACGGGGGTGGATGCGGCTGATTCGTTGGATAAAGGATTAAGTTTACATTGGTTATAAAAAGAGTACAAGCGGCAGCCAAAAGGACCAAGCAGGAGGGCCTGAGAAACAGATTTTTTAGGCCTTAAATAAACTTTATTCATTTATTACTCTAATTATTTCTATTATTTGTTGGGTTTTTCTGTCTCCATAGCAACTGATCCCCAAGAACCTCTAAGAATAATCAAAGGGAAGTAAGACTGAACCCAAAGGAGATACTTACAGAGAGGGCTTTTTTGTGGTGAGGGGTGTCATACAAAACTATTGTGTTTTTCCAAGTTAATGTATCCATGTAGCATGCAAGTCAGAAAATAAGCATACTGTCATCTACAAAATGAGGACCCCAGAGGGTGAATTTAGTGATGCTACCCTGCACAGCAGGGTAGCATCACTAAATTTACCCTCTGGGAACCTCAATCTGAATCAGGGTCTCAAAAATAAACAGAAAGAGGTACCCAGAGGATAAATTGGCCCTCTGTGTGGGATAGCATCATCAAATTCACCCTCTGGAGACCTTATTCTGCAAATGTCAGATTGCTTATTTTCAGGCCTGGTAGCATAACTGTGGGGGAAAACTACAAAGGCTGCAGATTAACCCTCTCAACACTGATGTGGAAATAACAAAATTTCAGCTCACACATTCTTCCCCATATTAATTTATTTATTGGTGTTTAGGGTCACATATTTCTGCACAATGGCTAGTCTTGACAGCAACATGGCTATAAAGTCAAGTCCAGCTGATCATTTGTACTTATGTTACCCATTTTAGAGGACTTCACTCCCATGTATTGTTAACTGGGTTTTTTAATTTACCAGTAAAACAGAGCTTGTTTACCACACTGCCTCACTTCATAGGGTTCTCACAGGGAACAAATTTTTCTTGTAATGTAACTTGAAATTTACTTTTTATCATGTTATTTTATATCTTTTTGCTCGAGGAAATTCAACTCAGATTAGTTATTTGATAGAATATTTTCTCAGCTGATGTACAAAACTGTTGTTTGTGGATAATACATTTTTACAAAACTGATGCACGACTAAGTATCAACAGAAACAAAAGAGATATTACATAAAGCCCCACAAAGTAGATCTTCTACTTCTCGGACCTTTTTTGTAAAATTGCATGTGGGCGGGCAATTTTTTATTTTATTTTTAATTTTTGTCATTATTTCTTTGCCATCAAACTTTCATGTTCTTGGTTTGTTTTATGTTTTAGGCCTTATAATCTACAGAATAGCGAGGGTGGCGGTGTATTTTGTCCCTTGAGTACAAGAAGGCTTTTGCACTGCAAAGCCTTGTTGCACTCAAGGGACAAATTTATCAATTTTATTAACTTTGATAAAATATCAGACATAAACCATTTAAGTTTGCATTGGTTATAAAAAGAGAGCATGCGGCAGCCAAAAGGACCGCACAGAAAGGCCTGAGAAACAGATTTTTAAAACTTTTTTTGACCTTAATTGACAGAATATTTGGTTAGCTGATGTATAAAACTGTTGTTTGCATATAATACATTTTTACAAAACTGATGCAAGGCTGAGCATCAACAGCAACAAAAGAGATATTATATAAAAAACTAAGAGTATAACACAGCTTACTTTTTATCCACTAAATTGTAGACCTCTCTGAGAAATGATAATGGAGGGTGATTGGATGAAGTACTCTGTGTATGGAAGTATACAACAACGTAATCTCTGAGGACCACTGGCTCCAAGAGCCGTAACATATACATAACAGCCTGGAAAAATAATGTTTGTTTGTTAATTGGAGTTTAATCCTTAAGGGCCTAATTCTGACTTTAATCACATTTTTCTACAACAAAACAGGTGTCCCAACATGCAGTGTTGGAGTAAGCTTGCATGTTACATTCGAAGTGTCATGGCAGTTGTTTCTAAGCAAGTCTTGGCTGCCTGCATAGGCAGCCAAGACTTGCCAAGAAACAACTGCAAAGTCATAGGATGTGGATGGTCAGTGTGAAGAAAAAATCTATAAAAAATCTCTAGGCCCTTGACCCTTTACCCAACGAATCGCCCACATCCGCCCGCGTAATATGCAAAATCAGCAGCTGAAAAAATATTATTTTTCGAAATATTTCAACAAAACCATATCATGTGACCCCTCTTTGGAACGAGCTCATGGAGCTCATTCCAAAGATGGGTCACATGATACGGTTTTGTTAAAATTTTTTGAAAATATTTTAAAAATTACATTCAAAATAATAAATTTTGAAATCGTCTGCATTGGGTAAAGGGTTAACCTTTGCGACTACGCTACGCACTATTATGTACGAAAATTCCAGTGCACTGCAACTACGGTATGTAATATTATGTACTTTGAGTTCTAAAGATTGCTTTTGATGTTGCCAAAGCCTGATTCTATATGACGTTAAAATGTCACGATAACTGTGGTCGGAGAGGGTTAAGGATTAACAACACTTTCAACAGCCAAGGTCATATCATATCAGACTTTTATGGGCGGAAAAAGACTGAGCACCCGGTGAGAACCACCGATCCATGGTAAGCAACTATCCAACTCTACTACTTACTAATCCAACATGAGTCAACGGAGTCAGCAGTGCTTGAAGGCAAGTGCACGACTGACGTGCAGTTTGCCTTTGTACACATCGCTACTGGGGCAAATGGGATTAACCCTTTACCCAACGCAGACGATATCAAAATTTATTATTTTAAATACCATTTTTTAAAATTTTTCAAAAAATTTCAACAAAACCATATCATGTGACCCCCTCGTTGGAACGAGCTTGACGAGCTCGTTCCAACGAGGGGTCACATGATATGGTTTTGTTGAACTTTTTTGAAAAATTAATATTTTTTCAACTGCTGAATTTGCATATTACGTGGGCAGATGTGGGCGATTCGTTGGGTAAAGGGTTAAATGTCTTGTCCAAGGACAGAGTGCAGATTTATTTATTTATTGGGACTTAACTGGTTGAGAGCTAGATTTATTTTGGGGGTCTGAATTTGTTATTCAAAATTTGTTCTATTATTATTAAGCACTCTCCAGTAATTTGTAATAGAACAAATTTATATAAACAAAATATTCTTTGTGTTTGACTGAATAGGACACCCGAGCAAGAAAAACATTGGCTTTTGCTCTGGTACCCTAATTTTTTTTTTGAAAGCCCTGATAGTGGCTTCTGGCACTCAACCAGCTAACAACACTTTCTACAGTCAGGGTCACCTTGTGTTGGACAGTTTTACAGGTGGAGGAACTCGGAGAGAACCACCGAGCAACTGCCACACTCCCCAACATACATACAAGACAAGTGCACCATCCACATACAGTTAAAACTATAAGTCCTGTCATGAAATGCACACAAATAGCACATTGATATGCACGTTAATGTGTGCGTTATGGCCCAATTAAAGCTATCATATTATGTACATATGGCCTGTGCACAGGCAATGTTTCAGCCAATGGACCTCCGGGTAACCCGGAGGTCCATTGGCAGAAACATTGCATGTGTTTGCTATGAGTAACCAGGAGAACCTGCCGTGCTTTGGATTTCATTCAATATGGCAATTGCGCGCAATTCCATCGCGCAATTAAGCCTAGATAAGCACACTATTCGTGACAGGACTTCTAGTTTTAACTGTATGCTGATTTTGATGCCGATTCTGATGGTTGAAATAGGACCTAGAAGAAAATCTGTTGGTGCCTTTTATACTGCAGAATTTCGGTGATAATTCACCAATTATGAAAGTTTAATACCACATATAAGTTCTCAGAGGATGCATGTTTAGTGCTGGGCAATATCAGCCAAAATAATATATGCATATTTGGGAGTTGGGGTGGAGAAAGATTGTTATAATCGATACAATTACACGATATTGTTCTCTTGTGATGATTGCGTGTTATTCTGGTAAATAGTGTTAATACAGTTTTGTGTAAGAAAACAATACATTTGGCTGTATTCACTAGGAAGATACTGAGCACACATACTTTGTGTCTTAATTGAATAATAACTTTGATGTTAATGTGTGTTGTGAAGTTGTTTGGCGCATTGTTTACAGACACACACACGATGTCAGAATATATTATTTAAAGTTCAGTGGAGAGAAATATCAAGGGAGGTAACTGAATTAAAAAATGAACTTGACACCCTCCAATTAGATTAACGGCAGACGAACGAGATTGTTGTGCGTCTCGAAGCTCATTTCCAGGTGGGTGAATGACTTGGACGGCACCAGTGCAGACTTCTCCTTGTTTACTATGAAACCGAGACGTCGGAGCAATAGAAGCAGATTCTGCACATCGTTCTGAAGCGTTAACTCGTTGCTGTACCTCTGAAGAAAGTCGTCCAGGTAGGCCGACGTTACCGCAGAATGAGCTCGGAAATGAGTCATTACCAAGTTCATTATTCGAGTGAAAGCCCAGGGCGCTAGATTCAGACCGAAACACATTGCTCAGAACTGATACACAACTCCTAGGACAGCGAAGTGAAGATACTTTCTGAACGCCGGATGTACCATGACGTGAAAGTACACATCCTTGAGATCTATGCTCGTAGCATAGTCATTCACCTGAGTGCTCACTCTGACCGATCAGATGGTCTCCATATAGAATTTTGGAGCCACGATCAGCTTGTTTATCCAGCTCAGATCTATGACTGGACGGAACGAGCCGTCTGGTTTTGGAACCAGAAAAAGATGGCTGTAGAAACCTGGAGATTCCTAGTTTTCTACGACCTCTATCGCATTCTTCTCCAGAAGAGACTGGACTTCTGATACAAGTGAGCCTCTCTTCTGCAGATTTGACAGAAACTGAGTCCATCTTGGACTTCGAGTTAACGGAGGTTTTCCTTTGAAGGACAGTTTTAGCCCTTCCGAAATCACCCCTCGAACCCAAGGGTCGTTCCGTAATCGACTCTCAATTGGTTGAGAAACTTGACAGTCTTCCGCCCACTGGAACACGATAGAGGTTTATACATCACCTCCTGGACCTGTGAGGCTTGCGGAAGGAGAAACCATGTCCTCCACAGCCCGCACCTCGCCCCGCTGACCTAGGGGCGTCTGACTGGTTGTCTCGGCCAGTATTACGGCCCCTACCTGAGTCTCTGCCTTGACGGTCTCTGGAGTAAGACCTAGAGGATGCATAGGAACCTCTATAGGAACTTCCCTTGGACGTACTCACCCCAGAAGTGCCTGTCCTACTCTTCTCCGCTGAATCCGACTTTTTGGAAGCGGATTTGAATAGCAGAGAGTCTGAAACTTTCTTAGTAAACTGATCCTAGATTGAGGAAATCTTGCCGTCAAAGAGATGCTGTCCGGAGACGGGAACGACTCTGAGAGAGTTTTTCACCTTACTATCCACGCGTGTGGATGTAGCCAGGGCAGCGTCACGTCTAACCAACTCCAGATTTGCCACTGAAAGAGCGAAGTTATATGTGGAGAATGCTATGGCCCTCGAAAGAACTCTTAAGGAGGTTTGTACATCCTGGAAATCTTTTCCTTCGAGGCGTAATGATAACGTTCTGCATCTAAGCTAGCCCTGTTAGACGATATTGTCGTTTCCAACGTCATGGTTGGAATTGACATAGACGATGGTATAGACAATTCTAGGTCTTCGGCCTGGTCGTCTAGACGCAGAGGAACTCTTGGAATGCCCTGTCCTGTCGTTTCGAATTTATTCCTTGAATTGATGAAAGGCAGATGTAGAGCATTTGCCGATAAGAATCCGGACCTGCCCATTTGGTAGCAAGTTTATATATAGCGTCATTCAATAGTTCAAATGTCCGTGTGACATTTCTGGACTGTGTCGGAAACTCAGGGACGATGTCCCTAAACTGATTAAAGAATTCTGTGTCCAGCGGCGTTATCAGTCTCTTATCCGGCAACGCAGCATTTTGGTCCGGAGGAACAATGTCAGGAAGATAATGCCGGATGAACTCTATGGCAATTGTATGTTGTGCCGAAAGGGAAAATTCCAACTCCTCCGTATCCCTTTCGCCATCCTGTCGGACCACTTGTAATTCATGGTCGTCCGTGCCTGATCCTGCAGTGGAACGTACCAACCCAGCTTCCCGATCCGACAGAGTTTCTGTCGGATGCTGGGATGCTGCTATAATTTGTGCTATCTGCGATAGCTAGTCCGTCACGGAGGCCTGTGAAGACGCAGTCTTACGTAATTAGCCGCTGGAAGCTCCAGGGACGTTCATTTCTGCATTTGAATATCTGTGGTCACATAGCCAAGGTGTGGTCGTGTGTGCAGACATGAGAATGAGGAAGGCAATAGACCAGCCGCATTGGAAAGTCTATGCGACAGAACATCCTGAGCAGGAGGAGTGGACGTATGCTCCGACTAACGAACGAACATACAACAACATCACGGCCCAGATGTTGTTGTAAGAGAGAGGGGGCCTCTCTCGTTCGCGGTCCGGATGGACCAGGATGAGCTGGGTACCGGACTGACGGGCTTCCTCCCTACTATCCTCGGATCCGTCGTTGCTGGGTGTGCACGTTCGATGTTTATAGTGCTCACATCACCCAAACTGCTTCCCTGGACCGCAACGGACAAACCCGGCTGCCGAGCCATTCAATGAATGGTCGCTACACCGGGCAGACTAGCGGAAATCAACGCCTTCAATCCTACTATGGACCTCTTCGGCAATTGTCGTATTTCCATGAGCACTTAGCTGCTAGCTCTAATACTGCAACGACGGAGACACACTTGTTGACGACATCACGGAAACATCACCCTGTTCTTGTTCTTCTGAAAAAGAGACTGATAGACTAGAGTGACCTTGCGGAGAGAGGACCGGCATGGACCCCTCACCACTAACAACATACCGTGACACACGTCTCCAACATTGTCACTCCAATTAGCACTCACTGAGCAAGATTTAGTGCAAGTACAAAGACTACAAGAAACACAATTAACATGATAATCAGAGGAAGATTTCCTCGCATTACAATTTGTACAATATTCTTTCATCATGAAAAAATATAAACAGTCATAGTACTTTCACTAACCCTTGAAACAAAGATACATAATAATAATATAATCCAAAAAATTTTCAGAAGAGCCCAAGTTCCCAATGGGAACAATGAGCCCAAATGGATCCCCAAAAAGCCTAAGTGTGGACAAAATTTTTAAAACAATTTTTAAAAAGTAATGTAACACTTACAGACAATATTAATGTATCTGGCTATGAGCAGAACTAAACAGAAGACAAGTAATCACTATCAGAAGTAACCGTTGTCAACGTAAACAAAATGTACAAAAAACCGGAAACATGACTCCAGGCACTGAAAACATGGCCCAAAATCAGTAACCAATTTAGACACTATCCGATGTAAAACAGAGACTTCCAAAGAAGAAACTGCAGTACATCGGATGGTAGATGCAGATCACATCACCTAAACACCCAGGGGTGAGGATGTAAACATGGGGAAAAACAGAAAATACATTCTGTCAAGCCAAAACTCCCAAGAAATTTTAGTAAAAAAATCTACAAAAATTATGCCAAAAGCATGGGAGAATAGCAAGGGGGGATTACAGGAAAGAGAGAGAGGAAACACTGAACAATGGTAAATTCATAGTCAGAATGACAACATCAGGGCCATGCCTCGAAAATAGGCAACATGAAATAATTTCATATAAAAGTTAAAAAATTTATAGTAATTTATATATTTTTTATACTTACCAATGACCCAGACTTAGCTGGTGCTAACTCTAACAAAACCAGGGCCAAACACAAATTTTGCCCCCCAATCCCCAAAATTTGCATCCAAAACAAAAAGAAATCATGTCCTAAAGGACCTCCATACTATGCCCCCACTGCACATGTGCAGTGTGACGAACGTCCCGAAATTGGCGCCAATTATCATTCTTACTGGCAGTGCCTGGTCAGCGCTATGTACTCAGCGGGGAGGCAAGAGTTCCCAACTCCAGGGAGGGCCATCCCCGTCTGGGTCATTGGTAAGTATAAAAAATATATAAATTACTATAAATCTTTTAACATTTTTATACTGTACCAATGACCCAGACTTAGCTGAATAGTAAACAGGCTGGAGGGCCTAGGACATAGAGGAAAATCCAATAAGCTCAACTATATAGTAAAGAGGTAACCCCTTAAGGAGAAAAGGAGTATTAGGCTTTACATGTATCTTTCTTATTTAATATTAAATTAGAAAGATACACTACCCTTAATAATTGAGCACAATAACATTCATGTTCTCTATTAACATCCAGTATAACCCTTATACTAATTATTTTTAAAGTAAGCCAATAAATAAAGTAGTCCAGAGAATTGAGACTCTTTATAGTCATTTAAAAGTGTCCGAGTATTGTATATTAAAGCCCGTTTGACACTTGACATATACAAATGCTTCACACCGAGCTACACTTTAAAAATAAGACATGAATGAATTTTAACATTAATATTACACTTTAAAACCATCCCGGAAGCGACTCAGAAATACTGACTTGGAGGAGGCATTCCCTTGCTTTTCACTATAAAGCAGGTGACCTAAGGGAACACCCGCCCCCCCCCCCCCCCCCCTTCCCCTTGCCCTGGGTCAAATAGCCCAGAGCGAAGAGGGCAGCCAGACGGAGTCACTGCCGGAACAGAAAGCCTGCATAACTATAGTTGCAACTGTTTAGTGGACGACATTCTGAGCAACAGATAACGGACCTAAACAATGCAGGTCTCCAGAAATGGACTCAATATTTCTGAGATAAAAATTCGTAAATGTGGATGGCTGAGACCAATAAGCCGCCTTCATTAAATCTGTAATAGCAACACTATTAGCATAAGCCCAGGAAGTAGAAAGAGCTCTTACTTCATGAGCGGAAATCTTAAGCACAGACTGCTGAGAAGAAGATAAACTCTCATAAGCAGTACGGATAGTTAATTGAATCCATCTAGCAATAGAATGGACCGAAATGTCCTTTCTATTAGGCATCAAAGACAGAAAGAAACGTTTCCGTCCCTTTCTGATAAACTGAGATCTCTGTTTATAGATACGTAACGCTCTAACAGGACAGAGTAAAGGCCTACGCCCGTCTGAAGACGGAAGAGCCTTAATAACAATAGGTTCCGGATATTTATTAGGAGCCTGATTCTTAGCTAAAAAACCCACATTAGTAGTGAAGGTGATAGTGTTCCCGACAATACGATAGTGAGAATCATCCACCGACAGTGCATGAAGCTCACTGACTCTTCTAGCAGAAGAGAAAGCTAAGAGAAAAGCTGTCTTATAAGATAAGAATTTGAAATCTACTGTCCCAAGAGGTTCAAATGGCTTTTCCTTCAATTTAAGAAGAACCCAAGCTAAATTCCATTTAGGAATTAATCTAAGAGTTCTGGGTCTATTTATCGAAAAGTTTCTAACCAACTTAGATAAAGAGACATTAGATCCAATTTGTAAACTATCATGATGTGCATAGGTATCAGATAACATAGACCTATAACCCTTTATAGTAACAGGCTGCAGTTTGATTTCGTCAAACAAGTATACTAGAAAGTTTGCAATGTCTGGTATAGAGGGATCGAATATATCTACAGAATGATCCCTACACCAACGACGAAAAACCTTCCACTTAGCCGCATAGTTTAGCGAAGAGGAGGTCCTCCTACAGTTAGAAATCGCGTCCACTGCTCGTCCTGTAAAGTGCTTGCCATGCAAGAAGGACGGCACAACGGAAAAACGTGAAGGTTGAGACCTTGCGGGTTGTGATGGAGTTGGCGCGATTTCTCCTGCGAAAGAAGATCCTCCCATGGAGGAAGCTTTCACGGTAGGTCCCACAACAGACACCTGAGTAGATTTATCCACGGTCTCTGTGGCGACAGAGATGCTACCAACAGAATCTTGCATTGAGATTGTTTTATCTTTAGCAATACTTGTTGAATTAACGGCACTGGAGGATACGCATATCCTATCATTCCGTCCCAAGGGATCGACAGAGCGTCTACTGCAAATGCTCTTGGATCCGGACACGGAGACACATACGTCTGCAACTGATTGTTGAGATGTGTCGCAAATAAGTCTATCATTGGCCGTTCCCATTGGTAGCAAATCTGATTGAATACTTGTTTGTTGAGAGTCCATTCCGACGGCAACAAGCGACCCTTTCGTGAAAGGGAGTCTGCTAGCACATTCAGACGACCCGGTATGTGACGGACCAAAAGAAGAACGTGATGTTCTAGCGCAAACACAAGGATTCTTTCCGTTAGATTGAACAACGGAACTGAATGAGTGCCTCCCTGATTCCGTATATACACCACTACTGTCGTATTGTCGGATAGGATTTGGACATGAGCATTGTGAATAATGTCCATCCAGTGACGTAACGCAAGCCAAATTGACATCATTTCCTTGATGTTTATGTGCTTGCACCGGAATTGCGGATCCCAAAGACCCTGGCATCTCGAATCCATTGGGATTAATGATGCACCCCAACCTGTTTGACTGGCATCCGTCATAATGGTAAAACTCGGATCCGGCAACTGCAGCGGAACTCCCTGAGTTAACCACTGAATGTTTGCCCAAGTCTGAATCTCTTGTTTCACTTGATCTGACAAGAGAACGTCTATGTCGAGCGAATGAATTTTCACACTCCAATTCTGAGTCAAGAAAATTTGAAGAGGACGTGTGCGTAACCGCCCCATCGGAATGAGATCTGCAGCGGCTCCGCACAGACCTATCAGTCTCATAAATTCTCTCGCTGTGACTTTGTCTGCATGCAGACAATAGCGAGCGTAACAACTGACTAATTTCGCTCTGGTTAACGGCAGACGAACGAGATTGTTGTGCGTCTCGAAGCTCATTCCCAGATGAGTGAATGACTTGGACGGCACCAGATCCGACTTCTCCTCGTTTACTATAAATCCGAGACGTCGGAGCAATAGAAGAAGATTCTGAACATCGTTCTGAAGCGTTAACTCGTTGCCGTACCTCTGAAGAATGTCGTCCAGGTAGGCCGACGTTACCGCAGACGAATGAGCTCGGAAATAGATCATTACCGAGTTCATTACCCGAGTGAAAGCCCAGGGTGCTAGATTCAATCCGAAGCACATCGCCCGGAATTGATACACCACTCCTAGGACTGCGAAGCGTAGATACTTTCGGAATGTCGGATGTACCATGACGTGAAAGTACGCATCTTTGAGATCTATGCTTGTTGCATAATCGTTCACCTGAATACTCGCTCTGACCGATCGAATCGTCTCCATATAAAATTTCGGAGCGACGATCAGCTTGTTTATCCAGCTCAAATCTATGACTGGACAGAACGAGCCGTCTGGTTTCGGAACCAGAAACAGATGGCTGTAGAATCCCGGAGTTTCCTGGTTTTCTACGACCTCTACCACGTTCTTCATTAAAAGAGACTGCACCTCTGATAACAGAGCGTCTCTTTTCTGCGGATTTGACGGAAGATGAGTCCCCTTTGGACTTCGAGTTAGTGGAGGCTTTCGTGTGAAGGATATCTTTAGACCTTCCGAAGTCACTCCTCTCACCCAAGGGTCGTCCGTAATCGACGCCCATTCTTGTGAAAAGCTTGACAACCTTCCGCCAACCGGTAGGCGATAGAGGTTTAAGCCATCACCTCCTGGACCTGCGAGGCCTGCGGTAGGAGAAACCACGTCCTCCACGACCCGCACCTCGCCCCGTCGACCTCGGGGCGTCCGACCGATTGTCCCGGCCCGAAGGACGTCCCGAACGAGAGTCGCTACCCTGACGGTCTCTCGAATAAGACCAAGAGGACGCACCGGAACCTCTATAGGAACCTCTCTTGGGCGCATTAGACCCAGAAGTGCCTGTCTTATTCTTGTCTGCTGTATCCGGCTTCTTAGAAGCAGATTTGAACAACAGAGAATCCGAAGCTTTCTTTGTAATTTTATCATAAATAGCAGAAAGCTTGCCGTCAAAGAGAAGTTCTCCGGGGACCGAAGCGACTCTAAGAGAGTTCTTCACCTTAGTATCCACGAGTGTGGATGTAGCTAGGGCTGCGTCACGTCTAACCAACTCCAGATTTGCCACTGAAAGGGCTGAGTTACACGTGGAATAAGCTACTGCCATTGAAAGAAGTCTTAAAGAGGATTGTATATCCTGAAACTCTTTCCCTTGAAGGCGCAGTGATAACGCCTTAGTAAGGTGATCTGCGTAAGATAAGGCATCTAAATTGGATCTGTTAGACGCAATAGCTGTTTCCAACACCGCGGTTGGAATAGAAGCCGACGACGGTAATGATAGCTCTAAGTCTTCCGCCTCGTCGTCCATACGCAGAGGAACTCTCGGGATACCCTGTCCTGCCGTATCGAATTTATTCCTTGCATTAATGAAAGGCAGGTTGAGAGTATTAGCGGACAAGCAACCTGCTTTCCCCGTCTTGGAAACAAGTTTAAATATAGCGTCGTTCAATAATTCAAATGTTCTTGCAACATTATTGGACTGCGACGGAAACTCGGGAGCGATGTCCCTGAACCGCTCAAAAAATTCAGAGTCCAATGACGCTATAATCCTCTTGTCCGGAACCGAAGCAGTCTGGCCCGACGGAACAACTTGAGGGAGAAAGTGCCAGATGGAGTCCACGGCAGCTTTATGTTGTTCCGAAAGGGATAGCTCCAAATCATCCGTATCCCTTTCACCATCCGGTCGGACCTCATGATGTTCCCGGTCGTCCGCCCCCGATGCTTCGGCGGAGCGTACCGACCCAGTGCCGTCGGATAATTCTCGATCCGACACCGTTTCTGTCGGCTGCTGGGATGCTGCGATAAGCTGTGCTATCTGCACAAGAATGTCCGGCGTCGAGACCTGCGGAGGCGCAGTCTTTCGCTGCTTCGCCGAGGGCAGCTCCGCATCAAATGGCTCCCGCATACTTTTTCTATGCGAACGACCAGAGTCCATCGGTCTCGAATCCCTGGCTGCCGGATGGTGTGACCTGGTCGCCAAAGAATCCTTGATCGGCGAAGCTGGCAATATATCGGCGGTCACGCAGCCAATGTGCGGTCGTGTGCGCTGACGAGAAGAGGAAGCCTTAGCAGTCCCCGCGGACTGCCTATACAATGGAGCGTCCCGAGCGACGGACGTATGCTCCGCTTGCGACACATTTTGTACCACAACATCTGGTCCCAGATGTTGTTGTACGAGAGAGGGGCGTCTCTCGCTCGTGGCCCGGCTGGACCTGGACGAGCTAGGAACCGGACTCAAAGGCTTCCTCCGTTCTCGCTTACTATCCGTCGTCACTGGGTGTGCACCTAGTATGTTTATAGTGCTCGCATCACCCAAAATTTCCTCCTGGACTGCATCGGATGAACCCGGCTGCCGAACCATTCGGTGAATGGACGCTACACCGGGCGAGCTAGTGGACGACATTTGTCTAATCTCCATGAGCACTTTTGCCGCTAGCTCTGAATTCATTTGTGACGACGGACGAACACTTGTAGAAGATAACATGGAAACATCACCCTGTTCTTGTTCCTCTGAAATAGAAACAGAGAAAGTAGAGTGACCTTGCAGAGAAAGAGCCGGCATAGCCCTTTCTCCAGAAACAACATACCGTGACACACGTTTCCAATGTTTATCATCCAATATTGACAAATAGGACAGGGATTAGTGCGAGAACACTGACTACAATTAATACAATGATCATGAAAGTCAGAGGAAGATTTCTTCCCATTACAATTTGAACAAACTCCTTTCATTGTGAAAAGTCAACAACAAGTCCTAGTTACTCGCACAAACCCCTGACACAAAGATACATAATAACATGATCCATTAATAAATGAAAAAACAATTGCAAATCAAAATAATTTTGAAAAAATATTTTTTCAGCGAAGCCCAAGTTGCTGAAAAGTAACGTTCAGCCCCGATGGATCCGATGGCAAAGTGTGGTCAAAAATTTTAAATTTATATTAAATAATTAATGAGACACTTACGGATAATATAAATGTATCTTATAGTGAGATAAACTACAGCAAAGGCAAACAGCCCCCCTCAAAAAAGGCTGTTGCCAATGTAAACAAACAGTGTAAAACACCAGAAAACATGACTCCAGGCACTGACAAAACTGGCCCGGAATCAGTTATCAAAATTACACTCTATATGATGCAAAACAGAGACTCCCAGGGGAGAATCTGCAGAACATCAGATGGAAGATGCAGAACACAACGTTTATACACCCATGGGTGAAAACGTAACTATGGGGAAAATAACAGAAAACATTCTGTATCCAAGCAACTCTCCCAGGAAAATTTTAGAAACGAACTTTCTCAAAAATATGCCAAAAGCATGGGAGAATTGCAAGGGGGGACTTTAGAAGGCTAGGGGAGAGGAAACACTGAATAAGCAGTGCAACATTTAGCAAGAATGACAACAAGAGGCCCATGCCTCGAAAATAGGCAACTTAACATAATTTCATCAAAAATTTTTAAGTACAGCCCTGATTATTTTTTGTCACTTCTTTTTCCTCTCCTCCTTCTATCCTCCTTAGAATCACATTTTCTACAAAAATTACGTGTCTGGCATTCTTTAAACTGAGATTTACAAGCACAAAGATCAGTGAGATGTTGACTGATGAAGGGCCAAACAGAGATTGATAATTGGCGCCAATTTCGGGACGTTCGTCACACTGCGCATGCGCAGTGGGGGCGTAGTATGGAGGTCCTTTAGGACATGATTTCTTTTTGTTTTGGATGCAAATTTTGGGGATTGGGGGGCAAAATTTGTGTTTGGACCTGGTTTTGTTAGAGTTAGCACCAGCTAAGTCTGGGTCATTGGTACAGTATAAAAATACCCGTATTATATGTGATGTATCCCATGGTACTAAACATTCATCCAAAAAATTATTCAAATCAGCGCTTTCATATGGAAGTTCTGCACAAAAATCTGATTTCACCAAAGTCTGTACAAAATGGCTGCCAGCGGCCAACTTGAATTTTGGATTGGACCCAAAAACACTCGTTCTCGTCCCACGGTCATAACAAAGGTACCCAAGAAGTTTTGTAAAGATCGGTTCATAAATACGGCCTCTAGCCCGAGCTGTATTGAATTGTTGACGGACAGACGGACAACTGGCCATGGCATAAGCTCAAATTTGGCTTCGCCAAAGTTGAGCTAAAAACTGAGCTCCATAAAACAAGATACAACAGATTAAATGCCATTATGGGATTATTGAGGCAAAAGATGTCTATGAATGTGAGAAATTCAGTAGATGTCGGGAGTAATTCCTTGACAGATTACAAGATTTTTTTATTCAGTGAACAGGAGTATACTTTATAATCTATATGCAATTAATAGATTAAATTTGTACTGAAGGTATAGAAAATGGTTTGGTGCTTGTAAGTGATATACAATTAACAGGGATATTCAATTAAAAGACATACAATTAAGAGGGCCCCACTGTATTAAATAGATGTGTTAGTTCCTATCAAATCTGTTAAAACATAAATAAGGCCTAAGAAATTTTAGAATCTGTTTCTCAGGCCCTCCCACAGTCATTTTGGCTGCGACTTGCTCCCTTGCATAATCAATGCAAACTTAAAAAAATAAAAATTAAATGGTTTATTATCTGATATTTTACCCAAGTTAATAAAATTGATAAATTTAACCCTTGAGTGCAACAAGGCTTTGCAATGCTTTAGCATTGCAAAGCCTTCTTGCACCCAAGGGATGAAATGCATCACCACCCAAACTATTCTGTACATTTTGAGACCTAAAACATAAAACAAACCAAGAATATGAACTTGTGATGGCAAAAAAATAATTCCAAAAATAAAAAAAAAAATTTAAAAAAATAAAATAAACTAGAGGTACTGTGAGCAAGCTCACAAAATGATACCCCCCACGCCTCAGTTGTAGCCTTTTTGGTACATTAATGTATAAGTTAGATTATCTCCCCTTGGAAATGTCAGAACGGAATTATATGGCTTCATGCGCATCTTCGTATGAAGTTCTTCCATTATGTAAAGTTTCATGAACATTCATTGAACGGTTCAGGAGGAGTTGCACTTACGAGGACACAACCATATGATGTAGCAATTGAAATGTATAAGTTAGATTATCTCCCCTTGGAAATGTCAGAATGGAATTATATTGCTTCATACACATCTTCATATGGAGTTCTTCCATTGTGTAAAGTTTCATGAAAATTCTTCAAACGGTTTAGGAGGAGTTGCGCTTATAAGGATGGACAGACAGACAGATGGACAGACAGACGGATGGACAGGGTGATTCTTATATACCTCCCCAAACTTTGTTTCCAGGGGGTATAAAAACCGCCCACCGGATACAATTTTACAAAAAATGTCCTGAGAAACAGAAGATCTACTTTGTCTTGACTAAAGAATATATAACTTTTTTTATATTTATTTAATTATTTGGGTTAAATGACACTTTTGACATCCAGGGTCACCTCGTGTCAGAGTTTTATGGGTGGAGGAAGACGGTGTACCCTGTGAGAAACACCGAGCAGTGATGAGTAATGCCAGACTCTCCAACGTACTAATACTGCACAAGCCACGTTAGCATTGGTTCAAAACAAGTGCACCACTGACATGCAGTATGACTTAGTACACGACACCACCATGCCCCAATGTGGGCAATTGGGATTAAGTGCCTTGCCCGTCATGGGGATCAATCTGTGGACCTTTCAGTTTGAAGTCCAATGCCGTAACCAGTGAGCAACTCCACTTCCTAGCATACAAGTTGAATGAACAGTAAGATCAGGCCTGGCATTCTTAAAAATGCAGGAGGGCTAAAAATCGCTTTCCTCACATAGCCTAGGGGAGCAATTAGCTCTCCCCAAGCCTACAAAAGCTAAAAGTGGCAAAATGAAGGTGTACTATTAATGAATTCTGCCTAGTGGGTTTTGTACAGTTTATTTGGTGCTGCTAACAAGGTAGTCTCTGTGAGACGGCTACACTGCCCCTCCCACACCTCCGGGCCTTGGTAAGGCCCGGAGGTGTGGGAGGGGCAGTGTGGCCATCTTGCAGAGACCACTAACATAGCAGAGATCTGAAAACCTGTGGGTTTTAGGGACAGGCTGTTGTGGTAATTATTATTTTCTAATGCTAGAAGGGCTACTTTTCGCTCTCCTCAATTTTTTTATGGTGAGCAGTAGGCGAGCAAATAAATCGCTCTCCTGAAAATGTAAGGCCTGTAAGAAGGTCAGAATTTAAATCAAAATGTTGTAATACCTTTTCAAGATTTATCACAGATGCTGCAAAGTTTTTGCCAACAAAGACAATTACTGGCCTTCCATGTCTATCTACCCCAGATCTGTAAAGACACCGGAGAGATGCTATCTCACTAAGGTCTTCTGTCATTGACCTCTTCACCAGTCTGTCATACCTGTAAGAAAAATACGAAAAACTTCCATTTTATGTCGCCAAGTAAAAGAGTAATGATAAAACGGTGACCCATTTTTCAGGGAATATTTTAATTATCGAAACCTGCATAGCAATTGCAATACATATTGAAACAGTGTATAGCATTTAACCCTTTACCCAACGCAGACGATATCAAAATTTATTATTTTTCAAAAAATTTCAACAAAACCATATCATGTGACCCCTCGGAACGAGCTTGTTCCAACGAGGGGTCACATGATATGGTTTTGTTGAAATTTTTTGAGAAATACAACTGCTGAATTTGCATATAACGCGGGCGGATGTGGGCAATTCATTAGGTAAAAGGTTAATTAAAATTACATAGCAGTTTTAAATCTTATTTTTCAAATAAAAACTTGTGTGAGAAATAATTGGTTATGGGTTAAATTAATTATGGTGGTCTGAATATGTTCATTAATATTTGTTTTACAAAGGCAATCTTCAATAATTTGTGATAAAACAAATTATATAAACAAAATATTATTTGCATCTGACTGAATATGAAACATAAGCTATGAAAATGTTGGCTTTTGCTCTGGTACCCTCCTTTTTTGAAAGCCCTGATAGTGGCTTCTAGAACTCAATCAGTTAAATTTGGTGCTGGTCAAAACTTGTGTGTGAGTTGGGTAGCACAAGTGCACATTATTTTTGTTGGGGAATGTTTTGACCAATGTTGGTGGGGGGAGGTGCGACAAATGGCAGCAACCTTTTAACTGAATAGCCACTATGCCAATAAAAAGAATTTAATCAATATTCAATCAACCAACATAAGTTATATTCCAGTATTCTGTTGTTAAATTAAACTGAATATCTTTTCTTTTATATCTTGTCTGACAGAGCTCATGGATGGATATTATACATTACAGGACATTTAGATGTCAGATACAGGGATCAAAATAAGCGAAATATCGAACCAACTTTAGTGATTATTTCTTCCAGCAGTTCCCTTGTGCGGTTAGCTGTAACAGGGAGTGGTAATAATAGTAATAACATGATTGTTGTCAGGCATCATGATACATTAGCGGCCCTGCAGCAATGATGAACAGCCCTTGTGCTTATTAACGGCCCTCGACTTCGTCTCAGGCCTTTATTTAATAAACCTTCTAGCTGTTCATTTGTCTTGGGCCTTTAATAAACCTTCAGGCTGTTCATCATTGCTCCAGGGCCGCTAATGAACCATAATGCCTTCCCAAATCATGTTATTGTTATATTATTTACTTTTGACTGAATACGAAACATAGACAAGGAAAATGTTGGCTTTTGTACGTGTACTGGTAACCTTATTGTTTCAAAGGCCCGAATGTGGCTTCTAGCCAGGGCTCAAAATAAGTGGTGTCGCGTCGTTTTTTGCTATGCAAAACTTGCAAAAAGCTACACAATGTTCAATTATGTATAGCATTTTGCGATACAAGATAATCAACTGCAGCCTATTAGGCTGCAGTTGATTATCTTGTATTGCAAAATGTAAATGAAAATTTGCAAACAAATTTGAAAACTAGTTCACTGATGCTTTACTTCTGATTGGGGAACATTCCAGGCATAACTCAGATTAACTCTCCATCAAGCATCATTAGCAACTTCATAGGTAAGATGAATTCTATTGGTTTAAATTCTTCCTCTTTTTACAACATTTTGCATAAAATGTCCATTAAAAATAACTTCAAGCCCATCGAATTAAAAATCCCAACTTCCATTTTGAGAACTCTATTAAACAACCAAGACGCCAATTGAAAATATCCAAGTCCATGCAACCCTTAAAGGCAGTTCAGTTAAAAAAAAAACATGGTAAATGTTTCATGTGTTGCAGATCATTTGGAAATGCCCAGAAATGGATGGAAACTATTCTATCTACTAAGAATAATTCAATACAAAACAGCATGACATAACTCTGGTATACAAAAATAGCTATGTAATTTTTACAAAATGCTATTCATTTTTTGGAAATGTGTAGCATTTTGCTATGCAAAGAAAAAAAGTTATTTTGAGCACTATTTATTGTGTTTATTGGTGTTTAAGGTCACATACTTATGCACAATGGCTAATAGTGACCGTGACAGTTTTACGGGTGGAGGAAGCTGGAGTACCCGGAGAGAACCACCGAGCAACGACGAGCAGCTGTCAGCTCTTCAACATCGTAACTCTGAACTCTGCACCGCAGCACAGACAGGGTTAGATTGGTTGAAGACATGCGCACCATCGACGTGCAGTACGCCTCAGTACACAGCGTCATCGTGCCCACATGTAGGCAATTGGGGTGAAGTGTCTTGCCCAAGGACACAACGCAGTTGCCGCAGGTGGGATTCGAACCGAGGACCTCTCGGCTTGCAGCCTGCACCTCTACCAACTGAGCCAAATTTTTATTTTTTTTTTGAGCACTGGTCAGATACAGTGTCACAAGAAGCAAAGTGAGAACAATATTAGCCAAAACTTTAGCCAGGCCTAATATTGTTCAGAAAGTGGCCTAAAAGACCTGAAGAATTTTACTTATTTGTTATTCCCTTATAATAAGGTAACAGTTTGACTTAGCAATGGTGTCTAGTGAAGACTTCACAGGAAACTACTGCCAAGATACTCTAACTTCTATAATAAGGTAACAGTTTGACTTAGCAATGGTGTCTAGTGAAGACTTCATGGGAAACTACTGCCAAGATACTCTAACTTCTATAATAAGGTAACAGTTTGACTTAGCAATGGTGTCTAGTGAAAACTTCACAGGAAACTACTGCCAAGATACTCTAACTTCTATAATAAGGTAACAGTTTGACTTAGCAATGGTGTCTAGTGAAAACTTCACAGGAAACTACTGCCAAGATACTCTAACTTCTATAATAAGGTAACAGTTTGACTTAGCAATGGTGTCTAGTGAAGACTTCATGGGAAACTACTGCCAAGATACTCTAACTTCTATAATAAGGTAACAGTTTGACTTAGCAATGGTGTCTAGTGAAGACTTCATGGGAAACTACTGCCAAGATACTCTAACTTCTATAATAAGGTAACAGTTTGACTTAGCAATGGTGTCTAGTGAAGACTTCATGGGAAACTACTGCCAAGATACTCTAACTTCTATAATAAGGTAACAGTTTGACTTAGCAATGGTGTCTAGTGAAGACTTCACGGGAAACTACTGCCAAGATACTCTAACTTCTATAATAAGGTAACAGTTTGACTTAGCAATGGTGTCTAGTGAAGACTTCACAGGAAACTACTGCCAAGATACTCTAACTTCTATAATAAGGTAACAGTTTGACTTAGCAATGGTGTCTAGTGAAGACTTCACGGGAAACTACTGCCAAGATACTCTAACTTCTATAATAAGGTAACAGTTTGACTTAGCAATGGTGTCTAGTGAAAACTTCACAGGAAACTACTGCCAAGATACTCTAACTTCTATAATAAGGTAATAGTTTGACTTAGCAATGGTGTCTAGTGAAAACTTCACAGGAAACTACTGCCAAGATACTCTAACTTCTATAATAAGGTAACAGTTTGACTTAGCAATGGTGTCTAGTGAAGACTTCATGGGAAACTACTGCCAAGATACTCTAACTTCTATAATAAGGTAACAGTTTCACTTAGCAATGGTGTCTAGTGAAGACTTCATGGGAAACTACTGCCAAGATACTCTAACTTCTATAATAAGGTAACAGTTTGACTTAGCAATGGTGTCTAGTGAAGACTTCATGGGAAACTACTGCCAAGATACTCTAACTTCTATAATAAGGTAACAGTTTGACTTAGCAATGGGGTCTAGTGAAAACTTCACAGGAAACTACTGCCAAGATACTCTAACTTCTATAATAAGGTAACAGTTTGACTTAGCAATGGTGTCTAGTGAAGACTTCACAGGAAACTACTGCCAAGATACTCTAACTTCTATAATAAGGTAACAGTTTGACTTAGCAATGGTGTCTAGTGAAGACTTCACAGGAAACTACTGCCAAGATACTCTAACTTCTATAATAAGGTAACAGTTTGACTTAGCAATGGTGTCTAGTGAAGACTTCATGGGAAACTACTGCCAAGATACTCTAACTTCTATAATAAGGTAACAGTTTGACTTAGCAATGGTGTCTAGTGAAGACTTCACAGGAAACTACTACCAAGATACTCTAACTTCTATAATAAGGTAACAGTTTGACTTAGCAATGGTGTCTAGTGAAGACTTCACAGGAAACTACTGCCAAGATACTCTAACTTCTATAATAAGGTAACAGTTTGACTTAGCAATGGTGTCTAGTGAAGACTTCATGGGAAACTACTGCCAAGATACTCTAACTTCTATAATAAGGTAACAGTTTGACTTAGCAATGGTGTCTAGTGAAAACTTCACAGGAAACTACTGCCAAGATACTCTAACTTCTATAATAAGGTAACAGTTTGACTTAGCAATGGTGTCTAGTGAAGACTTCACGGGAAACTACTGCCAAGATACTCTAACTTCTATAATAAGGTAACAGTTTGACTTAGCAATGGTGTCTAGTGAAGACTTCACAGGAAACTACTGCCAAGATACTCTAACTTCTATAATAAGGTAACAGTTTGACTTAGCAATGGTGTCTAGTGAAAACTTCACAGGAAACTACTGCCAAGATACTCTAACTTCTATAATAAGGTAACAGTTTGACTTAGCAATGGTGTCTAGTGAAGACTTCATGGGAAACTACTGCCAAGATACTCTAACTTCTATAATAAGGTAACAGTTTGACTTAGCAATGGTGTCTAGTGAAAACTTCACAGGAAACTACTGCCAAGATACTCTAACTTCTATAATAAGGTAACAGTTTGACTTAGCAATGGTGTCTAGTGAAGACTTCACGGGAAACTACTGCCAAGATACTCTAACTTCTATAATAAGGTAACAGTTTGACTTAGCAATGGTGTCTAGTGAAGACTTCACGGGAAACTACTGCCAAGATACTCTAACTTCTATAATAAGGTAACAGTTTGACTTAGCAATGGTGTCTAGTGAAGACTTCATGGGAAACTACTGCCAAGATACTCTAACTTCTATAATAAGGTAACAGTTTGACTTAGCAATGGTGTCTAGTGAAGACTTCATGGGAAACTACTGCCAAGATACTCTAACTTCTATAATAAGGTAACAGTTTGACTTAGCAATGGTGTCTAGTGAAGACTTCACGGGAAACTACTGCCAAGATACTCTAACTTCTATAATAAGGTAACAGTTTGACTTAGCAATGGTGTCTAGTGAAGACTTCATGGGAAACTACTGCCAAGATACTCTAACTTCTATAATAAGGTAACATTTTGACTTAGCAATGGTGTCTAGTGAAGACTTCATGGGAAACTACTGCCAAGATACTCTAACTTCTATAATAAGGTAACAGTTTGACTTAGCAATGGTGTCTAGTGAAAACTTCACAGGAAACTACTGCCAAGATACTCTAACTTCTATAATAAGGTAACAGTTTGACTTAGCAATGGTGTCTAGTGAAGACTTCACGGGAAACTACTGCCAAGATACTCTAACTTCTATAATAAGGTAACAGTTTGACTTAGCAATGGTGTCTAGTGAAGACTTCACAGGAAACTACTGCCAAGATACTCTAACTTCTATAATAAGGTAACAGTTTGACTTAGCAATGGTGTCTAGTGAAGACTTCATGGGAAACTACTGCCAAGATACTCTAACTTCTATAATAAGGTAACAGTTTGACTTAGCAATGGTGTCTAGTGAAGACTTCACGGGAAACTACTGCCAAGATACTCTAACTTCTATAATAAGGTAACAGTTTGACTTAGCAATGGTGTCTAGTGAAGACTTCATGGGAAACTACTGCCAAGATACTCTAACTTCTATAATAAGGTAACAGTTTGACTTAGCAATGGTGTCTAGTGAAAACTTCACAGGAAACTACTGCCAAGATACTCTAACTTCTATAATAAGGTAACAGTTTGACTTAGCAATGGTGTCTAGTGAAGACTTCACAGGAAACTACTGCCAAGATACTCTAACTTCTATAATAAGGTAACAGTTTGACTTAGCAATGGTGTCTAGTGAAGACTTCACAGGAAACTACTGCCAAGATACTCTAACTTCTATAATAAGGTAACAGTTTGACTTAGCAATGGTGTCTAGTGAAGACTTCACAGGAAACTACTGCCAAGATACTCTAACTTCTATAATAAGGTAACAGTTTGACTTAGCAATGGTGTCTAGTGAAGACTTCATGGGAAACTACTACCAAGATACTCTAACTTCTATAATAAGGTAACAGTTTGACTTAGCAATAGTGTCTAGTGAAGACTTCACAGGAAACTACTGCCAAGATACTCTAACTTCTATAATAAGGTATATATTTATTTATTTATTGATGTTTAAGGTCACATATTTATGCACAATGGCTAATCATGACCGTGACAGTTTTACGGGTGGAGGAAGCCGGAGTACCCGGAGAGAACCACCGAGCAACGACGAGCAGCTGCCAGCTCCCCAACATCGTAACTCCGCACTGCAGCACAGGTAGGGTTAGATTGGTTGAAGACATGCGTACCATCGACGTGCAGTACGCCTTAGTACACGGCGTCATCGCGCCCCCACGCGGGCAATGGAGATAAAGTGTCTTGCCCAAGGACACAACGCGGTTGCCGCAGGTGGGATTCGAACCGAGGACCTCTCGGCTTGCAGCCTGCACCTCTACCAACTGAGCCACCGCGCTCCCCTATAATAAGGTAACAGTTTGACTTAGCAATGGTGTCTAGTGAAGACTTCACAGGAAACTACTGCCAAGATACTCTAACTTCTATAAGATGTACAACCAAAAGCCTGAATGTTGGAATATGTGATCTACATGGAAAAAAAGCTCACCAAAACTGGAACTAGTTCCTTATAATTAAGGGATAAACTTCCATAATAATACAAGGTTTGTTTTTCAATATGGTATATATGTTATAGGGAACGGACTGAAATGTAGCTCCTGTTGTCACAACAGTCACACATTTTTCAATAAAAAAATAATAAACTGAAAACATTATTCACGCTAGTTCTTGAGAGAGAGAGAGAGAGAGAGAGAGAGAGAGAGAGAGAAAGAGAGAGAGAGAGAAAGAGAGAGAGAGAGAGAGAGAGAGAGAGGGAGAGAGAGACACACACTCACGGTACACTAAAGTATTGTTTTGCCAGATATGTAACGTTTCAATGAATATGTTTCAATTAAAATGAAATACAGTAAAACCTGTCTTGAGAGACCACTGTCTGGAGAGACCACTGTTTTGAGAGACCACATCTACCAGGCACCGATTGGTTTTACTCTGTAATGGACCAGCTATGGGAGACCACCTGTCTTGAGAGACCACCTGTCTTGAGAGACCACTGTGACCTGGTACCAACTTGTATTTTTATGTCATAATAGACCTGTCTTGAGACACTGCCCCTTTGAAAAGTGAAACCATGACAAAAACTTTTTACCTGTTCTGGAATTGGAAAATCCATTGTGGTTATACTAACACAATTAAAATATTAAAAGCTCTTAATTGGATTTCAATTGCTAACTGATTAAAGATTGAGATATTTTTATAAGACCTCTGTGAAAAGATTAGGATTGTTGCTGAATAAACAATTTCATACATACCTGAAATGTGACAGATAAGAATAAAAATAAATATGTGTTGAAAATCTTTTTGTAACAAATTGAAATGGACTGTTATAAAAATTATAAAAATAAATTAGTGTTGAAAATCTTCGATCGAAGATTTTCAACACTAATTTATTTTTATAATTTTTATAACAGTCCATTTCAATTTGTTACAAAAACTTCATAAAAAAGAACAACTACAAAGTAATTACAAAAATCCATTCTTCTTCATTTCTGAATTTTGTGGTTGGTTATTCACTGACTTGAGAAAACCTGTAACCTGTTATGAGAGACCACCTGTCTTGGGAGACCACTTTTGTGTGGCCCAAAGGGCGGTCACTCGAGGCAGGTTCTACTGTATCTGAAAATATCTTATTCTTTACAAGTCATTCCATGGAACTCCCTGGATATGAAAATCAGTGATTTCAAGTAATCCCTAAAAATATCACTGAATTAGCGAAATCCTTTGGCAAATTAGTCATTTCACGAATTCCTAATTATGCTAATTCCCTGTAACACATATACCGGTTGAACTCACAGGGGTATAACGGTACTCTCAAATTCTAAATTATTTCAGAGCTGAAAACAGATTCTCCCAGCAGAAATTTTCAAGAAACAGAACTGATCCCAGGAACTGGGACAAATTTTACAGCCGCACAGGCCTGGCATTTTCAGGAAAGCGATTTACTCTCTCGCCTTAAAAAAATTAAGGAAGGCGAAAACTAGCCCTTCTGGCCTTAGAAAATAATGATTACCTTAACCGCCTATGCCTAAAAACCCACATCTTTTAAGATCTCTGCTACGTGTATGTTAGTGGTCTCTGTAAGATGGCCACACTGTCACTCCCACATCTCCGGGCCTTGCCAAGGCCCGGAGGTGTGGGAGGGGCAGTGCAGCCATCTCACAGAGACTACTTTCTTAGCAGCACCAAATAAAATATAGAAAGCCCATTTGGCAGAATTCATTAACAGTAAAACTTCATTTTGCAATTTTAGCTTTTGTGAGCAACAGAACTAATCGCTCGCCTAGGCCATGCAAGGGGAGCGGAGTTTAGCCCTCCTGCATTTTTAAGAATGCCAGGCCTGGCTGCACCCTCTAGTTATGATTACCTCCTCTTCAACTCCAACTGTCTCTGTTCTTCAGCACTCTTACCATACATAATATGTTTTCTTGATCTATCAATATCTCCCTCCATATGAGAAAATGGGTGGTGTCCGACATCACAGGACGTTGCAAATTCTCTATTCAAATCAATCGTTTCTTCAAAATCATTGGTCTTGTTTTCTAGAATGCAATTATTAACATACTTCTAAGGTATTTATTTATTGGTGTTTAAGGTCACATATTTTGGCACAATGTCTAATCATAACCATGAGAGTTTTACAGATGGAGGAAGCTGGGAGTACTCAGAGAGAACCACCGAGCAACAGCGAGCAACTGTCAGCTCCCCAGCATAGAACTCCACAAAAGCAGGGTTAGCACTGGTTGAAGACAGGTGCACCATCGACGTGCAGTACGCCCTAGTACATAATGCCACCATGCCCCCACATGGGCAATGGGGGGTTAAGTGTCTTGCCCAAGGACACAACAAAGTTGCTGTGGGATTTGATCCATGAACCTCTCGGATTGCCGGCTGGACCTCTATCTAGTGAGCCACTGCACCCCACTTCTAAGGTATATCTAAAACATTTTATTATGCCTCAAGTTTGTAACATCAGCCATGATTGGTTAATTTGACACCTTCTAAAAGTCATAGTACTGGAGTTTTGGGGCAAAACACGGGTACTATCGGAACGTTTTTCCCTGGAGACAAGAGAACGAAGAAAATGTAAGCGCCACTTCCATTGATCAGCGTCGATTGGAATTTCTCAACACCAAACGCTGGCTCCGTGTCCGTTTAACTTTTTTCAACATCGGTAGACACAAACTTACCAATAAATATATCATATTCAGTGAGTATGTTTTCAATTTTAACTGCAAACAATGAATTCAAAAGAATCAGAAATATTAAAAAACTCACGTGTTGTTCACCACTTCAGTGAATCCTGAATATGAGTCTCAGTTATGATTTCAATCAATTATATTTAAGAAATAACTGTTGTTTTCCTTCGGTTTATGCGATATAAACTGAAAATTTCCAGCACAAGCTTCATAACAAGCATTAACAATGAATTATACCATGAACAGCATGATGCAGTTGAAAACATTGGTATTTGTTGATACAGAAACTCCCAAAGCGACGGCACTTGTGACAATTCATTTTCTGGGAGATGTCATTCCTTCGAAATGACGTCATGTTTTTGGATTCGACTACATTGTTGTTATAAGGTTGATGGCATGTTGCAGTTAACGCTTCACAATGAAAGTCATATTTTGTTCGGCATAATAAAATAATTAGAACGTTTCTTTTCATGTTCTATTGGTCGATAGTACCTGAGTTTGTGTGATTTCTGAAATAAAACCTGAAGCAGCTTTGCTTCGCTGCTTCAGGTTTTATTTCAGAAATCACACAAACTCAGGTACTATCGACCAATAGAACATGAAAAGGAATGTTCTAATATTATATTATCACATAAACCAGGTTCATAGCCAGGCAGTTTGTTCAAGACATGCTGGAAACGCTGATCAATGATCACTAGATTTACCCCATCGGCAAAATGTTTTAAAAACGAGTATAAAATGAAGCTCGGTGGTAGCATCTGGGAAAATATTATGTGAAATTTAGGATCTAAAATAAAAACACTTTTGCACTATTGTATGTGAAAAATTACATAGAATATACATTGATAAGGACTAAAAAAGTTAATGAAAGTGTCAATGACACTGTAGCTCAACTTGTCAAGACATGTACATGTATAGCATGTGACACAGCAATGACAAACATCTAGGTAATGACCTGATAACAAATGTACATATAAAGTATTGTAACGATCTGTACATAAATACTGACCGTAGCCTGTAACAAATGCATAGGTAAAGTATTGTAAAGGTGGGTGACAGTCAGATGCTAAACTAGAAAAGAAATCTTTGAGTCCCATAGTGGGTCTGACTGAACCCCAAAATATTTGTTCTCATAGCACAGTGACAACAAAGGCACCCCAAAACACACTCATTCCTGTCCCAAGGTGAAAACAAAGGTACCCAAGAAGTTTCGTGAAGATCAGTTCACAAATATAAGCTGTGTAGAAGTTGTGACAAAAAACTGATTGGACCTAATTTCGGTACAAAATGGCCACTGGCAGCCATCTTGAATCTTGGACCGCACCCAGAAACACTCGTTCTCATCCCAAGGTGATAACAAAGGTACCCAAGAAGTTTTGTGAAGATCGGTTCATAAATACAGCCTCTAGCCAAAGCCGTATTGACATGTGCACTTACAGTGTATAAGTAGCACTGAATAAATCAAAGGTCATATAATTTGCATAATTTCTGCACAAGAAAAAAACCCGTACTATATGTGATCTATTCCATGTTACTAAACATTCATACAAAAATTTATTCAAATCAGAACTTTCATACAGAAGTTCTGTACAAAAGACTGATTGCACTAATTTTGGTACAAAATGGCTGCTGTTGCCATCTTGAATTTCGGACCACACCCAAAAACACTCGTTCTCATCCCACGGTGATAACAAAGGTACCCAAGAAGTTTCATAAAGATCGGCTCATAAATACGGCCTCTAGCCTGAGCCGTATAGAAGTTGTGTACAATGAAAGTGTCAATGACACTGTAGCTTAACTTGTGTGTTGTGTTTGATGAAAAGGATAATGTTCAATGTTTATGAAAGGATTATGAAATAAGACAAGAATTGTGATAATTGGGAATATGTTCATTTCTGTTCCCTGTGTGCTATGTTTATGATAAAAATAATATGAGGTGTACACTGTACTAAAGAGCTGAGGGATGGGTTAATATTTCCTCACAGTTAATGTATGTGGCTCTCACAGTTAACGTATATCAACAAAAGTTACAAAGTTACAGTGAAATTATTCCAAAACGAGTCATCCTATCAAGTTACATTAAAATCCCCTCATAAATATGGCCTGTAGACTGTGCTAAAGGTTTTCGGGCTTCAGGCCTCTGTAGCCGTCAGTTTCCCAATTGCGTCCAAAGGGGACGTTCTCATCTAAACATTATATGAAGTCAATCTACCAAGTTACAATGAAATCCCTTAATAAATATGACTGTAGACTGTGCTAAAGGTTTTTGGGCTCTGGCAGCCATCATGGTTGAATGATCACAACCAAAAGGGGACATTCTCATCTGGACACTATTTGGAGTCATCCTACCAAGCTACAATGAAATCCCTTCATAATTATGACCTGTAGACTGTTCTAAAAGGTTTCGGGCTTTGGGCCCCTGAAGCCGTCACAGTTGCCCAATCGTGTCCAAAAGTGGACATTCTCATCTAGACATTATATGAAGTCAACCTACCAAGTTACAATGAAATCCCTTCATAAATATGACCTGTAGACTGTGCTAAAGGTTTCGGGCTTTGGGCTCGGGCAGCCATCATGGTTGAATGATCGCAACCAAAAGGGACAATCTCATCTGGGCATCATCTGGAGTGATCCTGCGAAGTTACAATGAAATCCCTTCATAAATATGACCTGTAGACTGTGCTCAAGGTTTTCGGGCTTCGGGCACCTGTAGCCATCACAGCTGACCAATCACAACCAAAAGGGGATGTCATCATCTAGGCATTATATGGAGTCACCTAACAGGTTACAATGAAATCCTTCTATACATATAACCTTTTGCCTATGCTAAAGGTTTTTGGGCTCGGGCAGCCATCAAGGCCGAATGATCACGGCCAAAATGGGATGTTCTCATCTGGACATTATTTGGAGTCATCCTACCAAGTTACAATGAAATCCCTTCATAAATATGACCTGTAGACAGTGCAAAAGGTTTTCGGGCTTCGGGCACCTTTAGCCGTCAAAGTTGCCCAATCATATCCAAAAGGGGACGTTCTCATCTAGACATCATATGAAGTCAACCTACCAAGTTACAATGAAATTCCTTCATAAATATGACCTGTAGACTGTGCTTAAGGTTTTCGGGCTTCGGGCTCGGGCAGCCATCATGGTTGAATGATTGCAACCAAAGGGGACAATCTCATCTGGGCATCATCTGGAGTGATCCTGCGAAGTTACAATGAAATCCCTTCATAAATATGACCTGTAGACTGTGCTCAAGGTTTTCGGGCTTCGGGCACCTGTAGCCATCACAGTTGACCAATCATGACCAAAAGGGGATGCCATCATCTAGGCATTATATGGAGTCACCTAACAGGTTACAATGAAATCCTTCTATACATATAACCTTTTGCCTATGCTAAAGGTTTTTGGGCTCGGGCACCCACCCTAGGCTGAATGATCATGGCCAAAATGGGACGTTTTCGTCTAGACATTATTTGGAGTCAGCCTACCAAGTTACAATGAAATCCCCTCATAAATATGACCTGTAGACTGTGCTAAAGGTTTTCGGGCTTTGGGCACCTTTAGCCATCACAGTAGCCCAATCATGTCCAAAAGGGGACGTTCTCATCTAGACATTATATGAAGTTAACCTACCAAGTTACAATGAAATCCCTTCATAAATATGACCTGTAGACTGTGCTAAATGTTTTTGGGCTTCGGGCTCGGCAAGCCATCATGGCTGAATGATCGCAACCATAGGGGACAATCTCATCTGGGCATCATCTGGAGTGATACTAAGAAGTTACAATGAAATCCCTTCATAAATATGACCTGTAGACTGTGCTCAAGGTTTTCGGGCTTCGGGCACTAGTAGCCATCACAACTGACCAATCACGACCAAAAGGGGATGTCATCATCTAGGCATTACATGGAGTCAACTTAACAGGTTACAATGAAATCCTTCCATAAATATGACTTTTTGCCTATGCTAAAAGTTTTTGGGCTTGGGCACCCATCAAGGCTGCATGATCGCGATCAAAATGGGACATTCTCATCTAGACATTATTTGGAGTCATCCTACCAAGTTACAATGAAATCCCTTCATAAATATGACCTCTAGACTGTGCTAAAGTTTTTCGGGCTTTGGGCCCCTGTAGCCGTCACAGTTGCCCAATCATGCCCAAAAGGGACTTTCTCATCTAGACATTGTATGAAGTCAACCCACCAAGTTACAATGAAATTCCTCAATAAATATGACCTGTAGACTGTGGTAAAGGTTTTTGGGTTTTGGGCTCGGGCAGTCGTCACGGTTGGCAGATCATGCCCAAATGGGGAAATTCTCATCTAGACATCATAAGGAGTCATCCTACCAAGTTACAATGAAATCTCTCCACATTAAACATGACCTGCAGACTGTGCTAAAAGTTTTTGGGTTTCGGGCTTGGGCAGCCATTACGGTTGATAGATCATGCCCAAAAGGGGACGTTCTCATCTAGGCATTATACAGAGGCATCCTACCAAGTTACAATGAAATCCCTTCATAAATACGTCCTGTAGACTGTGCTAATGGTTTTCGGGTTTTGGGCTTGGGCAGCCATACCGGTTGCCCGATCGCGACCAAAAGAGGACGTTCTCATCTAGACATGACCCCAAACCTGCATATGAAATTTTGTGACGATCAGACAAGAACTGCGGGGTGTAGCCCGTGCTAAAGGAAAATGTGAACAGACGTCACAGACTCACAGACTAACAGACTCACAGACTAACAGACTTCCGCACGCGTGATGGCAATAGCTTATCTTGACTATGTCAAGTTAAGCTAAAAAACTGATTAGACCTAATTTTGGTACAAAATGGCTGCTGGCAGCCATCTTGAATTTTGGACCGCACCCAGAAACACTCGTTCTCGTCCCAAGGTGATAACAAAGGTACCCAAGACGTTTCATGAAGATCGGTTCATAAATACAGACTCTAGCCCGAGCCATATTGACATGTGTACTTAGTGTAAGTAGCACTGAAAAAATCAAAGTTCATCTAATTTGCATATTTCTGAATGAGAAAAAAACCCGTATTATATGTGATGTATCCCATGGTACTAAACATTCAAACAAAAAATTATTCAAATCAGCGCTTTCATATGGAAGTTCTGTGCAAAAATCTGATTGCACCAAATTTTGTACAAAATGGCTGCCATCGGCCATCTTGAATTTCGGACCGGACCCCAAAACACTCGTTCTCATCCCACGGTGATAACAAAGGTACCCGAGGAGTTTCGTAAAGATCGGTTCATAAATACGGCCTCTAGCCCGAGCCGTATTGGCATTTGCACTTACAGTGCTGAAAGTAACACCAAAAAACATCAAAGTTTGTCTAATTGCATAATTTACGCACGAGAAAAGCTTTCATATGGAAGTTCTGTACAAAAAACAGATTTCTGCATCATCGGTACAAAATGGCGGCTGGCAGCCATCTTGAATTTCGGACCGAACCCAAAAACACTCGTTCTTGTCCCACGGTCATAACAAAGGTACCCAAGAAGTTTCGTAAAGATCGGTTCATAAATACAGCCTCTAGCCCGAGCCGTATCCAATTGTTGATGGACAGACGGCCGATGGGCCATGGCATAAACTCCAATTTGGCTTCGCCAAAGTTGAGCTAAAAATAATGAAAATTGAATGGCAATTTTTGTGAATAGCGCAGGGTGGTTTTTGTCGTTACTTGGGGTAATGGATTAAAATATAAACAGTATGCCAATCTAAGCATACGTGGAAGCTGAGCGTAACATTTGAGTCGAGATAGTACCACTTACCCTGCCAAGCCAGAAAATAAGCAGACTGTCATCTGCAAAATGAGGTCCCCTGAGGGTGAATTTAGTGATGCTACCCTGCACAGCAGGGTAGCACCACTAAATTTACCCTCTTTGAACCTCCATCTGAATCAGGTTTTCAAACCTAAACAGAAAGAGGTACCCAGAGGATAAATTGACCCACTGTATGGTATTGCATCATCAAATTCACCCTCTGGGGACCTCATTATGCAAATGTCAGACTGCTTTTTTCAGGCCTGTACCCTGCAAGTAAAAAAAAACTCTGGAAAACTGATTCTCTTGAGTTTTCACATCATGAAGTAAGTAAGTCGACAATAACTCTGTGAAAAAAGCATCTGACCAGGACAAAACTCGAACTCTATTTGTAGATGTAATTTGTAGATGTAATAAAATGCCGCTCAGGATCACCGATCCAATGTCGAGTTGTGACAACAGAAAAGGTGGGTTTGATCATTATGAAGTTATTGTCTGCAAATGAATTATTGAGTGTGTGCTGGGTCTGTGACCTTTACATTTGACGTACTGAATTCCAAGCTGAGTCCAAAATCAATAGGGTTCTTCGTTGCACCCAGGTCAACTTACCTATGAAGTTTATTGAATGTAAGCTGAACCACTATCAAGTTATCATCCGGAAACCAATTGTTGTGATTTACTATGTTCAAGGTCACTGTGACCTTGACCTTTGAACTGGCGAGTCCAATATCAATAGGGTTTTTCCTTGCAAGAAGTCAACCCACCTATGGAGCTTCATGAATGTAGGTTAACACACTATGAATTTATCGTCCACAAACCAATTGTTGCGATTTACTATGTTCAAGATCACTGTGACCTTGACCTTTGACCTGGCGAGTTCAAGATCAGTAGGGTTCTTCCTCACAGCAAGGCCAATGCAGCTATTAAGTTTCATGACTATAGGCTGAACCACTGTCAAGTTATTGTCTGGAAACCAATTGTTGCAATTTGGTCACTGTGACCTTGACCTTTGACCTGGCGAGTCCAAGGTCAATAGGGTTCTTCCTCGCACCAAGGCCAACACACCTATGAAGTTTTATGACTCTAGGTTGAACCACTATCAAGTTCTCATCTGGAAACCAATTGTTGCAATATACTATGTTCAAGGTCACTGTGACCTTGACATTTGACCTGGTGAGTCCAACATCAATAGGGTTCTTCCTCGCACCAAGGCCAACACGCCTGTAAAGTTTCATGACTCTAGGTTGAACCACTATCAAGTTATCATCCGGAAACCAATTGTTGCGATATACTATGTTCAAGGTCACTGTGACCTTGACCTTTGACCTGGTGAGTCCAAGATCAATAGGGTTCTTCCTCGCAACAAGGCCAACACACCTATGAAGTTTCATGACTCTAGGTTGAACCACTATCAAGTTATCATCCGGAAACCAATTGTTGCGATATACTATGTTAAAGGTCACTGTGACCTTGATCTTTGATCTGGTGAGTCCAAGATCAAGAGAGTTCTTCCTCGCATCAAGGCCAACCCACCTATGAAGTTTCATGAATGTAGGTTGAACTACTATCAGGTTATCATCCGGAAAGGAATTGTTGCGATTTACTATGTTCAAGGTCACGTTGACCTTGACCTTTGACGTAGCGAGTCCAAAATCAATAGGGTTCTTCCCCTCACCAAGGCCAACCCACCTATGAAGTTTCATGAATGTAGGTTGAACTGCTATCAAGTTATCAGCCGGAAAGGAATTGTTGCGATTTACTACGTTCAAGGTCACTGTGACCTTGACCTTCGACGTAGCATGTCCAAAATCAATAGGGTTCTTCCTCCCACCAAGACCAACCTATGTATGAAGTTTAATGAATGTGAGTTGAACCACTATCAAGTTATCATCCAGAAACCAATTGTTTACGCCCGCCCGCCTGCCATTCACCAAACTATAAGTCGAGTTTGACTTCGTCACAACTCGACTAAAAATGGAATGACAGACAGACAAGTCTAACTGGCAAAACTTCTACATAGGATTTGAAATTTAATTTATGTTATATTATTTTTTCATAACCTGTAGTTCCATCGCATATTTTACAATTAAAATAACCCCCCACATAACCTACTCGATCATTGATGGGTTATTTTGAGGCCTGCTTTGAAGGCTAAAAATTACATACTATAAGCTGCAAATACAGGTTTGTCAAGTATCCTTATCTGCCTATCTGGAAAAATCGGCTCTCCATTTGCATCACCTATGTCTTCAGGTAAATTTGAACATGCAAACTCTTCTTCTTTCCCATTTCTGGGGAAGTACAGGGGCAGTGTTGTTTCATAAGCATCCTGAAAATAAAACAGACAGCAAATAAGACTTGACACAAAACAATTTCATCAGGCAATTCTACAATCATCATAAACACAACACATGTATTTTACAGGGAAATCAGTCATATTTTTTATTACAGTAGAGCCCTCTTTATAGGATATCTCAACTGAATAACCCTGTTAACTGAATATAACATCCGAACACAAAATCATTTACCATACCTTCACTACAAATTTGACCTGTTCGTTGGATACAGGTTATTGATTTAACTCCTGTCAATTGAATGAAAAATATTATTATTATTATTTATTGGTGCTTAAGGTCACATACTTATGCACAATGGCTAATCATGACCGTGACAGTTTTGCGGGCAGAGGAAGCCGGAGTACCCAGAGAGAACCACCGAGCAACGACAAGCAGCTGTCAGCTCTCCAACATCGTAACTCTGAACTCTGCACCGCAGCACAGGCAGGGTTAGATTGGTTGAAGACATGCACACCATCGACATGCAGTACGCCTCAGTACACAGCGTCATTGTGCCCCCATGTAGGCAATCGGGGTGAAGTGTCTTGCCCAAGGACACAACGCGGTTCCCTCGGGTGAGATTCGAACCGAGGACCTCTCGGCTTGCAGCCTGCACCTCTACCAACTGAGCCACCGCACCCCCAATAAAAAATATTGTAATATGCCAAGACATTACCTTAACAATCACCACATTTCTCTTGTTTAAAGCGCTATTTGGCTTGGGTATATCCTATACAGGCATTTAATCTGTTACATCTTGTTTGACCGTTTTCCTTGGTTTTAAAATGAGAATTTGAATCACCTCTGAACAATATTTTTTATGAATGTTCTAGAGTTTCATTAAAATTTTCATGGGCAATAATTTGCGGTATGTTCTCATGTTAAACTTCCCACTGCAGTGAAAGTGATGCTCTGTACAGTAAAACCTGTCTTGAGAGACCACTGTCTTGAGAGACCACCTGTCTTGAGAGACCACATCTACCAGGCACCGATTGGTTTTACTCTATAATGGACCTGCTATGGGAGACCACCTGTCTTGAGAGACCACTGTGACCTGAGAAAGAAATGGTTTGGCGCGCCGAAGGCGCGCAGGGACAATATGGGGGACAAGCCCCTTTCGACCCTCTTTAACTGTATAAGATTTGGCTTGTCTGGATGTGGATAAGGAGGGAAGGAGCTCAGGTAATCAGCGGCGTCTGTGTCTCCTGCGTTTTTTCTTGGGAGGAGGAGGATGCGTCGGTGAGATAGTTGTAGGTGGTGTTTTCGGATCAGGGGGAAGAGTAGGCTCTTCTTTGGCGGTGTACGGCCTGATCCTTGCTGCTGTTTCTTGGGAGCTTTTTTGAGGGCTGTTGTAATTTCCGATGATCATATTCAGTACTGACCTGGTTATTTCGGATGAGATACCTGCTTCTTGTTGGTTGTTGTATGTCTCCTGAAGTGTTGCACGGAAGTACTCGCACGGGATCTCCTCCCCGAGGAATGCCTCCACAGAATCCGGGATGCTCTCCTCCTGGTCAGACTCCTGGTCCGGAGAAGCAAGAGCTGGAGGGGTGGAAGGTGCATTGTCTGGGACAACTTCCTGTACCATAGACAGATCGTCTTCCTCCATCTTCTCTTCAGATGAAGAGTCAGATGGGTTGGAGATCGATCTGTCACCTGACGACCCATAGTCCTCCAGACCCACCTCCAGGGAGGGGGGTGCCGAGCTGGACAAGGGTTGGTCAGGGGTGACAGGTGTTGACCCTTTGATGCCCTCACTTGCCTCCCTCTCTTCCTTCTCCTTCTTCTTCTTCTCCAGAAACTCCGTCATTCGGCGGGCATCTCGTAGTCTGGCGGAGGGTCCCTTCTTTCTCCTCTTCTTCTTGGTGGCTGTGTTGCTCCGGCGGCCTTCATCCAGCTTATCCGCATCACTAGGAGGGTGACCAGTGTGAGGGGAAATCCCCTCACGAAGGTTCTACACCTCTCCACGGACGGCGGTTCCGATTCTCTATCAAAATCCACTGTCAGGTGAATTTTACCCTTGAGCACCTGGATACTCCAGGTGGTGGCAAGGGTAGCCTTCACTCTGAAAAGTGTGTATTGAATAACAAGTGGGAGTTCCATTGTTCAGTTGTTAGCACCTCGGAGTCCAAGGTGCGAATGTGATCGAGCTGCGACCTGATATTAACTTGTATTTTTATGCCATAATGGACCTGTTTTGAGAGACCGCCCCTTTGAAGACTGAAACCATGACAAAAACTTTTTACCTGTTCTGGAATTGGAAAATCCTTTGTGGTTATACTAACCTAATTAGAAGTATTTAAGGCTCTTAATTGGGTTTCAATTGCTAACTCATTACAGATTGAGATGTTTTTATGACCTCTGTGAAAAGATTAGGATTATTGTTGAATAAACAATTTCATACATACCTGAAATGTGACAGATAGGAATAAAAATAAATTCGTGTTGAAAATCTTTTTGTAACAAATTGAAATGAACTGTTATATAAAAAATGATAAAAATAAATTAGTGTTGAAAATCTTCAAGGAAGATTTTCAACACTAATTTATTTTTATAATTTTTATAACAGTCCATTTTAATTTGTTACAAAAACTTCATAAAAAAGAACAACTACAAAGTAATTACAAAAATCCATTCTTCTCCATTTCTGAATTTTGTGGTTGGTTATTCACTGACTTGAGAAAACCTGAAACCTGTTATGAGAGACCACTTGTCTTGAGAGACCACTTTTGTGTGGCACAAAGGGCGGTCTCTCAAGACAGGTTCTACTCTATCTTCACCCTGAGAAATATCAGATTTTTTATTTTTGTAATTATTTCTTTGCCATCAAAAGTTCACGTTCTTGGTTTGTTTTATGTTTTAGGCCTCATAATCTACAGAATAGCATGTCTGATAGTGTTTTTCGTCCCTTGAGTGCAAAAAGGCTTTGCAATGCTAAAGCATTTGCCACATTATCCTCTGGGTACCTCTTTCTGTTTAACTTTGAAAACCTGATTCAGATGGAGGTTCAAAGAGGGTAAATTTAGTGATGCTACCCTGCTATGCAGGGTAGCATCACTAAATTCACCCTCAGGGGACCTCATTTTGCACTATCTCGACTCAAATGTTACGCTCAGCTTCCACGTATGCATAGATTGGCATACTGTTTATATTTTAATCCATTACCCAAACTAACGACAAAAACCACCCTGCGCTATTCACAAAAATTGCCATTCAATTTTCATTATTTTTTTCATTTTTTGTCCCCAAGCATAATATATGACCGCTCATTGGAATGAACTCGTTGAGCTCATTCCAATGAGGAGTCAAAAGCTATACTTGTGATGCAAAAAATGAAAATATTTAGTTATTCAAGAATTTTGTTTGCAAGTGTCATCTGCTTTTCAGATTAGGTAAAAGGGTTACCTAAATTTTTTCCCAAAATAAATAACAACCAACAGGTTCACTTTGTAGTGTTCTAATGTTTCAGAAAACCTAATTTGCATGAATTTTTGTCCTCAAAATTTAGGAATTTTCATTAATTACAGTTAATTTTGTTTCATGGCATGCTAAAGCATTGCAAATCCTCGTTTCACGCAAGGAACAAATTTATCAATTATATCAACTGGGTAAAATATCCGACATAAACCATTTAATTTTACTTTTTTAAAGTTTGCACTGGTCAAAAAAGCATACCAGAAAATAAGTGGTCAGACAAGGACAATGTCAGGTACAAAAAGGCCAATGTCTGACTGAGGTTTAAAATCATCAGAAAAAATGTCTGATGCCCAAATTATCAATGAAGTTCAGTGATTAAAACATCATGCATACTGGAAATCATGTACATAACTAGCAACCCTAAAGTTAAAAAAATTATAGTAATCTATATATTTTTTATACTTACCAATGACCCAGACTTAGCTGGTGCTAACTCTAAATTATTCAGGGCCAAACACAAATTTTGCCCCCCCCCCCCCCCCAATCCCCCAAATTTGCATCAAAAACCGAAAATTAGATGTCCTATATGGTCCTCCATACTTTTACTCCACTGCGTATGCGCAGTGTCATGGAGGCCTCGAAATTGGCGCCAAATGTCATTCTTACAACCAGTGCCTGGTAAGCGTTATGTACTCAGCGGGGAGGTATGAGTTCCCAACTGATGGGAGGGCCATCCCCATCTAGGTCATTGGTGAGTATAAAAAATATATAAATTGCTATAAATTTTGTAACATTTTTATACTGTACCAATGACCCAGACTTAGCAGAATAGTAAAAAGGTTGGAGGGCCTAGGACATAAAGGAAAATCCAATAGGCTCAATTACATGTGACAGAATTATCCCCTCAAGGAGAAAAGGAGAAATAGGCTTTACATGTATTTTTCTTATTCCTATCAAAGAAGAAAGACACAACACCATTCTGTAATTGAGCACAATAACATCAATGATCTCTATTAACATCCAGTATAACCCTTTATACTAATTATTTTTAAAGGTAAGCCAATAAATAAAGGAAGTCCAGAGAATGAGACTCTTTATACTCATTAAAAGTGTCCGGGGATTGTATATTAACACCCGTTTGACACGTGACATATACAAATGCTTCACACCGAGCTACACTTTAAAAATATTACATGAATGAGTAAACATTAGCTTTACACTTTAAAACCATCCCGGTACCGACTCGGAATTACTGACTCCAGGGGAGGTATTCCCTTGCTTTTCAATATAAAGCAGGTGACCTAAGGGAACACCCCACCCCCCCCCCTCCCCTGGGTCAAATACCCCAGAGCGAAAAGGGCAGCAGGACAGAGTCACTGCCGGAACAGAAAGCCTACATAACTATAGTTGCAACTGTTTAGTGGACGATATTCTGAGCAACTGATAACGGACCTAAACAATGCAGGTCTCCAGAAATGGACTCAATATTTCTAAGATAAAAATTCATGAAAGTGGAAGGCTGAGACCAATATGCAGCCTTCATTAAATCTGTAATAGCAACACTATTAGCATAAGCCCAAGATGTTGATAGAGCTCTTACTTCATGAGCTGAAATCTTAAGCGCAGACTGCTGAGTAGAAGATAATTTTTCATAAGCAGTACGGATAGTTAATTGAATCCATCTAGCAATAGAATGGGCCATAATGTCCTTTCTATTAGGCATCAGAGACAGAAAGAAACGCTTACGTCCCTTTCTGATGAACTCAGACCTGTTTGTAAATACTTATTGCTCTAACAGGACAGAGTAAAGGCCTACGCCCGTCTGAAGACGGAAGGGCCTTAATAACAATAGGTTCCGGATACTTATTAGGAGCCTGATTCTTAGCCAAAAATCCATCATTGGTAGTAAAGGTAATAGTATTACGGACGCTACGATAGTGAGAATCATCCACAGATAGTGCATGAAGCTCACTAACTCTTCTAGCAGAAGAGAAGGCTAAGAGAAAAGCTGTCTTGTAAGATAAGAATTTGAAGTCCACTGTGTCAAGAGGCTCAAATGGCACTTCTTTTAGCTTAAGAAGAACCCAAGCTAAATTCCACTCAGGAATTAATCTAAGGGTTCTAGGTCTATTTATCGAAAAGTTTCCAACTAATTTAGATTAGATCCAATCATTGAGCTATCATGGTGTGCATAGGTATTGGATAGCATAGACCTATAACCCTTAATGGTGACAGGCTGCAGTTTGATCTCATCAAACAAGTAGACCAGAAAATATGGAATGTCTGGAATGGAGGGATCATAAATATCTACAGAATGATCCCTACACCACTGACAAAAGACCTTCCACTTAGCAGCATAATTTAGCGAAGAGGAGGTCCTCCTACAGTTAGAAATCACGTCCACTGCTCGTCCTGTAAAATGCTTGCCATGCAGGAAGGACTGCACAACGGAAATATGTGAAGGTTGAGACCTTGCAGGTTGTGATGGAGAGTGCGCGATTTCCCCTGCGAAGATCCTCCCGTGGAGGAAGCTTCCGCGGCATGTCCCACAACAGACACCTGAGTAGATTTATCCACGGTCTCTGTGGAGACAGAGATGCTACCAACAGAATCTTGCATTGTGATTGTTTTATCTTGAGCAATATCTGCTGAATCAACAGCGCTGGAGGATACGCATATCCTATTATTCCGTCCCACGAGATCAATAGAGCATCTACTGCAAACGCTTGAGGATCCGGACATGGCGACACATACATCTGCAACTGATTGTTGAGATGCATCGCAAATAAGTCTATCACTGGCCGCTCCCATTGGTAGCAAATCTGAGTGAATACTCGTTTGTTGAGAGTCCATTCTGACGGCAACAGGCCACCCCTCCGTGAAAGGGAGTCTGCTAATACGTTCAGACGACCCGGAATATGGCGGACCGATAGGAGAACCTGATGTTCTAGTACAAACAGAAGGATTCTTTCCGTTAGCTTGAACAACGGAATGAAATGAGTGCCTCCTTGATTCTGAAAATACGCTACCACCATCATATTGTCGGATAGAATTTGCACGTGTGCATTCTGAATAACGTCCATCCAATGACATAGCGCAAGACAAATTGACATCATTTCTTTGATGTTTATGTGCTTGCTTAAAAACTGCGGATCCCAAAGACCCTGGCACTTCGAATCCGATGGGCTCAGTGTCGCGCCCCAACCTGTTTGACTGGCATCCGTCATAATTGTAAAACTCGGATCCGGCAATTGCAGTGGAACTCTCTGAGTTAACCACTGAATGTCTGCCCAAGTCTGAATCTCTTGTTTCACTTGATTTGACAAGAGGATGTCTGTATCGAGCGAATGAGTCTTCGTCCTCAAATTCTGAGTCAGAAAGATTTGGAGAGGACGAGCGCATAGCCGCCCCATTGGAATGAGATCCGCGGCAGCTCCGCACAGACCTATCAGTCTCATGAATTCTCTTGCTGTAACCTTGTCTGAGTGAAGACAATAGCAAGCGTAACAACTGACTAACTTTGCTCTGGTTAACGGCAGACGAACGAGATTGTTGTGCGTCTCGAAGCTCATCCCCTGGTGGGTGAACGACTTGGACGGCACCAGATCCGACTTCTCTTCGTTTACTATGAAACCGAGATGGCAGAGCAATAGAAGCAGATTCTGCACATCGTTCTGAAGCGTTAACTCGTTGCCGTACCTCTGAAGAATATCGTTCAGGTAGGCTGACGTTACCGCAGACGAATGAGCTCGGAAATGAGTCATTACCAAGTTCATTATTCGAGTGAAAGCCCAGGGCGCTAGATTCAGACTGAAGCACATCACTCGGAACTGATATACGACTCCTAGGACGGCGAAGCGAAGATACTTTCTGAACGCTGGATGTACCATGATGTGAAAGTACGCATCCTTGAGATCTATGCTCGCAGCATAGTCATTCACTCGAATGCTCGCTTTGACCGATCGAATGGTCTCCATATAGAATTTTGGAGCCACGATCAGCTTGTTTATCCAGCTCAGATCTATGACTGGATGGAATGAGCCGTCTGGTTTCGGAACCAGAAAAAGATGGCTGTAGAAACCTGGAGATTCCTGGTTTTCTACGACCTCTATCGCGTTCTTCACTAAAAGAGACTGGACTTCTGATAGAAGCGAGGCTCTATTCTGCTGATTTGCCGGAAGCTGAGTCCATCTTGGACTTCGAGTTAACGGTGGTTTTCCTTTGAAGGACAATTTCAGTCCTTCCGATATAACCCCTCGAACCCAAGGGTCCCCCGTAATTAATTCCCAATTGGTTGAGAAACTCAACAGTCTTCCGCCCACTGGAACGCGACAGAGGTTTAAACCATCACCTCTTGGTTTAAACCATCACGGGAGGAGAAACCACATCCTCCACAGCCCGCACCTCGCCCCATCGACCTAGGGGCGTCTGACCAGTTGTTTCGGTCAGCGTTATGGCCCCTATTTGAGTCGCTACCTTGACGGTCTCAAGAGTAAGACCTAGAGGACACGTACGAACCTCTATAGGAACTTCCCTTAGACATACTCGTCCCAGAAGTGCCTGGCCTACTCTTCTCCGCTGGCTCCGACTTTTTGGAAGCAGATTTAAATAGCAGAGAGTCTGAAGCTTTCTTAGTTAATTGATCATAAATTGCTGATAGCTTGCCGTCGAAGAGAAGCTCTCCGGAGACCGGAGCGACTGTGAGAGAGTTTTTCACCTTACTATCCACGCGCATGGATGCAGCTAGGGCCCCGTCACATCTAACTAACTCCAGATTTGCCACTGAAAGGGTGGAGTTATATGTGGAGGATGCTATGGCCCTCGACAGAACTCTTAAGGAGGTTTGTATATCCTGGAATTCTTGTCCCTCAAGGCGTAATGACAACGCTCTGGTAAGGTGATCTGCGTACGAAAGTGCGTCTAAATTAGCTCTATTAGACGATATTGTCGTTTCCAATGTCGAGTTAGGAATTGACATAGACGACGGCATGGATAATTCAAGGTCTTCGGCCTGGTCGTCCAGACGCAGAGGAACTCTCTGAATGCCCTGTCCTGCCATTTCAAATTTATTCCTTGGATTGATGAAAGGCAGATGAAGAGCAGCTGCCGGTAGGAAGGCTGACCTGCCCGTTTTGCAAGCAAGTTTACTTATAGCATCATTCAATAATTCAAATGTCCGTGAGACATTTCTGGGCTGTGACAGAAACTCAGGGACTGTGTCCCTAAACCGATTGAAGAAATAAGTGTCCAGTGGCGCAATAAGCCTCCTATCCAGCTGCGCAGCATTTTGGTCCGTAGGAACAACATCAGGAAGGTAATGCCGGATGAGCTATATGGCAATTTTATGTTGTACTGAAATTGAAAAATCCATTTCCTCCGAATCCCTTTCGCCATCCTGTCGGACCACTTGTAAATCTTGGTCGTCCGTACCTGATCCAGCGGCGGAACGTACTAACCCAGCTTCATCTGATAATTCCTGTTCTGACAGAGTTTCTGCCGGTTACTGGGATGCTGCGATGATCTGCGCTATCTGTGATAGCACGTCTGTTACGGAGGCCTGTGGAGCTGCGGTCTTATGGGATTTAGCCACCGGAAGCTCCCTGGACGTTGACTCCTGCATACCTCTTTTATGCGAACGTCCGGAGGATGAAGGCCTTGTATCCCTGGCTACCGGATGGCATGACCGTGGAATCCCTGGTCGGCGATACTGGCTGGATATCACTGATCACAGAAAATAAATCTGTTACCAAGCCAAAACTCCAAGGAAATTTTAGTAATAAACATTACAAAAAATAAGCCAAAAGCATGGGAGAATAGCTAGGGGGGAATAAAGGAAAGGGAGTGAAAACACTGATCAAACAATGGAACATTCATAGCAAGAATGACAACAACAGGGCCATGCCTCGAAAATATGCAACATGAAATAATTTCGTAAAATAATTATAAGTTACAGCCCTGAACATTTCCTTCCACTGTTTTTTCCTCTCCTCCTTCTATTTCCTCCTTATATCCACCATTTCTCTCATAATTATGTGTCTGGCATCATTTAAACTGAGATTTACAAGCACAAATATCAGTGAGATGTAACTGGATTGAGGGCCAAACAAAGAATGACATTTGGCGCCAATTTCGAGACCTTTTTGACACTGCACATGCGCAGTGGAGTAAAAGTATGGAGGACCATATAGGACATCTAATTTTTGGTTTTTGGTGCAAATTTGGGGGATTGGGGGGGGGGGGGGGGGCAAAATTTGTGTTTGGCCCTGAATAATTTAGAGTTAGCACCAGCTAAGTCTGGGTCATTGGTACAGTATAAAAATATTAATGATGATTGTGATTTCTGGTCCTGTCAAGTTGGGAAATGTGAAGAAAGTGACTGTACAGCTCATCAGTATTAACAGCATGTGAAGGAATACGATCTGATATAGCCATACATGTATCTAAATTATGTCTGAAGGGTAATTCAGTTCCAATTTGGAGTGAAACCAATCATACCTTGTTTGGCAGGACTCAATGAGCCCTGCAAAACAAGGTATGGTTGGATGAATTTTGAGCAGCTTTAAGATGAAGATACATGTACATCCAAAACACACTATTTCGAATACTCAAACTCCATTTTATAATATGTCAGATATCATTCTTAAATGACATGTTCTATGATAATAACAAACGTATACACATGTACAAAGCCACAGATGAATTTATTAGGCCAAAAAAAAAAAATCAATTGATTCTCAGGCAATTTTTTTTTCAAATCAATGAGGGAGGGAGGATTTTATTTTTATTTTTTATTTTTATTTCTTCCAGATGGTGAGAAAGGATTGAGAGGCAAAAGTCACTTTCTGATGTCTGTTTTTACCTGAAAAGCATGGAAAGTGCATATTGTAAAATGATATACAAATAAAACTAATTTTATTGAAAACTAAAACTGTTTTTCTTTATTTTCTGATATCACCACTTTTTGTATTTAGAAACAGAACTCTGACTTCACTTTTAAACTTTTACAAAGCAGAACTATTTTATGAATACTGGATATTATTGACCACCCTCGTATTAAATTGGTATCATTGTGAGTTATTTTGATTTTTAGTATGACCCATGGTGAGCGTGTTCTTCTCTGTAACAGAAGGTATATTCTTTTTAAAAAAATATTTAAAGTGTTTAAAATAAATTTCAAGTTCATATAAGGAGCTGGGTCATTCATGGTTTCTGAATACCCTAACTGAGTTGAAAAGCGTAGTTAAAAAAGTTTTCGATATTCTTCGTAAATTAAGCGTTATTAACAATTTGAGTTAATTAATTTCTTTGGTAAATGACAAAACATTTCAGTTGTCTCCCTTCCCGGCTGCGCTGGGTAATAACACACTGTTCAGAAAACTGACAATTTCTGCCAACCATCTTTCACTGACACGTGCGATTGGTGTTTTGAAGGTCTGCCATTCTTATCCATCCAAATACCTGTGATTTCTATTGTAGCCTTATTACATTTAACCCCCTTCCAACAAACTTCACAAGTTTTCAAAGAAAAACATTCAATGCAAATTGCGGGGCGAATTTCAATGCAGCCAATTTTTCAGTGGAACAGAGCGTAACCGCAAGCAATTTCGATATGGACGAACTGTCTCCAATACATTTTTTTTGTTTTGAAACGGTGGTTAACTTTTAATAAATTCTAATTAACTCGATGCGTGTCTTCTGTAATTCGTTGTTTTGTCTGGTACTTTGTTTTTAAATAGCCATTTTGTGCTGGTTGCTATCAGTTGGGGCGAATTGTTCGAACGACTACGCCATTGCAATTCTTTTCAGAAATATAAAATTGGGCTAGTTTAGGCTATTTTCATAGCCGTGTGACGGACTTTAACAGCAACCGTGTTTTCTGTTTTTTGCGGAAGCGTGTGTTTTTAAAAAAATAAAACATAAGAAAATACAGTAAACTGCCACGTCTCCCAAGGAAGTTTAGAAGGGCGACTTGAATTTCGCCCCCAATGTAAGCCAAGGCCAGAGGCTCTCACACTTAACACACGCCTGTGTATATTTACCTGTTTGTTCGTTGGTTTTGGGCCTTAAAACCAATAGTCCCTTTTCAATTTCCTTGTTTCCTATTTTCTTGCAATGACGGTCCAAATAAAAAGGCCCAACGCGGGCCATTTTTTTCAACGCGGCGGTGCCTGAGAATCAATTCCTTTTTTTTTTTTGGCCTTACTTTAACCCTTTACCTCACCTGGAAAGCAGACGACACTTGCAAAAAATAATTCTGGAATAACTAATTTTTTTTCATTTTTTTCTCAAAAACATAGGTTATGACCCCTCGATGGAACGAGCTCGTCGAACTCGTTCCAACGAGGGGTCATAACCTATGTTTTTGAGACAACAAATGAAAAAAAATAATGAAAATTAATTGGCGATTTTTGAAAAAAGGGCTGGCCATTTTTGGCCGTTACGTTAGGTAAAGGGTTAAATATTACTTCTTCATATTTTAAAAAACAATTTCAACAAAACAATATTAAGTGACCCGTTATTTTAATGAGCTCGATGAACTCTAGAGCTGTAGGTTAACCGAAACTGAACCGAGGTTTTTATTTTTTTTTAAAAACCCAAACCGAAACCGTCAACATCCCGTAATCTAAGTTTTTTCGTTTTTTATTAAATACTCTCTTGCTGCACAAATTCACAGAATGTAGCCATCCCAGAGTAGTGAGAGTACCCAGACACTGCCAATGGCAGTGTCTGGGTACTCTCACAACTCTGGGAAGGCTACATTCTGTGAATTTCTGACATTTCAGTTTAGTTGTGTTTGCAGCTTTCCTCAAGTTGCGTGTAGGTGTCAGACCTCGAAAAATGGCCAAGCACAATAAAAGTTCTGTATATTTAGGTAATTATTATATTGGCCTTCCTGATTCTTCATTACATAGCTTATTTCAGGCATTCATTGAGTTTCACTCAATTTCACTGCCATTCATTTATGACTCAGGACATAAGAATGAGTTTTACTGAATTTTATTTGGCCTCATGAACAAACCAAAAACCGAACAGAACCAAGGTTTTAGTCCACCTGAAAAACCAAAACCGAAACCAAACAAGAAATTTAAAAATCTACAGCTCTAATGAACTCGTTCCAATGAGGGGGTCACATGATATGGTTTCGTTGAAATTTTTTGAAAAATAGTTTTTCTCAAGTGCTGAATTTGTATATTACACAGGTGGATGCTGTTGATTCATTAAATGAAGGGTGAATAGTGTACAGGCAGTCAACAGTGATGTAACAACAGTCAAAATAAATGCAGCCTACCAGTAAAAGAAAGAATACACTTGGTACAGTACAGCCACCGTGGACTGGTTACTTTCCATGCATGGGCTATTTTTCCACAGATACAAAATCCCACCTGCAGCAACCGCATTGTGTCCTTGGGCAAGACACTTCACCCCCATTGCCCAAGTGGGGGCACGGTGACGTTGTGTATTAAGGCGTACTGCATGTCAATGGTACACCTGTCTTCAACCAATGCTAACCCTGCTTGTGTGGAGTTGGCATGTTGGGGAGCTGACAGTTGCTCGCCGTTGCTCGGTGGTTCTCTCCAGGTACTCCGGCTTCCTCCACCCGTAAAACTGTCACGGTCATGGTTAGCCACTGTGCAGAAATATGTGACCTTAAACACCAATAAATAAATAAATAAATAAATAACACATAATTGTATATCCCTGTTAATTGAATATAATTTCCCAACACAAAACCATTTACCATACCTCCAGTACAAATTTGACCTGTTAACTGAATATAGGTTTTTGAGTAAACTCCTGTTAATTGAATAAAAAATCTTGTAGCATATCGAGAAATTACCCCGACTCTCCCCAGTTTTCCTTTGGTTATAGACTTATTTGGCCTCAGAACATCCAATACAGGCATTTAATCTATTATATCTTGTTTGACAGAGCTCCTGCAGCTCTGTCAAACAAGATATAATAGAATAAATGCTAAGTTTATTTCTAGAATGCAGGAAAGTGACACAATCCCTGTTAATTGAATACTCCTGTCAATTGAATAATTTTCATTGGCAAAGTGGCTATTCAATTAACAGGGTTTCGCTGTACAATATTTTATTCCAAACACAAATTATAGGAATAATCATCAATATGTTAATTATATGTAATGAAGCACTGGATACTTCATTAATAAAAATTTTGCTAATAATGATTTATATTACCTGGTAAACGTGTAGGACATCACTGCCCACGCATGGATTATGTGACCAGTCCATGATGGCTATACCGTAGAACTTTTTCAAAGCAATATAAAAGGGATAGTTTGTGGCTGTCTGGAGACTTGAGGGTTAAACAATTTTGAAAGAGTTATCAGCTATTCACATTAGATAAATGGTTAAAACAAAACAAGTTTCTTACCAGATTTTCTTCTGAGCATACTAATACAATAAAATCTACAATTTTTGGATGATTCTCTAAAAATCTTCTAATTGTACCTGAAGAAACAAGAAAAAAAATAAATTGATTAAAAATTAAAATCAGTTTTATTAGGCCTGACAAAGTAGATCATCTGTTTCTCAGACCATTTTTTGTAAAATTGCATGTGGGTGGGCAGGCGATTTTTTATTGTTTTATTTTTTATTGTTATTATTATTTCTTTGACATCAAAAGTTCATGTTCTTGGTTTGTTTTATGTTTTAGGCCTCATAATCTACAGATTAGCATTGATGGTGGTGTATTTTGTCCCATGAGTGCAAGAAGGCTTTGCAATGCTTTAGCACTCAAGAGACAAATTTATCAATTTTATAAATTTGGGTAAAATATCGGACATAAACAATTTAATTTTTTTGTTGTAAGTTTGCATTGGTTATGAAAAGAGATTATGCGGCAGGCAAAAGGACCATGCAGGAAGGCCTGTGAAACAGATTTTTAACTTTTTTAGGCTTTACCAGGGTCCTAGTTTTGACGAGGCCTCTGCTGAGAAAACTTTTCAAAATTGAGTGCTCTAAGAGTGTATCTGTGGCGTGTGTATCATGTGTGGGCCTTCATTGGTGATCATTTTCCATTTTGGGGGCTCCATGCAGGGGTCAGCCGAGTGGGCAACTAGGGCGAAGAAGTCACCCTGTCATTCCTCAAGTCGCCTTGGCTTACATTGGGGGCGAAATTCAAGTCGCCCTCCAAACTTCCTTGGGAGACATGGCAGTTTACTGTATTTTCTTATGTTTTATTTCCAAAAAAACGTTTCCGCATTCACAAAAAAAATAAACACGGCTGCTTTTAAAATCCGTCATACGGCTCTGAAAATAGCCTAAACTAGCCCAATTTTATATTCCTGAAAAGGTTGTAATGGCGTAGTCGTTCGAACAATACGCCCCAACTGATAGCAACCAGCACAAAATGCTACTTAAAACCAAAAGTGTCAGCAAAAACAAAAAATCACACAAGACATGCATCAGGTTAATTAGAATTTATTAAAGTTAACCACAATATCAAAACCAAAAAAATGTGCAGGAGACAGTTCATCCATAAAAATGCTGAAATTGCTTACGGTTAAGCTCTGTTCCACTGAAAAATTGGTTCATTGAAATTCGCCTCGCAATTTGCTTTGAAAGTTTTTCTTTGAAAACTTGTGTTGGAAGGGGGTTAAATGTAATAAGGCTACGATAGAAATCACACATATTAGGATGGATAAGAATGGCAGGCCTTATAGCACCAATCGCATGTGTCAATGTAAGATGGTTGGCAGAAATTGTCATTTTTCTGAACAGAGTATTATCACCCAGCACAGAAGGTAAGGGAGACAACTGAGATATTTTGTCATTTACCTTAGAAATAAATTAACTCAAATTGTTAATGACGCTTAATTTAAGAAGGATGTCAAAAACTTTTTTAATGACGCTTTTCAATTCAATTAAGACATTCAGAAACCATGAATGACCAGCTTCTTATGTGAACTTGAAATTTATTTTAAATACTTTAAATATTTTTTTTAAAAGAATATACCTTCTATTACAGAGAAGAACACTCTCACCCTGGGTAATGCTAAATTTCAAATCCACTGCATTAAGGCAAATACAAAATCAACTGCATGGTAACCCTAGTCATCACTGTTAGGGAAAGAGTTATGGTATTCAGAAACCATGAACGACACAATTTTTTGTTGGGGAGAGGGAGGATTTTAACCTACATGACTTAGTTTTGTGTGTGTGTGTATGTTTGTATAACTTTTATTTATTGTTTTCTCCACAATTGTGTCCTCTATGTACATTTATTTTGTCACGATGTCATATACGTTCTATGTTTTTTTCTGACTTCTCCTCCTGTCCACTGACTTCTCCCTCCTGGCCCCTGATTTCTTCCTAAAGTCTCTGGAGGGAGACGTCACTTCTCCCTAAAATCAGCTGCCAGGCTGACCCCTGACTCTATGTAATGTGAAACTTGCATTGGGCCATTCTTTTGGGGGTTTGGTGTGAACATTTTAGGGTGACAACCCACCCCTCCCCCCCCCACCACCACCACTCCCCCATGGCTATGATACTAATTGGGGTTTAGTGACACTTTCAACACCAAGGGTCACATCATGTCTGACAGTTTTATGGATGGAGGAAGCCAGCGTACCCATAGAGAACAACCGAGCAATGGCAATTAAGTGTCAGACTCTCCGCTTACTAATTCGGCACAAGCAGAGTTAGGAATGGTTGATGGAAATGCATCATCAACATGCAGTATGCTTACAGTTAAAACTAGAAATCCTGTCACGAATAGTGTGCTTATCTAGGCTTAATTGCATGTTAGAATTGCGCGCAATTGCCCTATCGAGTGGCATCCAAAGCACGGCAGGTTCTCTTGGTTCCTCATAGCAAACACATGCAATGTTTCCTTTGGCTGAAACATTGCTTGTGCACAGGCCATTTGTACATAATTTGATAGCTTTACTTAGGCCATAACACGTACATTAACACGCATATCAACGTGCCATTTGTGAGCATTTCATGACAGGACTTCTAGTTTTAACTGTAGCAGTTACTGCTTGTCTCCGATATAGGTAGTGATGTACTAAGACCAGAGAGGTCTAAAAAATGGGGCAATAGTTGTTGTCAGAGTAATTTGGTGGGCCTTGTTTATTCAATTAACAGAAGCTTTCTCTATAACCTGTATGGAGTTAACAGGTCAGATTTGTACTAAAGGTACCGTATTTCATCTAAATTTTCGGACGCCGAAACATAATTAAATTTTCCAGTGTCCGAAAACTTCGAAAATGGCCAAAATACATGTGAACAGCAAATGTGGGTGGAAATTTTGAAGAACACACTGTATTGGTAAATAAAATTATTGTACACGAACGGTAGGGGTACCTCGGAAATGGGAAAGATAAAATAGCTGTTCAATATGGCGACTTTAATCATCAGCATAAATGAATAAAATGAACAGACCGAATGAATGAAATGAAAGTTTCTGTTTGTTCTGTTTTTATTTACTTTCCCAATAAATCCCTGAGAAGAAATCACTTTTGATCTACTGGTACTTGAAAAGTTTTGTGATGTTTCCACAATTTATGTTAAACAGTAATCAAGCCATGTGCTTGTGTTGTTACTGTTAGATACACCCCCCCCCCCCCCCCCCCCCCCCCTTGCGTCCCTGATGTGCAACGCAAAATGCTACATTTTATAAAAGCGAATACTACATTAATTTTAAAAAATTAATGACTGGTATAAGCTCCACAGTTCCTCCCATATTTCCTATTTTTGTTTTTGGAAGCGTGCCCTTCCCACATACACTGCTGATGTTTATCGAAAAATAATATCGAAACTGGTATGCTTTGACAGTGTTTGGGTCTATGTGTTAATTTTTGTGAAACCCTGCAGCAGCACGTATGGACCTCATTGTCGTTTGTTCTATTTTTAATATTGGATTGGAAAATTTGGTTGGTGTTGCACAGTAAGTAAGGATTCAAAAAATTTTACCAGAATTTTTTAACTGGCAGAGCTCTAAACTATTTTTGGTCATCAGAATTTTTCTACAGGTCTTTGCCATGTAACAACTTATGAGAGAGTGCCTGCAGGCACTCTCCCATAAATTGTAACAATCAATTCCCTGCAGAGAAAATAATTTCACTTCTCAGATAATACGAAGCATGCCAACTGAATATGAATCTTTTTTTTTTTTTGGGGGGGGGGGAGGGGGGGGGTGCAGTTTTTGGATTAAAGATCAAATATGGGCTTCAAGAAATCTACCAGATAACAAGCTATTCATATCAATAATCAAATTCATTTGAGTTCTGTGTAATACAGTAGAATCTGTCTTGAGAGGCCGCCATTTGGGCCACACAAAAATAGTCTCTCAAGACAGGTGGTCTCTCATGACAGGTTTCAGGTTTTCTCAAGTCAGTGAATAAACAACCACAAAATTCAGAAATGGAAAAGAATGGATTTTTGTAATTACTTTGTAGTTGTTCTTTTTTATGAAGTTTTTGTAACAAAATGAAATGGACTGTTATAAAAATAAATTAGTGTTGAAAATCTTCATTGATTTTTATAATCCTATCTGTCACATTTCAGGTATGTACAGTTAACCCTTTACCTAACATGAAAAGCAGACGACACTTGCAAAAAAAATTCTTGAATAACTAATTTTTTTCATTTTTTGTCTCAAAAACATAGGTTATGACCCCTTGTTGGAACGAGCTGGACGAGCTCGTTCCAACGAGGGGTCATAACCTGTGTTTTTGAGACAAAAAATGAAAATATTTTGAAAATTAATTCGCGATTTTTGAGAATAGCGCTGGCCGGTTTTGGCCGTTACGTTGGGTAAAGGGTTAAAACTAAAAGTCCTGTCAGGAACTGTGCGCTTATCTAGGCTTAATTGCACGTAGGAATTGCGCGCAATTGCCATACCAAATTGCAACCAAAGCCTGGCAGGTTCTCCTGGTTATTCATAGCACACACAAGCAATGTTTCTGCCAATGGACCTCTGGGGTCTTAAAAAACATCTCAATCTTTAATGAGTTATCTAACTCAGTAGCAACTGAAACCCAATTAAGAGCTTTTAATACTTTATTTATGTTAGTATAATCACAAGGGATTTTCCAATTCCAGAACAGGTAAAAAGTTTTTGTCATGGTTTCAGTCTTCAAAGGGGCGGTCTCTCAAGACAGGTCCATTATGGCATAAAAATACAAGTTGGTACCAGGTCACAGTGGTCTCTCAAGACAGGTGGTCTCTCAAGACAGGTGGTCTCCCATAGCAGGTCCATTATAGAGTAAAACCAATCGGTGCCTTGCAGATGTGGTCTCTCAAGACAGGTGGTCTCTCAAGACAGTGGTCTCACAAGACAGGTTTTACTGTATATGAAATGCAACTTCAATGGAGCAGTCATAAATCAATCAGATGATTCTCCATGGAATACATGAATGAAATGTAGTGAGCAGCATTATATGCCTAAGAAGTTTGTAGAATTATGTTGTTGTGACAGAACGTGTAGTTTGATTAGTATGAAGTCTTCAAATCTTACAGTTTATAATTCATGGTGTATTGTTCACATTTTCCCACAGATTATATGGAAAATATCTGGTATGAAAATTTATTTTAATTTTCTTCCCTTCAATTCTTAAAAAAAATTGCGACATCGACGCCGTAGCTGAGACGGGTGGTGCAATCTCACAAAATTCTAAATTCATCAAGGGCCATAACTCCAAGAAAAATAATTGGAACAACACATGCATTGAACAGTGGCTAGACATCAATAAGATACACTTACATGCCAAATATAAAGTCATTCCATCAAGTATTTCAAAAGTTATTGAGTTTTGAAACTCGTTGGTCACAGACAGCCCGACCGACCGACCGACCGACAGAACTCCAAGAAAAATATTTGGATCAACACGTGCATTGAACAGTGGCTGGACATCAATAAGATACAGTTACATGCCAAATATAAAGTCATTCCATCAAGTATTTCAAAAATTATTGAGTTTTGAAACTCGTTGGTCACAGACAGACCGACCGACAGACAGACCGACAGACAGACCGACATTGCCACTTATAGAGCTGCTAGTCGCAGCTAAAAATTAATCAACAAAACCATATCAAGGAACCAAATAACTGGAATGAGCTCATTCCAGTGAGGTGTCAAACAGTATGTGGTGAGTGGATTGTAACTAAATCACCTGTGCAGTGGAGTTATCACCCAAGCCATAACTTTCAAAATTTTGTACATATCAACAAAAACCACAAGCAATGTTTCAGCCAATGGACCTCCGGGGTTTAACCCGGAGGTCCATTGGCTGAAACTTTGCTTGTGCTGGTTATGCTTCGCAACAAATTTGCAATTATTGCTTGGGTGGAATCTCCAATCTGCAGGTGATTTAGTGATAATACACTCTCCATGTACTGTACATGGTTTTGTTGATATTGAAAAAAAAAATTTGTACTGCACAGTTTGTATATTATATGGTGCACCCACCCAATTCATCAGGTAAGGGTTAATCACTCACTCAGGGGAACCGAGGGGTGCTGTTGTCTGCTCGCAAAAAGTAAAAATCATAGGTGGAATGTGGTGCAAGAGCGACAGCTCACCTCAAACTGGGAGGTTGATTACTGCAGTTGGCTACCAATAAATAAATGCATCCTCAACAGAGAGAGTGACGACTTATGGTTTATGTTGTGAGCAGCATTTATCTCGTGCAAAACATCCATGTGCATAAGAGTATTTGAAAAGAGTGAGTAGGCGACAACTTTGTATAAAGAAAATTATTACAATTTATGTATTACAGACATACACATTGTGGTTCAAAATATTGTCGGTAAGCTTCCAAAAGGTTGTATCTCCCATTTTGGTGTGAAACACTTTTTTCAAATTCAGAATCTATGTGACCAATTACATAAGATGTATCAGAACAGAAGTAATACATGCAGCTGAATCATGTCATTTGGTCTGAAGTGTTCACATATACAGTTAAAACTAAAATAGTGCGCTTATCTAGGCTTAATTGCGCGTTGGAATTACGCGCAATTGCCATATCGAATGACATCCAAAGCATGGCAGGTTCTCTTGGTTACTCATAGCAAACGCATGCAATGTTTCTGCCAGTGGACCTCCAGGTTACCCGGAGGTCCATTGGCTGAAACATTGCTTGTGCAAAGGCCATATGCACAGAATTTGATAGCTTTACTTGGGCCATAACGTGTACATTAACGTGCATATCAACGTGCTATTTGTGCGCATTTCATGATAGGACTTCTAGTTTTAACTGTAGTTCCTAAATGTTGTATCTTTGAAGTATTTTTCCCAAAACGGGGTATGCTGATTCAAAAATGTCATAACCAAAAATTCCTGATGGTAAAGGGAGGCAATCAGCTTACTTCTAATGGAGGGAAGTGACACAAGCAGAAAGCCCTGGCAAACCAATCCTAGACTGAATGGCAGAGGTCATAGAATGACAGATATATTTCATTAAAAAATGTCGCAAAATTTCCATTATAGTAAGTTGACTCTCAAAACGTTGTTTCATCACAAAAAAGTAATTTTTTTCTCATAGAAAACACCACTAATACACTCTAAATGTTCTTTGAAACAAAGAATGTGTCCTTCTGTTCCAGCAGCCACAGTTATCCTGTTCTTTGTTCCACATATTTGGCGTTATTCAGAAAATTTGAGATATGACATTGTGGAAGCTCATCGACAATGTGTAACATCACATCTTACAAATAAATTATAGAATCGGCTAATGCCTGATGTAGATCATTGTCAAAGTCGCTGCTATGATATTGACTTAGATGAAAGTCTTCCATGGAAGACATGTGTCACCTGGCGTTTCAGACAGAATTCTAAGTGGAAAAGGGGTATAACTCTGGGAAAAATACAGAGGATCAAAAAATAAAATAGGAGGTGCACAATGCCATTATGTGATAAAGAATCACTGAAAGTTTCATCAAAATCCATTCATAAGTTAAAGAGGAGTGGCGGATAAGAGAAAGTGTGGCATTTCAGACAGAATTCTAAGTGGAAAAGGGGCATAACTCTGCAAAAAATACAGCGAATCAAAAAATAAAATAGGAGGTGCACAATGCCATTATGTGATAAAGAAGCACTGAAAGTTTCATCAAAATCCATTCATAGGTTAAAGAGGAGTGGCGGATAAGAGAAAGTGTGACGCGGACGACGCAAGACGACAAAAGTAATCCCTATATGTCGCTCCCCACTTCGTGGGGCGGCGACACAAAAATAAATGATTAGTAACAATGCATGGCAGCAAGACTTTAATCCAAACATTACTTACGAATAGCTAAATGAGCACCTTCCTCTGGAGGATATCCTCTTCTCACAGTATGTACTGGGCATAAAGCTAGTGACTTTATATTATTCTCCCTGCAAGTAAAAATAGTATGTAAGACCGAACAAAGTACCGTATTTACTCTATGTATTGGGGCAGCTAAAAATAATTATTTTCACAGATGTCCCAATTCTTAGAAAATGGGGAAAGAACAGAGCCTGGTCTTGATTTGATGCTGAATAAAGTTGTGTGTGATTCGTTTTCCATCACTATATATGAAAATCGCCGTCCAATTTTTTTTTACATTTTCATTTTTTGCTTCCAAAACATAGCTTATGATCCTCATTGGAACAAGCGTATTTAGTTACCTAAGAATTTTTTTTATGAGTGTCGTCTGCTACTAGCAACGGGCCAACTGGAAACAAATCTCCTGAATGTCCCAAACTTTGGAGCATAAAAAAATATAGTTTTCTGGAAAAAATGTGTGTCCCAAATCATAGAGTGTCCCAATACATAGAGTAATTATGGTAGATTTTCTGTTTCTCGGGCCATTATTTATAAAATGTGGGCGAGGGTTTTTTTTATTTTATTTTTTATTTCTGTAATTATTTCTTTGCAATCAAAAGTTCATATTCTTGGTTTACGTTTCAGGCCACATAATCTATGGAATAGCATCGGTGGTGGTGTATTTGCAAAAGCATTGCAAAGCCTTCTTGCAATCAAGGGACAAATTTAGAAATTATTTTAACTTGGTTAAAATATCAGATATAAACAATTTAATTTTTATTTTTTTTTAAGTTTACACTGGTTATAAAAAGAGTGCATGCGGCAGGCAAAAGGACCATGCAGGAGGGCCTGAGAAACATATTTTTAATTTTTTAGACCTAAACATTTAACAATCTTTCAGATTTCAATTTTTTTAGGCCTAAACATTTAGCAGTCTTTTACCTGATCAATCTTTTACCTAAATAAGAGACCCCATGGGGCTTGAGATGCTCACGTGACAAAGTCTGAAGAAAGATTTAACCCTTAAGCCCCCATATAGCCCCAAACCGCCACTTTTATATTGCATTGAAGCAGGTGCTCCCTTGTGTGATCTTTTTTATTACTCTTGTGTCTAGACTGAATTTTCCCTGGCAGTGGTTCTATATCACTGCTGGCTGCCTGTCTAGGCAGCCAGCAGTGATGTAGAACCACTGCCAAGTCATCAATAACTATGTAAGCAGAAAAAGGCCATAAATACTTTAAAAATTAATCTGAGGACTTAAGGGTTAATTAGTATCTATGGCTAGTAAATACTACAGAAGAATGAAGTTGTGTAGCTATTCAAAACTCTGTTGTTCAGTATGATGATTTTTTCTGGTATGGAGATGCTACCACATAAATAATGCCCTGATTTCCAATAATGCAAAATAGGGAGCCCAAATATCAACCTAGGAATTTAATTTGAACAAACTTGAACTGACTAAGTACAACCCTCCCCAATCAGGATTCTGACCATTGGATCTGAAGAAGCAGATTTTCAAAGATTATTCCTTATACAGTGGAGCCCACTTAATTGGATATCTCTTAATTGTATATCCCTGTTAATTGAATATAATTTTCAAACACAAAACCATTTACCATATCTTCAGTACAAATTTGATCTGTTAATTGCATATGGGTTGTACAGTAAACTCCTGTTAATTGTATATAAATTTTTGTAATATGTCGAAAAAATTACTGTGACACGCACCAAATTCTCCTTATTTATCAACCTTTATGGCCTCACTACATCCAATACAGGCATTTATTCTATTATATCTTGTTTGACAGAGCTCTATGAGCTTTGTCAAACAAGATATAATAGAATAAATGCTCAGTTTACCTCCAGAACACAGGAAACTGACCAGATCCCTGTTAATTGTATACTCCTGTTAATTGAATAATTTTCACTGGCAAAATGGATATTCAATTAAGAGGATTCTACTGTATTGGACTAAGTTGAAGAGCCCAAATATTCACCGAAGGACTTGCATTTTAAAACTTGTATCTGGACTGCCCTAAGGATGGTGTATACCAGATATCATAAGATTCTGATGGGGGTTCAACAGAAGATTTTTAACCCATTACCTAATGAATCAGCCACTTCCGCCGGCGTAATTTACAAATTAAGAAGTTAAAAAATATATATATATTTCACAAATTTTCAACAAAACCATATCATGCGACCACTCATTGCAACAAGCTCATCAAGCTCGTTCCAATGAGGGGTCACATAATATGGTTTTGTTGAAATTTTTTGAAAAATTTGAAAGAAAAATATTAAAATAATAAATTCGGATATCGTCTGAGTTGGGTACAGTTAAAACTAGAAGTCCTGTCACGAAATGTGAGGTCCATTGGCTGAAACTTTGTTTATGCACAGGCCATATGTGCAGAATTCGATAGCCTTACCATCGTCATAACGCATAGATTAATGTGCAAATCGACGTTCTATTTGTGCGCATTTCAGGACAGGACTTCTGGTTTTAACTGTAAACTGTAAAGGGTTAAAGAAAATTCTTCATACTGAACCATATTAAAATTTGGGCTCCATTAGGGCACCCAAATACTAATCAAGGTACTTGATTGTACAAACTTTAATCTGACCCCCGTAAGGATGCTGTATCCCAAACATCAAAAGATTCTGACTGGTGGATCAGAACAAGATGATTTTTAAAGATTATTCCCCATATTGCACTAAGTTGAAATTCAGGCTCCCACAAAGGGCCCAGTCAAACATTAATGGAATTGATTTGGTTAAACCCCTCTAAGGATTCTGTAAATCATATATCAGAAGATTCTGACCAGTGGTTCTGGAGAAAGAGAGTTTTAAAGATTATTCCTCATATTGGACATTTGGGGTCCAACAACGAGCCCAAATAATAACACAGGAACTTGGTTTGAACCAATTTAGATCTGACCTCCAAAAGGATGTGGTATACCAAACATCAAAAAATTCTGACTGGTGGATCTGAAGAAAAAAGATTTTTAAAGATTATTCTCCATATTCCACGAAGTTAAAATGCGGTCTCCCATAGAGAGCCCAATTATTAACCGATAGGCTTCATTTGAACAAACTTGAATTTGATCCCTGTAAGGATTCTGTACACCGTATATCAAAAGATTCTGACTAGTGGTTCTGGAGACAACAAGTTTAAAAGATTATTCCTCATATTGGACTAAGTTAAAATTTGGGCTCCAACAGGAAGCCCAAATATTAACACAGGGACTTGATTTGAACAAACTTAGATCTGACCTCCCTAAGAATGCTTATACCAAATATCAAAAGATTCTGACTGGAGGATCTGAATAAGAAGATTTCTAAAGATTATTCTTCACATTGCACTACAGTTAAAACTAGAAGTCCTGTCACGAATAGTGCGCTTATCTAGGCTTAATTGCGTGTTGGAATTGCACGCAATTGCCATATCGAATGGCATCCAAAGCACGGCAGGTTCTCCTGGTTACTCATAGCAAACACATGCAATGTTTCTGCCAATGGACCTCCGTGTTACCTGGAGGTCCATTGGCTGGAACATTGCCTGTGCACAGGCCATATGTACAGAATATGATAGTTTTAATTGGGTCATAACGCGCACATTAACGCGCATATCAACGTGCTATTTGTGCGCATTTCATGACAGGACTTCTAGTTTTAACTGTAAGTTAACCCTTTACCCAACGAATCGACCGCATTCGCCCACGTAATATGCAAAGTCAGCAGTTGAAAAAATATTTTTCAAAAAATTTCAACAAAACCATATCATGTGACCCCTTGTTGGAACGAGCTCAACGAGCTCGTTCCAACGAGGGGGTCACATGATATGGTTTTTGTTGAAATTTTTTGAAAAATTTCAAGAAAAGTTATTTAAAATGAAAATCGCGACATCGACGCGGTAGCTGCGACGGGTGGTGCAATCTCACATAATTCTAAGTTCATCAAGGGCCATAACTCCAAGAAAAATATTTGGAACAACACATGCATTGATCAGTGACTAGACATCAATAAGATACACTTGCATGCCAAATATAAAGTCATTCCATCAGGTATTTCAAAAGTTATTGAGTTTTGAAACTCGTTGGTCACAGACAGACCGACCGACAGACAAACCGACAGACAGACCGACATTGCCACTTATAGAGCTGATAGTTGCAGCTAATAAATTTTGATATCATCTGCGTTGGGTAAAGGGTTAAAATTCAGGGAACCCAAATATTAAGTGGGGGACTTGATTTGAACAAATATGAATCTGCACCCTGTAATGATGTTGTACACCAGATATTAAAAGATGCAGACTGGTGGTTCTGTAGAAGAAGATTCTTCAAAGAGTACATCTCATATTCCATCAAGTTAAAATTTGGCCCCTGTATTGAGACCAAATGTAAACGGAGTGGCTTAATCCCCTCACCTACAATCCCCCCCCCCCCTCCCACACACAAACACACACATAGATGCTGTGTACCAAATATCAAGAGATTCTGATAAGTGGTCCTGGAAAAGATTTTTTAAATTTCACAAATGTGCTGGCTCAGCATTTTTTCGATTCCCTCTACAGTAGACTATGACAAAACCAATGGCAATTTTCTTTTTTACCATTCCATTCTACTGGTCCTCAGGATGCTTCATGGGAAATAACAGATCTCTGTTTTGTGTGGTTTAGGAAATATGGGCATTTGTGAAAATATTTCTATTTTTAGCTCCTGGGTTTCCCATGGAGATACAAGCTCATTCCAGCGAGGGGCCACATGATATGTTTTTTTCAAAAATTGGAATTTTTTGTTTTTTAAATACTAAATTTTGATATTTTCTGTGTTAGGTAAAGGGTTAAAAACTTAACCCTTTTGTTATCAAAAACGAAACAAATACAGGAAACCTGTCATTGCAGTTTTCAACTTCAATGTTGAAAAACTCTAATCAGGTCTTCACTTCTCAGAATAAAGAGAGAAACAACCTAAAGTTAACCTTGTTTTCAAACTTCAAAGTCACAATACCTCTTTTTCAGAACAGGTGAACTAATTGGAATTGCGTTCGAGCGTGGCACTTACAGAAAAAATATGTGACAAAATTACTTCTTACTCATTGTTTACAACGTTCATCAGTTTATCAAATGCAATTTCTTTTGCAGAACTGGAACTTGTAACTTGTTCCACATTTATAATGACAAATATATCGATTTTTACACGTAATTTTGAAAGCTTGAACTCTAAAGCAATGCCAAAATCACAGCTGAAATTGGATGGAAATTTAGGATTACAATGACCAAAATGAGCGACTTTTATTCAATGAAACTTTTATGATCGGCATAATTTTTTTTAGAGTCGGTTGGGTTACCTTAAATACAGGCATTTTGGGGGGGGGGGGGGGAGGAGAGAAGGGGGGGGGGGAGGGGGGGACTCTTGAGATAATTTATGCAAACACATTATGCTCAGCAAATCAGAGTACAGATATATTCACACAGGTGCATTGCCCTGGAAAGGGAGTCCCTGTGACACTGACTGGTGCAAAATACATCTTCCTATATGCAAATGCAATGTACTGTTATGTTTGTACAATGAATACTGAAACCGAAAACCTGACCCTTTCAATGGAAGCAAAACCGGAATCGACATGAAATTTGAAAACCGCCCATCTCTAACTTACACATTTTTACAAGAAATAAAAATTTAGCTCAGTTTAAACAATATTTATTTTCAATAATTCCATTATTATACTAAATAAATATATATAAGCACATGCATAAGATTAAATGAATCAAAAATGGATTCAGCAGCAGGCCAGAAAGCTTACACGAGGCTGTTTAGTTCTCACTTAGAAATGTAATGGTCAACCAGTAGTTAACCCTTTACCTAACATGAAAAGCAGACGACATTTGCCAAAACATTTCTTGAAAAACTATTTTTTTTTTCATTTTTTGTCTCAAAAACATAGGGGTCACAACGAAGGGTCACAACCTATGTTTTTGAGAAAAAAAATGAAAATATGAAAATTAATTGCCGATTTTTGAGAATAGCGCTGGCCGGTTTTGGCTGTTACGTTAGGTAAAGGGTTAATGGGGATATTTGTGCACAAAGGCTAGTCATGACAGAAACATGGATATAAAGGCAAGTTTAGCCAATCATTTATACAAATGTTGCCCATTTTAGAGGATTTCCACAGCAGGCATTGGTTACTGGAGTCGTTTCACCACAAAACAGATCTTGTTTTTGACAATAAATAAACACAGCTTCACTGGGGGGATTACTTCTTATTTAATCCAATAGGTTTGTGGGACTGTTGTATTAAATGACTACTGAACATACCCAGTGACCAGACTGGGTGTATATTGAGGAAGAAGTCACTCCAATCTCCACAGATTCTAGGGAGATGTCCGATGAAAACACGGAGAACTGAATCAGAAGCGGCATGAATGAGCTTTTGCACAGTTGCTTTATTATATATTTTTCTAACATGTGAATAACTCACTAAAGCTGGGAAATACACGTAACGACACATGAGTGTGAATGGGTTACTGTATTGGGCATGAGTGCCAGCGCAGAGGGATAAAATGAGAGGCCAGAGGCCTCAAGCTTTATCCTTCTGTGATGTCACAAGTGCCATATAGATTCAAACATTCACAGGGGCATTGTTCTGTGTTTATTACATGCCTTCCTGTCTATAAAAACAATTATTAGAAGGTCACTCAGCAATTCATTCGACAACTATCAACAAAAACAACACACATTTTATCGCCAACCAAATTTGCAAGTGGAACCCATGTTACTATTTTGTCCCCTGAGTTCCAATGTTTTCTATGTGCCAGTAGGCTGCCAGTAGACACATAGATCACCTTGGAACTCAGGGGACAATTTTTCGCTATCGGTAGCGATTCAAATTGTAATTGTATTGCACAAGTTGTAGAAAATTCCAGTGAAATTTCGCTTCATTTAAAAATAGTCTGTCAATGATGTCATATGTGAGGAATGTGTTTTCATTTTCCGCATGATTTAGTGTTGCTGTGCAGTACGTGGAGAGTGGATTGTAACTAAATCACCCACGGAGTGGGGTTATCACCCAAGCTATAACTTTCAAATTGTGTACACATCGACAACAAACACAAGCAATGATTCAGCCAATGGACCTCCGGAGGTCCATTGGCTGAACCCTTTGCTTGTGCTGGTTATGCTTTGCAGCAAATTTGCAATTATTGCTTGGGTGGAATCTCCACTCTGTGGGTGATTTAGTGATAATACACTCTCCATGTATTGTAGATGGGGATTTCAAAGAACAGTGGGTGTAATAAAATACAAACTACAGTTAAAACTAGAAGTCCTGTCATGAATAGTGTGCTTATCTAGGCTTAATTGCGCGTTGGAATTGCGCGCAGTTGCCATCTCGAATGGCATCCAAAGCACGGCAGGTTCTCCTGGTCACTCATAGCAAACACATGCAATGTTTCTGCCAATGGACCTCCGGGTTACCCGGAGGTCCATTGGCTGAAACATTGCTTGTGCACAGTCCATATGTACAGAGTTTGATAGCTTTACTTGGGCCATAACGCGTACATTAACGCGCATATCAACATGCTATTTGTGCGCATTTCATGACAGGACTTCTGGTTTCAACTGTATATAAGTAATTCATTCGTCAGAAAATAAGTCTGCAACGAAAATTTCAGTGGCAATATAACTTTGTCAACTAGAGATCAACCTTCAAACTCAAGAATTCAAGACTTATGATTCTCTGTATGGAAAAATAGTTGTTTTGAAAGAATGTTTGAACTACGAAGACATTATTTTTATGGGTACAGATTGTCACCTATTTTCACTAAAAGCAATAACATGTTGAGTTTGAATTATTACATCATTTGACATATTTTGTCTTGACTTTTTTTTAGTTACTATAAAAATAAGGCACAATATCATTTAATACCTCCAATAAAATGTCTATTAGGTGTTTTTTTGTGATTTGCATCTGATTTCAAGGAAGTCAGTAATTTCACAAGGCAACTTCCGAGTTGCTTTTTATTGCGTGCAGGATGAATTTGGCTGATCCAAGGCAACTTTTTTGCCCAAATTGCATGACCAGTTGGTCTCTGAACACAAAACCTCTCTACAAATACAAAATGGATTCAACCAGTCACTATAGCCAGTATTGTATGTGGCAATCCCATTCATAAACTCAGTGTTGAAAGCTTCCAAGAACATATAAAACAAGTGGGATGGCCAATGCCATGCCACTTTAGTCCAACAAGGGCAATAGCTCTCAAGGAAATACTTGAACACAGCCAAGCCTGGAAATAAGCAATTTGTCATTTGCAGAATGAGGTCCTCATAGGGTGAATTTGCTGATTCTATCGCATACAGTTAAAACTAAAAGTCCTGTCACGAATAGTGCACTTATCTAGGCTTAATTGCGCGGTGGAATTGCACGCAATTGCCATATCGAATGGCATCTAAAGCACGGCAGGTTCTCTTGGTTACTCATAGCAAACACATGCAATGTTTCTACCAATGGACCTGCAGGTTACCCGGAGGTCCACTGGCTGAAACATTGCTTGTGCACAGGCCATATGTACAGAATTTGATAGCTTTACTTGGGCCATAACGCGTACATTAACGCGCATATCAACGTTCTATTTGTGCGCATTTCATGACAGGACTTCTAGTTTTAACTGTAGAGATAAAATTCAAGGTCATTCAAGGTCGTTTCTTTGTATATTTCATCATTTTTTAACCCTTTACCCAATGCAGACGATATCAGAATTTATTATTTTAAATATAATTTTTAAAACTTTTTCAAAAAAATTCAACAAAACCATATCATGTGACCCCTTATTGGAATGAACTCAATGAGCTCGTTCCAATGAGGGGTCACATGATATGTTTTTGTTGAAATATTTTGAAAAAATTAATTTTTTCAACTGCTCAATTTGCATATTACGTGGGTGGATGCGGGCGATTTGTTAGGAAAAGGGTTAAGGCCCTACAATAGCCAAATTCAAGGATTTTCAAGGCCATGAATTTGCTAGTCGTACATGTATCTAGGATCTGCAGCCATTACCCTGCCTCTCACTTCCCTACAAGAGAAGTGGGAGGGAGGGTTAATGGCCGGAAGTCCTAGTTAGAACTATACCATCATGAACTCTGGCAGATAAAACTTAGAGCTGGGCGATATATCCAAATTTCAGTACGGTTTTGACATTTCTTTAATATCGAATATCGTACTGAATGCAAATGAACTTTACTGAAATTTCGATATTTAGATTTTGTGCAAACTGATCGGGGATAAGGTGGGAATTCCTCATAACATCCTAAAAACATGGCAGAACGCAAGTCTACAAGAGGGCATTGGCAACGCATTTTGAAGGAATTGACAAGAAGTCTTGCAAGTGAAAACTTTGCATCAACAGCCAACATGATCATTTTATGGTCTCACATTCACAATCATCACAAAAAAGATTTCAATTTTTTTTTTTTTTAAGAAATTACCTTGAACTCGGCAGCGGCGAAATTAAAATTGGTAAGCTTTACTTACATTTTCAAGCGAGGAAGTTCAGTTTGTGGAACGTTTACTATTTGACAGTTTTTCCATTTGCTTTTTGATCAGTATCCGGATATTATTTTGTTAATAACTTAACAATCAAAGGTCTGATATAATTTGAGCTAAAACCAACTTATACTTCAGAACTTAAAATAAACCGTGACCATGTGCTCGCTGTCATGACTATGGAGTTTTACGACAGATGCAAGATAATTCTATTGTCTTAGTTACACAGGTCGACCATCAGGGTCATGATATAGGGTTAAAAATTATGAGGTGAAGTTCAGAGTACACATTTTCAGCATGCATGATCTGATACCGATATTAATACCGAAACTGAGGTATTTTCCACGAAAACATCGATATCAATATTGAATACTGAATTTCAATATCGCCCAGCTCCAAAAAAACTATATAGTTATAATTAAGGCTGCACAAAGTAGATTTTCTGTTTCTCAGGTCATTATTTGTAAAATTGCATGCGGGCGAGCGTTTTTTTATTTTATTTTTTATTTCAGTAATTACTTCTTTGCCATCAAAAGTTCATGTTCTTGGTTCAAGTTTTTGGCCTCATAATCTACAGAATAGCATGGGTGGTGGTGCATTTCATCCCTAAAGCATTGCAAAGCCTTCTTGCACTCAAGGGACAAATTCATAAAATTTTTTAACTTGGGTAAAATATCAGACGTAAACTATTTAATTTTTATTTTTTTAAAGGTTAAATTGGTTATAAAAAGAGAGTATGCGGCAGCCAAAAGGAACAAGCGGGAGGGCCTGAGAAACATATTTTTTATTTTTTTAGGCCTAAGTGCTTCATCAACATTTTTTTTATTTTGTGAATATTCAAGACTTTTCAAAGCATCTTGACACATTTTCCAGGATTTCAAGGCATGGAATGACCCTTTGTCAAATTCAAGACTATCCCTTGAATCCATGGCTCCATGGGAACCCTGTGTATATTAATCTAAAAAAGCTCATATTTCAATGAAGATTTTTGTCAAAAGCGCAGGCTGGATATTTATTTATTGGGGTTTAATGACACTTTCAACAGCCAGGGTCACCTTGTGTCAGACAGTTTACGGGTGGAATAAGTCGAGAAAAAGTCTGGGTACTCGAAGAGACCACCGAGCAATGGCAAGCAACTGTTAGGCTCCCCAACATACCAACTACACACAAGCAGGGTTAGCATTGGTTGAAGACAAGTGCGCCATCGATGCCTTAGTACACAATGCCACCATTCCCCCATAACCAAGGACACAACACAGTTGCCGCAGGTGAGATTTGAACCGAGGATTTCTCCGCTTGCAGCCTGCTTCTCTACCTACCGAGCCATGGTGACCCCCACAGACTGGATACAGGGTTCGTACACCTTTGAGAAAATAAAATTCCAGGACTTTCAATGACTTTTTCCAAGCATTTTCCAGGACCTTCTGATAACATAATGCTGATTCTATTTCATACTTGTATACCTGTTTATAACATTATAGCAGTCATGTAATGATCCGAATAATAATGAGAATACCCGATGCACGATTAAGGAGGCATGCTCTGTTTTTTTGATGAAAAAAACACCAACTTAATGCACCGTCAATCTATGCAATTATGCAAGCTATTTTTTTTCATAAACATGCTAGATTTCTGACACTACATACAAGCATGAGACTTCAGTCTATTACAAAAATCTGAAAATAAACTGAAATCGTGCTGGCATGAAGGGAAATGTATCAAAATCATTGATTATGCCCCCAATTATATGATAACCAATTTGTAAAGCTGTGATTCGGCCTTTATTTCTTTGAATTCACATGACCATTTTCATGTGAATTCAGAGAAATAAAAATTTTTTAAAAAAATTCGAAAAATATAAATTTTATAGTAAATTTCCTTTCTTATTATACCTACCACAATTGTCTACCACAGGCTTGCACTACAGTGGAAGAACCTAACTTGGATAAAATACTCTCTATTTTAATCTTTCCCAAGAGATTTGGGAAAGAAAAGTGGTGTAAAAACACCACGAAAAAATAAGCCAAAACGGGTTCAAGCGCCATTGGCGCACACCCAGTATGGGACACTCTTCCATAGTACAAATCCACGACTTCCGTAAACCAATGCGCAGTGCGTCATGAATTCACCATTCTTTTGATTCCGACAACACAGGGGTTGTGTGATCAGCGGGGAGGAAGGATTCTTACCTGAATAAGAAGACGGGAGGGCCTCCATGTAAACAATTGAGGTAGGTATAAGAAAGGAAATTTACTATAAAATTTATATTTCTTATCAACCTACCTTGCAATTGTTTACTACAGGCTGAATAGACAATAGGATGGAGGGAATCACATAACCAACCCACACATCACTCAATAGCACTGGAACTGTGGACAGAGGAAGAGATCCCTAGGCCTATCAAAGCAGAGCATCACAAACATTAGTAAAAGACAATGAAAGATGAGGCGTATGGTGAAGTGCAACGCACAGACAGAAAGCTGAATGGCTGGGATAGACAACAGTCTGAGCCAAAGAAAGAAGGCCCCGCGGACAAAGGTCCTCTGTCGGCTCCTGCAACTGTCACAGATAAAAGGAGAATGTAGCATTTCTCCAGTAGGCTGCCAGTATAACATCTGTCATCCGACAACATGTCAGAGTTATTAAAAGAGGAAGACAATGCACGCACCTCGTGGCAGCAAAAACAATTGGTGATACAATCACCAGTTGCTAGACGAGCGGAAGCAGCTTGAATAGCAAGATAAATCCATCGAGAAATGGATGCAGGAGAGATCTGGCATGTGAGAAAACGCATATCCATCCAGGATAAAGGCGTGAATGCCCCCCCCACCCCCAAGCAAAGCAGCGCCCAAGAAAGTGACCATCTTGGAGTAAACTGCAAAGTCCTAGGCCTTTTCAAGGAAAAGAGCTAAACAAGTTGGAGAGGCAAGGATGAGTGTCGATACAATGTAGTACCACATATGAAAAAGGTCTCTGAAGCATGGACTTGTACCCATTGCTGGAGACCCCCAGAAACAAACATATACCAGAAACTCCGCAAGCGGTGTGATCGAAGGAGAGACAGAAGCAAAAGAGTGATCGCACACCATCGAGAGGCTAAACCAGTGGAGTGTGTGCCTCCTTGAAGAAGAAAAGCAACTCCACTGCGTGTCTCGAAAAATCACTACGGAGGAGACAGGACCCAATAAAAGACATGTGCAAAGGCACAATGAAGTCGGGTCAACTTGAAACCTCCTTGAGGGACTTTGGCAAAGAAAGTCGCAACGTTGAGGGAGACATGCCGGAACCGCCGCTAACAGAGAGCGGAGCAGATTGATCCACACCCACCGAGGCGACGGGTGTGATCGAAAGGATTCGACGACTGCAGGTTCATATCTGGGCGAGAACCTGAGGCGGAATCAGAACCGGCAGGAAGGCGTAGCCGACAAGACCGTCCCAAAGGAGGGCCAGAGCGTCAATGGCGAAAGCCAGAGCATCTGGACACGGGGACACGAAAGTGACCACCTGATGGTTCCAACGAGTCGCAAAGAGATCGATGGAACACCGCCATGTGAAGCATCCACTCGTTGGAAAAGAACCTGCTCCGTCGGGACAGGGAGTCGGCTAGGACGTTCAGACAACCGGAAATGTGATGAACAACCATCCCGGCATTGACATCCTGAGCGAGCAGTAGAAGATCCCGAGCCAATTCATACATTGGAACTGAGTGCGTGCCGCCCTGGTCCCGAATGTAAGCAACCACTGTCGAATTGTCGAACAACAGAAGGACCTGACGATTCAACAGGTGAGGGATCCACTGCCTGAAACTCAGAAGAAGAGCAAGAAGCTCCTTCTGGTTGATTTGTTGAGATGCCCGATCCTGGTCCCACATCCCGTGCAGGGAAAGACCTAGAAGATCCAACGTCGCACCCCATCCGAGATCGCCGACATCTGCCGTCAGAACGCGATCGGACATGGGTAAGTCCAACAGGACACACTGCGTGATCCACTGAACATTTGTCCAGTGGAGAAGGTGAGGATAAGAGATTCTGGTAACTGAAGCACCAGATTCAGAGAATCGACATTCGGCCTCCAACGACTGAGCAGAAAGTGTTGGAGAGGTCGGACAGGCAGCCGACCTACGACCTAGAGGAATGAGATCCGTCACCAAACCGCAGGGACCGGGCAGCCGGAGAATACACCGTGCTGTCACAAATGTGGACTGGGAAACAGAGTCAGAGCAAAAGCTGAGAGAATCACAGCCCTGGCCTGGGGAACCGCAACCGTATTGAACTGAATGCGGAAGGCCATCCCCAGATGACAAAACAACTGAGAAGGGACCAGATCCGACTTCTCCTTGTTGACTCTGAATCCTAGCGATGTGAGCAAGCTCAACAGAGTGTCGACATCCAACTCCAGTAAGGCAGCATTGGAATGCCTCTGGAGGATATCGTCTAGATATGCCGAAGTAGTCACCCTGGACTGTGTGCGATGGAAGGCGATCACATGCGACATCAGTCGGGTAAAGGCCCAAGGAGCCAGGTTGAGGCCGAATGGCATGGCCTTCAACTGGTAAACTCGCCCCAGAAAAGCAAACCCGAGATACTTCCGTGACACCCGATGAATCGGAACGTAAAAGTAAGAATGCTGGAAGTGAAATCTCCCTGTGAATGGAACGGCGGACTGACCTGAAAGTCTCCATGCTGAACTTGGGAGCAATGATAGACTGGTTCAGGATACTCAGATCGTTAACTGGTTGGAGTCGGCCACCCTTCTTCGGCACCAAGAACAGGTCGGAATAAAACCCCACTGACTGAATGTTCTTGACGACCTCGATCGCCCCCTTGGCCAGGAGATTGTCTATCTCCGTGGACAAAAAGCTCCCAACGCAAAACGTCTGAAGGAACTGTGGTTGGAAGAGGCACTCTAGACAGAGTGGGGTGCCTTCGGAAGGATATTCGCAGCCAGGACCGAACAAAATCTAACACCCAAGGATCGGATGTGATGGTGGCCCAACGGTCTGCAAACTCTGCTATCCTTCCTCCAACCTGGATGAATCGAGGTGAGGACCTTCAGTTAGAGTCTCGAAGAGACCCGTGAGAGGAGAAACCACCTCCTCTACTGAATGAAGAATCCTGAGACTTCCCTCTAGCCTGCCGGCGCTTACTTTTACCCCATGAGTAAGAAGTAGAAGCGGTGGCAGAAGGATCAGCCCTTTGCTTCGCAGAGGAAGCAGAAGGGTACTTGTTAGGCTTTGAATGGTCCCTGCCTCCCCTAGAAGGCTGATCAAGCTGACAAAGCAGCAGCTGATCTTTGGATGATAACTTTAGTTTGGATGATTTTACTGAAACTAAATTTGGTATGTGTCTTACTTGGGTGGAAATGCAGGTCAAGTTCGAAAATGGGCACGCTCCACTGATTTCTACTGGATTTATTCCCCTTTTTCGACTTAAAAAATACAGTTTTTCTGTTGTCCGGATGATAACTTTAGTTAGGATCATTTGATTGAAACGAAATTTAGTATGCCGCTTATTTGGGTGGAAATGCAGGTCAAGTTCGAAAATGGGCACGCTCCACTAATTTTTACTTGATTTATTCCCCTTTTTCGACTTAGAAAATACGGTTTTTGTGTTGTCCGGATGATAACTTTACTTTGGATCATTTGATTGAAACGAAACTAAGTATGTGGTTTAATTGGTTGGAAATACAGGTCAAGTTAAAAAATGGCCTCCCCTTTTTCGACTTAAAAAATACAGTTTTTGTGTTGTCCGGATGATAACTTTAGTTAGGATCATTTGATTGAAACGAAATTTAGTATGCCGCTTATTTCGGTGGAAATGCAGGTCAAGTTCGAAAATGGGCACACTCCACTGATTTTTACTGGATTTATTCCCCTTTTTCGACTTAGAAAATACGGTTTTTGTGTTGTCCGGATGATAACTTTAGTTTGGATCATTGGGGGCGCGGTGGCTCAGTTAAAAGAGGTGCAGGCTGCAAGCCGAGAGGTCCTCGGTTCAAATCCCACCTGCGGCAACCGCATTGTGTCCTTCAAGATACTTCACCCCGATTGCCTACATGGGGGCACGATGACGCTGTGTACTGAGGCGTACTGCACGTCGATGGTGCGCATGTCTTCAACCAATCTAACCCTGCCTGCGCTGCGGTGCAGAGTTCAGAGTTACGATGTTGGAGAGCTGACAGCTGCTCGTCGTTGCTCGGTGGTTCTCTCTGGGTACTCCGGCTTCCTCCACCTGTAAAACTGTCACAGTCACGATTAGCCATTGTGCATAACTATGTGACCTTAAACACCAATAAATAAATAAATAAATACTTTGGATCATTTGATTGAAACGAAACTAAGTATGTGGTTTAATTGGTTGGAAATACAGGTCAAGTTAAAAAATGGCCATGCTCTGCGAACAAATTGCATCCTAACAGCTCCCTTGAATTTCCATCTTGGTCGGGGGACCGGGGGCATTGCCCTTGTTTGTTTGTTTTTACCATGGTGGATACTGCGGGAGCTGTTGGATTTCTGGTGAAGAGATGTCTGGTTCCGGGACTATGCGCCCTCTCCAGTCGACATCTGAGGCTGTCACTAGGGTTGTGACTCCTCCTTTGGAGACCGAGCTAAGTGGCTCTCTCCGCTTTTCTGCCAGTTCCAACAGCTCCTGTTGTATCTGCTGCTACTGCTGTTCCGTCTACAATGTCATTGGGCACCGTTTTTATCCAGCCTCTGCAGGGATGTCTGTAGTGTGGTTGTGGGGTATCGGCCTCAGCCTCATCCCGGACCGTCGACACGGAACCCATGGAACAGTAGCGGACCTGCCAAAGAAGCAGATAGAAGAGCAGCGTCCTGCCCCCAGGAAGGGAATGGCCTGTGTCAAGCACAGAGTCCCTTTGAACTAGTTCCAAAATAGCCGTGTCACAGACATGCGTGTGAGTAAGATGCATGAGCGCCTTGGACAGCACATGCAATGGAGGCTGTACATCGGCAAACCTATCTGGAGGCAGATACGACAGGATTGGAGAGAGAAAGCATACCCAGCATTTCTCTCGAAAAGCCCAACATGGACTCCAGAGTCGTCATAGGAACGATGGCCGACTTGGGCTTGGAAAGCCCGAGGGAATTGGAGTCCTGATCCAAAACCGTCAAAGTCTGGCAGACTGACGGATTGGCGAAATCGTAGAAACGATAACGCACCGGAGGCAAAAAGGTGTCAACCCTGGTGAAGAACGGAGCCTTCATAGCCTTGGAACTCAGCTTAGAGTCCAATGCAGAAAATGCTTCAACCACCTGTACTGACTGGCACCAGGGACCAGCCATGAGGCCGACTAGGGCGATTATGTCGCCGTTCTAAGCCCAAAGTCGCCTAGAAAAATAGTCGGGGCGATTACAAGTCGCCCTCTAAAAATTGGCCAAGAAAATGTGCTCGAGTGTGATAAATGGGCATTTTAATTCGTCAAATAAACGTCCATTTATTTGAAATCACACGACAATCGATTGTCCATTGTCGCTTTTGTCGGATTTTTTTATTTCCATTTTGTTGCGTTTCAGTCGGAGCTTCAAGTGTCGAAACAAAAATAGGTGACTTACACGACTCAACAAAATAACCCAGTTTGAAAGTAGGTTACATCGCTTAGGATGCCGAAGATGTATACACAACGAACGTATTTTATAACACAGTATTTTCATTTCGTTTTGCTGACGACTGTTAACTGTTGGGCTGTCTATTCCCAGAAAAACACGAATGGAATTGAAACACATGAAAAAAAGCTTTAGTGATGACAAGAAAAGCTTTGTACAGGACACAAGTATGCATGTGGACAATCTTGAAAAAGGGTCCTCCTAAACACCGGAATGTGGAATGACACCGGAATGCCATAAAAATGATGCGGAATGACATTTCTTTTACAAAATACTCGACCCAGAATGTATTTTGTTTATTAACTAACAAAGTACCTCCCAAGCATCCTTCTTACATCTGGCCCTATTCACAATTTCAAACTTAGAAAATTATTAGCTTTGTATACTTTGGTGAAAGGCAACCACAGGAGGGTGCTGGGGGATTGGCACGAAGAAGAGGGGAGGGGTCATGAAGAAGAGGGTAGCAGTGGGGGATTTTCAGTCAATAATTACTTTGTGATTTTTTAACCTGGCACAGATGCATCATAGACAACTGGACCTGGATTATTTGGATGTTAATGGAGGACCACAAATTGAAAATATGAAGGGGCGGCGGGGGTGGTACATGAATATTCTTAATTTTCCCCACTTGCCTATGAAGTCTCCCTATTTTTTCTGGAGGGAGACTTGAAGTCTCCCTAAAATTCCCCCCTAGGCTGGTCCCTGACTGGCATGGTCGAAGACACCCAGAAGCAGGTTGCTCAACAGGCTGTAGGCGCGTGACCGATGATCGCGGCCTGGCTGACACTGTCGGCTGGTTTGATGGTTGGAGATCTGGAAGGAACCCAAACACAAAGTCAAGAGCTGCCCCCAAGTCAGAAGACTGCTGGCTCTCGACATCAAGGATGTCTGACTCCTCCCTGGAGTCGGAAGACACATAGCCCATCATGGGCAAACCAGCCGACGCCTCCCATGGTATAGGCAGCAGGGGGAGCAGAAAGCAGCCTGTTTCCAATCCCGGGAGGCGGCGCCATAGGGGGCGCCTGGAAACCACTCGCCGCCACGCTGGAAGCAACAGGAAGGCTCTTGGACAGAACCTGAGTGAGTAAGGAGAGGGCCTCCCTAAGCTCACTGCCCGTACCAGCCGGTTCTACATGGGAATGAACCAGCAAAGTGGCTTCACACCTGACCCTCATAACCAGCGAAGGGTCACGATTCTCCAATACACCCAAAGCAGGGCGACGGGCGGCAGCCGAAACATCTGAGGGCAGATGTGTATAGGGGTATGACACACCCCGAGGATCAACATAGCAGGAACTCGAGAGAGTTGCCGCGGACCTCTGCGGGGCAGAAGGTCCAGGCTGCACAGAAGGCGTTGGTCCCGCAAAACTGGCCGTATGACCAGAATGAGTGGACAGAAAACGCCAATGACAAAACTGTGGTACTCGATGGCGCAGAGACCACAGTAGAGGATCCCGCCGGCAGCCACTTCCAACTTCGCCGAGTTGAAGTCGGGGAAGGCTGAGGCCGATACCCCACAACCACACTACAGACATCCCTGCAGAGGCTGGATAAAAACGGTGCCCAATGACATTGTAGACGGAACAGCAGTAGCAGCAGATACAACAGGAGCTGTTGGAACTGGCAGAAAAGCGGAGAGAGCCACTTAGCTCGGTCTCCAAAGGAGGAGTCACAACCCTAGTGACAGCCTCAGATGTCGACTGGAGAGGGCGCATAGTCCCGGAACCAGACATCTCTTCACCAGAAATCCAACAGCTCCCGCAGTATCCACCATGGTAAAAACAAACAAACAAGGGCAATGCCCCCGGTCCCCCGACCAAGATGGCAAATTCAAGGGAGCTGTTAGGATGCAATTTGTTCGCAGAGCATGGCCATTTTTTAACTTGACCTGTATTTCCAACCAATTAAACCACATACTTAGTTTCGTTTCAATCAAATGATCCAAAGTATTTATTTATTTATTTATTGGTGTTTAAGGTCACATAGTTATGCACAATGGCTAATCGTGACTGTGACAGTTTTACAGGTGGAGGAAGCCGGAGTACCCAGAGAGAACCACCGAGCAACGACGAGCAACTGTCAGCTCTCCAACATCGTAACTCTGAACTCTGCACCGCAGCGCAGGCAGGGTTAGATTGGTTGAAGACATGCGCACCATCGACGTGCAGTACGCCTCAGTACACAGCGTCATCGTTCCCCCATGTAGGCAATCGGGGTGAAGTATCTTGCCCAAGGACACAATGCGGTTGCCGCAGGTGGGATTTGAACCGAGGACCTCTCGGCTTGCAGCCTGCACCTCTTTTAACTGAGCCACCGCACCCCCAATGATCCAAACTAAAGTTATCATCCGGACAACACAAAAACCGTATTTTCTAAGTCGAAAAAGGGGAATAAATCCAGTAAAAATCAGTGGAGCGTGCCCATTTTCGAACTTGACCTGCATTTCCACCGAAATAAGCGGCATACTAAATTTCGTTTCAATCAAATGATCCTAACTAAAGTTATCATCCGGACAACACAAAAACTGTATTTTTTAAGTTGAAAAAGGGGAGGCCATTTTTTAACTTGACCTGTATTTCCAACCAATTAAACCACATACTTAGTTTCGTTTCAATTAAATGATCCAAAGTAAAGTTATCATCCGGACAACACAAAAACCGTATTTTCTAAGTCGAAAAAGGGGAATAAATCAAGTAAAAATCAGTGGAGCGTGCCCAGTTTCGAACTTGACCTGCATTTCCACCCAAATAAGCGGCATACTAAATTTCATTTCAATCAAATGATCCTAACTAAAGTTATCATCCGGACAACAGAAAAACTGTATTTTTTAAGTCGAAAAAGGGGAATAAATCCAGTAGAAATCAGTGGAGCGTGCCCATTTTCGAACTTGACCTGCATTTCCACCCAAGTAAGACACATACCAAATTTAGTTTCAGTAAAATCATCCAAACTAAAGTTATCATCCGGACAAGGGTGTGACGGACGGACGGACGCACGGACAGACAGACGGACGCACGGACGGACACTGCTGATTAAAATAGTCCCCCGAAGGGTCGGGGGACAAAAACTGCACATTCCCCACGGAAGGGGAATAACTCTCACCAGACATGGTCGAGTCGGGATGCCCCAAAATGACAGCGTTCCTCACCCCCTGCTGGTGTGGGAGGAGCTGCACATCCCCCACGGAGGGGGAGCAATTCTCACCAGACGTGGTTGAATCGGGCAGCCCGAAACGAGTTCACATCCCCCACAGAGGGGATATAACTTACACCAGACGTGGTCGAGTCGGGGGGGGGGGGGGGGGGGGGGAGGGGGGGGAGGGGGGGTTTTTTCGAAACGAAAATAGGTGACTTACACGACTCAACAAAATAACCCAGTTTGAAAGTAGGTTACATCGCTTAGGATGCCGAAGATGTATACACAACGAACGTATTTTATAACACAGTATTTTCATTTCGTTTTGCTGACAACTGTTAACTGTTGGGCTGTCTATTCCCAGAAAAACACGAATGGAATTGAAACACATGAAAAAAAGCTTTAGTGATGACAAGAAAAGCTTTGTACAGGACACAAGTATGCATGTGGACGATCTTGAAAAAGGGTCCTCCTAAACACCGGAATGCGGAATGACACCGGAATGCCATAAAAATGATGCGGAATGACATTTCTTTTACAAAATACTCGACCCAGAATGTATTTTGTTTATTAACTAACAAAGTACCTCCCAAGCATCCTTCTAACATCTGGCCCTGTTCACAATTTCAGACTTTGAAAATTATTAGCTTTGTATACTTTGGTGAAAGGCAACCACAGGAGGGTGCTGGGGGATTGGCACGAAGAAGAGGGGAGGGGTCATGAAGAAGAGGGTAGCAGTGGGGGATTTTCAGTCAATAATTACTTTGTGATTTTTTAACCTGGCACAGATGCATCATAGACAACTGGACCTGGATTATTTGGATGTTAATGGAGGACCACAAATTGAAAATATGAAGGGGTGGCGGGGGTGGTACATGAATATTCTTAATTTTCCCCACTTGCCTATGAAGTTTCCCTACATGACTCTGCAGTCTCCCTATTTTTTCTGGAGGGAGACTTGAAGTCTCCCTAAAATTCCCCCCAGGCTGGTCCCTGACTGGCAAGGTCGAAGACACCCAGAAGCAGGTTGCTCAACAGGCTGTAGGCGCGTGACCGATGATCGCGGCCTGGCTGACACTGTCGGCTGGTTTGATGGTTGGAGATCAGGAAGGAACCCAAACACAAAGTCAAGAGCTGCCCCCAAGTCAGAAGACTGCTGGCTCTCGACATCAAGGATGTCTGAATCCTCCCTGGAGTCGGAAGACACATAGCCCATCATGGGCAAACCAGCTGACGCCTCCCATGGTATAGGCAGCAGGGGGAGCGGAAAGCAGCCTGTTTCCAATCCCGGGAGGAGGCGCCATAGGGGGTGCCTGAAAACCACTCGCTGCCTCGCTGGAAGCAACGGGAAGGCTCTTGGACAGAACCTGAGTGAGTAAGGAGAGGGCCTCCCTAAGCTCACTGCCCGTACCAGCCAGTTCTACATGGGAACGAACCAGCAAAGTGGCTTCACACCTGACCCTCTTAACCAGCAAAGGGTCACGATTCTCCAATACATCCAAAGCGGGGAGACGGGCGGCAGCCGAAACATCTGAGGGCAGACGTGTATAGGGGTATGACACACCCCGAGGATCAACATAGCGAGAACTCGAGAGAGTTGCCGCGGACCTCTGCGGGGCAGAAGGTCCTGGCTGCACAGAAGGCGTAGGTCCCGCAAAACTGGCCGTGTGACCAGAATGAGTGGACGGAAAACGCCAATGACAAAACTGTGGTACTCGACGGCGCAGAGACCACAGTAGAGGATCCTGCCGGCAGCAACTTCCAACTTCGCCGAGTTGAAGTCAGGGAAGGCTGAGGCCGATACCCCCACGTCTACACTCCCAGACACTGCTGCAGACCACTGCAGGTATAAAACTACTGTGCTCAACGGCTGAGAGGACACAGTAGGGAGTTCAGTCGGCAGCCACTTCCGACTTCGCCGAGTTGAAGTCGGGGAAGGCTGAGGCCGATACCCCACAGCCACACTACAGACATCCCTGCAGAGGCTGGATAAAAACGGTGCCCAATGACATTGTAGACGGAACAGCAGTAGCAGCAGATACAACGGGAGCTGTTGGAACTGGCGGAAAAGCGGAGAGAGCCACATAGCTCGGCCGCCAAAGGAGGAGTCACAACCCTAGTGACAGCCTCAGATGTCGACTGGAGAGGGCGCATAGACCCGGAACCAGACATCTCTTCACCAGAAATCCAACAGCTTCCGCAGCATCCACCACGGTAAAAAAAAACAAAAAACTGCACATTCCCCACAGAAGGGGAATAACTCTCACCAGACATGGTCGAGTCGGTGGGGGGTGGGGATGACCGAAACCATGGTGCCCTCCCCCGCAGGTGTGGCAGGAGCTGCACATCCCCCACAGAGGGGGTATTACTCACACCAGACGGGGTCAAGTCGGGAGACTCCCGAAACGACAGCATTCCACACCGGAAGAAACGGACACGAGAACGCACCAAGGCGAGGGCAATAGGAATTGCCCTAAAGGAACCAAACTAACTGGAAATAACAGAGGTGAGAGCAGTAGAAGAAAATGGTGAACTCAACAGAAACAGAAAGTAGAAGAACACCCTCAACTTCGAGAGAAGGTGGCAGAAAAAAAACGGTGGGTACACGACAGAACCCAGACAGCCGACAGGGACCGAAAAAAACAGAAATTCAGCCCTTAACAGAGTGAAGAAATCCTGTCCAGACAGTCCCTGATTGACACCTAACTCCAATAACAATTAAATTTATCAACCGAAAAATTCATAGTCAATCCGCATTGACGCGAAGTCGAAAACAAAACATTCGTGAAAATGGAATAGTAAATAATATACAATGAGAATGTGGTTGAAAATATTAACGAGAATATATAAAACACAGTCCTGTTATTATACGATCTTCAGATCCATAATTCCAGTCACAGGAAAACCATTATCGACGAGTTGAATTATCACTGTTACCTAGCAATATGGCACACATCCACCACGTGTGCGGATAATCAAAAGAATGGTGAATTCATGACGCACTGCGCATTGGTTTACGGAAGTCGTGGATTTGTACTATGGAAGAGTGTCCCATACTAGGTGTGCGCCGATGACGCTCGACCCAGTTTTGGCTTATTTTTTTGTGGTGTTTTTACACCACTTTTCTTTCCCAAATCTCTTGGGAAAGATTAAAATAGAGAGTATTTTATCCAAGTTAGGTTCTTCCACTGTAGTGCAAGCTTGCAGTAAACAATTGCAAGGTAGGTTGATAAGAAAGACTAAAGTCTGACAACAAACTGAAAAATCTCATCCCTGTACATATTTTTCAAGCACTTTCCAGGACTTTACTACTGGAGATAAGATTTTCAAGCAAGGCCTGGATTTTCTATTCTTTAATTCAAGCACTTTCAAGGACCCGTACGAACCCTGTGGATATTGTTGTGTAGGTAAAGAGCAAAGAGGAGTATTTTTTATAACTGAGTAGCTATTTAAATATTATGTTTTCTGTACCTGCAAAGCTGGAATATAGATCTGTAACAGCTAAATAGTGCACTTTGAGCCGCTGTGATATATTTGCTGCTATATTTTGGTCCAACTGTATGGATAATAAATCTGGCAGGAAGATTATATCCCTTGGTTATTTTGGCTTCTCCTGTTCGGCAAACTGTGAATAAAAATTAACAAATAGTCAATTTTAAACTGTTATTTTCAAGGTTCAAGAAAGTAGAGTAAATCCTGTCGAGGTCAGGTCTTCAAATCAACTCTAATTAATGATGATAAAAGCTATGCCCAAATTATGTTAACCCTTAAGTCCTCAGATTAATTTTAAAGTATTTATGGCCTTTTTCTGCTTACATAGTTATTGATGACTTGGCAGTGGTTCTACATCACTGCTGGCTGCCTATACAGGCAGCCAGCAATAATGTAGAACCACTGCCAGGGAAAATTCAGTCTACACACAAGAGTAATAAACAAGAGGCCCCACGGGGCCTGAAGCGCTCATCTTGTATAGAACACAACTTAAACAGAGTCCAAGAATGAGTCTACATTAAGCAAGCCATCTCCATAGGCTACACTGTCAATCCTTGAATCCCTCAGGAGTGACAAAAATAATCTGGGCATCATGCCTTTTCTTCAGTTGATCATAAGTAAAATGTAGAGCTCCCCTATGAAGCCCCTTGATACAACCTATGTGGATTAATCTTATTTACACACCTCAAGAGGGTACTGAATACAAAATTTTTAATTCTTCAGCAAAATGGCCAATTCCGGCTCCCATAGAGAGCCCAAATATTAACCCAGGCTCTTGATTTGAACACAGTTAAATCTGACTTCCTAGAGATGTTGTGTACCGAATATGAAAGCATTCTGACTGTTGGATCTGAAGAAAAGAAATTGTAAAGAAATTTCTTCGAACTGCACTAAGTTCAAATTTGGGCTACCATAGCGAGCCCAAACATTGACCTATGGATCCGATTTGAACAAACTTGAATCTGACCCCCCTAGAGACTTGAATCTGACCCCCCTAGAGATGTTACCAAATGTGAAAGCATTCTGACAAGTGAATCTGAAGAAGAAGATTTTTGAAGAAATTCCCTCATATTGTACAAAGTTAAATTTCAGGTTCCCATATGGAGCCCAAATATTAACCTAGGCACTTGAATTGAACAACCTGGAATCTGACCCCCCCCCCCCTAGAGATGTTGTATACCAAATATAAAAGCATTCCGACTGGTGGATCTGAAGAAGAAGATTTTTTAAGAAATTTTCTCATATTGCACTAAGTAAAAATTTGGGCTACCATAGTGAGCCCAAATATATACCTAGGGATTTGATTTGAACAAACTTGAATTTGACCCCCATAGAGATGTTGCATACCAAATATCAAAGCATTCTGACTGATGGATCTGAAGAAGAAGATTTTTTTAAATTACCCTCCATATTGAACAAAGATAAAATTTGGGCTTCTGTAGGAAGCCCAAATATTAACCTAGGGACTTGGTTTGAACAGTCTAGAATCTGACCCTCATAACAATGATGTATACCAAATATTAAAAGATTCTGACTGGTGGTTCTGAGGAAGAAGATTTTTAAAGAATATTCCCCATATTACCCAATGTTAAAACTTCGGGCTCCTGTAGAGAGCCCAAATATGAACCAATGAGCTTTATTTCCACAAACTTTTATCTGACCCACCTATGAATGCTGTATACCAAATATCAAAAGATTCTGATGATTGGTTCTGGAGAAAAGATTTTTTTAAATTTTTGCAAATATGCTGACTCAGCATTTTTTCGATGCCCATTACAGAACACCCTAACATAACCGATGGCAATTTTTTTTTACCATTCAATTCTACTGGTCATAAGGATACTTCATACCAAATAAAAGCTCTCTGTTCCGTGGGGTTTGGGAAATATGGGCGTTTGAAAATATTTCTATTTTTAGCTCCCAGGGTTCCCATGGGGATGCGGGAATTTTTTTTTTTGCATGGGTCAAGTACTTATGACCCAATACTACCACAAACCAAATTTGGTTTATACCGGACCATCGGTTCAGAAAATAGAAATTTTGAGTGGGCCAAAAATCTTACCCCTCCTATTACAAAGCCAAATATTACTTTACGAACTTCGTTTGAACAAACTTGATTCTACACCTCATATGGAAGCTCCATAGCAAATATCAAGTCATTGTACACACTGGTTCTTGAGAAGAAAATTTTTAAAATATTTTGGAGCATTCTCCCCCACTCCCTCCCTATGGGGCTGCGCATGCTGAGTTGAACAAAAACGAAATGCCCCTTTGGGACCATCACTCACACAAACTTTCACTTGAATTGGCCCAGTGGCTTTGGAGGAAAAGACCAAAACATGGTGTTGACGGACGACGGATGGGAAGCGATGAGATTAGCTCAACTTGACTTTGTCAAGATGAGCTAGTCAAGATGAGCTAAAAAGATTACACAAGGGAGCACCTGCTTCAATGCAATATAAAAGTGGCGGTTTGGGGCTATATGGGGGCTAAAGGGTTAATAATGACTAACTCAGGCATAACAAGCTAAAAATCTGTTTCTAAGGCTCTCTCACATGGTCCTTTTAGCTGCCACATGCTCTCTTTTTACAGTTAAAATTAGAAGTCCTGTCATGAACTGTGTGCTTATCTAGGCTTAATTGCACATTGGAATTGCACGCAATTGCCATATCGAATGGCATCCAAAGCATGGCAGGTTCTCCTGATTACTCATAGCAAACACAGGCAATGTTTCTGGCAATGGACCTATGGGTTACCCGAAGGTCCATTGGCTGAAATATTGCTTGTGCACAGGCCATATCTACAGAATTTGATAGCCTTGCTATTGTCATAACGCGTAGATTAACGCGCAGATTGGCGAACTATTTGTGCGCATTTCATGACAGGACTTCTAGTTTTAACTGTATAACCAATGCAAACTTAATGCAAACTTAAAATGAAAGTGTCAATGACACTGTAGCTTAACTTGTGTGTTGTGTTTGATGAAAAGGATAATGTTCAATGTTTATGAAAGGATTATGAAATAAGACAAGAATTGTGATAATTGGGAATATGTTCATTTCTGTTCCCTGTATGCTATGTTTATGATAAAAATAATATGAGGTGTACACTGTACTAAAGAGCTGAGGGGTGGGTTAATATGACCTCACAGTAAATGTATGTGGCCCTCACAGTTAATGTATATCAACAAAAGTTACCAAGTTACAGTGAAATTATTCCAAAACGAGTCATCCTATCAAGTTACATTAAAATCCCTTCATAAATATGGCCTGTAGACTGTGCTAAAGGTTTTTGGGCTTCGGGGCCCCTGTAGCCGTCAGTTTCCCAATTGCGTCCAAAGGAGACGTTCTCATCTAGACAATATATGAAGTCAACCTACCAAGTTACAATGAAATCCCTTAATAAATATGACATGTAGACTGTGCTAAAGGTTTTTGGGCTTTGGGCTCTGGCAGCCATCATGGTTGAATGATCGCAACCAAAAGGAGACATTCTCATCTGGGCATCATCCGGAGTGATCCTACAAAGTTACAATGAAATCCCTTCATAAATATGACCTGTAGACTGTGCTCAAGGTTTTTGGGCTTCGGGCCCCTGAAGCTGTCACAGTTGACCAATCACGACCAAAAGGGGATGTCATCATCTAGGCATTATATGGAGTCAAACTTACGGGTTACAATGAAATCCTTCCATAAATATGACCAATAGACTATATGCTAAAGGTTTTGGAGTTTTGGGTTCGGGCAGCCATCAAGGCTGAATGGTCGTGACCAAAAGGGGACGTTCTCATCTTGACATTATTTAGAGTCATCCTACCAAGGTACAATGAAATCCCTTCATAAATATCACCTGTAGACTGGGCTAAAGATTTTCGGGCTTTGGGCCCCTGTAGCCAACACAGTTGCCTAATGGTGTCCAAAAGGCGTTGTTCTCATCCAGACATTACATGACGTCAACCTACCAAGTTACAATGAAATCCCTTCATAAATATGATCTGAAGACTGTGCTAAAGGTTTTCAGGCTTTAGTCTTGGGCAGCCATCATGGTTGACTGATCGCAACCAAAAGGGGACATTCTCATCTGGACATCATCTGGAGTGATCCTATGAAGTTACAATGAAATCCCTTCATAAATATGACCTGTAGACTGGGCTAAAGATTTCCGTGCTTTGGGCCCCTGTAGCCAACACAGTTGCCTAATGGTGTCCAAAAGGCGCTGTTCTCATCTAGACATTACATGAAGTCAACCTACCAAGTTACAATGAAATCCCTTCATAAATATGATCTGAAGATTGTGCTAAAGGTTTTCAGGCTTTAGGCTTGGGCAGCCATCATGGTTGACTGATCGCAACCAAAAGGGGACATTCTCATCTGGACATCATCTGGAGTGATCCTATGAAGTTACAATGAAATCCCTTCGTAAATATGACCTGTAGACTGTGCTCAAGATTTTCGGGCTTCAGGCACCTGTAGCCATCACAGTTGACAAACCACGACCAAAAGGGGATGTCATCATCTAGGCATTATATGGAGTCAACCTAACAAGTTACAATGAAATCCTTCCATAAATACGACCGACAGACATGCTAAAGGTTTTTGGGCTCGGGCAGCCATCAAGGCTGAATGATCGTGACCAAAAGAGGACGTTATCATCTGGACACTATTTGGAGTCATCCTACCAAGCTACAATGAAATCCTTTCATAATTATGACGTGTAGACTGTTCTAAAGGTTTTTGGGCTTTGGGCCCCTGAAGCTGTCACAGTTGCCCAATCGTGTCCAAAAGGGGACATTCTCATCTAGAGATTATATGAAGTCAACCTACCAAGTTACAATGAAATCCCTTCATAAATATGACCTGTAGACTGTGCTAAAGGTTTTCGGGATTCGGGCTCGGGCAGCCATCATGGTTGAATGATCGCAACCAAAGGGGACAATCTCATCTGGGCATCATTTGAAGTGATCCTGCGAAGTTGCAATGATATCCCTTCATAAATATGACCTGTAGACTGTGCTCAAGGTTTTAGGGCTTTGGGCACCTGTAGCCATCACAGTTGACCAATCACGACCAAAAGGGGATGTCATCATCTAGGCATTATATGGAGTCAACCTAACAGGTTACAATGAAATACTTCTATAAATATAACCTTTTGCCTATGCTAAAGGTTTTTGGGCTCGGGCATCCATCAAGGCTGAATGATCACAACCAAATGGGACGTTCTCATCTAGACATTATTTGGAGTCATCCTACCAAGTAACAATGAAATCCCTTCATAAATATGACCTGTAGACTGTGCTAAAGGTTTTTGGGCTTCGGGCATCTTTAGATCTCAAAGTTGCCCAATCATGTCCAAAAGGGGACGTTCTCATCTAGACATTATATGAAGTCAACCTACCAAGTTACAATGAAATCCCTTCATAAATATGACCTGTAGATTGTGCTTAAGGTTTTCGGGCTTCGGGCTTGGGCAGCCGTCATGGTTGAATGATCGCAACCAAAGGGGACAATCTCATCTGGGCATCATCTGGAGTGATCCTGCGAAGTTGCAATGATATCCCTTCATAAATATGACCTGTAGACTGTGCTCAAGGTTTTCGGGCTTCGGGCACCTGTAGCCATCACAGTTGACCAATCACGACCAAAAGGGGATGTCATCATCTAGGCATTATATGGAGTCAACCTAACAGGTTACAATGAAATACTTCTATAAATATAACCTTTTGCCTATGCTAAAGGTTTTTGGGCTCGGGCATCCATCAAGGCTGAATGATCACAACCAAATGGGACGTTCTCATCTAGACATTATTTGGAGTCATCCTACCAAGTAACAATGAAATCCCTTCATAAATATGACCTGTAGACTGTGCTAAAGGTTTTTGGGCTTCGGGCATCTTTAGCCCTCAAAGTTGCCCAATTATGTCCAAAAGGGGACGTTCTCATCTAGACATTATATGAAGTCAACTTACCAAGTTACAATGAAATCCCTTCATAAATATGACCTGTAGATTGTGCTTAAGGTTTTTGGGCTTCGGGCTCGGGCAGCCGTCATGGTTGAATGATCGCAACCAAAGGGGACAATCTCATCTGGGCATCATCTGGAGTGATCCTACGAAGTTAAAATGAAATCCCTTCATAAATATGACCTGTAGACTGTGCTCACGGTTTTCGGGCTTCGGGCACTTGTAGCCATCACAGCTGACCAATCACGACCAAAAGGGGATGTCATCATCTAGGCATTATATGGAGTCAACCTAATAGGTTACAATGAAATCCTTCCATAAATATGACCTTTTACCTATGCTAAAGGTTTTGGGGCTCGGGCACCCATCAAGGCTGAATGATCGCAATCAAAATGGGACGTTCTCATCTAGACATTATTTGGAGTCAACCTACCAAGTTACAATGAAATCCCCTCATAAATATGACCTGTAGACTGTGCTAAAGGTTTTCGGGCTTCGGGCACCTTTAGCTGTCACAGTTGCCCAATCATGTCCAAACGGGGATGTTCTCATCTAGACATTATATGAAGTTAAGCTACCAAGTTACAATGAAATCCCTTCATAAATATGACCTGTAGACTGTGCTAAAGGCTTTTCTGGCTTCGGGCTCGGGCAGCCATCATGGCTGAATGATCGCAACTAAAGGGGACAATCTCATCTGGGCATCATCTGGAGTGATCCTAAGAAGTTACAATGAAATCCCTTCATAAATATGACCTGTAGACTGTGCTCAAAGATCAAATGGGACGTTCTGATCTAGACATTATTTGGAGTCATCCTACCAAGTTACAATGAAATTTCTTCATAAATATGACCTCTAGACTGTGCTAAAGGTTTTTGGGCTTCGGGCCCCTGTAGCCGTCACAGTTGCCCAATCACGTCCAAAAGGGGACTTTCTCATCTGGACATTGTATGAAGTCAACCCACCAAGTTACAATGAAATTCCTCAATAAATATGAGCTGTAGACTGTGATAAAGGTTTTCGGGTTTTGGGCTCGGGCAGTCGTCACGGTTGGCAGATCATGCCCAAATGGGGAAAGTCTCATCTAGACATCATAAAGAGTCATCCTACCAAGTTACAATGAAATCCCTCCACATTAAACATGACCTGCAGACTGTGCAAAAAGTTTTGGGGTTTCGGGCTTGGGCAGCCATCACAATTGATAGATCATGCCCAAAAGGGGACGTTCTCATCTAGACATGACCCCAAACCTGCATATGAAATTTCGTGATGATCAGACAAGAACTGCGGGGTGTAGCCCGTGCTAAAGGAAAATGTGAACAGACGTCACAGACTCACAGACTAACAGACTTCCGCACGTGTGATGGCAATAGCTTATCTTGACTATGTCAAGTTGAGCTAAAAATAAAAATAAAATGGTTCATGTCCGATATTTACCCAAGGTAATAAAACTGATAAATTTGTCCCTTGAGGGCAACAAGGTTTTGGAATGTTCAAGGGATGAAATACACAACCACCCATGCTATTCTGTAGATTTTGAGGTGTATATATAAAACAAACCAAGAACATGAACTTTTGATGTCAAAAAAATAATTACAAAAATAAATCAAATAAAAAACCGCACACCCACCCACTTGCAATTTTACAAAAAAAAATGGCTGATAAACAGAAGATCTACTTTGTGGGGCATTATGGTAATTTTGTGCTTGCAAATGATAATTTTGTCCGAAGAGTGGTAAATGCACACAAATTATGTATTTTTAAATACTTGTTTCCCATGTTTTGCAATGTTCCACTCAAAAAGTTAAAACTAGAAGTCCTGTCACGAATAGTGTGCTTATCTAGGCTTAATTGCGCATTGGAATTGCGCACAATTGCCATGACTCTGTTTGGCATAATGGAATGCGCTACAAATTATCAAAAATGAGACTCCCCATGAAACTGCTCAGATTACTATCCTCTTTCTTAAATGACCGCGAAATTAAAGTCAGAGTGAACAATGAAATGTCTGACAGTGTCCCCCTCGAAGCAGGCACCCCCCAAGGTTCCGTCCTAAGCCCACTCCTGTACATCTTCTTCATAAATGACCTTAGCTTCTCCGAAGATCACGTTCAAGTTTCCCAATTCGCGGATGATAAGGGCCTCTGGGACTCTAACAATACGGCCAATCTACTCCAAAAACCCCTGCAACATGCTCTCGATGAGCTTGAAGAATGGTGTGCCAAATGGAGAATAAAGCTAAACGCCAATAAAACCCAACGAATCACCTTTACTCGCAAGATAACTAAACGGGATTTTGACCTAAAACTTATGGATAACACCCTCCCGGAATGCAAAGAAGCGAAATTCCTGGGCATCACCATTGATCAAAAAATGTCCTTCAACAAACATACCGACGATATGGCGAAAAAAGCTACCAAACGCATTAACTTACTGAAAATGCTTAAGGGAACTTCATGGGGGCCAACCAGTCCACCCTACTCAAACTATACAAAGCCTTTGTGTGCCCAGTACTACAATACGGTGCAATCATACTAACTGACCTGAACCAAACTAATATGGGAAAACTCCAGAAGGTCCAAAATCACGCGCTTAGAGTTGCCCTCCGCGCTCCATGGGACACACCCATCAAAACACTTCATGACAGGGCCGATATCCCCACCATTAAAGACCGCCTAGCCACCCTGGCCTCGAAAAATCATGACCGGCTAGCTGACATCGAACTAATCTCCGAGCTTGGAGCCATTTGCGAAAGCCGACAAAAGCCCAAAAATTGCAATCGAAACTAAGACCGCTCGAATAAAACTAGGGAAGGAGAAGGTGAACTAACAGGCAGAAAAACAGCTTAACTGTGGCCTTCTACCAGAAAGGGCTGCCTTCACCGACTCAAGTAAAATTACATCAGGATTAAATATTGTTAAAAAACTAAATAAATAATAAATTGCTAAATAAATAGGGAACGAGAAGGTGAACAAACAGGCAGAAAAACAGCTTAACTGTTAAAAAAAACTAAATAATAATAAATTGTTAAATAAATTGGGAACGAGAAGGTGAACAAACAGGCAGAAAACAGCTTAACTGTGGCCTTCTACCAGAAAGGGCTGCCTTCACCGACTCAACTAAAATTAAATCACGATTGGATACTGTAGGTCTCATTTCCGGCCGGGGGGCTCAGGCCCACACAGGACGCTCGAGATACCAGGCGAGAGCTTTTTGTGTGGGCTGGGCCTCCCCGACCGGGGGTTGGGTTTGGTGTGTTTAGTTGTGATCCTAAATAAACTCAAACTAATCTAAATATGGTCGAAACCAGCGAAGGGCATAACAGAAACACCCTCGGTGTGGTTTAGTGTCTAAATCTGTTACCCTCCCGCTACAAACTCACTATCACCCTATGAACGTGATCTAACAGGCTGATCAGTAGCTTAACGGTGATCATAATTAAAACATATTGTGCTACTTTTATCTCTTATTCTAATGAAAACTAATTCTGCCTTCTTCTTTTAAGCAGGTACACAGAAGATGCTTTTTGACCAGCACCTCAATAACCGCTACGGACAGTCCAACCGTTACAGAAACAGTAACCCCCATGGTTCCTGAACATCCTCCGCTCCATCCCTAAAAGTGGTCAACCACTTTAGGGGAGGCGAGCGTTGGTCCTGCATCCCGCCTCTGCCCCTTTTTGTAAGTGCATTGCGCATCTTTTTGTCCCAACCCAATAGGATTACAAAATGCAGGCCTGCCCCCAAACCAGGGAAGTTCGGGTCTTCTTCTTGGTGGTCCCCGAAAGGGGTCGTTGTTGTTTTTCTTCAAAGAGTCCAAACAAACATAGACAGCCTGAGGCAGATTATACTTGCCAGTGATGGCCATCACTCAACATAACTTAAAATCATCCTCAAAGTGGTAGACCATACTTGCCCAAAAATCCAGATCGACTGCACCCTCGGGGAGAGGTAGTACCTTTGTGAGAGGACCCAACCTCTCACACTGGTCCTCACCCGAGGGTTCAACCGACATCAGCCAAGAGACCATCACGACGCAACTGGTGACACCTGCCAAGTACCTGAAGGCGCTCCTCCTTCAACACGCCTAGACATGTGAGAACTAATCAAATACAGTCACTGAGGGCCGAAAGGGGCTTGTCCCTCATACCATCCCTGCGTGCCTTCGGCGTGTTAAACCATTCCGTTCGATTGTCAGGTCACAGTGGTCTCTCAAGACAAGTGGTCTCTCAAGACAGGTGGTCTCCCATAGCAGGTCCATTATAGAGTAAAACCAATCGGTGCCTGGCAGATGTGGTCTCTCAAGACAGGTGGTCTCTCAAGACAGATGGTCTCTCAAGACAGTAGTCTCTCAAGACAGGTTTTACTGTATCTTGATAAATTCAAGCTCCTTGTGCTGGTAGCATGATATCTGAAAAAAATATTCTCGTTTCAGATTGCCATTGAAAGAATAACTTAGCACTCGACCAGTTAAAAATCACGGACACTGTGAGAGTAGATAACCTAATTTATCTCCCCCCCACCATTGGAATCTTCTTCCCTCATTACCTAATTCAAAGCATTTACTTGTCAACACCAATACACTTTTTGAATCACATAATGGCATAATGGCACAGAATAAGAAAAGGCTAGTAACTTTCACATATATACTGTGGGAAAAAAAATTCAGATTGGCGGGGGGGGGGGGGGGGGGGGGGGGGGTTAATCAGGGTGGGGAGATAAATCATGTCTCCCAGGGATAGGAGATAAACTGCTACATCGGGTCCTATTTTACAAGTAACACAGAGCTTGTTTACCACAGTAAACAAGCACTTCTTCACTACCTGGGGTTCTCATGGAAAGAGAGAAATAATTGACAGGTGCAGTGCAGTTGTCATGAAACCATCAACGTTATCGGAGGCTATGGGCCATGAGAAGTGGCTTAGAAGCTCGTCCTCAATAGACACTCAGTCCATGCTAGTCCCCATGTCATCAAACCTAGTCCCCCAATCACCAGTTTTCAGTTGCTAGCAGTCTGCAAATATTCATTTTGTGCCCATGTGGTATATGTTCTGAGGTACATTGGTGACCTATGAGCACATCTCAGTGTTTTAAGCATGTGACCATGTAGCGCCAAGTCTGGATATAAGCAGACTGTCATCTGCAGAATGAGGTCCAAAGAGGGTGAATTTGGTGATGCTAGCATCATCAAATTTACCCTCTGTGTACCTCAATCTGAATCAAGGTCTCAGGTCTAAACAGAAAGAGGTACCAAGAGGATAAATTGGCCCACTGTATGGGTTAGCATTGGCAAATTCCACTTTCTGGGGACCTCATTCTGCAAATGACAGGTTGCTTATTTCCATGGGTGCTGTGCTGGATAGACAGACAGTTAGTTGGTGAAGATCACACTCATATCAACTTATTTATTTATTAAGGTTGGACAACACTTTAACAGCCAAGGTCATATTGCGTTCGTGACAGTTTTATGGATGGAGAAAGCTGGAGTACCCGGAGAGAACCACCGAGCAACAACGAGCAGCTGCCAGCTCCCCAACATCGTAACGCAGCACTGCAACACAGGTAGGGTTAGATTGGTTGAAGACATGCACACCATCAACGTGCAATACACCTTAGTACACAGCAGCATCGTGTCACCGTGTGGACAATCGGGGTTGCCTTGCCCAAGGAGATATCACGGGTGTCCGAATCGATCGCTCAGACGCTCAGACGGTCACCCATCCAAGGACTAACCAGGCTCAATGTTGCTCAACTTCTGTGATCTGACAAGAACAGGTTAAAGCAACACCACCGCACCCCCCTCATGTCAACTTGGTCATGGGAATGGATAGGCAGATATGGATTAAAATGAATGGAGTGATAAGACTGAGTCAACAAAGACAATAGCATAGGTTGACACCAAAAATAGTTATAACTAGAATGAATGTTAGGTCCAGAGTGACCTGAACAGTCCAGTAAAGCTAAAAATAGTAACACTAGATGTGTCGGGCAGAGTTGCATAATTGAGTCTTGAATTTAAATACGTGTAGCGTAATTAACTGTTTGCAATTTTCTATATATCCCTTTACCTAACATGAAAAGCAGACGACACATGCAAAAAAAATTCTCAAATAACTCATTTTTTTCATTTTTTGTCTCAAAAACATAGGTTATGACCCCTCATTGGAACGAGCTCAACGAGCTCGTTCCAATCATGGGTCATAACCTATGTTTTTGAGACAAAAAATGAAAAAAATAATGAAAATTAATTGGCAATTTTTGAGAATAGCGCTGGCCGGTTTTGGCCGTTACGTTGGGTAAAGGGATATAGTAGAAATAAATAACCACTTATAATATCTCCATCTCTAAGAGTCTGAGACAACAAATTCTACAGTTAAAACTAGAAGTCCTGTCACAAATAGTGTGCTTATCTAGGCTTAATTGCACGTTGGAATTGCGCGCAATTGCCATATCGAATGGCATCCAAAGCACGGCGGGTTCTCTTGGTTACTCATAGCAAACACATGCAATGTTTCTGCCAATGGACCTCCGGGTTACCCGGAGGTTCATTGGCTGAAACATTGCTTGTGCACAGGCCATATGTACAGAATTTGATAGCTTTACTTGGGCCATAACGCGTACATTAACGCGCATATCAACGTGCTATTTGTATGCATTTCATGACAAGACTTCTAGTTTTAACTGTAAGTACTTCCAAGTTTAAATTAAAGTGAGGTAACTTTTGTAAAAATATCAACCAAGCTCAGTAAAATTCAGTTTCTACTAGTAGGTGCCTATGATAAAGCCACATACTAAAATCAGAAAGCAGCAAAAAAGCTAAAATTAAAGTTGAAGGTAAGTAACTCCATCACAAAATAAAATGGACTAATTAGGGGCCATAACTCTGCCCCCAATTATCAGATTGGGTGGGCTTTCAAACCTGACCTGTAGATTGTTTTGGTAAACGAAAATACTGAATATTGGCCCAATCAATTTATATGAATAACTTCTATAGTTTTCATCAGATATGGTTGGTCATCGAACTTGACGTAGACATTGTTGCTTTTGAGACATGTACCAAAAAGAATTGAAATTTGTTAACTATTGTTCAAGTTATGCCATAAACAATGTTCTGAAAAAATGTTGATTGAAATATGTAGATTTCCACGTTGAAAAGCCCTGTTACTCTTGTAAAAATCATCGGACCATGCCCAAATCCAAATTTAAACCTTCATTTTGATATAACTGTGGCAGAAAGTAAGTTTGGTCCTGATCTATGAATCCAAACACAAGTTATCATTGGAAACCAAAATGTTGATGGTAATGAGACATTTCTAAGTCAAAAAGGCTCATAACTCATGTAAAAATATTTGGATGGAACCCATAATCAAACCTGGCATGTACTACTATCTGGGTAATACAGTACCAACTTTGGTTGAGATTAAATACTCCAAACTGGAGTTATCGGTTGGAAACCAAAAATCAAAGGTCAAATTCTAAGTCGAAAAAGTGCCATAACTTATGTAAAATAATTGGACAGAAACCATATTCGAACTGGATCTGTATTATTAGCTGGAGAATACACATACCAACTTTGGTTGAAATCGAATAATCCAAACTGGAGTTATTGGTCGGAAACCAATTGCAGACAGACAGACAGACAGCAGGGCAGGGCAGGGCAGGGCAGGGCAGACATAGAGACAGACAGACAGACAGACAGACAGACAGACAGACAGACAGACAGACAGACAGACAGACAGACAGACAGACAGACAGACAGACAGACAGACAGACACACAGACAGACAGACAGACAGACAGATGGACGTTCTTAGAAATGGGAGTTGTGCACTTAAAATGGTTAAAACCTTGTGTTTTCGGTAAAATTGGGGGGGGGGGGGGGGGGGAGTACAGACATGGTTACATCTCCCAACGTAATGCTTGATAGTAACTAACGCTAACCCCAACCCTGAACTGACCCTAACCCTTAATATAAACCCCCAGAAATCGCTATTTGCCTCATAAGTCGCATATCTTAGTAATTAAGCTAATAATACATCAAATAAACTCATAATATTCCAGTAAGTGCATAAAGTCTGTCCGGACAAAAAAAAAGGTTGTAACTCCTGTATTATAGCGTGGACAGACCTACAGACCATTTACATAAAATGACCATTTTTACAAATGGGTGTATAAAACAAGAGGCCCCAAGGGGCCTTAATCGCTCACCAGGCAAAGTGATTCAAACAAAGTGGTTCAAAGAAGTATTTGGGGTCACATTCAGTTAGACATGGTTCATCAACACTACAAAGGAATGAAGTCATGAGAGACAAATTTTATGGAACTAGGGACATGGCTTGAACAAACTTGAATCTTAACCCCCTAAGGATGTGGCATACCAAATATCAGAAGCATTCATCTACTGGATCTGAAGAAGAAGATTTTTAAAGAAAATTCCTCATTTTGAACTAAGTTATCATTCGGGCTCCCACAGTGAGCCCAAATATGAACCCAGGGACTTGGCTTGAACAAACTTGAATCTCACCCCCCTAAGTATGCTACACACCACATATCAAAACATTCCGACTGCTGGATCTGAAGAAGAAAATTTTTAAAGAAAATTCCTCATTTCAAACTAAGTTACAATTCAAGCTCCCACAGAGAGCCCAAATGTGGACCTAGGGATATGGCTTGAACAAACTTGAATCTCACCTCCCTAAGGATGCTGCATACCAAATATCAAAACATTCTGACTGCTGGATCTGAAGAAGATTTTTAAAGAAAATTCATTTTGAACTAAGTTATAATTCGGGCTACCACAGTGAGCCCAAATATGAACCCAGGGACTTGGCTTTAACAAACTTGAATTTCACTCCCCTAAGCATGCTGCATACCCAATATCAAAAGATTCTGCCTGCTGGATCTTGAGAAGAAGATTTTTAAAGAAATTTGCCTGAAATGCACTATGTTCAAATTTGGGCTCCTATACTGAGCCCAAATATGAACCCAGGGAGCCGATTTGAACAAACTTGAATCAGATCCATCCCACAATGTTGCATACCAAATATCAAAAGATTCTGCCTGCTGGATCTTTAGAAGAAGATTTTTTAAGAAATTTGCCTGAAATGCACTAAGTTCGAATTTGGGCTTCTATAGTGAGCCCAAATATGAATCTAGGGGGCCGATTTGAACAAACTTGAATCAGACCCATACCAAGATGCTGCATACCAAGTATCAAAAGATTCTGCTCACTGGTTCTGGAGAAGAAGATTTTTTAATAATTTTTCTATAATTCATACAGTGCTATCAGAGTTATGCCCCATACAGAGCCCCCAAGGGACGTGGCCATTTCATTTTAACAAACCTGAATTGCCATATAGCAATAAACATCCACATGAAGTTTCGTGAAAATCAGACCAGTGGTTTCAGAGGAGAAGTCGTTTGAAAAATGTTCACGACGATGGACGACGGACGGCCGGTGATAAGTTAAGCTCCCTTCGGTGAGCTTAAAAAAAATTGAAGTGTTCATTGGGTAAAGGATTAACAGGAATATGATCATTTTTCTGTATGTTAGTTATAAACTGAAAAATTCTTCTATTCTCTCTTGCCAAACCAGATATTCTGAAAATACTTTTGCATCTAAGGTTTTTGAGAGGATATGGGAATTATATCAAGACTGATGACAAAACATTAGATTATTTGTAATTGAATGGAACCTCGAATCAAATCAAATTTCGAAGATGACTGATGCAGATTGGGATGCAATAAACCTGATCTGTTCTAACTGTGATGGCTCAAGTCTCAACTGATAAAATAATCCAACTGCATTATCAAGGCATGCCTTCATTGGAATATTACCCTGTAAGGATTATAGTTCATCGACAACATTGCTTGGAAACTTTAAGTATGCATTTAACAATGGTAGGGACTAGTGATATTGAAATTAGCATGGATGGTGGTATGAGTGAAGATGTGATTTATGTTAACTCCCAGCACACTGGTCGTGCAAGAGAATTTTCTCCAATCACTCTGCTTCTTTCTTGTTTAATTTCAAATTTAACCAATTATATCTTGTTTGACAGAGCTCACTGAGCTCTGTCAAACAAGGTATATTTGGTTAAATATCAAACTGCATTATGGGAAATATTTGCTGCTGAAACCTTTGCCATTTCGACATTAGAATGCAAATGGTTAATGTAGGTGTAGTTATACTTTTTATTTCTGTACGATTTCCATCAGAACAATATGTTTTGTGAGACGATGAAGCTGACTGATACCAAGATATATTCCTATGAAAAAGATTCAAGAGGAAACAAACTGGGCAGCCAATTTCGAATCACACTTTCTTTCTTTTATTAGGGTTTAACGACACATTAACAGCCAGGGTCATATCATGTCGGTGACAGTTTTACAGGTGGAGGAAGCCGGAGTACCCGGAGAGAACCACCGAGCAACGTCGAGCAGCTATCAGCTCTCCAACTGCACTGTGGCACAGGCAGGGTTAGATTGGTTGAAGACATGCGCACCATCGACGTGCAGTACATCTTAGTACACAGCGTCATCGTGCCCCCATGTAGGAAATAAGGGTTAAGTGCCTTGCCCAAGGACCCAACGCGGGAACGTGAATCAGTCGCTGAAATGGTCACCCATCCAACTACTAGCCGCGCTCGACGTTGCTTAACTTTGGTGATCTGACAAGAACCAGTTACCGCAATGCCACCGTGCCCCCTTCGAATCAAACTAAATATCAACTTAAGATTCAAAATTGAATCAAATCTTGAAGCTTCACAGGACCATATGTTCTCACTATGAGCCTGTATGTAAAGTCTGGTGCTTTATTTTATCACACTGCCATTCACAACAGTGATATTGGACACACAATTACCCATGTCTACTTCTGGTGATAAAGCAGAAAATTTTCATCACATCTGCATGGAACTGTGTCGGCGATACCATGGGAGTGATCAGTCAGGCTCTGTCAGAGATGTTTTATGTATTGTTTTCATCACCTAAATTAAAAAATTCCTCAAATTCAACTCGAATATGTGTTTTCAATTGTTTTATGGATATAGAATATTCATAAAACCCAAGTGAGCACACAGACTAAAGGAAACCGCAATGATACAATCCATGCAGAGTCTATTATCTATTATCAGAGGTCCATTGGCTGGAACATTGCTTGTGTTTTTTGTCGATATGAACAAAATTTGAAAGTTATAGCTTAGGTGATAACCCCACTCCACGAGTGATTTACTTACAATCCACTCTCCACGTACTGTATGATCAGAAAAGCAATCTCTCTCTCAGTCAGGTAGTAGTTTAGTCACAACACATTTATTTGTTTTAACAATGGCATGCAAGTTATACACATATTAATGCCTCTCCTTGACCGAATGCCATAGATATGGGGGATGACCTCTTTAGTGGCAACTTCATGGTTTGTTTATTTGTTTATTGGTGGTTAACGTCACATATTAATGCACCATGGCTAATCGTGACACATCATGGAGATGAAGTCAAGTTTAGTCAATCGATGATCAACATGTTGCCCATTTTAGAGGACTTTCACCCCAAGCATTGGTGACTGGGTCCTATTTTACTAGTAAAGCGGAACTGGTTTACCACAGTAAACAAGTGCTGCTTACTTCCCGGGGTTCCCACGGGGAGGCAACTTCATGGCCTCGCTTGTCTGGGATATTACAGAGATCTTTATAAGCCTGCAAGGAGTGTGGCTCTCTCTATGCACAGGACATCCATTTTACATCCCCACCCGATAGGATTGTACACAAAACATTTAGACCAGTGGGTCGAGATTTCATTAATAGAATATAGCTAAGTCAAGACAATATGAAGAAAAACAAGCAGCTGATATTCAATTTTTTCCCTTTTTTGAAAGGTGAGGTTTTAGAAATGTTGTGGGGAGGAATGCGGACACAAATTCCAACTGAATCGGAAAAATTCTTCCTGCTTTTGTGATCACAGTAATGAATAACACCTTTTTTTACGTTTTGTTTTATTTGTGTTTAATGACAACTTTGACAGCTAGTGTAACCTTGTGTCACACAATGTTTATGGGAAGAGGAAGCCAGAGAACTTGGAAAGGACCACTGAGCAGTGACGAGTATCTAGCAGACTCTGAGACATACTACAGTTAAAACTAGAAGTCCTGTCATGAGTAGTGCTTATCTAGACTTAATTGCACGTTGGAATTGCGCGCAATTGCCATATCGAATGGCATCCAAAGCACGGCAGGTTTTCTTGGTTACTCATAGCAAACACATGCAATGTTTCTGCCAATGGACCTCCGGGTTACCTGGAGGTCCATTGGCTGAAAAATTGCTTGTGCACAGGCTATATGTATAGAATTTGATAGCTTTACTTGGGCCATAACGCGTACATTAACGCGCATATCAACGTGCTATTTGTTAGCATTTCCTGACAGGACTTCTAGTTTTAACTGTAACACCACATAAGTATGATTAGCACTGGTTAAAGACAAGTGAACCACTGACATGCAGTTTGACCATGCCCCTTGTGTGCGAACGGGATTAAGTGCCTTACTGAATTCAAGAGCATAAAAGTGCACAAAAGTACATACATGCTATTAATCCTGTACCCAACATAAAGACCAAAACCGGCCAGCACTATTTCCCAAAATTGCCAATTAATTTTTATAATTTTTTTCATCTTTTGTCTCAAAAACATAGGTTAGAACACCTCTTTGGAACAAGCTCGTCGAGCTGGTTCCAATGAGGGGTCATAACCTATGTTTTTGAGACAAAACATGAAAAAATTAATTATTCAAGAATTCTGTTTGCAAGTGTCGTCTGCTTTTCATGTTAGGTAAAGGGTTGAATACAAATTTGAGTGTAATAACTTACAATACCTCGAATATTAGTTTTAATATCTGTCTGAAGTTCAGGACCAGCTCTTTGGTGCATTTTCTGACAATGGGCATGTTTATCAGAAAGATGTTCATTTGTTGTATTAACAATACAGTGAACATTTAATGATGTGATGTCTCCACACCTGAAAATAAAATATAAAACACATGTAATCACAACCTGAACAAGACAACAAGGCTGTAGGTTAGCATCTGGGCCTGATCACTGTCCAGTCCTTATTGCCCAGATGTCTAACACAACTGTGCAGTTGGTTGATATTCTGACTGGTACCAGCATATCTACATGTATATCCCCAATGTCTCCTTCCATAAGTGGTGGTCAGGCAGTCTCTCCGAGACTAATACCACCTCTCCCAAAGAGGTACACCTTGACCCCCCCCCCCCCCCACCCCCAGGTCTCTGTAAGACTCCTTTCTAGAGTTGGGTAGCCTTAAAATTTCAAGTTTTGGTTTCGTTGTTTTTTTAGAATGATTTACTTCGGTATCAGTACAGTAATCAGTATCAACAACATACATGTATATACCAGGTATGTTAAGTTTGAAAAACTCAAAATAGCAAGGTTTTTATGTGGCAAAGCTTGTTTTTTCATGCAAGACAAAAACTGTAATTCTCCTCCCACCCCCGTCCCCTTCATCCATTACTTTTTCGTCACCCAATACACCCTCCCCCCAACCCCTAAAAATACCATAAATTCAAGTCAGAAAAATGGGGGGGGGGGGGGGGGGGGGGGGGGGGGGAGTACACCCACCCCCCAAATATGAAAATAATTTTTTTGATTTCCTGCCTTCAGTACAATTAAGTACAGTGCCTTCAGTTCTGAAATCCCCCCATCCCTTCACTAGCATGGTCCCCCAGAATATCAGACCATGCCCCCCCCCCCCTCCTTCACTAGCATGGTCCCCCAGAATTTCAGACCATGGCTCCACCACCTGAAAGTAAGATGAGGTGCCTTATCAAGAAGCAAAAATTTACAAAAAAGCTACATTTTAGCAAAAATCAATATTTCCTTATTTTCTGAGGAGTCACTAAGCTTTTACCATGTTTGGGAGAATAATATGCAATAGCTGTGCTTATTTCGGTAATCAGACATCACTGCAAGAAATTTTTTATGATTCCTGCTTCAAATGCCAGTGAAATAAAAGAAACACAACACAAATCATATTCCTTGTGATTTTGTTAACTTTTATTGAATTAAGTCGGTTCGAATCCCACCTGCGGCACCCGCGTTGTGTCCTTGGGCAAGACACTTCACCCTAATTGCCTACATGGGGGCACGATGATGCTGTGTACTGAGGCATACTGCCCGTCGATGGTGCGCATGTCTTCAACCAATCTAACCCTGCCTGTACTGCGGTGCAGAGTTCAGAGTTACGATGTTAGAGAGCTGACAGCTCCTCGTCGTTGCTTGGTGGTTCTCTCCGGGTACTCTGGCTTCCTCCATCCGTGAAACTGTCACGATTAGCCATTGTGCATAAGTATGTGACCGTAAACACCAATAAATACTAAATAAATATATTGAATTAAGTCGTGAAATACAAATCACTATTGTTGGTTACTCACTCCAATATTTTCACCAATATCTCTCCTAATTTCGACTGGAGAGGTTCGTTCCTCAAAGAGAGGTCATAACCTTTGTTTTTGAGACAAATGAAAGTGTCAATGACACTGTAGCTCAACTTGTCAAGACAAAGACATGTACATGTATAGTATGTGACACAGCAATGACAAACATCTAGGTAATGACCTGATAACAAAGGTACATATAAAGTATTGTAACGGTCTGTACATAAATACTGACCGTTGCCTGTAACAAATGTATAGGTAAAGTATTGTAAAGGTGGGTGACAGTCAGATGCTAAACTAGAAAAAAATCTTTGAGTCCCAGAGTGGGTCTGACTGAACCCCAAAATATTTGTTCTCATAGCACAGTGATAACAAAGGCACCCCAAAACACACTCATTCCTGTCCCAAGGTGAAAACAAAGGTACCCAAGAAGTTTCGTGAAGATCAGTTCACAAATATGAGCTGTGTAGAAGTTGTGACAAAAAACTGATTGGACCTGATTTCGGTACAAAATGGCCACTGGCAGCCATCTTGAATTTTGGACCACGCCCAGAAACACTCGTTCTCGTCCCAAGGTGATAACAAAGGTACCCAAGAAGTTTTGTGAAGATCGGTTCATAAATACAGCCTCTAGCCCGAGCCGTATTGACATGTGCACTTACAGAGTATAAGTAGCACTGAATAAATCAAAGTTTATCTAATTTGCATAATTTCTGCACGAGAAAAAAACCCGTACTATATGTGATGTATTCCATGTTACTAAACATTCATACAAAAATTTATTCAAATCAGAACTTTCAAACAGAAGTTCTGTACAAAAGACTGATTGCACTAATTTTGGTACAAAATGGCTGCTGGTGGCCATCTTGAAATTCGGACCACACCCAAAAACACTCGTTCTCATCCCACGGTAATAACAAAGGTACCCATGAAGTTTCGTAAAGATCAGTTCATAAATACGGCATCTAGCCTGAGCCATATAGAAGTTGTGTACAAAAAACTGATTAGACCTAATTTCGATACAAAATGGCCACTGGCAGCCATCTTGAATTTTGGACCGCACCCAGAAACACTCGTTCTCGTCCCAAGGTGATAACAAAGGTACCCAAGACGTTTCGTGAAGATCGGTTCATAAATACAGACTCTAGCCCGAGCCGTATTGACATGTGTACTTACTGTGTGTAAGCAGCACTGAAAAAATCAAAGTTCATCTAATTTGCATAATTTCTGCACGAGAAAAAAACCCGTATTATATGTGATGTATCCCATGGTACTAAACATTCACACAAATGAAAGTGTCAATGACACTGTAGCTCAACTTGTCAAGACAAAGACATGTACATGTATAGTATGTGACACAGCAATGACAAACATCTAGGTAATGACCTGATAACAAAGGTACATATAAAGTATTGTAACGGTCTGTACATAAATACTGACCGTTGCCTGTAACAAATGTATAGGTAAAGTATTGTAAAGGTGGGTGACAGTCAGATGGTGAACTAGAAAAAATCTTTGAGTCCCAGAGTGGGTCTGACTGAACCCCAAAATATTTGTTCTCATAGCACAGTGATAACAAAGGCACCCCAAAACACACTCGTTCCTGTCCCAAGGTGAAAACAAAAGTACTCAAGAAGTTTTGTGAAGATCAGTTCATAAATACAGACTCTAGTCTGAGCCGTATTGACATGTGTACTTACTGTGTGTAAGTCGCACTGAAAAAATCAAAGTTCATCTAATTTGCATAATTTCTGCACGAGAAAAAAACCCGTATTATATGTGATGCATCCCATGGTACTAAACATTCACACACAAAAATTATTCAAATCAGGGCTTTCATATGGAAGTTCTGTGCAAAAATCTGATTGCACCTAATTTTGTACAAAATGGCTGCCATCGGCCATCTTGAATTTCGGACCGGACCCCAAAACACTCGTTCTCGTCCCACGGTGATACCAAAGGTACCCAAGAAGTTTCGTAAAGATCGGTTCATAAATACGGCCTCTAGCCCGAGCCGTATTGGCATTTGCACTTACAGTGCTGAAAGTAACCCCAAAAAACATCAAAATTAGTCTAATTTGCACAATTTACGTACGAGAAAAAAACCCGTATTATATGTGATGTATCCCATGGTACTAAACATTCATACAAAAAATTATTCAAATCAGAGCTTTCATATGGAAGTTCTGTACAAAAAACAGATTTCTGCATCGTCGGTACAAAATGGCAGCTGGCAGCCATCTTGAATTTCGGACTGCACCCAAAAACACTCGTTCTCGTCCCACGGTCATAACAAAGGTACCCAAGAAGTTTCGTAAAGATCGGTTCATAAATACGGCCTCTAGCCCGAGCCATAGCAGCTTGGCACTTACAGCTCTGAAAGTAACACTAAATAAATCAAAGTCAGTCTAATTTGCATAATTTACGCACGAGAAAAAAACCCGTATTATATGTGATGTATCCCATGGTACTAAACATTTATACAAAACTTTATTCAAATCAGAACTTTCATACAGAAGTTCTGTACAAAAAACTGATTTTTGCATCATCGGTACAAAATGGCCACTGGCAGCCATCTTGAATTTCGGACCACACCTAAAAACACTCGTTCCCGTCCCAGGGTCATAACAAAGGTACACAAGAAGTTTCGTAAAGATCGGTTCATAAATACGACCTCTAGCCCGAGCCATAGCCAATTGTTGACGTACGGACAGACGGACAGACGGACAGACGGACGACAGACGACGGGCCATGACAATAGCTCAAATTTGACTTCGTCAAAGTTGAGCTAAAAATTATTCAAATCAGCGCTTTCATATGGAAGTTCTGTGCAAAAATCTGATTGCACCAAATTTCGTACAAAATGGCTGCCATCGGCCATCTTGAATTTCGGACCGGACCCCAAAACACTCGTTCTCGTCCCACGGTGATAACAAAGGTACCCAAGAAGTTTCGTAAAGATCGGTTCATAAATACGGCCTCTAGCCCGAGCCGTATTGGCATTTGCACTTACAGTGCTGAAAGTAACCCCAAAAAACATCAAAGTTAGTCTAATTTGCATAATTTACGCACGAGAAAAAAACCCGTATTATATGTGATGTATCCCATTGTACTAAACATTCATACAAAAAATTATTCAAATCAGAGCTTTCATATGGACGTTCTGTACAAAAAACAGATTTCTGCATCGTCGGTACAAAATGGCAGCTGGCAGCCATCTTGAATTTCGGACCGCACCCAAAAACACTCGTTCTCGTCCCACAGTCATAACAAAGGTACCCAAGAAGTTTCGTAAAGATCGGTTCATAAATACGGCCTCTAGCCCGAGCCATAGCAGCTTGGCACTTACAGCTCTGAAAGTAACACTAAATAAATCAAAGTCAGTCTAATTTGCACAATTTACGCACGGGAAAAAAACCCGTATTATATGTGATGTATCCCATGGTACTAAACATTTATACAAAACTTTATTCAAATCAGAACTTTCATACAGAAGTTCTGTACAAAAAACTGATTTTTGCATCATCGGTACAAAATGGCCGCTGGCAGCCATCTTGAATTTCGGACCACATCTAAAAACACTCGTTCCCGTCCCAGTGTCATAACAAAGGTACACAAGAAGTTTCAAAAAGATCGGTTCATAAATACGACCTCTAGCCCGAGCCATAGCCAATTGTTGACGTACGGACAGACGGCAGACGGACGACGGACGACGGGCCATGACAATAGCTCAAATTTGACTTCGTCAAAGTTGAGCTAAAAATGAAAAAAATAATGAAAATTAACTGGCAATTTTTGTGAATAGCGCATGCCCGGTCTTGGCTGTTATGTTGGGTAAAGGGTTAAAACTTCTCTAACCTCCGGGCCACTGGAAGCTGCATTGGGATTTATTGATTTAATTGATTTATTTATTTTTAAGGTCACATATTTCTGCACAATGGCTAACCATGACCGTGACAGTTTTAAGGGTGGAGGAAGCCAGAGTACCCAGAGAGAACCAACCAGAAACGATGAGCAACTGTCAGCTCCCCAACATACCAACTCCACACAAGCAGGGTTAGCATTGGTTGAAGACAGGTGCACCATCGACATGCAGTACGCCTTAGTACACAACGCCACTGTGCCCCAACATGGGCAATGGGGGTGAAGTGTCTTGACCAAGGACACAACGTGGTTGCCGCAGGTGGGATTCGAACCGAGGACCTCTCGGCTTGCAGCCTGCACTTCTACCAACTGAGCCACCGCACCCCCCCCCCCCCCCCCCCCCCCCCAGCTGCATTGGGAAAAATACAGGCACTGTCATCACTAGCTATATAGCTTAACCCTTTGCCCAATGCATTTCAAAATTTATTATTTTAAATATCATTTTTTAAATTTTTTCAAAAAATTTCAACAAAACCATATCATGTGACCCCTCTTTGGAACGAGCTCAATGAGCTCGTTCCAAAGAGGGGTTATATGATATGGTTTTGTTGAAATTTTTCGAAAAATATTTTTTCAGCTGCTGAATTTGCATATTATGCGAGCGGATGTGGCCGATTCGTGGGTAAAGGGTTAATTGTGTTTGCTAGAGAGTTAACATGTTAACAAATGACCATGTACTCAATTGAATTTTACAAGATTTCTTTGTATGTCAAGTTTGTTACATTGCTCAATATTCCTATCTAGGTATAAGTAGACCAATACAAAACTCATCATACATGTTTGTGTACTCTACTGATCAATATATTGGCTAAGTAAGTATATAATATGGAAGATTAATTGGTGAGAGGTCAAGCCATGATTATCTCACACTTTCTGAAACAAGGCTTATTGCACCCATTCAACACTACACTCAGGATATTTGGGTCCAGCGACACAAATTAGTCTGAATTTGATAATAAATCTTTTTACATTTTGCAGTGGTATTACAATGAATTTGGTAATATATTTTTTACATTTTTGCTGTGGTATTACAATGAATTTGTAAGAAAAGTCAAGTACAGTGAAACCCTGTTAAATGTTTATACCACAACTGAAATTTTCTTCAATGGCAGAAGATTCTAGGGTGATGTTATTGTCCGATGCATACCAGTTGATTATGTGATTTATCTAAGGCTGTCACGAATGATCGAAAAATCGATCAACCGTCGATTGAGGTCATAATCAATGATTTTTTTCAATGATCGATTATTTGACTGGACATGTGCTGTCATACCTTTTTGTTCAACAAAGGGGAAATATTGATTCACAAGCTATTGTTTCACATAAAGGACCTATTTCGACAACAAATGTGTGTGTGAACAGGGTTCAAACATAAAACCAATATATAGCTTCAAGTCACGGCACCACGTGAGTTAAGGTAGCCGAAACCCAGTCATCATCGTATGTGTGATCACTCAGTTCCCAATACTTCTTATTCCTTTGATGTGAGTCATGTGACCTGCCAAAAAAACATCAACATTGTTACGAGGTTGTATTCTTCTACCGAGTATCAAAAGCATGCTGTCGATTGCATGTCTTTGATCTTCATCGAGTGTTGAGTTGTTTTTGTTTTTATCAATTTGATATTTGATAAGCAATTTTAACATACGGAAAGTAAAGAGGGAAAAACTTCGAAATGCCATGTCATTTATTTTTAAAGTATGACGATTTATTTTGTTATCCGACGTACCGCAACCGGAAGTTTCATTTCCACGTGTAAAGCTTTGTTGACTTGACATTCCCTGAGGCTAAATTCATAATCATTACGCATTGAGCAAGGATGGGACCATTAGTGAGTTTAGTATGCATTTTTCTATGATTTGAAGTTTGAATCTATGCGATGTAGATTCTGTTTTGTCAAATTTTTCAAGGTTTGGTGTTCGTTTGCTTTATTTACGATTAGGATATTTTAATTTTTAACACCTCCCAAATTATTTCATAGATGAAGTTCTAGGAAACGAGACAGAAATACTGACCATAAATAATCGAATAACCGTTAATTTTTATGACAAAATAATCGATTATGAAAATTCATAATCGTGACAGCCTTAGATTTATCCCCTAAATACCAGTTGATCATGTGATATTTGAATATTGTGCATTGATATTACACCCTGCATTCGATTTTCCAGAGTCTATATTTAGATTCTGTAGTTTCTGTTTACGTTCTATAAACAGACGCTTTCCCCGAATCGAGTATGAGTTGTATTTTATTGTGTTTACACCACAAATAAAATTTTCATCACTGGACACTGCACTGGCAGTATATTACAGTTAAAACTAGAAGTCCTGTCATGAAATGCGCACAAATAGCTCGTTGATATGCGCGTTAATGTACGCGTTATGGCCCAAGTGAAGCTATCAAATTCTGTACATATGGCCTGTGCACAAGCAATGTTTCAGCCAATGGACCTCCGGGTAACCCGGAGGTCCATTGGCAGAAACATTGCATGTGTTTGCTGTGAGCAACCAGGAGAACATGCCATGCTTTGAATGCCATTCGATATCGCAATTGCACGCAATTCCAACGTGCAATTAAGCCTAGATAAGCACACTATTCGTGACAGGACTTCTAGTTTTAACTGTATTTGGGCTTCATGCGGAAGTCCGAATTTTAACTTAGTGAAACATGAGGAATTTTTTTTAAAAAATCTTCTTCAGATCCATCAGTCATAATCTTTTGATATTTAGTACATGTATATAGCATCCTGATTGCCAGTTATATGACACCTACATGAAGGTATTATAAGTGGAGTAAACACTCACATTAAATCAATGGTAGATGCACTAGATCTTAAGAGCAAGGAAGATGAACAGAATCATTCTTAAGAAATGAATCAAACCCATCTGCAGTATACATTTCTACAGCATAGAACCATCCAGCAGAGCATCTCTAGGACGACAGACATGTACAGTTAAAACTAGAAGTCCTGTCATGAAATGCGCAGAAATAGCACGTTGATATGCGCGTTAATGTGCGCGTTATGACCCAAGTAAAGCTATCAAATTCTGTACATATGGCCTGTGCATAAGCAATGTTTCAGCCAATGGACCTCCGGGTAACCCGGAGGTCCATTGGCAGAAACATTGCATGTGTTTGCTATGAGTAACCAAGAGGACATGCCGTGTTTTGGATGCCATTCAATATGGCAATTGCGCGCAATTCCAACGCGCAATTAAGCCAGGATAAGCGCACTATTCGTGACAGGACTTCTAGTTTTAACTGTAATTTGAGCACACGTAAATGATTATTTAAAACAATTTCGTAGAGTGGGTAAAGTGGGTATTAAATTAAGAATTGAATCATGATTGTTCAAAATGTACGAGGTGATGAAACAAATTGATCATGTGCAAATTTCATGAAAAGCCGTTCATGGTAAATTTGTGCGTGATCAATTTGTTTCATCACCTCATGGATTTTGAACAGTCATGATTCAATTCTTATGTTCTTCATGAATCAGAATTATTTTATGTCTGGACAGCATATCCAATTGGCTTATCTACAGGGCACTGCCTTGACTAACCATATTCGGTCAAGTTCCATTCCTAAAAAAGAAACAAAATAACATAGCTTCTGATACAAAATAGTTCCCACACACTGTCAATATAGTGCCTAAAATACAACTCACAGTCGAGTTGGAGAAGCCGTCTATTTAATATAGAAAATTACCAGGAATTACAGAATGTACAGTTAAAACTAGAAGTCCTGTCATGAAATGCGCACAAATAGCACGTTGATGTGCGTGTTAATGTATGCGTTATAGCCCAAGTAAAGCTATCAAATTCTGTACATATGGCAGATAGAAGAAACAGCAATCAACAGAAGAAAGCAATCACTTAAGCTCCCCTTGACTTTCAGTCAGATGAGCTAAAAATATTCTTCATGTTATACTACAAGTAAAAATTCAGGCTCCCACAGTGAGCTCAAATATGACTCCAGGTACTTGATTTGAATAAATTTCAAGCTGACAGCTGACCACCCCCCAAACCCCCTCTTAAAGATACAGTACATCAACTATCATGATATTTTAATTGGTAGATCTGAAAAAGATTTTTAAATAAATTTCCTTATATTTGACCAAGCTAAAATTTGGCTTCTCATAGGGAGCACAGATATGAACCCAGGGACTTATTTCGCGAAACAAACCTGAAACCAAGCCAGAAAATAAGCAGACTGACATCTGCAAAATGAGGTCCCCAGAGGGTGAATTTAGTGATGCTACCCTGCACAGCAGGGTCGCATCACCAAATTTACCCTCTGTGAACCTCAATCTGAAGCTCAACTTGACTGTGTGTAGTGTTTGATGAAAAGGATAATGATCAATGTTTATAACAGGATAATGAAATAAGGCAAGAAAATTGTGATAATTAAGAATATGTTCTCTACCCTACATGCTATGTTTTCAACAACAATAATTTGAGGTGTATATTGTATTAAAGAATTTATGCCTGGGTTGATGTTAATGTATGTCAATCAAAGTTACCAAGTTACAGTAAAATCATTCCAAAACGAGTCATTCTACCAAGTAACAATGAAATCCCTTCACAATTATGACTCATAGACTCTGCTAAAGGAATCTAGGTCATGTGCTGGTCCAGCGGTCCAGTGGTCAGTTGACCGATCAAAATACGACAGTCTCATCCAGATATCATACCGAATTACATTACCAAGTTACAATGAAATCCCTTCATAAAAACAACCTGTAGACAGTGCTAAAGAATATAAGTCACATGCCCAAGCGGCTGGCCGATCGCGACTAAAATATGACTGTCTCATCTAGACATCATACCGAGTTATCTTACCAAGTTACAATGAAATTGCTTCATAAATATGAACTGTACACTGTGCTAAACAAATCTATGTCATGTGCCTGTGTGGCAGTCATGGATGACCAATCACGGTCAAAAAAAGATGTTCTCATCTAGAATTTATACTGAGTCATCCTATCAATTTACGATGAAATCCCTTCATAAATGCAACCTCTAGACTGTGCTAAAGGAATCTTGTTAACGTGCCCATGCGACCGTCACACATGACTGAACCCGACCAAAATATGACATTCTCATCTAGACAATATACAGAGTTATCCTACCAAGTTACAATGAAATCATTTCATAAATACAAGTGTAGACTGTGCTAAATGTTTTCAGGTTTTGGGCCCGCACAGCCATCACGGTTGACGAATCGCGATCAAATTGGGATTTTCTCATCTAGACATGACCTCAAACCAGAATATTAAATTTCACGATGATCAGATCATGAACTACAGGGTGTAGCTTGTGTTAAATAAAATGAGAACAGACTTACAGACTCACCGTACACATGATGACAATAGCTTATCTTGACTCTGTCAAGTTAAGGTTAAAATGCAAACAAAGTCTTCCATTCATGTAACTTAGAGTGTCATGGCAACTGACTATACAACAGATCATTCTTGTGAAGTTTTTTATTTGTCGATTCACATAATGAAACCACTGCCTCTGGAAAACACTATTTCCAAGAATAGCCAATCAAATTTTTATTATATTTTTCAATTTGAATGCCCAACACATATAGCTTACAGTTAAAACTAGAAGTCTTGTCATAAAATGCGCACAATTAGCACGTCGATCTGCACGTTAATCTACGGGTTATGACCATAGTAAGGCTATCAAATTCTGTACATAATGGCCTGCGCACAATCCATGTTTCAGCCAATGGACTTCTGGGTAACCCGGAGGTCCACTGCCATAAACACTGCCTGTGATTGCTCTGAGTAAGCAGGAGAACCTGCCGTGCTTTGTATGCCATTGGATGTGGCAATTGTGCAAAATTCCTAGGTGCAATTAAGCCTAGGTAAGTGTACAGTTTGTGACAGGACTTTCAGTTTCAACTGAATGACCCCTTTCCCCCTCAGTGAAGTGAGCTCCTGTCATCTTTTTGTTGTGTTATGGGGATGCACTGTATTCAAATTTCAATATCGGTATTGGTATTGAAAAGATACTGCGATATAGTGGTATATTGTAGCAGCCCTGGTAATTCACCCTCAGTAATCAGCAGTGCCGTGTAAAATGCTGAGGAAACGAAAAATATCCACAGCAGAAATACTGCCGAGGATGCCTTCTTCAGAAAGCCTTGTGGTGGTAGAAATTGCACAAGTTGCACAACTTCCAGGTTAAACACAAGGAACCAAACCAAGTGGGTTGCACTATGCTGTATTGCTAATCTTACAATTTACAGTACAAGATGCAGCATAACCACTAGAAACTATGTGTTCTGCTTCTTCTAATTGTTGATAACACCAGAATCTGACATCAGTTTCTGGAAAGCTCTAATAGAGCTTTCCAGAAACTGATGTCAGATTCTGGTATTATCAACACAGAAGCAGTGAGATACTTAGTTTGTGGTTATGATGCATCTTATTTTCACTCATACTATACATATTGAGCAAGTCGCTTGTTTACTTCCAAGATTTTTTTCACATGGTTCATGATATTGGCATGATCTAATTGAGTGAAAGATTCTGCACATTGATTGTGATTATATACACATGTACCTCAAACTACTTTCACATGTTAAAGTTACTTATAAGATTTCACTTCACCACATACTACATATACATGACAATTGAGACTATGCCCTGCCTCTTGATGATTTTTACACAATCGAACAGACTTCACAGCAATTGCCGTAGAAGCACCAGTTTTCCACAGCAGTTTTTTTTCTGCCGAGGAAACCAGGACTGTTATAGACTAGTATAGAATGTGAACGTAGTTATTAGTACCTGTGACTGATAGCCACTGATATTGATGATTACGTTCAGCTTGCTGACAAACAAGAAAAGCATCGCAAAGTGATTCCACCCCCCAGAAAAGAATATATTCAAAACCAACCACAATCACGGCCCCATAAAAATTTACATGGATGTTTTATCTAACAATCATACACATTTTGGCCTGAAAACCACGAGAAACAGTACGTATCACATAATGTGTTCCGATTCCATATCATATAGATGATTCATTCTGATTCCATATCATCTAGACGACTTGATTCCTGGATACAGTCTATGTGCCTTTTCAGTGCTGACTCAACTGATCGCTTACAAAACAAAACAAAATTCCTTACAATTAGTGACAGAACTATGAATAGACAATGCCACCCCCCCCTCCCAATAAACAGAAAATGCACAATTAAATATTACACACTTGTAAATTCAAGCAGATCAAAGCATATCATCATAGGATGTGACACTGAGAGTGAATAATTTTACAATGCATGCAACTTTGAAAATTTGCGGTGACCGCATTACTCATTGTTTGTAAAAGTGCACAACAATATTGTTCCATAAAATATAGGTTTTCTTAAACCTTTTGTCACCAACATTATGCCCAAAACACTGTAAATAATTTAAGATTTAATCTGTTTATGAGACAGAATTGTTAGATAAATCAATTATCATGATAATGTGCACGTCCTGTGATTTGTATCAGATTCTCGTTGGTGTCCAGAATAGGATTACAACTCGGCTCATTGAGATCCCATTCTGGACACCACCTCGAATCTGATACAAATCACAGGACATGCACATTATCAGGATAATTTATATTTATCACAGAAAATTTGACATATCAGAACAGGCAATGAAGATTGGATTACTTCCAATTAACCCTGAAAAAGAATTGAAATCTGTTAACTTTTGTTCAAGTTATACCATAAACAAAGTTCAAACAGATGGATGGACAAACTGATGGACAGACAGGCAGGCAGACAGAGGTCTTTGCTATATCTCTCCCTTGCTGGGAGGATAATAAATTTAATTCATGTGTTATACAGTTGAACAAATTCAGTTGGAAAAATTAAGTGAACAATTTTTTTTCATGTTTTCAATTTTCATACAAGATCTTTTAACACGGTACCACATTTAAATGTCTTGCACAAAAATACGAAATAAATATGTTCATACATGATGCACTGGAAGTAGAAATAACCTTTGGATCATCAGATGCTTTGTTAACCCTTTACCGAACGTAACGGTCAAAAGCCAGAGCTAATCACAAAGATCTGCAATTAATTTTTTTCATTTTTTGTTTCAAAACATAGGTTACAGTTAAAACTAGAAGTCCTGTCACGAATAGTGCGCTTATGTAGGCTTAATTGCGCGTTGGAATTGCACGCAATTGCCATATCAAATGGCATCCAAAGCACGACAGGATCTCCTGGTTACTCATAGCAAACACAGGCAATGTTTCTGCCAATGGACCTCCGGGTTATCCGGAGGTCCATTGGCTGAAACATTGCTTGTGCACAGGCCATATGTACAGAATTTGATAGCTTTACTTGGGTCGTAACGCGCACATTAACACGCATATCAACGTGCTATTTGTGCGCATTTCATGACAGGACTTCTAGTTTTAACTGTATGACCCCTCTTTGGAATGACCTCATCAAGCTCGTTCCAATGAGGGGTCATAACCTATGTTTTTGAGACAAAAAATGAAAAAAATTAGTAATTCAAGAATTTTTTTTGCAAGTGTCGTCTGCTTTTCATGTTAGGTAAAGGGTTAACCCTTTACCTAATGAATCGGCGTAATATGCAAATTCAGCAGTTGAAAAAATATTATTTTTTCAAACCATTTCAACAAAACCATATCATTTGACCCTTTGTTGGAACGAGCTCATCAAGATCATTCCAGCGAGGGGTGACATGATATGGTTTTGTTGAAATTGTTTGAAAAATTCAAAAAAATTATATTTAAAATAATAAATTTTGATATCGTCTGGGTTGGGTAAAGGGTTAAATTTTGTGAAGGTGTTTGAAGAAAAAACAAATGCAAATTCTCATCAATAAACTATCATTTATTCAAAAACACAAGTATATTTATATCACGAACAACAACAATAATATATTTTCAATCTCACATCGCACAAAAGAACACAACACCAACCAGCTAACCTGTCAATCATTAAAAGAGAGGCAATGGGATATCAGATTCTACAGCTTGTGTTTAACATACAGACAAAACTACATGTATGTTTCAATGAGTCGTTTTGTATTCAATGAGTCAGATGTGTGTAGGAAGAAAACGTCGAGACCGAAGGTCGAGATGTTTTCTTTCTACGCACATCTGACGAATTGAATACAAAACGACTCATTGAAACATACATGTGGTTTTGTATTTATTACATGACCCAAGCACCTACTGACCTAATTTTCTTTTCTATCAACGGTGGTAAACACCATGCACTTTATGCAGTCGCATTGCATAAAAAAAGTCCCGGTTGGAACAGGTTGGTGTGCAATACGGAATTCCGTATTGCACGCCGTATTGCATAAGAGAGACTGCATGGGCATGTAATAAAATGTTTGGAAGCACGTGTGAGTATGATGTCTGTACGGAGTATGGGCACAATTTACAATCTGCAAATCTCATTTTGTTCTGTGATTGACCAGTACTTCACAACAGCAGTTACAAGACAGGGAGGAGTTTGAATTAGGAACGATTTCTTTCCATGTTTCACAGACACCCATGTGACATTAACTAACTTAGGATAAGGCTCTGCCGAATCAATGATATTTGGTTTTGAGACATAACTAGAGGCTATAAAGAGCCTGTAATCGCTCACCTGGCAGAACTACATATAAAAATGTGATTTCCCACAGGTTTTCCACTCCTGCGATGTGTGGTTAATGTCGGCTCAGTAGTTCCAGAAAAGATGAAAATGTGATTTCCCATCGGGTTTCTATCATAACTATAAGTTGCAATTGTGGCCATGTTTAGACCCCAATCAACATTAAATGAGGATAATTGGTAGAGGGGGGTCCCAGTCATTATTTATGTGAAGTATCAAGACATTTGGCCTGGCAGTTTCAGAGAAGATTTTTCAAAATCCACCAATCAGAATCAAAGAATGCCTCTAGCGGCCATGTTTTTCAACCACAGGAACAAAATGAGGAACATTTGTAGAGAGCCTCCCTTAGACCATTCCTGACAAGTTTGGTTCAGATCGGCTTAGAAGTTCCAGAGAAGAAGATGAAAACATGATTTCCCATAGGGTTTCTATAGTAACTATAAGCCGCAATTGCAGCCATGTTTGTAACCCTATCAACATTAAATGAGGATGATTGGTAGAGGGGGTACCAGTCATCATTTATGTAAAATTTCAAAACATTTGGCCTTGCAGTTTTAGAGCAGAAGATTTTTGAAAATCCACCAACCAGAACCAAAGAATGTCTCTGGAAGCTATGTTTTTCATCCGACAGGAACAAAATGAAGATTGTTTGTAGAAGACCTCCCATAGACCATTCCTGCCAAGTTTGGTTCACACCGGCTCAGCGGTCACAGAGAAGATGATGAAAATGTGAAAAGTCTACAGATGCCAGACCACGACGGACGCCAAGTGATGTGAAAAGCTCACATGGCCTTTTTGTCCAGGAGAGCCAAAAATGAAAAGAGCAAAGCAATCATAAGTAAAGTCACATATTCACAAGTTTCATCATCACTGGAAAAAAACTTGGCACTGTAACAGTTAACTGTTTTTATCCTTTACCCAACACCCAATGCAATCACCAAAAACGTCCAGTGCTATTCACTCACCATTCAATTTGCATTATTTTTTTTATTTCGGTCTCAAAAACATATCTTATGACCCCTCATTGGAACAGGTTCACTAAGCTTGTTCCAATGAGAGTTCATGAGCTATGTTTTTGATGCAAAAAAATGAAAAAATTTGTTATTCAAGAATTTTGTTTACAAGTGTCATCTTCCTTTTGTTGTCGGTAAGGGTTAACAACTAAAGGTTTTTGCTCCATACAATCAGCAGTTTATCATCGCATTATTAGTAAGCAATAATCTTCATCACATGATTTACATGTAAAAACAACTCCCAAGCTTATCTTATCACTCATTCAATGTCATCAGGTGTCTCAGTTTTCCAATACTCAATCACCCTACTCTTTCGGTTTCAGTTCATGCATAAGCCTGAAATAAGCAGACTGTCATCTTCAGAATGAGGACCCCAGAGGGTGAATTTGGTGATGCTACCCTGCTGTGTAGCACTAAATTTACCCTCTGTGAACCTCAGTCTGAATCAAGGTCTCATGTCATATAGGAAGAGGTAACCAGGGGATAAATTGGGGATTCTAGCCCATTGTATAGCATTGTATCAGCAAATTCAGCCTCTGGGGACCTCATTCTGCAAATGACAGACTGCTTATTTCCAGACCTCAGTACACGGTTGATGTACAGTACGTGTTCACAAAAGAAGTGTCACATTTCTCAATCAGATCTGGCAACAGCATGAGCCTATTATAGAATCCTGGCTACACACCTACAGTTAAAACTAGAAGTCCTGTCACGAATAGTGCGCTTATGTAGGCTTAATTGCGCATTGGAATTGCACGCAATTGCCATATCGAATGGCATCCAAAGCACGGCAGGTTCTCCTGGTTACTCACAGCAAACACATGCAATGTTTCTGCCAATGGACCTCCAGGTCCATTGGCTGAAACATTGCTTGTGCACAGGCCATATGTACATAATTTGATAGCTTTACTTGGGCCATAACGCGCACATTAACGCACATATCAACAGGCTATTTGTGCGTGTTTCATGACAGGTTACCCGGAGGTCCACTGGCTGAAACATTGCTTGTGCACAGGCCATATGTACATAATTTGATAGCTTTACTTGGGCCATAACGCGCACATTAACGCACATATCAACAGGCTATTTGTGCGTGTTTCATGACAGGTTACCCGGAGGTCCACTGGCTGAAACATTGCTTGTGCACAGGCCATATGTACAGAATTTGATAGCTTTACTTGGACCATAACGTGAACATTAACGTGCATATCAACGTGCTATTTGTGCGCATCTCATGACAGGACTTCTAGTTTTAACTGTACTAAAGAAATCTCATACCAGTTGACATCATGCATACTTATGAAGCTCGATATTGCGTACACTGTAGTTGTAAATAGCAATAGTTGAAAGAAGCTCTAAAATCCAGAAAGATGGAATTTCCAACTACACATGAATTGCCCTCCGAATTTCCAACTATAGGAAATTTTGCACCCCCTCCCCCCCCCCCCCCCCCCCCCCCCGTTGACACGTCCCTGTATCTAAGATTCGTTATATAAGTGATTTAATTTTAATGCACAATTGGTGTCGTGAAATGGGTGGTCATTAGGTCTCGGAAAACACACAGCTCTATATGTGCATTAATTCTTGTTTGAGTGAGGCCTGAGATTGGCAAATTTAGGGTTTGGAATTGGGAAAAATCATGCCAAAATGCTATTGGAAAGGGTCCCCTATTTGATCTCTGTAGACACCCAAAAGAGTCCCTGCTAACATTTTCCATACAGTGGTTTTTCTAAATAGTCTTTTATATACAGTTAAAACTAGAAGTCCTGTCATGAAATGCGTACAAATAGCACATTGATATGCACGTTAATGTACGCGTTATGGCCCAAGTAAAGCTATCAAATTCTGTACATACAGTTAGAACCAGAAGTCCTGTCATGAAGTGCACACAAATAGCACGTTGATATACGCGTTAATGTACGCGTTGTGGCCCAAGTAAAGCTATCAAATTCTGTACATATGGCCTGTGCACAAGCAATGTTTCAGCCAATGGACCTCCGGGTAACCCGGAGGTCCATTGGCAGAAACACTGCATGTGTTTGCTATGAGTAACCAAGAGAACCTGCCATGCTTTGGATGCCATTCGATATGGCAATTGCGCGCAATTCCAACGCGCAATTAAGCCTAGATAAGTGCACTATTCGTGACAGGACTTCTAGTTTTAACTGTAATTCTTGTTTGAGTGGGGACTGAGATTGGCAAATTTAGGGTTTGGAATTGGGAAAAATCATGCCAAAATGCTATTGGAAAGGGTCCCCTATTTGATCTCTGTAGACACCCAAAAGAGTCCCTGCTAACATTTTCGATACAGTAGTTTTTCTAAATACTCTTTTATATACATATACAGTTAAAACTAGAAGTCCTGTCACGAATAGTGCGCTTATCTAGGCTTAATTGCACGTTGGAATTGCATACAATTGCCATATCGAATGGCATCCAAAGCATGCCAGGTTCTCCTGGTTACTCATAGCAAACACATGCGATGTTTCTGCCAATGGACCTCCGGGTTACCTGGAGGTCCATTGGCTGAAACACTGCCTGTGAAAAGGCCATATGTACAGAATATGATAGCTTTAATTGGGCCATAACGCGTACATTAATGCACATATCAACGTGCTATTTGTGCGCATTTCATGACAGGACTTCTAGTTTTAACTGTACAGTTAAAACTAGAAGTCCTGTCACGAATAGTGCGCTTATCTAGGCTTAATTGCGCATTGGAATTGCGCGCAATTGCCATATCGAATGGCATCCAAAGCACGGCAGGTTCTCTTGCTTACTCATAGCAAACACATGCAATGTTTTTGCCAATGGACCTCCGGGTTACCCGGAGGTCCATTGGCTGAAACATTGCTTGTGCACAGGACATACGTACAGAATATGATAGCTTTACTTGGGCCATAACGCGTACATTAATGCACATATCAATGTGCTATTTGTGCACATTTCATGACAGGACTTCTAGTTTTAACTGTACAAGCAAACTCAGAGGCAATGTTTTTTTCAAATCAGCAGTTTATTGTCCCTTTAAACCTCTGCACACTGATACCAAAATACTTCAATTTTTTAGCAGAAAAATTTTTTCCATTGCATCTTCCTGGGTAATTTGCAAATTTAAAGCAGTTTAAAAAAATATATTTTTCACAAATTTTCAACAAAACCATATCATATGACCCCTCATTAGAATGATTCCAAAGAGTTCATTCCAATGAGGGGGTCACATGATATGGTTTGGTTGAGAGTTCTTGAAAAATTTGAAAACATTAAATTTTGACATCATCTGCATTGGGCAAAGGGTAAAATGAACATGTCAATGACACTGTAGCTTGACTGTGTGTAGTGTTTGATGAAAAGGATTATGTTCCAAAGTTTATGAAAGGACTATGAAATACAACAAGAACTGTGATAATTGAGAATATATATGTTAATTTATGTTCCCTGTATGCTATGTTTTCAATAAAAACTAATTTGAGGTGTAGACTGTACTAAAGAATTGAGGGGTGGGTTAATGTGGCCCTCACAGTTAATGTATGTCAACCAAAGTTACCAAGTTACAATAAAATCATTCCAAAATGAGTCATCCTATCAAGTTACAATTCCCTTCATAAACATATCTCGTAGACTTTGCTAAAGGAATCTAGTTCAACTAACAGTTTGGCGGTCAAGGTTGACCGATCATGACAAAAATATGAGAGACTCATCTTGATATCACCCCAAGTTGTCCTACCAAGTTACAGTGAAATCCCTTCATAAAAACAACCTGTAAGCAGTGCTAAAGGAATCTAGGTCAAGTGACCAGGCGGTGGCAATGGTTGACTGATTGTGACCAATATACGACAGTCTCTAGACATCACATCAAATTATCCTTCCAAGTTATAATGAAATATGAATTGTGCTAAACAAATCTAGGTCGCGGGTCTGTGTGGCTGTCACAGTTGACCAATCACAGCCAAAATAGGATATTCTCATCTAGACATTATACAGTGTCCTCCACCAAGTTACAATACAATCCTTCATAAATCCAACCTGCAGACTGTGCTAAAGGTTTTCAGGCTTTTGGGCCCGGATAGTCGTCACGGTAGACCAATCGTGACCAAAAGGAGACATTCTCATCTAGACATTATATGGAGTCATCCTACCAAAGAACAATGAAATCCATTTATAAATGCGACCTGTGGACTGTGCTAAAGCAGGGTTTCCGCTAGACTGGCAGCGGGTCCGTCGACCGGACCCATTCCCACCGCCGATCAATCTATGATCAGTCAGAAAAGCTGGTGTTTTAAAATGTCGAGTACAATGCTGTATCGTAACGACACTCGGGATCCTTTGTTTCCATGTAATATAGGGATAATTATTGTGTATACTATGCCTACTATTACTGGCGACAACCTGATACATTATAACCACCAGACATGAGGGGGAAACAAAAGTTCAAATCCTAAACGTCGCCTATAAAATTTCGGACTCAAATTATCATGTTAGGTCCAAAATCACTGTCTTTTATTTTGAGCGATAAATGATGTACTTGTTTTGGAAGCTGTCACTTGTTTCAAATGAGTGTGCAGGCTGCTGTCAGTAGTTGTCTGAAACACGCCCATAACATATAGTTTTCACAGTTTTCACAGTGGTTCAATATCATCAGAAAGATACTGATTGAACACTGCCACTTTTGAGCGATGCACAATTCATTGTGAAACAACACTGTCACTTTCGAGCGTGCAAAACTCATTGTGAAAAACGGGTGTTCAGAAATTAATGAGAAAGTGGTAATTAAAAATAAAAAATAATTACAACTCTGGTATTTGAGAATTATATAACAGTGTAACCAGGGATATGATTTATGACTTATTGGTTCAATAAAACATGCTCATTTATCATTTCATCATACCCTGCAACATGTGAAGTTATGACTTTCAGTAAAAAATCAATTTTTCGAATGTTGCCAAGGGAGGCAACTATTTTGTTATTCATATTTCGCTGTGTAAATTTTATCTGGTCTTCATATTATGAATTTTTTTATTGAGTTTGTGTGAAGCTATATTTTGTTTTATTCGTAAAAAATGTAAATATTTAAAAAAAAACAACTATTTTTAAACAGACTATGTCTGTCTGTTTTCAAGGGGGTGGTTTGCAGTGCTGATTAACAATTACAAAGCACCCCCTGGGCTTCTAAACGAGTCAGTACGGTAATTGCACATGCATGACGTCACACGTCCGCATCATGGTTCTTTTCGAATATTACCGCGAGCGGTTGTAAACAAAGCTCAGTCACTGTTAGGATTCGTGGATTTTGTGTTGTTTTGGGTTTGTATTTTTATGAAACCTCCGACCAGATGTAGCATTGTGTGTCCCGTAGGAATTTAGAGAATTGTAGGAGGAAAAAATACATATTTTCCAAATCAATTATTCAGCATTTTAGCGACCAGAATGCCCCCAGAGAGCACCTAAAAATCAAAATTTTCTTGGGGAGAGAACCTCCCCAAACCCCCCCCTCTATACGCAAGGCATGGCGTCTGAGTTTCACTTTTTTTAAACTACCGGACCCACAAATTTTCCCCTGGCTAAAGGTTTTTGGGTTTCGGGCTCTCGAAGCCGTCACGGTCGACCAATTGTGACCAAAAGGGGACGTTCCTATCTAGGCATTATACAAAGTCATTCTACCAAGTCCCTTCATAAATATGAACTGTAGACTATGTTTAAGGTTGTTGGGTTTCGGGCTCTCGTAGCCGTTAGGGTTGACCGACCAAAAGGGGACTTTCTCATCTTGACATTATATGAAGTCATCCTACCAAGTTACAATGAAGTCTCTTCATAAATACGACATGTAGACTGCGCTAAAGTTTTTTCTGTTTTGGGCTCTCGCAGTCGCCACGGTCGACCGATCACAACCAAAAGGGGAGGTTCTCATCTGGACATTATACAAAGACAAAGTCATCCTACCAAGCTACAATAAAATCCCTTCATAAATACGACCTGTAGACAGTGCCAAATGTTTTAGGGTTTGGGGCACTCGCAGCCTTCATGGTTGACCGATCACGGTCAAAAGAGGACATTCTCATCTAGACATGACCTCAAACCTGCATATGAAATTTTGTGATAATTGGACAAGAACTACGAGGTGTATCCTGCGCCAAAGAAAATGTGAACAGATGTCCAGACTCACAGACTTCTGCAAGCGTGATGGCAATAGCTTATCTTGACTTTGTCAAGCTAATAACTTTTCCAGTCTATCTGCATTGGGTAAAGGGTTAAGCAATAAGCGCTGTCAAGCAAGATTGAATTGGTTAAATTCCTACAGTTAAAACTATAAGTCCTGTCATGAAATGCGCACAAATAGCACGTTGATACGCGCGTTCATGTACGCGTTATGGCCCAGGTAAAGCTATCAAATTCTGTACATGTGGCCTGTGCACAAGCAATGTTTCAGCCAATGGACCTCCGGGTAACCCGGAGGTCCATTGGCAGAAACATTGCATGTGTTTGCTATGAGTAACCAGGAGAACCTGCCGTGCTTTGGATGCCATTCGATATGGCAATTGCATGCAATTCCAACGTGCAATTAAGCCTAGATAAGCACACTATTCCTGACAGGACTTCTAGTTTTAACTGTATGTGCAGTTAAAACTATAAAGTCCTGTCATGAAATGCGCACAAATAGCACGTTGATATACGTGTTCATGTACACGTTATGGCCCAAGTAAAGCTATCAAATTTTGTACATATGGCCTGTGCACAAGCAATGTTTCAGCCAATGGACCTCCGGGTAACCCTGGAGGTCCATTGGCAGAAACATTGCATGTGTTTGCTATGAGTAACCAAGAGAACCTGCCATGCTTTGGATGCCATTTGATATGGTAATTGCGTGCAATTCCAATGTGCAATTAAGCCTAGATAAGCACACTATTCCTGACAGGACTTCTAGTGTTAACTGTATGTGCAGTTGGATTTGAATATCTATGTACGTAATTACATATACATGTATCCCAACAGAGGAAAGGAATGATGTTAATGATCTGTATTTACTAGTATGGAATTGTACAGAGTTGGGTACGCTATTTTTCTTCAGGAATTGAGTAAACCTTATGTTGCAGTTTGACAGGGACAAAAGTACAATTACTCTATGTGCTATTCAAAATAGTGCGCAATATAGTCACATGACTTCTAGTTTTAATTGTACTTATATTTGATGAATAAGTTCTGCATTTAATTTAGAGTGCCAGAAGCCACTATCATGGATCCATTGAAAAGTGCTGAAAGCCTCTTTGGAGGCTTTGCACTGTATGCACATGTATGCATCATGGCTAGCTCTCTTCTCAGCAGTGGGAAACATTTTTTACATGAAACTGTTTTATTACAATTTACTGGAGAGTGCAATAAAATAATAATTTATTTTCAAAATCTTGCACAGGTAAGGTTCCTTTTGTGGTATCATGATTTATCATATGACTCGTCCGTTTTGTTCACTTAAAACATTTGATATTTTGTTTTCATATTAATCAGTGATAAATAAAGCCTTCCGTCAATTTCATTGGTCAATTTCAAAACTAGACAATTTGATTGGCTGAACAAAATACAACCGGGCCACATTTTCATAATTTGCATAATTAGAGTTGGGAGTTTTCATTGGTCAATTTCAAAACTAGACAATTTGATTGGCTGAACAAAATACAACCGGGCCACATTTTCATAATTTGCATAATTAGAGTTGGGAGTTTTCATTGGTCAATTTCAAAACTTGACAATTTGATTGGCTTAACAAAATACAACTGGGTGACATTTGCATAATTTCGGTAGGGAGAATTTACGTTATCTGTCCTATTTAGGGTGGGTTATAATTGTATTAATCTTTTACCTACAATAAAAACGCCATTCATTTTTTTTTATATTTTCACTTTTTGCTTCCAAAACATAGGTTATGACCCCCTCATTGGAACAAGCTCGACGATAACCTATGTTTTGGAAGCAAAAAATGAAAATTTTTAGTTATACAAGGATGTTTTTTCCAAGTGCTGTCTGCAACTCAAGTTAGGTGATGGGTTAAAAAGTCATAATAAGTGGCTAATTTGTGCATGTGTGTGTCATATGATAAATAGAATATGAAATGAGTGCTTTTCTCATATACTATTTATGAAACACGTCCGAATTTTCTGTTAGGGCTTGCCAAAACGGAAAATTCTTAGACTCGTTTCATAAATATAATATGAGAAAAACACTCATTCCATATCCTCTATATCTTTGTTAAAAATACTTATGTTACAAATCACCCTTGAAAAATAATTTAACACTTTACCTGTTAAAGCTTTGTCTCCACCCCTCCTTCCAAATATTGGTCCAATTCAAGTTTCACAAACGGTCTCCAATATAGTGGCTACAGATGCTACAAATGCTTCAGATTCTTTCTTAGAGCAGCTAAATTTTGCAAAGTTTTCTCGGGGGTGGGGAGGGGGCCAGTCATTCCTCCCACTCTCCAGGAGGATGTAATGTCTAGAGGGTCCTAGCTAGGACTAGAGGAAGCCGCTGAAACCCCAGACAACAGACATTCAAATATAATGTTTGCCTCCACCCCATCAAACTGGTTATGGCACCCCCTGATCTTGGCTACACACCTGTGTGTACTAAAAAATTAACTACAAACATAACTAGTACAATAATGAGATTCCTCCCCCACCCCCGAGCTTCAAACATTAAGCTTATTTACCAACAATTACATCTAATTAAAGTTTACCACAATCGGCTCTGTCACAGGTAGGCTGCATTCATTTGAACAAATAGAAAACTGTCCAAGTCATTCAGATCAAACATATCTTGAAAATTAAGAAACACCAAATTATTCGTTCATACTGAATATCATTTTTGTGATATTTCAGCCATAAATAAAATGTAAATTACAGTCATTTTCCTATGTACACAAATCGGACCGTTGCAGGCATCTGCCATTTTTAAATTGGCTGACGATCTGGACCGGGAGTCATCCAAAAGCCTTTGAAGGAGAGTGGATGCTGAACCTTGGCCATCTGGTCTGCTTTCAGGGGGACCAGACGACAGGGTGGTGGAAGAAAAGAAATGAGAGGGGGCCTGAGGGCACTCACCTGACATGGTAGTCAAAATATCAAACCAGGGACTTGACTTGAATAAGCTGCATACACCCCTCCTAAGAAAGGCATATACCAACTAGATGAAGCGATTGTGCCCACACAATACACAGGATTTTCCCAAACAAAATATTTTCATACCCAAATTTTTTTTTTTCTTTTTAAAATTGACCAAAAAGCAGGCCTGGCATTCTGAGAAATGCAGGAGGGCAAAAAATCGCTCTCCTCAATCAGCTTAGGAGAGCAATTAGCTTTACACAGCATTTTAAGTATCTATTTGAACGAACTCATTGAAACTGAAACCAACAGACTATTACATCAGTGATTTTATTAACTTTACTAAGGTAAAGCGAAATCTCTTAGACATCTAGATGTCTCACACAACAAGCGAACACACACTTGACGAGACCTGTGTGTGTGCCCAAGTTGGGGGGGGGGGGGGGGGGGGGGGGGGATGGGTTGAAGGAGGTGGTGGTAGGTGTATGACTTTCTTGGACAACAGGTCTGCTTGAATCTACAGTCACATCAAGCAGACCTGTACATACCCAAACACAGTTGCAGCCATTACCTTTTACCACTAAACCACTTTCAAAATGAAATTATGTGATGTTATGTGACTTCGAAGTTAAATTACATTTTTGCTTTACAACAAAAATTTAATGTGAGCATAATACATGTTATCTCAATCATCACGGACCACAATATTTAGGAGGGCAATCTTTCGCTCTCCTTAATTCTTTCAGGAGGGCAGTAAGGAGAGCTAAAAAATCGCTCTCCTGAAATTGCCAAGCCTGAAAAAGCAAAAAAAAACAAAAAACTAATTTCTGGATTTTGGTCCAAAATTTTCCAAATCCCACCCAGATCCAAAATTTTCAGTGTAAAAAAAAAAAAAAAAATGTCTTAAAATTGACCAAAACGCATAAAACCCCCCCAAAAATTTCTGGATTTTGGTCCAAAATTTCTAACTCCCACCCAGACCCCAAATTTTCGGTGTAAAAAAAAAAAATGTTTGTCTTGAAATTGACCGAAACGCATAAAAAAAACAAAAAACTCATTTTCGGATTTGGGTCCAAAATTTCTAAGTCTGGACCGGAACCCCAAATTTTCAGCCTAAATATGAATCCAGGGACTTGGCTTGGACAATCTTGAATCTCACCCCCCTAAGCATGCTGCATACCAAATATCAAAAGATTCTTATTGGTAGATCTGAAGAGGAACTTTAAAGAATATTCCTCATACTGCACTAAATTGAACATTTAGGCTCCCATAGGGAACCCAAATACAGATCGAGGGATTTGATTTCAACAAATATGTGAATCAATGTTCTGTTATATGTAAAATATGAAAGCTTTTGGAGCAGTGGTTTGGAAGCAAATGATTCTCTAATTTTTTCCCATTGCAAACGGTGTAAAAAAATGCTAACTCAGCATTTTTTCAAAGTCCCGAAAAAGTACCTTATGGCAAAATCGTTGGCAATTTTTTTTTACCATTCCTTTCTGTTGGTCCCAAGGAAGCCTCACACCAAATAAAATTTCTCAGTGCCGTGCAGTTTTGGAGATATTGACGTTTTTGTTTTTTTTTCTATTTTTGACTCCTGAGGTTCCAACGGGGCTGCAGGAAAAAATGTTTTGGCATAAATCAAGTACTTATAACCCAATAAGGCATAAATCAAGTACTTATAACCCAATAATACCTCATATTAAATTTGGTTCAAATTGGCCTCTCAGTTCAGAAAATAGAAATTCTGGGCGGGGCAAAAATTTTTGCCCCTCTCAGAACAAAGGCAAATAATGCCCGTCAAACTTCTCTTGAACAAAATTGAGTCTACACCTCAAATGAAAGCTGCATACCAAATATCAAGTCTCCGCTACGGCTGGTTCATGAGAAGATTTTTTTTAAATTTTGTGCATTTTGGCCCCACCCCCCTCCACAATATGAGCAGAAACCCAATTTGAAGAAAAACCCAAATGCCCCTATATAACCGCTATACATGTGAATTTTCATTGAACTGCAGCCAGTGGCTTGGGAGAAAATGACCCAAACACCACCTTCATGACGTGCGATGGACGACAGACGGCGGACGACAGACAAAAAGTGATCAGAATAGCTCACCCTGACTTTCAGTCAGGTGAGCTAAAAAACCCATACCACACACATTCTCACAGGCAAACACACACACCCACCTGCACACATCCACACACCCAAAAGACCTTAAAAGCTTACAATTTTATTCTGAACCACAGCAAACAATAATATTAACTTGAACTTAATTTGGAAAAAAAATGCACTTTGAAGGTACAATTCAAGAGTATTAAAATGAAAGTGTCAATGACACTGTAGCTTAACTTGTGTGTTGTGTTTGATGAAAAGGATAATGTTCAATGTTTATGAAAGGATTATGAAATAAGACAAGAATTGTGATAATTGGGAATATGTTCATTTCTGTTCCCTGTATGCTATGTTTATGATAAAAATAATATGAGGTGTACACTGTACTAAAGATCTGAGGGGTGGGTTAATATGACCTCACAGTTAATATATGTGGCCCTCACAGTTAACGTATATCAACAAAAGTTACCAAGTTACAGTGAAATTATTCCAAAATGAGTCATCCTATCAAGTTACATTAAAATCCCTTCATAAATATGGCCTGTAGACTGTGCTAAAGGTTTTTGGGCTTCGGGCCCCTGTAGCCGTCAGTTTCCCAATTGCGATCAAAGGGGACGTTCTCATCTAGACATTATATGAAGTCAACCTACCAAATTACAATGAAATCCCTTAATAAATATGACCTGTAGACTGTGCTAAAGGTTTATGGGCTTTGGGCTCTGGCAGCCATCATGGTTGAGTGATCGCAACCAAAAGGGGACATTCTCATCTGGGCATCATCTGGAGTGATCCTACAAAGATACAATGAAATCCCTTCATAAAGATGACCTGTAGACTGTGCTCAAGGTTTTTTGGCTTCGGGCCCCGGAAGCTGTCACAGTTGACCAATCACGACCAAAAGGGGATGTCATCATCTAGGCTTATATGGAGTCAAACTTACGGGTTACAATGAAGTCCTTCCATAAATATGACCAATAGACTATGCTAAAGGTTTGGGAGTTTTGGGTTAAGGCGGCCATCAAGGCTGAATGATCGCGACCAAAAGGGGACGTTCTCATCTAGACATTATTTAGAGTCATCCTACCAAGGTACAATGAAATCCCTTCATAAATATCACCTGTAGACTGTGCTAAAGATTTTTGGGCTTTGGGCCCCTGTAGCCAATACAGTTGCCTAATGGTGTCCAAAAGGGGCTGTTCTCATCTAGACATTACATGAAGTCAACCTACCAAGTTACAATGAAATCCCTTCATAAATATGATCTGAAGACTGTGCTAAAGGTTTTCGGGCTTTAGGCATGGGCAGCCATCATAGTTGAATGATCGCAACCAAAAGGGAACATTCTCATCTGGACATCATCTGAAGTGATCCAATGAAGTTACAATGAAATCCCTTCATAAATATGACCTGTAGACTGTGCTCAAGATTTTCAGGCTTCAGGCACCTGTAGCCATCACAGTTGACCAACCACGACCAAAAGGGAATGTCATCATCTAGGCATTATATGGAGTCAACCTAACAAGTTACAATGAAATCCTTCCATAAATACGACCTACAGACATGCTAAAGGTTTTTGGGCTCGGGCAACCATCAAGGCTGAATGATCGTGACCAAAAGGGGACGTTCTCGTCTGGACACTATTTGGAGTCATCCTACCAAGCTACAATAAAATTCCTCCATAATTATGACCTGTAGACTGTTCTAAAGGTTTTCAGGCTTTGGGCCCCTGAAGCAGTCACAGTTGCCCAATCGTGTCCGAAACGGGACGTTCTCATCTAGACATTATATGAAGTCAACCTACCAGGTTACAATGGAATCCCTTCATAAATATGACCTGTAGACTGTGCTAAAGGTTTTCGGGCTCGGGCAGCCATCATGGTTGAATGATCGCAACCAAAGGGGACAATCTCATCTGGGCATCATCTGGAGTGATCCTGCAAAGTTACAATGAAATCCCTTCATAAATATGACCTGTAGACTGTGCTCAAGGTTTTCGGGCTTCGGGCACCTGTAGCCATCACAGTTGACCAATCACGATCAAAAGGGGATGTCATCATCTAGGTATTATATGGAGTCAACCTAACAATGTTACATTGAAATCCTTCTATAAATATAAACTTTTGCCTATGCTAAAGGTTTTTGGGCTCGGGCACCCATCAAGGCTGAATGATCACGGCCAAAATGGGACGTTCTCATCTAGACATTATTTGGAGACAACCTACCAAGTTACAATGAAATCCCTTCATAAATATGACCTGCAGAGAGCGCTAAAGGTTTTCGGGCTTCGGGCACCTTTAGCCATCAAAGGTGCCCAATCACATCCAAAAGGGGACGTTCTCATCTAGACATTATATGAAGTCAACCTACCAAGTTACAATGAAATCCCTCCATAAATATGACCTGTAGACTGTGCTTAAGGTTTTCGGGCTTTGGGCTCGGGCAGCCATCATGGTTGAATGATCGCAACCATAGGGGGACAATCTCATCTGGGCATCATCTGGAGTGATCCTATGAAGTTACAATGAAATCCCTTCATAAATATGACCTGTAGACTGTGCTCAAGGTTTTTGGGCTTCGGACACTTGTAGCCATCACAGCTGACCAATCACGACCAAAAGGGGATGTCATCATCTAGGCATTATATGGAGTCAACCTAATAGGTTACAATGAAATCCTTCCACAAATATGACCTTTCACCTATGCTAAAGGTTTTTGGGCTCGAGGACCCATCAAGGCTGAAGGATAACGATCAAAAGGGGACGTTCTCATCTAGACATTATTTGGAGTCATCCTACCAAGTTACAATGAAATCCCCTCATAAATATGACCTGTAGACTGTGCTAAAGGTTTTCGGGCTTCGGGCACCTTTAGCCATCACAGTTGCCCAATCATGTCCAAAAGGGGACGTTCTCATCTAGACATTATATGAAGTTAACCTACCAAGTTACAATGAAATCCCTTCATAAATATGACATGTAGACTGTGCTAAAGGTTTTCGGGCTTCGGGCACCTTTAGCCATCACAGTTGCCCAATCATGTCCAAAAGGGGACGTTCTCATCTAGACATTATATGAAGTTAACCTACCAAGTTACAATGAAATCCCTTCATAAATATGACCTGTAGACTGTGCTAAAGGTTTTCGGGCTTCAGGCTCGGGCAGCCATCATGGGTGAATGATCGCAACCATAGGGGACAGTCTCATCTGAGCATCATCTGGAGTGATCCTAAGAAGTTACAATGAAATCCCTTCATAAATATATCCTGTAGACTGTGCTCAAGGTTTTCGGGCTTCGGGCACTTGTAGCCATCACAACTGACCAATCACGACCGAAAGGGGATGTCATCATCTAGGCATTATATGGAGTCAACCTAACAGGTTACAATGAAATCCTTCCATAAATATGACCTTTTGCCTATGCTAAAGGTTTTTGGGCTCGGGCACTCATCAAGGCTGCATGATCGCGATCAAAATGGGACGTTCTCATCTAGACATTATTTGGAGTCATCCTGCCAAGTTACAATGAAATCCCTTCATAAATATGACCTCTAGACTGTGCTAAAGGTTTTCGGGCTTTGGGCTGCTGTAGCCGTTGTCAGGGCAAAGCCAGCCTAAATATAGGGGCAAGGGGCCTCATATTTAAAGATATTGTAAGTTCAAAATATATTCCGCATCAAGGCGAAAAACCTACATGAATTTCACTTCTCTGTAAAGCTGGAAAAAACACACGTGGTGTATATCCAGCTTTAGCGCAGGGACCCAGGGGAGAAACGGTATGTTAGATAAGGTCTAATTTCATTTAATTTATACAGTAGTCGCGAGTCTTACGAGACGTAATCGGTTGGTGTCAAGATATCGTCACGGTCAATTGAGAAACGAGATTCTAAAACGATAGAAATGTCTATCGTATCGTCACCTGATCATTAGGTAGCAATAATAAGAACGAATCGTTTTTTCTCGACAAGTGAAATCACCGTTAAGTCACGCGCGAGATGACTTGTATTGATTCTGTCTCGATATACGCCATCTCCCAACGTTTTGACAGATGGATGGATGAGCGTCCGTCCACCTAACAGTTTAGGGTAAAAAGTATATATACCTGGAAGAGCAGAGCATTAGACACACACTTGGGGTCACACACACGTTGGTGAAGTCCAGGACAGGCGGACTCTGTTTCCTGACATAAGGGTACCTTCGATCACAGGACCCTGAAACGGCTGGAATCGCCAGAGAGGGCATTCCATGATTGATTTAGCTTAACGTTGATAGGCGGCTACGGGGCCGAATTCGTGAGAAGGAACACCCCAGGTGGAACGTTAAAGTTTAGATTGTCGAGTAGCAGGCATCGGCCTGCAATAGTCAGAAGTGTAGGTTAATTGTATTGTGCGTATTAACCCTTTGAAGCGTCAGACTGATTGCGTTCTGAGTAGTTTGTTTTGCTGTCGAAGCATCGTAATACCGACTGGAGATCGGTGTGAGTGACAATTTCGCCCCAGCACAAAAAGGGCATTTGTGAATCGGGAATTAAACCAGGAACGGTGAATATTTCAATAGGACTTTCACGGAGGACTTTCAAAAGGCACATAAGGTATGAGTAGACAATATCTGACCCAAATCAGAAGTACGGTGGCTTTATAGATGACGAACATTGCTGGTCGGAACCCTCCGACATCCAGAGGTACAGTTACGCGCAGACATTGACATTTGAGCCTAAGCGGGTGAAGCTCTTATGGCGAGCTCACAGTAATAACATTTCAGATTTGTGAAGCTCTTATAGCGAGCTCACGGTAGTAACATTTCCGGTGTGTAGACTATAGTGCCAGTACAGGGCTATAGAATGACTACATGATTATTGAGAATTGTTTAACCCTAGCGACCCATTTTCTGTGAAAAGAATCGAATTGTTGATTGTTGAAATATTGAAACGGATTTATTTTTATGTATAAATAAAAGAATCGTTGTTACTTTAAATCATTCTTTCCATTATACAGCCTGAAGTGATTAGGAATCACACCTAATGGAAATCAAACCTATTTCAGGCCAATTTGGCAGAGAAGGAATCACGGCGTCGGTCTAACTCAGCTCCCTGCGCCGAGTTCGCGACACTTGGATTCCAACCCTCCACGTTGGTCTAATTTTCCCGCAACTTCATCAGCGGGACTAAATAACCCCACATCAGCCCAGGACTTACGGGGCCTCAGGTGTCCCTGACATTGATTGGCGAGGCTACCAGGATATTTTTAAAAGGTAAAAAAATGGCTATATGGAAATTTTGTTTTATTTTAACGGCGGTTCTGTTTATGTTTTGACGCGTTCGGTCAGCTGATGCCATTCAAGGGTTTAATATCGCAATACAGTAGTCCCCAAGAGGATACTTAGTAGCCACTATAACTACGGTAGGTTTCAGAATATTTGGGACGTTTAATTACATTAAATTACAGAGGTAAATTAGGATCAATTGCCATATTTTTTTTTCTTTCTTTCTTTTCCTTCTTCATTCTTTCTGACGAGTGTTGAAGATAGAAAGAAATGAAAGTGTCAATGACACTGTAGCTTAACTTGTGTGTTGTGTTTGATGAAAAGGATAATGTTCAATGTTTATGAAAGGATTATGAAATAAGACAAGAATTGTGATAATTGGGAATATGTTCATTTCTGTTCCCTGTATGCTATGTTTATGATAAAAATAATATGAGGTGTACACTGTACTAAAGATCTGAGGGGTGGGTTAATATGACCTCACAGTTAATATATGTGGCCCTCACAGTTAACATATATCAAAAAAAGTTACCAAATTACAATGAAATTATTCCAAAATGAGTCATCCTATCAAGTTACATTAAAATCCCTTCATAAATATGGCCTGTAGACTGTGCTAAAGGTTTTCGGGCTTCGGGCCCCTGTAGCCGTCAGTTTCCCAATTGCATCCAAAGGGGACGTTCTCATCTAGACATTATATGAAGTCAACCTACCAAGTTACAATGAAATCCCTCCATAAATACGATCTGTAGACTGTGCTAAATGTTTTCGGGCTTCCGGCAACTGTAGACTTCAGAGTTGACCAACCACGTCCAAAAGGGGATGTCATCATCTAGGCATTATATGGAGTCAACCTAACAAGTTACAATGAAATCCTTCCATAAATATGACCTACAGACATGCTAAAGGTTTTTGGGCTCGGGCAGCCATCAAGGCTGAATGATCGTGACCAAAAGGGGACGTTCTCATCTGGACACTATTTGGAGTCATCCTACCAAGCTACAATAAAATCCCTTCATAATTATGACCTGTAGACTGTTCTAAAGGTTTTCAGGCTTTGGGCCCCTGAAGCCGTCACAGTTGCCCACTCGTGTCCAAAAGGGTATGTTCTCATCTAGACATTATATGAAGTCAACCTACCAAGTTACAATGAAATCCCTTCATAAATATGACCTTAGACTGTGCTAAAGGTTTTCGGACTTCGGGCTCGGGCAGCCATCATGGTTGAATGATCGCAACCAAAGGGGACAATCTCATCTGGGCATCATCTGGAGTGATCCTGCAAAGTTACAATGCAATCCCTTCATAAAGATGACCTGTAGACGTGTTCAAGATTTTCGGGCTTCGGGCACCTGTAGCCATCACAGTTGACCAATCACGACCAAAAGGGGATGTCATCATCTAGGCATTATATGGAGTCACCCTAACAATGTTACAATGAAATCCTTCTATAAATATAACCTCTTGCCTATGCTAAAGGTTTTTGGGCTCGGGCACCCATCAAGGCTGAATGATCATGGCCAAAATGGGACGTTCTCATCTTGACATTATTTGGAGTCAACCTACCAAGTTACAATGAAATCCCTTCATAAATATGACCTGTAGACAGTGCTAAAGGTTTTCGGGCTTCAAGCACCTTTAGCTGTCAAAGTTGCCCAAACATGTCCAAAAGGGGACGTTCTCATCTAGACATTATATGAAGTCAACCTACCAAGTTACAATGAAATCCCTTCACAAATATGACTTGTAGACTGTGCTTAAGGTTTTCGGGCTTCAGGCTCGGGCAGCCATCATGGTTGAATAATCGCAACCAAAGGGGACAATCTCATCTGGGCATCATCTGGAATGATCCTATGAAGTTACAATGAAATCCCTTCATAAATATGACCTGTAGACTGTGCTCAAGGTTTTTGGGCTTCGGGCACTTCTAGCCAACACAGCTGACCAATTACGACCAAAAGGGGATGTCATCATCTACGCATTATATGGAGTCAACCTAACAATGTTACAATGAAATCCTTCTATAAATATAACCTCTTGCCTATGCTAAAGGTTTTTGGGCTCGGGCACCCATCAAGGCTGAATGATCGCGATCAAAAGGGGATGTTCTCATCTAGACATTATTTGGAGTCATCCTACCAAGTTACAATGAAATCCCCTCATAAATATGACCTGTAAACTGTGCTAAAGGTTTTCGGGCTTCGGGCACCTTTAGCCGTCACAGTTGCCCAATCATGTCCAAAAGGGGACGTTCTCATCTAGACATTATATGAAGTTAACCTACCAAGTTACAATGAAATCCCTTCATAAATATGACCTGTAGACTGTGCTAAAGGTTTTCGGGCTTCGGGCTCGGGCAGCCATCATGGGTGAATGATCGCACGTTCTCATCTAGACATTATATGAAGTTAACCTACCAAGTTACATTGAAATGCCTTCATAAATATGACCTGTAGACTGTGCTAAAGGTTTTCGGGCTTCGGGCTTGGGCAGCCATCATGGGTGAATGATTGCAACCATAGGGGACAATCTCATCTGAGCATCATCTGGAGTGATCCTAAGAAGTTACAATGAAATCCCTTCATAAATATGACCTGTAGACTGTGCTCAAGGTTTTCGGGCTTCGGGCACTTGTAGCCATCACAAATGACCAATCACGACCGAAAGGGGATGTCATCATCTAGGCATTATATGGAGTCAACCTAACAGGTTACAATGAAATCCTTCCATAAATATGACCTTTTGCCTATGCTAAAGGTTTTTGGGCTCGGGCACCCATCAAGGCTGCATGATCGCGATAAAAATGGGACGTTCTCATCTAGACATTATTTGGAGTCATCCTGCCAAGTTACAATGAAATCGTATCATAAATATGACCTCTAGACTGTGCTAAAGGTTTTCGGGCTTCGGGCTCCTGTAGCCGTTACAGTTGACCAATCATGTCCAAAGGGGGACTTTCTCATCTAGACATTGTATGAAGTCAACCCACCAAGTTACAATGAAATTCCTCAATAAATATGACCTGTAGACTGTGCTCAAGGTTTTCGGGTTTTGGGCTCGGGCAGTCATCACGGTGGCAGATCATGCCCAAATGGGGAAATTCGCATCTAGACATCATAAGGAGTCATCCTACCAAGTTACAATGAAATCCCTCCACATTAAACATGACCTGCAGACTGTGCTAAAAGTTTTTGGGTTTCGAGCTTGGGCAGCCATCACGGTTGATAGATCATGCCCAAAAGGGGACGTTCTCATCTAGGCACTATACAGAGGCATCCTACCAAGTTACAATGAAATTCCTTCATAAATACGGCCTGTAGACTGTGCTAATGGTTTTCGGGTTTTGGGCTCGGGCAGCCATACCGGTTGCCCGATCGCGACCAAAAGGGGACGTTCTCATCCAGACATGACCCCAAACCTGCATATGAAATTTTGTGACGATCAGACAAGAACTGCGGGGTGTAGCCCGTGCTAAAGGAAAATGTGAACAGACGTCACAGACTCACAGACTAACAGACTTCCGCATGCGTGATGGCAATAGCTTATCTTGACTATGTCAAGTTAAGCTAAAAATCAAAATGGATGTTGTTACACCCCTCGCCCAACTGGTATCATTAGGCAAGGAAATGGGCCTTGAGGGAGCTGAACTTCAGAAGTTCGTTAAATGTCAGGCCAAGGAGATTGCCTTACGTAATGACGCAAGGGAGAGAGAGGCCCAAGCAGCAAGGGAGGCAAAAGAGCGAGAGATTCAATTAGAACGAGAGCGTGAGAAAGACGCAAGAGAGGCGAAAGAGAGAGAGATTCAATTAGCAAATGAGGCGAGAGAGATGGAAGCCCAATTAGCAAGGGAGGCAAGGGAGGCAGAACGGGAGCTCGAACAACAGAGGCACGAGAGAGAATTAGAGCTCCTCAGAGCAAGGGCCAATGTGGAGAATGAAAGTCGGCGCTCAGGGGATGGGAGTGCAGGGGTAGCAATTCATGCCCCACGCCCCCACCTCGCTCATTTTAATGAAAACACAGATGACTTGGACTCGTACTTGGAGAGGTTCGAGCGTTTTGCCTCCAGTCAAATGTGGCCAGAAGACACATGGGCTATGTGCTTGAGCCCTTTGTTGTCAGGTAAAGCCCTCGAGGCTTATACCAGTATGCCTCCTGCACTTCTTAACGACTACAGTGAGCTGAAGAATGCCATCCTTCGGAGATACCAGCTCACTGAAGAAGGATTCCAGACCAAGTTCCGAGAGATTAAGCAGGAGAAGGGAGAAACAGTACCTCAGTATTTTGCCCAAGCTAGGTGGTACTTTGACCGCTGGACTGATCTCGCAGAAGTGAATGAGTCATATGGAGCCCTGCGAGATCTATTTCTCCGGGAGCAGTTTTTAACTACATGCTCCAAGGAGTTGGGCTTGTTCATCAAGGAAAGGGGTCTGCCCACCTATGATGAGATGGCAACTGTGGCAGAACGCTACATCGAAGCCCACGGTGGGAGTGTAAAAGCACCCAAATCGGCTAGGGGTGGGGCAAACGGGTTGGAAATGGCACCTGTAAGGCAACACCACCCCGATCCTCCTGTGTCGCAGACCAGCCGGAAGGGGAGCGCTCCCAAGGACCCCACTTGTTTTATCTGCAACAAGCGGGGTCATATTGCCAGGGACTGCTGGCAGAAGCAGGTAAGGACCACTGGGAACATTAGACCACCTCAGCAAGGGGTCGGGAACGCAGCACCAAGGGGTTGGAAGCAAGGTGACCACGTAGATCCAGGGCCCAGTAGACAGACGGCAGCGTTCTGTCAAACTATCGGTCCAGAACACAGTCCCCTCCGGGAATGTATACAAGAGGGAGAATTAAGGCTGGAAGGCGGGAAGGTTGTCCCGATAATAAGTGGCATGTGTGAGAGGCTCACAACTTCGCAGGAGAAGGTTAACATGCCAGTGTACCCAGGGTACGTGGGACAAAGGGAGATCCGTCTGCTCCGGGATTCTGGGTGCTCCTCTGCAGCGGTTAGAAGGCAACTCGTTGACGACAAGCAATTGTTGGGTCGTGACCATTTGTGTATTTTAATAGATGGTACCGTTAGAAGGTTCCCCATTGCGAGGATAACGGTGGATACCCCATTTTATTGTGGCGAAGTAGAAGCCATGTGCATTAAATCACCTGTGTATGACCTGGTCATAGGTAATATCCCAGGGGTGAGGGCAAGCCCTGATGAGTTATGGTCCAGGGGTAGGGGGCCAAGTGAGGGCCCAACGAGGGCAAAGGAAGTTCAAGTCGGTGGGCAAGGACCCCTGGCGGTTGCACTCGGTAACGTACCGAGTAAGGAAGGGAAGGTTCCCAGGGGGAACCAACACGATGGTCCAGGGGATGGCCCCTACACGACGAAATGTCGGAAAGTTTCAGGAGGGACGACTCCTGTCCAATTAGGGAGAAGGGGCCGCAGGCGGTCCAGGCTAGACGCCAAACAGCGAGGGAAACAGATGGGATCATTGGGGAAAGACCCTCAAGCAAATTTATGTGGGGGAGTTGAGCACCCCAAGAAGTCGGTGTTACCCGTGTGGAGAGGGGAGGCCAGACCCACGCAAATGGCTGGGCAAACTTCCCCAGAATTGAGAGGGCATGGGTCAAGACAAGTTGAGGGTGTTAAAGTGGATGGGACCGCTAAGATGGGCGCCCAAGGGGCCGAGGAAAGGGTCCACAAATCAAAGGAGAAGCATCCTAGGTGGCGGAGACCACGCAGTGAGTGCCGGGGGCGCACAGCGCCCAAGGTGTGCAAGAAGTCGTCGCAATGGACCGGGGGGTCGACGGCACAAGGGCCAAGGACGGCCAGTGTCATTCGAACGAACGTAATCGCCGGGACGAGTGGGCCTGGGGGATATAGCACCAAGGGAAGCTCTTGGGAATGCAACAATGACAGGGTATGGGGACCCTGGTGGAATACCCGTAGGAATAATGGGACGAGAAGCAGGGGTGTGTCGAGGGGTACCCAAGGGGATACTGGGAACCAGGCCCCTACCAATGGTCGGTGGTTATAAAGAAGCAATAGTTGGGTGGCTGTGGGCCTGGTGTCTGGGACGGGGGCTCCAGTCGCAAATATTTTTGTGGATGAGGTGATGAGTTTCGTAAACCCGGTGTTAAGGCCCGGAAGAAATTTTCTTATTTTAGTATTATTATTGCTCTGACTGCTGACTAGAGTTGGTTGTGAGTGCGAATGTGAGATACACTGCCCCGTTCATCGCATGTGCGTGGACGGGGAGCCTGTGTGTCGAGTTTTGTAAGTATGGGATGCACAAATCCGGTGTTAAGGCCCGGGGAAACCACGCTTGTTTTTATTGACGAGGGTTTGTTGTGAAAGTGAGGGATACACTAACCCTGTCTGTCGCAAAGGCGCGGTCGGGAAATCTGTGTGTTGAATGTGTGTGTGTGTGTGTGAGGCACAATTTTTAATCCCCTGGTTGAGCTTTGCGAGGGTGAGGCTCAACATAATGCAGGGGTCGTTTGCCCCTTCACAAGACATAGGGGAATGGGAGGCGAAGTTACACTCCGTTGGAATTAACCCATCTGACACAAAGGCGCGGACGGTGTTACCCGTCGGAGTGAATGCCAAGTGAACTGTTTGCAAAATGGGCGAATGTGTATAAAAATGTGTATGTTTAGGTGTAAATGTATAGTATTAGAGAGAGAGAGTGCTGCAAATCTAAGGATAAGGCTACTCCCCATATCATATGTAAACCCGCAAGACGGGAGCATGTGGTAGCGAGTGTGTCGTGGGAATCGACATGGCCGATGCATGAGCCCGGTCATGACCCCCCACGACCACTGGGGTACAGTTTTGTAGTCTTGAACATGATGGTAGATCGTAAAAAGGTGTGAGAGGCGAGCGTGCGTGGCTTTGCCCCTTGTGTTTTAAGAGATACACAGGGTGTTTCTCTCGGGAAGGGAGTTGTCAGGGCAAAGCCAGCCTAAATATAGGGACAAGGGGCCTCATATTTAAAGATATTGTAAGTTCAAAATATATTCCGCATCAAGGCGAAAAACCTACATGAATTTCACTTCTCTGTAAAGCTGGAAAAAACACACATGGTGTATATCCAGCTTTAGCGCAGGGACCCAGGGGAGAAACGGTATGTTAGATAAGGTCTAATTTCATTTAATTTATACAGTAGTTGCGAGTCATACGAGACGTAATCGGTTGGTGTCAAGATATCGTCACGGTCAATTGAGAAACGAGATTCTAAAATGATAGAAATGTCTATCGTATCGTCACCTGATCATTAGGTAGCAATAATGGAAAGAACGAATCGGTTTTTCTCGACAAGTGAAATCACCGTTAAGTCACGCGCGAGATGACTTGTATTGATTCTGTCTCGATATACGCCATCTCCCAACGTTTTGACAGATGGATGGATGAGCGGGCGTCCACCTGACAGTTTAGGGTAAAAAGTATATATACCTGGAAGAGCAGAGCATTAGACACACACTTGGGGTCACACACACGCTGGTGAAGTCCAGGACAGGCGGACTCTGTTTCCTGGCATAAGGGTACCTTCGATCACAGGACCCTGGAATCGCCAGAGAGGGCATTCCATGATTGATATAGCTTAACGTTGATAGGGGGCTACGGGGCCGAATTCGTGAGAAGGAACACCCCAGGTGGAACGTTAAAGTTTAGATTGTCGAGTAGCAGGTATCAGCCTGCAATAGTCAGAAGTGTAGGTTAATTGTATTGTGCGTATTAACCCTTTGAAGCGTCAGACTGATTGCATTCTGAGTAGTTTGTTTTGCTGTCGAAGCATCGTAATACCGACTGGAGATCGGTGTGAGTGACAATTTCGCCCCAGCACAAAAAGGGCATTTGTGAATCGGGAATTCAACCAGGAACGGTGAATATTTCAATAGGACTTTCACGGAGGACTTTCAAAAGGAACATAAGGTATGAGTAGACAATATCTGACCCAAATCAGAAGTACGGTGGCTTTATAGATGACGAAACTTGCTGGTCGGAACCCTCCGACAGCCAGAGGTACAGTTACGCGCAGACGTTGACATTTGAGCCTAAGCGGGTGAAGCTCTTATGGCGAGCTCACAGTAATAACATTTCAGATTTGTGAAGCTCTTATGGCGAGCTCACGGTAGTAACATTTCCAGTGTGTAGACTATAGTGCCAGTACAGGGCTACAGAATGACTATATGATTATTGAGAATTGTTTAACCCTAGCGACCCAGTTTCTGTGAAAAGAATCGAATTGTTGATTGTTGAAATATTGAAACAGATTTATTTTTATGTGTAAATAAAAGAATCGTTGTTACTTTAAATCATTCTTTCCATTATACAGCCTGAAGTGATTAGGAATCACACCTAACGGAAATCAAACCTATTTCAGGCCAATTTGGCAGAGAAGGAATCACGGCGTCGGTCTAACTCAGCTACCTGCGCCGAGTTCGCGACACTTGGATTCCGACCCTCCACGTTGGTCTAATTTTCCCGCAACTTCATCAGCGGGACTAAATAACCCCACGTCAGCCCAGGCCTTACGGGGCCTCAGGTGTCCCTGACAGCCGTCACAGTTGCCCAATCACGTCCAAAAGGGGACTTTCTCATCTAGACATTGTATGAAGTCAACCCACCAAGTTACAATGACATTCCTCAATAAATATGACCTGTAGACTATGCTAAAGGTTTTCGGGTTTTGGGCTCGGGCAGTCGTCACAGTTGGCAGATCATGCCCAAATGGGGAAATTTCTCATCTAGACATCATAAGGAGTCATCCTACCAAGTTACAATGAAATCCCCCCACATTAAACATGACCTGCAGACTGTGCTAAAAGTTTTGGGGTTTCATGCTTGGGCAGCCATCACGGTTGGTAGATCATACCCAAAAGGGGACGTTCTCATCTAGGCATTATACAGAGGCATCCTACCAAGTTACAACGAAATCCCTTCATAAATATGACCTGTAGACTGTGCTAATGGTTTTCGGGTTTTGAGCTCGGGCAGCCATACCGGTTGCCCGATCGCGACCAAAAGGGGACGTTCTCATCTAGACATGACCCCAAACCTGCATATGAAATTTCATGACGATCAGACAAGAACTGCGGGGTGTAACCCGTGCTAAAGGAAAATGTGAACAGACGTCACAGACTCACAGACTAACAGACTTCCGCACGCGTGTTGGCAATAGCTTATCTTGACTGTGTCAAGTTAAGCGAAAAATGAAGATAAAAATTGAATCAAAATCACTCTCCTCATGTTTTCACTCTCACAAACTTTATTTGAGGTGTGCGATTCTCCACTCGCCTCCATTTAGCTCCCATTCATGGGTTTGGGAATATAACCATGGAGTTTGGGGTGGATCTGACTTCAGGGACTTGAAGGGGTGTGGAGTGATGACCCTCTCCCTGCAATTATCTTCTAAATCAATGTAAATTCCAAAAGTTGGAAATTCAATAATAAACAACAGTTTAATTTGCTTTTGTCATATTTTATCAGTCAGAGCCAGTGATTTTTCAATCAAATTCTCAGATCTTTTCAATTAGCGACAAAATTATCCAAAAACTATTCAGCCAATACCTACAGCTTCCAGTCGATTGGCCATCAGCTGGAAAGAGTGGGTATTGGTTGAATAGCTGTCAGTCTATACAGTTAAAACTAGAAGTCATGTCACGAATAGTGCGCTTATGTAGACTTAATTGCGCATTGGAATTGCGCGCAATTGCCATATCGAATGGCATCCAAAGCACGGCAGGTTTTCCTGGTTACTCATAGCAAACACATGCAATGTTTCTGCCAATGGACCTCCGAGTTACCCGGAGGTCCATTGGCTGAAACATTGCTTGTACACAGGCCATATGTACAGATTTGATAGCTTTACTTGGGCCATAACACGCACATTAATGCGCATATCAACGTGCTATTTGTGCGCATTTCATGACAGAACTTCTGGTTTTAACTGTAGTTCTTGCGTCACCTGATCAATGTAGAGGGAAACTCATGGACCTATCTGAAGAAATACATCTTCCTTGTAGATAAAATGATTAGATTTATGCCAGAGGGAAGCCTCAGAATCAATATCAGTGGTTTACAAACTGAACATTTTCCCAAAGAGAGGCCCCCTGTAGACTCCCACTATCAAGAGGGGAATAACCAGTGGCATAGGGGGCCCGGCTAGAAGGGGGCCCCCCATCCTGAAGGACATCCCAAAGCTGGAAGAAAGAGGAAAAGGAGAGAGAGAGAGATAGAGAGAGAGATAGAGGAAGAGAGATAAATAAACGATAGCAGGAAATGATGACAGATAGAATGAAATAAACAAATAGATAGGAGGAATGGGCTTGACAGAAAGAAAAAAAACAGAAGGAGCAAAGTGTATTGTTGTCTCATGTCAAAGTGAATGCAATGTGGCAATGTGGCGACTGCTACACACTAGCCGGTTGTCTCCAGTAGTGCCAGGTTGTGTATGTATTGATATGTTTACCTGTGTGACTGTTGCACAGTCTGTGCAACAGTCACACAGGTAAACATATCAGCACAGTGTACCAAATACACATAATTTCAAACTCTCAATTCCACACGATGTACTCTTTTTAGTCTATCATGTACTTTTTTTAAGTGAACGCTACGTCACTGTAACTGATAGGGGGTGAGAAATGAACAATATACATACATGGTGCCTCTCAAGTCACACATGTTGGGCGTGCATGTGTGTATCGTTGGATGGTGCGGGTGAAACTTAAAACTTGTAATTAAAAAACAGTTGTACTTTTAGAATCGATCCTATAGGCTATACCTTCATTTAATTAATGGAGTATGTACTACGTGAAATCCTGTATGATGTACACGGTAACAACACTAAATTTGCTCCCGTTTTAAAGGCGACCACCATTATGAAAGGGCCCCCCCGTCTCTATCTTGCAGGGGGGGGGGGAGAGGGGGTGGAGGGGGCCACAAGGTTTTCTGCTATGCCACTGGGAATAACCCCTCTCAAACTCTCCCCCAACTCAGGCTTGTGGCCCTCAGGACATGCCCACAGCATGTCATGCTGCCGTTAAGAGGTCACTTTCCATGGGTGGGCAATAAATATTTCCACAGACACAATATTAATAGTAGATTCCAAACACCGATTTTTGGAATAATCGTCAAAATTTCAATTAATGAAGTTTCAGGTACATCCCAGTGCTTCATTAATTAAAATTTTGCTTTTGATTTTTGTTACCAAGTAAATGCATGCATGGGCATCACTACCGATGTGTGGATTACTACCAATCCATGGCAACTGCACTGTAACTGATCACACCCCTATTGAAGACCCTCTAGATGACTTACTCCTTGAATAAAGGATAAAATAAATAAAACTCACCACAATATGAGTTTTGAATTCAGGTCGTTTCTACATGGAAAGGGTGATTCCACTTTTTTTCCTTCAGTTTGATTATATTCTGGAAGCTGTGTAAAATTCCATCTTGTTAAATCCTGAGCTTCTTTGACATTCGACTGAGATCCTAGTGGATCCATCTTCAACCCATTCAGAATAGCAACCTTCTCTCTATAAATGTCTTTGTCAGCTTACTGACAAATTCATTAATAGCAATTTGTGATTAGGTAATAGCAATAATGTTCCAAATATAACACTGATCTTTATGTAGAAAGGTAATCAGTAACTATTCAGAAACATCTGCTGAACATTGACAGCTCCTGCAATATAAATATATAAAAATATGTACATGTACTGCCCTCAAAATATGGGACCAATACTATTGAACTTTTACAATTGTATTTCCAGTTAGGACTTGAACCCTTCACCTAACATGAAAAGCAGACGACACTTGCAAACAAAATTCTTGAATAACTAATTTTTTTAATTTTTTGTCTCAAAAACCTAGGTTTTGACCTCTCTTTGGAACGAGCTCAACGAGCTCGTTCCAAACAGGAGTCATATTACCTAGGTTTTTGAAATAAAAAATAATGAAAATTAACAGGTGATTTAGCGCTGGCCGGTTTAGGCCGTTACGTTGGGTAAAGGGTTAAATGGGTTGAAATGAACTATTAGCATTTTCAAAGATGTGGCAATTTGAAAGTTGGAAAATTATCTTTTAAAATGCTAATGATTTATTTTAGTCAGTTATAGTTAAAACTAGAAGTCCTGTCACGAAATGCGCACAAATAGCACGTTGATATGCGCGTTAAACTACATGTTATTGCCCAATTAAAGCTATCATATTCTGTACATATGGCCTGTGCACAGGCAATGTTTCAGACTAGATAAGCGCACTATTCATGACAGGACTTCTAGTTTTAACTGTCTGGCCTGTGTACAAGCAATGTTTCAGCCAATGGACCTCCGGGTAACCCCGGAGGTCCATTGGCAGAAACATTGCATGTGTTTGGTATGAGTAAAGAAGAGAACCTGCCGTGCTTTGGATGCCATTCAATATGGAAATTGCGCGCAATTCCAACGCGCAATTAAGCCTAGATAAGCACACTATTCATGACAGGATTTCTAGTTTTAACTGTATATTAGTAGGTAGAAAATACAATTGTAAAAATTTTGTACATGGAGCAGGAGCCAATACCATAAAACTTTTATAATTGTATTTTCTAGAATTGAATTTTCTGGTTATGACTTTAAATGGGTTGAAATGAACCATTAGCACTTTCAAAGATGTGGTAATTTGTACAGTTAAAACTAGAAGTCCTGTCATGAAATGCGCACAAATAGCACATTGATATGTGCGTTAATGTACGTGTTATGGCCCAAGTAAAGCTACAGTTAAAACTAGAAGTCCTGTCACGAATAGTGCGCTTATCTAGGCTTAATTGCGCGTTGGAATTGCACGCAATTGCCATATTGAATGGCATCCAGAGCACGGCAGGTTCTCCTGGTTACTCATAGCAAACACATGCAATGTTTCTGCCAATGGACCTCCGGGTTACCCAGAGGTCCATTGGCTGAAACAATGTTTGTGCACAGGCCATATGTACAGAATTTGATTGCTTTACTTGGGCCATAACGCGCACATTAACGCGCATATAAACGTGCTATTTGTGCGCATTTCATGACAGGACTTCTAGTTTTAACTGTACAGGTTTGTTTGAATGTTTCTTTATTAGGGTTTCATGCTACTTTCAACAATGTACAGATAAAAAGAAAAGTTAACTAAATATTCTATTCTCTCCAATGGACTAAGTTACCTCAGTTGCACAAAATCGACAGTCAGTTAAATCTGTATTCCTTATTCCTCAGTTCAACACAAAATGTAACATTCACCAACAAATCCAATTGACTCCCAGTCTGCTTGTGTACAGTTAACATCCAAATTATTTTATAATCCTTACAACTGTAAACAACAGGAAGACACATGTACCTTCACACAGACATAATGACACTGACAAAGCTTTGTATGTCCTTTCTAAGAATAATCTCATGATCTCATGATCTGAATGTTGATAAATTACTACACACATGTTAAATAAAATATAATATTTTAGGCCAAAAAATACAATTCAACTAAATCTTCCCAGAATATTACCCATGAATTGCAGGGGAACTAAGTTAATAGAAAAGCCACTTTGTCAGAGAAAAATATGAAATAACCCACTTTGTCAGAGAAAAATATGAAATAACCCTTCAGACATCATACACGTACAACCACAAGCTGCCACTTTTAGACCTATAAAGAGTCAAAAATATGTTTCTCAGGCCCTCCAGCATGGTGTTTTTGGAAGCTGCATGCTCTCTTTTTAAAACCAATGCAAACTTAAAAAAAAATTAAAAAAATTAAATGGTTTATGTTTGATATTTTACCCATATTAATAAAATTGATAAATTTGTCTCTTGAGTGCAGCAAGGCTGTGGCATTGCAAACTGAAAGGACGAAATACACTACCAAACATGCTAGTCTGTAGATTATGAGGCCTAAAACATAAAACAAACCAAGAATATGAACTTTTAATGGCATAGAAATAATTACAAAAATAAAAAATAAAATAAACAAGAGGCCCCAAGGGGCCTTAATCGCTCACCGGGCAAAGTGATTCAAACAAAGTGGTTCAAAGAATATTTGGGGTCACATTCAGTTAGACATGGTTCATCAACGCTACAAAGGAATGAAGTCATGAGAGACAAATTTTATGGAACTAGGGACATGGCTTGAACAAACTTGAATCTTACCCCTCCCCCCCCCCCCCCCTTCTCCCTAAGGATGCTGCATACCAAATATCAAAAGCATTCATATGCTGGATCTGAAGAACAAGATTTTTAAAGAAAATTCCTCATTTTGAACTAAGTTATCATTCGGGCTCCCACAGTGAACCCAAATATGAACCCAGGGACTTGGCTTGAACAAACTTGAATCTCACCCCATAAGGATGCTGCATGCCAAATATCAAAACATTCTGACTGCTGAATCTGAAGAAGACTTTTAAAGAAAAATTCCTCATATTGAATTCGGGCTCCCACAGGGAGCCCAAATATGGACCCAGGGACTTGGCTTTAACAAACTTGAATCTCATCTCCCTAAGGATGCTACATACCACATATCAAAACATTCCGACTGCTGGATCTGAAGAAGAAGATTTTTAAAGAAAATTCCTCATTCCGAACTAAGTTACAATTCAAGCTTCCACAGTGAGCCCAAATATAGATCTAGGGATATGGCTTGAACAAACTTGAATCTCACCCCCCTAAATATGCTGCATACCAAATATCAAAACATTCCGACCGCTGGATCTGAAGAAGAAGATTTTTAAAGAAAATTCCTCATTTTAGAACTAAGTTATAATTCGGGCTACCACAGTGAGCCCAAATATGAACCCAGGGACTTGGCTTGAACAAACTTGAATCTCTCCCCCCTAAGCATGCTGCATACCCAATATCAAAAGATTCTGCCTGCTGGATCTTGAGAAGAAGATTTTTAAAGAAATTTGCCTGAAATGCACTAAGTTCCCACAGGGAGCCAAAATATGGACCCAGGGACTTGGCTTTAAGAAACATTGCCTGTGTTTGCTATAAGGAACCAGGAGAACCTGCCGTGATTTGGATGCCATTCGTGTCTGTCCACACCACTATTTCCTTGTCTTCCTCACACAGATCATTTTGTATCATTTTCACAAAGAACACATTCTCAAACAGATCTTTTTAGGCAAAATGATTGATGACTGTTTGAAGTTTCATACATATGCAAAGCTTTAGAATTATAGCCAGAAGTAACCCAGGCTCCAAATGTCAGGTATGGTGTCAGTGACCACATCACCAAATATCAGCATGCCAGTATTCTCTCTCAATCCTCAAAAATAACTTACATATCAAATGTGAAGAAGATCCATTCGTTACTCAAATTAACCAAAATAAGTCTGGATGGAAGCTTGGACAGACAGACAAACCATTTTTATACGACCGGTTTTCAAACCATGACAATAGCCCAAAATGGATTCGGAGTTGAGGGTGTGTTTTATTTTTGAATGAACTATAATGGACGTTCCCCAACACAAACACTGTATCAGTGTCTTTGCCTCAATCTGGGTGTAGCATGTGATAGATGGGTGAAAACAGTTGAAATGGGGTTTGAATTGGGTGGTGCTTGAGGATTTTGGAGGGAGGAGGGTGCAGATGCCCCCCCCCCCCACTCTGCCACTGCTGCAAGTCATAGTATGTACATAAAAAATATCAAAGTGCACAAAAATGTGTAGATATCTCCCAGCCCTTAAACCTTTTACCCAATACAGACACTACCAAAATTTATTATTTTAAATATCATTTTTTAAAATTGTTCAAAACATTTCAACAAAACCATATCATGTGACCCCTCATTGGAACAAGCTCAATGAGCTCGTTCCAAAGAGGGGTCACATGATATGGTTTTGAGAAATTTTTGAAAAATAATATTTTTTCAGCTGCTGAATTTGCATATTACATCGAGGGTGTGACCGATTTGTTGGGTAAAGGGTTAAGTATTGAAAGATGATGCAGAAATGTACATGTACATGTTTGTTTGAATGTTTCTTTATTGGGGTTTCATGCAACTTTCAACAATGTACTGTTAAAAAGAAAAGTTAACTATTCTATTCTCTCCAATGGACTAAGTTACCTCAGTTGCACAAAATCGACAGTCAGTTAAATCTGTATTCCTTATTCCTCAGTTCAACACAAAATGTAACATTCACCAACAAATCCAATTGACTCCCAGTCTGCTTGTGTACAGTTAACATCCAAATTATTTTATAATCCTTACAACTGTAAACAACAGGAAGACACATGTACCTTCACACAGACATAATGACACTGACAAAGCTTTGTATGTCCTTTCTAAGAATAATCTCATGATCTCATGATCTGAATGTTGATAAATTACTACACACATGTTAAATAAAATATATTTTAGGCCCAAAAAAACACAAGTCAACTAAATCTTCCCAGTATATTATTACCTATGAATTACAGAGGAACTCTGTTAATTGAAAAGCCACTTTGTCAGAGAAAAATATGAAATAACCATTCAGACATCATACATGTGCAACAACAAGCTCCCACTTTTAGGCCTAAAAAAGTCAAAAATATGTTTCTCAGGCTCTTCAGCATGGTGTTTTTGGCAGCTGCGTGCTCTCTTTTTAAAACCAATGCAAACTTAAAACAAGAGGCCCCACGGGGCCTGAGGGCGCTCACCTGATACTGGCCGAGTCATATCACCAAAATAGCAAGGGATTCTGCCTTGTGGTTATTATCAGTTTTTCAACATAAAAGTGTTTTCTCTACTTAGTAACCCAGAGTGTTCATATGTTAGATCCCCATATTGGGTACTCAATAATTTATCTATTTATTTATTGGAATTTAAGGTCACTTTCTAAGGCTACATCATTACAGAGGCATAATTATAATAGCAGGTTTGGTCAATCGTTTATGCCTATTACTGCCCACTTTACAGGGCTTTCAACGCAGGAATTGGTTACTGGGCCCAATTTTATCAATAAACCAGAACTTGAACAAATTTCAATTTGCCGCTTCTAAGAAAACTAAAAATCAAATATCAAAAGATTCTGAGAGGAGTATCAGAAAAAAAAGATTTTTTAAGAATATTTCTCATACTGAACTAAGTTATACATGGGCTCCCATAGGGAGCCCAAAAATAAAAGCTTCTGAAGCAGTGTTTTGGGAGAAGAAGATTCTTCAACGTTATTCCCATTAGCTACACTGTTAAAAAATGATGACTCGGCACTTTTAGTCCTAGAAAAGAACCTTATGATAAAATTTTTACCATTTTTTTCTTCCGGTCCTAAGGAAGCTTCACACCATATAAAAATTCTCAGTGCCATGTAGTTCTGGAGATATGGGCATTTAAAAAGAAAAAAATTTTTTAGCTCCTGCAGTTCCCGTGGGGGACAGGAAAACAATTTTCGGCATAAATTAGGTACTTATGACCCAATAAGCCCTCATATCAAATTTGGTTCAAATCGACTTTTTGGTTTGGAAAATAAAAATTTTGGTATAATTTGGGCTCCCACAGTGAGCCCAAATATGAACCCAGGTACTTGGCTTTACCAAACTTCACTCTCAGCCCCTAAGAATGCTGTACATCAAATATCAAAACATTTTGACTGGTGGATCTGAAAAAAAAATTTTTTTTAAAGAATATTCCTCATATTGAACTAAGTTATAATTTGGGCTCCCACAGGGAGACCAAATATGAGCCGAAGGACTTGACTTGAACAAACTTGAATCTCACCTCCCTAAGCATACTGTATACCAAATATCAAAAGATTCTGACCGGTGGATGCGAAGAAGAAGATTTTAAAAGAATATACCTCGTATTGCACTAAGTTACAATTTGGGTTCCCAAAGGGAGTCCAAATATGAACTCAGGGACTTGGCTTGAACAAACATCAATCTCACCCCCCTAAGGATGATGCATAGCAAATATCAAAAGATTCTGATTTGTGGATCCGAAGAAGAAGATTTTTAAAATATATCCCTCATATTGCACTAATTTGAACATTTGGGTTCCCATAGGGAACCCAAATATGGACCGAGGAATTTGATTTCTACAAATATGTGAATCAATGTTCCAAAGATGTTATATGTAAAATATGAAAGCTTTTAGAGCAGTGGTTTGGAAGAAAACAATTCTTTATTTTTTTCCCATTGCCTACTGTGTTAAAAAATACTGACTCAGCACTTTTTCAGAGTCCCGAAAAAGTACCCTATGATAAAACCGATAGCAATTTTTTTTTACCAATCCTTTCTGTTGGTCCCAAGAAAGCTTCACACCAAATAAAAATTCTCACTGCCGTGCAGTTTTTGAGATATAGGCGTTTTAATTTTTTTCTATTTTTAGCTCCTGTGGTTCCCACGGGGCTACAGGAAAAAAAATTTCTGCATAAATTAGGTACTTATGACCCAATAAGCCCTCACATAAAATTTGGTTCAAATTGGCCTCTCGGTTTAAAAAATAGAAATTTGGGGTGGGGCCAAAATTTTTGCTCCTCCCATAACATCGCCAAGTATAGACCTACAAACTTCTCTTGAACAAACTTGAGTCTACACCTCAAAAGGAAGCTGCATACCAAATATCAAGTCTCTGCTATTGCTGGTTCTTGAGAAGAAGATTTTTTAAGAATTGGAGCATTTTTGCCCCACCCCTCTGCTCAATATGAGCCGAAACCTAATTTGCCCAAAAATCAAAATGCCGCTATATAACCCCTACTCACATGAAATTTCATTAACATGCGGCCAGTGGTTTGGAAGAAAAAGACCCAAACACCACCTTCACGCCGGACGACGGACGACGGACGCCGGACGACGGACGACGGACGAAAAGTGATCAGAAAAGCTCACCCTGACTTTCAGTCAGGTGAGCTAAAAATAATAATGAACCCTTTACCCAACGAATCGCCCGCATCCGCCTGCGTAATTTGCAAATTCAGCAGTTGAAAAAATATTATTTTTCAAAAAATTTCAACAAAACCATATCATGTGACTCCTTGTTGGAACGAGCTCATCGAGCTCGTTCCAACGAAGGGTCACAGGATATAGTTTTGCTGAAATTTTTTGAAAAATTTTAAAACATGACATTTCAAATAATAAATTTTGATATCGTCTGCATTGGGCAAAGGGTTAAATGGTTTAATATGTCTGATATTTTACCCATATTAATAAAATTGATAAATTTGTCTCTTGAGTGCAGCAAGGCTTTGCAATGTTGTGGCATTGCAAAGCCTTCTTTCACGTAAGGGTTCACTCAAGGGATGAAATACACCACCACACATGCTATATTCTGTAGATTATGAGGCCTAAAACATAAAACAAACCAAGAACGTGAACTTTTAATGGCATAGAAATAATTACAAAAATAAACAAGAGGGATGTTACATCCCAACGCTCACCTACATTCGCGCTTGATAATGTCGTTCCAATGTAACATACCTAATATTTAGTTAATATAAATCATTAACTAGGCATCAAATAATTAATGTGGTTTATGTGATGGCTTTGGAAAGTCTATATTTCTGCACTTATTATATATCAATTCAACATAAAATCATTGGATATAAAAGCATTTTTTTCTTTTAGAAATGTTTATGATTAAGAATATGAATCGTGAGGCCAGATATTAAATCATAAATAAGAATTAGGAAAGGCTTTCATAAATCACTGAAATTGTAAGTACATTCATTGGTTAAAGAGGAGTTGCGGAAAAACATTCATTCAAGGCTTTCATAAATCACTGAAATTGTAAGTACATTCATTGGTTAAAGAGGAGTTGCGGAAAAACATTCATTCAAGAAAGTGACTATAAGTCCCAACAAAAATACATCACATCAACAACGAAAATAAGCCTTAATGTTACTAGTAACAAGTATGAGAAAGTATTAAAAAAAAAGTTAAAAAAATTTTTTTTAAAGAAAGTGAATATAAGTCCCAAAAATCCCCCTCACCTTAACACAAACTTTTAGAACTTAAAATTGAGTAAGTCAGACAAAAACGTGAACATTGTGACTGAAAAAAAGAAAAGAAATCAGTTAAATTTCTGCATACAGTAGGGTTAATACCTACAGTTGTTATTGAAATGAGAAAATAAACAGTAATGAGAGATGAAGGCACCACAATCTGCACAAAAGCTGACTTTAACACAAATTCTTACAACACCTAAACGCTAATTCTTACAACAAGTTTTGGCAGAAAATCAGCCTCAAATTCCTCAAATATGCATGTAATGAGGGTTAAATATTACTGCAATGGAGTTCAGTAACCCAAGCGTAGAATATTAATCGCCTGGAAAGACACATAGAAACACAACTCACTTAAACACAAAGTTTTACAACTTAAAATTTACAAAGTCCGAGAAAAACATGAAAATTTTGAGTGAAAAAAAAGAAAATTTTCATTAAATTTCTGCATACAGTAGGGTTAATACCTACAGTTGTTATTGAAATATGAAAATCAACAGTAATGAGAAGTTAAACCAGCACAATCTGCACAAAAGCTGACTTTAACACAAATTCTTACAACACCTAAACGCAAATTCTTACAACAACTTTTGGCAGAAAATTTTAGCTGAAATTTGGAAAAAAGTCGTAGTTTCAGGGTTAAATACTGTTCTAATAGTCCCCTACAACCTACATATGCAATATCAAAGGCCTGAGCCTACTGATGCTTGAGAAATTCACCTTAACATTAACTCTTACAATATTGGACACGCCGGACGCCGACGCTGACGCCCGAGGTTATCACAATAGCTCACCACATCTTACAGATGTAGGTGAGCTAAAAAACTGCCCGCCTACATGCAATTTTACCAAAAATGGCCTGAGAAAAAGATCTACTTTGTGGGGCCTAACAGAGGTTAAAACCTCACACCTGGAACTGCATGAATGAGTTAACCTGATCCCAATGTAAAAGATATAATATTTTATTTTTTCTAATTTTCACAAAATTTCAACAAAACCATATCGTGAAACACCTCTACGGAATCCATTGAAATGAGCCTATTAAGCTTGCACCAATACTCTTGTGTTCCAAATAAAAGTACAGGGTGGAAAATTTATCAAAATTAAATACAACAACTGGTCCAAATAATAGTATAGGGTGGAAATCCATTGAGTAGTGGGGGAGACTGATGCTAGTGGATTTTATCTAAAAGCCAACTTATTTTCCAGTATCACTATCACAGTTTATAGTTTTATTGAAGAAAACTATAAGTTGTCCCCAGAGTTCCAATGGGTTCTACAGTTAAAACTAGAAGTCCTGTCATGAATAGTGTGCTTATATAGGCTTAATTGCGCGTTGGAATTGCGCGCAATTGCCATAGCGAATGACATCCAAAGCACGGCAGGTTCTCCTGGTTACTCATAGCAAACACATGCACCCAGAGGTCCATTGGCTGAAACATTGCTTGGGCACAGGACATATGTACAGAATTTGATAGTTTTACTTGGGCCATAATGCGTACATTAATGCGCATATCAACATGCTATTTGTGCGCATTTCATGACAGGACTTCTAGTTTTAACTGTATGTGCCTATGTGTGTTCTATGTGTTCTACTGGCACATACAGTTAAAACCAGAAGTCCTGTCATGAGATGCACACAAATAGCATGTCACTCTGTGCATTAATCTACATGTTATATCATAGTAAGGCTATCAAATTCTGTACATACATGTACAGTTAAAACTAGAAGTCCTGTAACGAATAGCGCGCTTATCTGGGCTTAATTGCGTGTTGGAATTGCGCGCAATTGCCATATCGAATGGCATCCAAAGCACGGCAGACCCTCTTGGGTAACCCGGAGGTCCATTGGCAGAAACATTGCCTGTGTTTGCTATAAGGAACCAGGAGAACCATGCCTTTCAATATGGAAATTGCGTGCAATTCCTCTGCGCAATTAACCCTAGATTATAAAGCACACAGCTCTGACAGAACTTCTAATTTTAAATGTAGAATGCATTGGAACTCGATCAGGGTATGAGGTGTTCATGCATCATGATTACATCATGGATATACTGTGCTAAAGAATATCACACAATCAAGCGAAGATTTACAGATTTGAATCTTGCTGGAAGGGTAATTTTAGTAAACGTACAGGCTCAAATATGGTGCATACAGGGTGCAAAAAAAACCCCTAAATTAATAAACATACATGTATGTTTATTAGGAACACAAGAGTATGGCATCAACTTATGGTTTTGTTAAAATCTTTTTAAAAGTTGCTTTTTTATCAACTGTGCAATTGGTACATGTACAGTTAAAACTAGAAGTCCTGTCACGAATAGTGCACTTATCTAGGCTTAACTGCGCGTTGGAATTGCGCGCAATTGTCATATCGAATGGCATCCAAAGCATGGCAGGTTCTCTTGGTTACTCATAGCAAACACATGCAATGTTTCTGCCAATGGACCTCCGGGTTACCCGGAGGTCCATTGTCTGAAACATTGCTTGTGCACAGGCCATATGTACAGAATTGGATAGCTTTTCTTGGGCCATAACGCGTACATTAACGCGCATATCAACATGCTATTTGTGTGCATTTCATGACAGGACTTCTAGTTTTTACTGTATATCACAAGGGCATTTGCTGCCGATCATTAGGTGAAGAGTTATCCCCCCTTAATAAATGCACAAGATATCAAAATTTATTATTTTAATTATAGTTTTTCCATATTTTTCAAAAAATTTCAACAAAGCCATATCATGCCAATCCTCATTGGCATGAGCTCGATGAGGGGTCACATGATATGGTTTTGTTGCATTTTTTTTTTTAATTTTTCAACTGCTTAATTTTTAAATTACAAGGTCAGATGCTGTTATTTCTGTAGGTAAAGGGTTAGTAGCAAATTCCGATAACAATATATAGCAGAAATCTTGTAAACTATACCCTTGCATTGCAAAACAACCAAACTAGCAAGTGTTCTCCACAAAAATCGCCATTCAAATTTTATTATTGTTTCGCATATTGCTTGTTGAGTTCTTCCCAATGAGGGGTCATAAGCTAAGTTTTTAGGCAAAAAATGAGAACTTTTAGTTATTCAAGAAATTTTTTTATGTATGATGGGTGAAGGATTAACCCTTTACCCAATGAATCAACCATATCCGGATGCACAGTATGCAAATTTAGCAGATGAAAAAATTATTTTTTAAAAGGTTTCAACAAAATCACATCATGCAACCAGTCAATGGAACGAGCTGATCGAGCTCGTTCCAATGAGGGGTCACATTATATAGTTTTATTGAAATTGTTTGCAAAATTTGAATGAAAGTGTCAATGACACTGTAGCTCAACTTGACAAACTTGAACTTGGTAAGTTATAAGTGAAATGGCAAAATTGAAGATCATTGGGACAAATGGTGAAATTTAAAAATAACAGCATTGTGTGTGCACAATGTTAGAGTAATCCATTCCTTTTTTAAATGTAAACTGTAAGTTGCCATGGCTAAAGGAAGAATGTTGATACACAAATGCAGTAAGTTCAGAGGTTATTGTTATTTTCACAGAAATGAATGCTAATCAATAGCTCTTATCTAAAGGTCGTCTGGCCTAATGAGCACACCAAGCACACCAAGTTCAAAAACAATCCTATGATAAATGTGGCCTGTAAGCCATGTCAAAGAATGTTGATACCCAAATGCAATAAATTCAAAGATTGTTGCTAACAGCAACAGTTTTTGTTGGAAATGAAAAGAAAATCAATGGCTCTTATTATCTTTGTCACCCTGCATAAGCATACAAAGTTTCAAAACAACCTGATAATGAATGTTCCCTCTGAGGTATGCCAAAGGAAGATGTTAATGCACAAGTGCACTAAGTAGGTCATTGCTTGTGGCAATGGGTTTTTTGTTTTGTTTTTTTTATGGAAATTCATAAATATACCCTGCAGAGAGTGCAAAAGGGATAAGTTGATGCACAAATGCAGTAAGTTCAAAGGCTGGTGATAATGACAATAATTTTTTATGGAAATGAAAAAAAGCAATAGCTCACATCTAGAGGTCACCCAAACACACATACCAAATTTCAAAGTGATCCGATTATAAATGTGCCCTGAAGGGTGTGCCAAAGGGAAATATTGAGGTCTGACTAAACTAAGTTCAAAGGTCAGAGGCAACATTGTTTGACAGAAATAGAAGAAAATCGACAGCTCCCATATAGATGTCACCCCAAACAAGCACACCAAGTTTGCAAGCGATCCAATCATAAATGTGCCCTGCAGGGAGTGTCAAAGGGAAATATTGATGCTTAACTGGTTGAGTGCTAGAAGCCACTATCAGGTCTCTATTGAAAAGTGCTGAAAGCCACTACATGTATAGTGGCTTTACACTGTATTCATTACCTCGTTTGTTTAGATAGTTGAAATATAAAAAATGTTTAAGCAAATTGTTTATTACAATTTATTGGAGAGTGCCAAGGGGCACTCTCCAATAAATTGTAAGAAACAATTGTTTATGAATGAAGTCTTACTATACTGGGGCTCCTTTTGCTCATAATATGGTATCCTTGAGAAAAAAATATTCGCGTTACAAATCACCTTTGAAAAATAATTTAGCACTCTACCAGTTAACTGCACTAAGTTTTTACTAAGTTCATCAAAGGTCATTGCCAGTGGCAACATTTTTTTGATGGAAATCGACGAAAATCAATAGCTTCCATCTGGAGGTAACCCCAAACAAGCATACAAAGTTTCAAACTGATCTGATCATAAATGTGCCCTGTAGGGCATGCCAAAGGAATATATTGATGCCTGACTAAACTAAGTTCAAAGATTGTTGCCAGCGGCAACATTTTTTGATGGATGGAAATGGAAGAAAATCGATAGCTCCCATCTAGAGGTCACCCCAAACAAGCATGCCAGATTTAAAAGCAATCCAATCATAAATGTGCCCTGTAGGGTGTGCCAAAGGGAAATATTGAGGTATGACTAAACTAAGTTCTAAGAACGTTGGCAATGGCAACATTTTTTGACGGAAATGAAAGAAAATCGATAGCTCCCATCTAGAGGTCACCCCAAACAACCATACCAGATTTCAAAACAGTCTGATCATAAATGTGCCCTGTAGGGTGTGCCAAAGGGAAATACTGAGGTCTTCTGACTAAACTAAGTTCTATGAACGTTGGCTGCAGCAACATTTTTTGACGGAAATGGAAAAAATCGATAGCTCCCATCTAGAGGTCACCTCAAACAAGCATACCAGGTTTCAAAGTAATCCAATCATAAATGTGCCCTGAAGGGTGTGCCAAAGGGAAATATTGTGGTCTGTCTAAACTAAGTTCTAAAAACGTTGGCCGTGGCAACATTTTTTGACGGAAATTGAAGAAAATCGATAGCTTCCATCTAGAGATCACCCTAAATAAGCATACCAGGTTTCAAACCAATCTAATCATAAATGTGCCCTGTAGGGTGTGCCAAAGTGAAATATTGCGGTCTGACTAAACTAAATTCTAAGAACATTGGCCGTGGCAACATTTTTTGACGGAAATTGAAGAAAATCGATAGCTCCCATCTAGAGGTCACCCTAAACAAGCATACCAGGTTTCAAAGCAATCCAATCATAAATGTGCCCAGTAGGGAAATATTGTGGTCTGACTAAAACTAAGTTCTAAGAACGTTGGCCGCGGCAACATTTTTTGACGGAAAATGAAGAAAATCAATAGTTGCCATCTAGAGGTCACCCCAAACAAGCGTACGAAGTTTCAAAGTGATCTGATCATAAATGCGATCTATGAGGTGTGCCAAAGGAAATTGTGGATGTATGTACCAACGTACATACGTATGTACATATGTACGTACATACACCGACGGACGAGAAGTGATGTGGCAATAGCTCAGCTTGACTTTGTTAAGTTGAGCTAATAAAAAGCATTTCAACTCACCATACTGATTGTCTAGTTTTTGTGTGATGATTATCAACCAGCCACTGTCATTGTACCTGATCTCCCCCACCTCAAAACCCCCTTTGCCACTGATACACGTACATTAGAAATGAATGTGTGAGAGTTTCTAGGCTGCAGTTCTAGGAAAGTAAAGTATTTTGCACTAGTGCACTTCTGGCAAAAAGGGCATGAGCTAACTCTCCCACCCCCCTCCCCCCCCCCCCCCCCCCCCAGGCTGATAGCAAAGGGGTATCTGCACATTGCTTCCGGCGACCTGGCACTTACTCATGTACAGGTACATGCAAGCCTGGAAATGAGTAATCGGTCATTTGGACAATGAGGTCCTCAGAGGGTGAACTTACTGATTGTAGGATAAAATGCCCTCGGACATAATGCCTGCAGTGAAAATGCATGCTGGACAAAATGCTCGGAGGACATAATGCCCTCAGACAAAATGCCCTAAATGAAATGTATAGGTGGACAAAATAACCCAAGAAAAATTTTTTTAAATTATTTTTTACATATATTTGTGAAACAAATAAGGGCTTGGGTGATGTATGTGTTATATAATGTCTTATGGCACATTAAACATAAACATGTCTAATTTAAACAGCTTGGGATGTATGGTATCATTGGTCTAATGTGAACTGTAACTGTTATTGTTACCATCTGCTGCATTTGGGAGTTATACAGTTAAAACTAGAAGTCCTGTCATGAAATGCGCACAAATAGCACGTTGATATGCGCGTTAATGTACGCGTTATGGCCCAAGTAAAGCTATCAAATGCTGTACATATGGCCTGTGCACAAGCAATGTTTCAGCCAATGGACCTCCGGGTAACCTGGAGGTCCATTGGCAGAAACATTGCATGTGTTTGCTATGAGTAACCAAGAGAACCTGCCGTGCTTTGGATGCCATTCGATATGGCAATTGCGCGCAATTCCAACGCGCAATTAAGCCTAGATAAGCGCACTACTCGTAACAGGACTTCTAGTTTTAACTGTAGTCAGAAAAACAATTAAACTTTACAGTTAAAACTAGAAGTCCTGTCATGAGATGTGTGCTTATCTAGGCTTAACTGTGCGTAGGAATTGCGTGCAATTGCCATATCGAATGGCATCCAAAGCATGGCAGGTTCTCCTGGTTACTCAGCAAACACAAGCAATGTTTGGGAGCCTGGTGGTTCAGTAGGTAGAGGTGAAGGCTGCAAGCCGAGAGGTCCTCGGTTTGAATCCCAACTGCGGAAACCGTGTTGTGTCCTTGGGCAAGCCACTTCATCTCCATTGCCCGCATGGGGCACTGTTATAGCCCCCATATTATATTGAGATTGATATATCCTTAGTTGTTAATTATATGAGATTGATATTTTTATTTCTGCATTTTCTGACTGGTCTGACTCATCTGCACTGAGTGACCTTTGTTTACATCTTTGTTACACTAATACATTGTACATATAGCTGTTGATTGTTTAATTGTTTAAGTAGGTCAATGACCTTGTTTACTTGAACTTTAACAGAATCCCCTAGAAACTAATAGAACATTGCAGAAATTTCCTCTTCTGGGACATTCTATCTGGTTACTATATAAAGGTTTGTCAACAGAATTCAAAAACTCATTTTTAGAAAGCCATTTCAGAGACTCACTTCAGTTGTTTCCATTGGAGATTATTTTTGTCTCAGAACAGTGCATTTATTATAGAAGCAGTGCTTCTTTGTGAATTTGGAAGATTGATTCCAAAAGAGAATTTTGAAGAGAATCTATTCGTCTTGGAAAAGAGAATTTATACTTCCTGTGAAACAGAATAATATTATTTTGTGAAAAGTCATGATTCTACTGGATTATTTGGAAATTACCTGTGGCGCCAATACTTCTTGGATTTTTACTCCATTTGAATTTTGCAGAGCATTTTATTATATTTTATTGGAGACTGCTGAAATTTCTAAGTGAAAATTTTATTACAAATCTACGGGATACTATTTCTGAAGACACATTCTTGGATGTAATACTACCAGCTGGTAACTTTCTTTACAAGATTCTTCACCACTGAATTACTGGATTCTGTCAAACTGTATTTTGGACTAATTCGATAATTGATAAGTACCACTGTTTTTTTTTTATTTTCTGTAAACCAATCAGTGTAAAAGATCTTTGTATCATGTTTTTTTTATATTAATTTTTTTTTTAATTAAATTTCAGAACAATTAAATTCATAGTTATTGTTGCTGATTCTCAGATTTCTTTCTGTTACCAATATCAATAATATTGCCATACCGTAACAGGCACAGAGGCGTTGTATACTAAGGCGTACTGCACATCGATGGTGCACTTGTCTTCAACCAATGCTAACCCTGCTTGTGTGGAGTTAGTATGTTGGGGAGCTGACAGTTGCTCGCCATTGCTCGGGGGTTCTCTCCGGGTACTCCGGCTTCCTCCACCCGTAAAACTGTCACGGTTATGATTAGCCATTGCGCAAAATATGTGACCTCAAACACCAATAAATAAATAAGTAACAAGCAATGTTTCTGCCAATGGACCTCCGGGTTACCCGGAGGTCCATTGGCTGAAACATTGCTTGTGCACAGGCCATATGTACAGAAATTGATAGCCTTACTATGGTCATAACACGTAGATTAACATGCATATCGACATACTATTTGTACGCATTTCATGACAGGACTTCTAGTTTTAACTTTAGCTGTGTTGATCTCTTTTCATCGGAAAGATTGTCTTCAAGAACATAGCTTATGACCCCACTGAAACAAGTGTAAAACACTTGTAAAGCACTTGTTTAAATGGAGGACCATAATCTATATTTTGAAAGAAAAATAATAAAATTTTAAACGGCCACCATAATATATACAGTACAGCCTATAACAAAGTATACCATACGGTGATATTCTTTTGTTAATGGTGCCATATTACTGCCTCATTATGGCGATATTCCTCTAACAATAATGCAATATTTACAACATGTTGTGGCAAATATTGTAAGACAATTGCGTGCGTAGCGCGATATTGTCATAATAATCGTTCATAATTTTTTAGTTGAAAAGTAGAGCTGTAGGTTTTTAAATTTCTTGTTCGGTTTCGGTTTCTTCAGGTGGAGTAACACCTCGGTTTGGTTTTCGGTTTGTTCATGAGGCCAAATAAAATTCAATAAAACTCATTCTTATGTCCGGAGTCATAACTGAATGGCAGTGAAATTGAGTGAAACTCAATGAATGCCCGAAATAAGCTATAATACATGAAGAATCAGGAAGGCCAATATAATAATTACCTAAATATACAGAACTTTTTTTTTTCAAGGTTTGACACCTACAGCAACTTGAGGAAAGTTGCAAACACAACTAAACTGAAATGTCGGAAATTCACAGAATGTAGCCTTCCCAGAGTAGTGAGAGTACCCAGACACTGCCATTGGCAGTGTCTGGGTACTCTCACTACTCTGGAATGGCTAAATTCTGTGAATTTCTGCAGCAAGAGAGTATTTTATAAAAAAACGAAAAACCTTAGATTACGGGATGTTGACGGTTTCGGTTTTTAAAAAAAAAACTAAAAACCTTGGTTCGGTTTCAGTTAACCTACAGCTCTATTGAAAAGAAGAGGAGCGAATACTTATAATAATATGGACCATTTCAGACATGCAAAGCTTTCTATGTTAAACGAACTGACGTAGTCGATGTATTTGTTGATGTCGATGCAATTAAAGCTAGGATTTCCCTTTGCCTATCCGGCTTCAGGAGTGTCCTTGAGAGTATGTTTACATAATTGCAGTTTAAATTTTTATAAATGTACAGATCTCAATCTTTAAAGTTAAAGGAACAGGGTGTGGAAGAGGGGTTGAGGAGTCTTCCTTTCGCATTTGATAACAACATTATCAAACGAACTGGGGAGATGTAAAATGAAATAGAAATATCCATGAAGGCAACAAAATGGCCTACTTAAATGTGTAAAATGACAGGGCTAAAATTTTGACGAGAATCCGAGATTCGATTCGCACAAAGATTCGCGCAATAAAACCGGCGAGAATCTATGCAGATTCTCGTTGCACCTCGACTAGGATTTGCGTGGAAAGAATTGAGTCAATTTAACCCTTTATTTAACACAGCGGCAACAAATTAACCAGCAGAAGGCTAACATGACCTGAAATATCCTGACACTATGTCAATAAAATCTTACAAATATGGCTGTCATATAATATTGGAACCGGCTCATTGAGCCAGTTCCAACAACAGCCATATTTGTAAGATTTTATTGGTAAATATTGTTCATTTAATTATTTTCTCATCTATTTATTATTTATTGTTTAAAAAATATCAAATTTAGTTTTAAAAATTAAAACGGTGTGTTGGGTAAAATGTTAACATGTGTTATCAGTATACAACAGTGGTTCAACCATGGTGGCGTCATGGGATCCTGGGACACTCATATAGTTGGTATGGATTCTCGCAACCATTTTCACGAGAATCCAAATGGATTCTCACAAATTTAGATGAAATATAAGCCCTGAATGAGGTCAAATTTGTACTGGAAGCATGGTAAATGGCTTTGTGTTGGGAAATTATATTCAATTAACAGGGATATACAATTAAGAGATATCCAATTAAGTGGGCTCCATTGTATTGTAAATAATATAAATATACTGTAAACAAAAATTGATTTGGAAGTTAATAGTTTTATTTTATTTCGTCGCCTTATGGAGCGTTCAACCAGCCAAATCGAGACCAACTGACGTGTTATTCCTGCAAATATATCGCGATATTCAGATACGAATGTGATGCAAATATCACCCAAATAGTGCATTATTAGCACAACCAGGTTTCCACTTTATTGTAGGCTGTACTGTAAAAAATTACATTTTCCAACAGGCTTTTTATTTTCCTCCAAAACACAATGTGGGACCCTCATTGGAGCAAGTGTACAGTTAAAACTAGAAGTCCTGTCACCAATAGTGCGATTATCTAGGCTTAATTGTGCGTTGGAATTGTGCGCAATTGCCATATCGAATGGCATCCAAAGCACGGCAGGTTCTCTTGGTTACTCATTGCAAACACATGCAATGTTTCTGCCAATGGACCTCCGGGTTACCCGGAGGTCTATTGGCTGAAACATTGCTTGTTCACAGGCCATATATACAGAATTTGGTAGCCTTACTATGGTCATAACCGCGTAGATTAACACGCAGATCAACGTGCTATTTGTGCGCATTTCATGACAGGACTTCTAGTTTTAAGTGTAATGCACTCATTTAAATGGTGTATATTTTATTTTCTCCTCAAAACAAATTCAGAAGAATTACCATTGCAACAAATTATTTTATTTCCATTTAATGTCAAATGTATTTTCTGTTAAAAAATCTATCTTGTTATACATACTAGCAGTTATCGCCTTGGACGGCCTGACGGACATCTGTCATCAACATTGCCTGTCTGACAGTAGCGTAACCACAACCTGCTAATCACCGATTGAGTAATGTTGAGCCACTGCAGTCTGTCTGTTGCCAGCTTCCAACATGCCGACGGCACATAAACGTTCATTACGTGTCAGTCTTTGCATATCATATCTCAAAAGTTACGTTTTGAGTTTTGACCAGAAACTATTGATGAATGAATTTATACCAAGAAAAGATCAATGAAACCTCTGAAAAAGCACAAATGAAAATTTCAAAATGTACCCCACAGACATTATTACGGCACTCGTGTGAAAAACCTGCACAATGTTTTCATGGGCTGGTGACACTCCTGATCCACACTAAACTTGGTAACATATTGATGTGTCACGCGTATCCAATACTATTTTCCAAAAATATCAACATCAGTTTGGATATCCCCCTACTTTTTTTTAATAGTATATATATTTAATAAACATATTTCATAACTATGTTCTTTTTTTTTCAATTCAGGGCATTTTGTCTGAAGGTATTATGTGCTAAGGGCTTTTTGTCCACCCACACATATTCACCGAGTGCTTTTTGTCCGAGGGCATTTTGTTCTAAGGGCATTTTGTCCAAATACCAAATTTGCTGATGCTATCCCATACAGTGGGCCAAAATTTATCCTCTGGCCATGGCACCACTTTCTTTTTATGCTTGAGACTTTGATTCAGATTGAGGTTCACAGGCAGTAAATTTAGTTATTACTGAGTAAATTTAGTTTAGTTAGCTGTGGAGGGTAGCATCACCAAATTCACTCTCTAGGGACCTCATTCTGCAGATGACAGTCTGTTTATTTCCAGGCTTGTCCACATGTACATGCAAGCTACATGTAAATCCCATATTGTAACAAAGAGCACTTTGTTACAAGTGATAACAAATTTATAAATTAATTCTGAATATAGCTGTAAAACCTTGTCAGTCAGCAGGGTATCCCATCACTGTGACATAAGACCTGCACTGAAGAGGTGATATCAGCTGTCAAGACCAGTGGTTAAAAAATCACAGATAAACATACCTAATCAAATCAATATAAATACATGTATATTTAACCCTGATGCTAAACAAGTACACTAAATCTACCCAGTACATTACCCATGAATTACAGAGGAACTTTGTTAACCCTTTACCCAATGCAATGCTCAAAACCGGCCAGCGCTATTCACAAAAATCGTCAATTAATTTTCATTATTTTTTTATTTTTTGTCTCAAAAACATAGGTTATGACCCCTCTTTGGAACGAGCTTGTCAAGCTCGTTCCACAGAGGGGTCATAACCTATGTTTTTGAGACAAAAAATGAAAAATATTAGTTATTCAAGAATTTTGTTTGCAAGTGACGTCTGCTATTCATTCTAGTTAAAGGGTTAATTGAAAAGCCACTTTGTCAGAGAAAAGTATTAAATAACCCTTCAGACATTATACATCGACAAGCTCAAGCTGGACAAGCTCAAATTGCCACTTTCAGGTCTAAAAAAGTAAAAAATCTGTTTCTCAGGCCCACCCACATGGACCTTTTGGCTACTTTTTTTATAACTAAACATAAAAAATGAAAGTGTCAATGACACTGTAGCTCAACTTGTCAAGACAAAGACATGTGCATGTATAGTATGTGACACAGCAATGACAAACATCTAGGTAATGACCTGATAACAAAGGTACATAAAAAGTATTGTAACGGTCTGTACATAAATACTGACCGTTGCCTGTCACAAATGTATAGGTAAAGTATTGTAAAGGTGGGTGACAGTCAGATGCTAAACTAGAAAAAAATCTTTGAGTCCCAGAGTGGGTCTGACTAAACCCCAAAATGTTTGTTCTCATAGCACAGTGATAACAAAGGCACCCCAAAACACACTCGTTCCTGTCCCAAGGTGAAAACAAAGGTACCCAAGACGTTTTGTGAAGATCAGTTCATAAAAACGAGCTGTATAGAACTTGTGACAAAAAACTGATTGGACCTAATTTCGGTACAAAACGGCCACTGGCAGCCATCTTGAATTTTGGACCGTACCCAGAAACATTCATCCTCACCCCAAGGTGATAACAAAGGTACCCAAGAAGTTTTGTGAAGATCGGTTCATAAATATAGCCTCTACCCTGGGCCGTATTGACATGTGTGCTTACATTGTGTAAGTAGCACTGAATAAATCAAGGTTCATCTAATTTGCATAATTTCTGCACGAAAAAAAAAAACCCTTACAATATGTGATGTATTCCATGTTACTAAACATTCATATAAAAATTTATTCAAATCAGAACTTTCATACAGAAGTTCTGTACAAAAGACTGATTGCACTAATTTTGGTATAAAATGGCTGCTGGTGGCCATCTTGAATTTTGGACCACACTCAAAAACACTCGCTCTCATCCCACGGTGATAACAAAGGTACCCAAGAAGTTTTGTAAAGATTGGTTCATAAATATGGCCTCTAGTCTGAGCCGTATAGAAGTAGTGTACAAAAAACTGATTAGACCTAATTTTGGTACAAAATGGCCACTGGCAGCCATCTTGAATTTTAGACCGCACCCAGAAACACTCGTTCTCGTACCAAGGTGATAACAAAGGTACCCAAGACATTTCGTGAAGATCAGTTCATAAATACAGACTCTAGTCTGAGCCGTATTGACATGTGTACTTACTGTGTGTAAGTAGCACTGAAAAAAGCAAAGTTCATCTAATTTGCATAATTTCTGCACGAGAAAAAAACCTGTATTATATGTGATGTATCCCATGGTACTAAACATTCATACAAAAAATTATTCAAATCAGAGCTTTCATGTGGAAGTTCTGCGCAAAAATCTGATTGCCCCTAATTTTGAACAAAATGGCTGCCAGCGGCCATCTTGAATTACAGACTGCACCCAAAAACACTCGTCCCACAGTGATAGCAAAGGTTCTCAAAAAGTTTCGTAAAGATCGGTTCATAAATGCGGCCTCTAGCCCGAGCCATATTGGCATTTGCACTGACAGTGCTGAAAGTAACACTAAATAAATCAAAGTTAGTCTAATTTGTATAATTTAAGCACGAGAAAAAAAAACGTTTGATATGTGATGTACCTCATGGTACTAAACATTCATACAAAAAATTATTCAAATCAGAGCTTTCATATGGAAGTTCTGTACAAAAAACAGATTTCTGCATTGTCGGAACAAAATGGCGGCTGGCAGCCATCTTGAATTTCGGACTGCACCCAAAAACACTCGTTCTCATCCCACAGTCATAACAAAGGATACCCAAAAAGTTCCGTAAAGATCGGTTCATAAATACGGCCTCTAGCCTGAGCCGTATCCAATTGTTGACGTACGGACAGACGGCCAATGGGCCATGACAAAAGCTCAAATTTGGCCTTGCCAAAGTTGAGCTAAAAATGCTGAATAAACATTGAAAGAAAGATTTAGTTGATTTTTAGTTTTATTTTCTTTAACTTGTCAGAATGTATTTGAAAGTATTTGAAAAGTATTTGAAATGATTTTCAAATGCATTTGCATTTGAACAATTTCAGCTGCATTTACATTTGAAAATTTGATAAGTATTTGCATTTGTAGGGTACCTGTTTTAAACTCGGCTAATAGTACAGTTAAAACTAGAAGTCCTGTCATGAAATGCACACAAATAGCACGTTGATCAGCGCGTTAATGTACGCATTATGGCCATAGTAAAGCTATCAAATTCTGTTCATATGGCCTGTGCACAAGCAATGTTTCAGCCAATGGACCTCCGGGTAACCCGGAGGTCCATTGGCAGAAACATTGCATGTGTTTGCTATGAGTAACCAGGAGAACCTGTTGTGCTTTGGATGCCATTCAATATGGCAGGAGATGTTGAAACAGAGAACTGACAATTTCAGGTGACCTTCGAGCTTTTATTCCAAAATCAATCAATCAATCAAAATCAATCAATCAACATTATGTTCCATTAACTGTTAGGATCAGTCTTAATATTGATTCTACAGAGATGTTTGTTTCAGTGTGTGGTTGGATTTGCCATGAAATATTCATCTGCTTAGATTGATCCTGGAAGTTAACTGAAGCATTGAATGTTGAACCCTTTTGTTTTGTCAGAAGCTGAATTAAATAGTATAAACACTAAATAACTAATTTTCTTTTTGATTCAATCATGACAGAATATTTGATTCATGGTGAAAATTGATCACATAATATTTAAAACCAGACTGCTTCACTTTAGGAAAAAACTGTTTAAATTCTGGTGTGCCAAGTTTGTTTGGTTTTTTTTCTTACAGTTAAAACTAGAAGTCCTGTCACGAATAGTGCACTTATCTAGGCTTAATTGCGCGCAATTGCCATATCGAATGGCATCCGAAGCACGGCAGGTTCTCTTGGATACTCATAGCAAACACATGCAATGTTTCTGCCAATGGACCTCCGGGTTACCCGGAGGTCCATTGGCTGAAACATTGCTTGTGCACAGGCCATATGTACAGAACCGAGGGTACTTCTATGAAGCCAGATGAATGGGTACATGGAAGTAGGCATCCTTCAGGTCGATACTGGCCACAAAATGGCCCTGATGAACTGAACGTCGAACAGACCGGAAAGTCTCCATACTGAAACAAGGAGCTATTATGTACTCGTTCAGGGTACTCAGATCGATGACAGGACGATATTGGCCGTTTTTCTTCGGCACCAAGAAAAGTCTCGAGTAAAACCCCGGTGAGAGGGTGTTCCTGACCACCTCGATCACCCCTTTGGAGAGGAGATTGTCGATCTCCTGCACCAGAAGGTCCCGACGTAGAGAATCGGAAGGGACCTGAGACGGAAGGGGCACCCGAGATAAACTGGGGTGCCGATGGAAGGACAGTCGCAGACCGGATTGAATGACGTCGAGGACCCAAGAGTCCGACGTTATCTCTGTCCAACGGTCGTAAAACAGCGACAGCCTTCCCCCGACTGGAGGCGAATCGAAGTGAGAACCTTCACTTGCGGCCTCGACGAGGCCCCCAAGAGGAGAAACCACCTCGGGAAGTGACAGAGTCCTGAGACTTTCCAGCCTGAGGCTGCCAGCGAGTCTGGCCACGTCGGCGCTTCTTATGAGCAGAAGGAGCAGACGGAGCCAAAGGCGTAGCCGACGTCACCGACGAGGCAGACGCAGCAGCACGCTTGGCAGGCCTGTAACGACCACCACCCACAGCAGCAGGTTGGTCAAGCTGTCGCAGCAAAAGCTTGTCCTTCGAATGACGAAGAACTTCGCCACGAACAGCTTCCATGGAACCATGGAACAACTGAGGTCCCACCAAAGAGGCAGACCTCAGAACAGCACGTTGCTCAGAAGGAAGGGATGGTAAAGAATCCAACACCGCATCCCGGCGTGCCAGCTCCAAATTAGCCGTGTTACAGGTGTGAGCGTGTGTCAAGTTCATAAGAGCCTGTGACAAAACGTGAAAAGGCGCCTGAGCGTCATCCAACTCCCCTGGTGGAAAATATTCAGCCAGAGCAGCGACGACATGGTCCGCGAGAGAAAACATACCCAGCATCTCTCGGGACAGGCCCACCATAGACTCAATTACCGACATCAGGAGAACTGCCGACTTAGGCTTAGTCAACCCGAGGGAAGAAGAATCCTCATCCACAGTAGTCATCCCTTGGAAGACTGGTGGAGAGACGGAATCGTACACACGAAACCGCGATGGAGGCAGAAAGGCATCAGCTCGAGAAAAGAAGGAACCCTTGAGGGCCTTAGAATGCATTTTGGCGTCTAAGCCCTGGAAGGACACGGAGGTCCATTGGCAGAAGTATTCCATGTGTTTATTGGAGTAACCAAGAGAACCTGCCAGGGTTTGGATGCCACTCGATATGGCGATTGCGTGCAATTCCTACGTGCAATTAAGCCTAGATAAGTGCACAGCTCGTGACAGGACTTCTAGTTTTAAGTGTACCAAATGTAAGGAAATACGTGTACTATCGAATGCAGCTGGTAATAAGGGTGAAAGCTTGATATATATTTCTATTTTCGAGTTTTGAGTTCCCATAAAAACTTGATGGGACTTTTTTCTACACAACTGAATGGGAAGAATCTGAACGTGGAGTGGCAGCCACTACGTTCAGATCACTGAACTAATTATCCCTGATGTTTTATTCACAAAAAGTTTTTAGTTCTATAGGAAACGGTGAATTTCCCCAAATGGTCAAAAACAAAAGAGTTCTAAAACAAGTATATTAAATGATTTTCATACAAACGATGACAAGCAATGATACTGCATTGATCTAAAGAATATTTTGTTTGCTGAAGTTTTAAACTAAAAAGTTATTTTATTGTTGAAAATCAACTTTTAAAATGTAGATCGCACTACCAACAGAACGGAAAATTCACACACAGCACTCTTAAATTATCGAAACCAAAATTAATTCAAAACATATACATGTATCTATAGCGCTTTACCGAGAAATGAACTCTGGGGTGATATTAAAATTAATTAAAACATGTTTTTAATGTAATGTCCATTCCAAAATATTTTTCCAGTAATGACACCAACACGTGACACCTTAAGAGACAAATGGCAAATGCAAGATGTACATAACACCTTGGCTGGTGTATTTGGTACAGATATGCATGAATGTCTGTTGAAACTTATTGCTAAATCCAAACATCCAACACAGACTCTTTACCCAACGCAGTTGATATCAAAATTTATTTTTTTAAATATCATTTTTTCAAAGTTTTCATAAAAATTTCAACAAAACCATATCATGTGACTCCTCATTGGAACAAGCTCGTTTCAAAGAGGGGTCACATGATATGGTTTTGTTGAGATATTTTGAAAAATAATATTTTTTCAACTACTGAATTTGCAAATTGCGCGGATGGATGCGGCCGATTTGTTGGGTAAAGGGTTAAGAGACAAATGGCACAAGCAAGATGTACATAATACCTTGGCTGATGTATTTGGTACAAATATGCGTGAATGTGTGTTGACACTGATTGCTAAATCCAAACATCTAACACTGACAGAGTTGTACAATGTTGAACCTTCTTATGAAATGGCAATACAGTTAAAACTAGAAGTCCTGTCACGAATAGTGCGCTTATCTAGGCTTAATTGCGCAGTGGAATTGCACGCAATTGTCATATCGAATGGCATCCAAAGCACGGCAGGTTCTCTTGGTTACTCATAGCAAACACATGCAATGTTTCTGCCAATGGACCTCCGGGTTACCCGGAGGTCCATTGGCTGAAACATTGCTTGTGCGCATGCCATATGTACAGAATTTGATACATGTAGCTTTACTTGGGCCATAACGTGTACATTAACACGCATATCAATGTACTATTTGTGTGCATTTCACGACAGGACTTCTAGTTTTAACTGTACATGATACAGCTGACTAGTCAAGGATAAATACACTAATTATTTTGTCTCAATCATTGTGCAGTTGATGGTAAACAGAACTGATGAAAAGTGTGAAACTCCAGTGAATCCTTAGCATGCATTCTTAAGACTAAACATCTTAATATTGATACTAAAAAAATCTCTCAGAGTGGAGATTAAAAATGTGTTGTAAATAATTCAAAAAACACCTCAAAGTTCATTTGTCGGTAAAGTGCTGTAAAAACATGGTTCAGATTAATTTTGGTTTCAGTAATTTAAGTGTTCCAAATGTGAATTTTTAGTTCTGTTGTTAGTGCAATTTGCAATTTAAAAGTTGATTTTCAACAATAAAATCACTTTTTAGTTTGAAACTTCAGAACTCCAAATAGTCTTTAGATCAAAACAGTACCATTGCCTGTGATTGCTTGTATGAAAATTGTATACTTATCATGTTTTGGAACCATTTGTTTTTGTCTATTTGGGAAAATTCGCCAGTTCCTATGGACCTTAAGTTGGCTTAAGGGGCTATACAAGTAATGGAATTTTGCTTATTTTGAAATTCTCATATTCCTTAAATTCCGATTAAACATACACAAATTATACATCAAAATGAAGGTTGGGATGTATAGAACACGAAACACATATGTAATCAATTCATTAAGTTGACAGCAGGCACCACTGATTCCTGGAAGCCTGCTACCGTATTCACCCCAGAACTGATAATAAAGTAATATTTCGCAAGAACAACTCGTGGCCGAATGTGCTTCAGATATTCAATAACAAAGCTAGGCATTCAAAACACTTTCGAGTGCAGCGACAGGACTGCATTTTGGAAAAGGACAACACTGTCTGCATTTTTTATTGAAGATGGTTTCCATGCTCGACGGACATGCGCAAATCACTCGATATCTACCACGAATTTCCATCGAAAAACAAAATCGTAATTCTAAGAAATTTCAACAGGTATCATGATACCTTGCATTGAATATGTCAACTGTGCAATCTCTATCTAATAACAGTATACTGTATGAAGGCGATCTTTTTCATTATTTGATTTTAGACGGCATTGCTTTACATGCTTTTTCCGTCCGATGAAGTCGGCCGGAAATCGAAAATATACTCATACGTACACAAAAGCAAAGGCTTTGGAATTTTTCCACATGTAGCTCTGTCGTAGTGTTTTGATGCATTTTGATCCCCTAGCTTTGTTCTTGGATACGTAAAGCACATTTGGCCACAAGTTGTTTTCGTGAAATATTATTAAATTATCAGCTCTGGTGCGAATACGATAGCAGACTTCCAGGAACCAGTGGTGCCTACAGTCGACTCTATGAACACATGTGTTTCGTGTTCTATACATCTCAACCTTCATTTTGATGTACAGTTTGTGTATATTTAATTTGAAATGAAGGAATATTAGAGGTGAGAATTTTCAAAATAAACAAAATTTCATTACTAAAAGAGGCCCTTAAGGGGTCATCCAACCTAACTTTGGTCAATTTGTTGACATTTTTCCCAATGCCTCAGAAACAGATAAGAGAAGTAAGGAAAGGCAAATTATATATCAAAATAATGAGTAAAGTGCATAGAAAAGGTACATATAATTTTTTTCAGAAAAAAAAAGTGAATTTTATGATTTTGAAGAAGATTAATTTGCCAATGGCGTAAGTAACGAACCGGTAAAACCACAAAATAATCGGTAATTCGAAAGCCTTATCGTCAATATAATGATAACATACTACAGACTCGGAGAAAGCATTTTTTTGACACACACTCTGGTGCATTTTGATGTTTGAATTTAATAACACCAACACAAATTTTGGATGTTCCGGATGTGGCCATGTTTCAATGATGTTTATTCCGGTCATGTGATTATGATGTGGTCCTTGCAGAAATACTCAATTTGGGAAATCGTAAGAATGCAAGGACGTGATCACGCCCTTTATTTGTTCGAGACGGATTTGCAAACAGGTGACAGCAAATACTTGAGCTGTTAATGTCATAACTGCAAAATATGGTTTGAAATTCCCTCTCGTGTTTACAGGACATCTGAACCTTTTTGTTGACAAAAAATCTGAATTATCGCGCACTAGAAAGACAACATGAACCACTTGTAAAAAAATAACCGAGTGTATAAAATCGGGACGATACAGTTAAAACTAGAAGTCCTGTCACGAATAGTGCGCTTATCTAGGCTTAATTGCTCGTTGGAATTGCACGCAATTGCCATATCAAATGGCATCCAAAGCACGGCAGGTTCTCTTGCTTACTCATAGCAAACACATGCAATGTTTCTGCCAATGGACCTCCGGGTTATCCGGAGGTCCATTGGCTGAAACATTGCTTGTGCACAGGCCATATGTACAGAATTTGGTAGCTTTACTTGGGCCATAACGTGTACATTAACGCGCATATCAACATGCTATTTGTGCGCATTTCATGACAGGACTTCTAGTTTTAACTGTACACATAAAATAAGGCAATATTCATAACAAAGTAAGCAGAAAGTAAGCTTCAGAAATCACTTTTTCACGAAGTATATTCCAAGTGACCTGGAACTATATTGAGCGTGTTGATTTCCCCCGATGTTGTGAAGTTATTTACTTCCTAGTAAACCTGGAATTTGTCGCGGCTGTGTTTGATGTCTGCAAAGTACCGATTCAAGATGGGGTGAAAATGATGCATTCGAGCTTTTAAATAAGGTGCGCATGGACGATGCTGAGAATTTAGTTTTTTCTTGCAACCAACCATACTAACACAAGCGTCGATCAGTGTCTTTTGTCATCATTTTACACTGACAAATGTGACAAATCTCCTTCACCGGAAACTATCTCCCAATTTGCATATCACAATAAACTCGGTCGCATTCGCACAGAGCAGATTATGAACCACCTCTGAGCAATTGCGATCGAATTTCCGATTCAGCATCGATAAAAAGGTCTATTCGTTTTTCGGCGCCATTACGGGGTTATTGTTTTTACTGTTTTATATTTATACAAAAACATGGTCGATTTCGAAATCTCCGTTGACGCCTCACAAGTACTCAAATGGCGACAATTAAAGAATAAAACATAGTTTGGATCAATAAACTCTGCCCAAATGTAAGGAAATACATGTATTATCGATAGCAGCCAGTAATATGGGCGAAAGCTTGATATATATTCCTAATTTCGAGTTTTGAGTTCCCATAAAAACTTGATGGGAACTTTTTCTATAGGATTGAATGGGAAGAATCTGAACGTACAGTTAAAACTAGAAGTCCTGTCAGGAAATGCGCACAAATAGCATGTTGATATGCGCGTTAATGTATGCGTTATGGCCCATACACGTGTAAAGCTATCAAATTCTGTACATATGGCCTGTGCACAAGCAATGTTTCAGCCAATGGACCTCCAGGTAACCTGGAGGTCCATTGGCAGAAACATTGCATGTGTTTGCTATGAGTAACCAAGAGAACCTGCCATACTTTGGATGCCATTCAATATGGCAGTTGCGTAGGTAAACATGAAGAATAGCGGACCCAACAAATTAAACAAAAATTACCAGCTTTTCCCAACTTTTCATGGTTTCCCTACATTCTTTAGTGTTTTTTCTTTACATATTCATAAATTTTGGGGAATAAAAATCACTTTTTAGCTTGTTTTTACTAGTTTTTAACATCCGAGATGAAGCAATTCAACTTGCGAGTCAACCATCTTTTCTATCGAAAGTGTGTGTTCGATTTTGAAGTGCACTTGTTCTGCACAGGTACCACAACTGGGCACAAGGAGAAGTCGGTAAGTACAGTGTTTTTTTTCACTTTTTTCATTATTAAGGTAAGTTATTATGCAATAAATAGTACCGCGCTCGACGGGTTAGGGCCAGTCTAGCAAGGGTAAGGGTAGGTTAGCTAATCCGAACCCTTCCTACACTGACCCTAATCTGTTGAACACGGTGCGATTTTGATGAACTGATGTGATACTGAATTCTCCACAAATGGGAGGAGACGCCCACCATGACGTCACATCTTTGACTGTTTCCACTGAAAGAACGTCGCTGTTGATAAACACGATCAGACGACTTTTCCATGCCTCTCTTACGGGAAGGAAAAACTTGGTAAATAATGTCTAAATGTATTAAAAACTCAGGGTTTTTGGTACATATGTGAAGAAAAAACACTAAAGAATGTAGCCTGTAGGGAAACCAGGAAAAGTTGGGAAAAGTTGATAATTTTTGCATAATTTGTTGGGTCCGCTATTCTTCATGTTTACCGTTGCACGCAATTCCAACGCGCAATTAAGCCGAGGTAAGCGCACTATTCATGACACGACTTTTAGTTTTAACTGTAGAGGGGTAGTTCAGCGATCTGAACGTAGTGGCTACCCCTCTACGTTCAGATTCTTCCCATTCAATCCTATAGAAAAAGTTCCCATCAAGTTTTTATGGGAACTCAAAACTCGAAATTAGGAATATATATCAAGCTTTCGCCCTTATTACCGGCTGCAATCGATAGTACACGTATTTCCTTACATTTGGGAAGAGTTTATTAATCCAAACTATGTTTTATCCTTTAATTGTCGTCATTTGTGTACTCGTGAGGCGGCAACGGAGATTTCAAAATCGGCCATGTTGTTGTTTAAATATAAAACAGTAAAAACGATAACCCGGTAATGGCGCCGAAACGAATAGACCTTTTCATCGATGCGGAATAGGAAATTCGATCTCATTCGGGCAGAGGAGGCCATCAAACTCGGTCGCATTCGCACAGAGCAGATTATCAAACCCATTCTGCACAATTGCGATCGAATTTCCTATTCCGCATCGATGAAAAGGTCTATTCGTTTCGGCGCCATTACTGGGTTATCGTTTTTACTGTTTTATATTTAAACAACAACATGGCCGATTTTGAAATCTCCGCCACCGCCTCACGAGTACGCAAATGACGACAATTAAAGGATAAAACCTAGTTTGGATTAATAAACTCTTCCCAAATGTAAGGAAATACGTGTACTATCGATTGCAACCGGTAATAAGGGCGAAAGCTTGATATATATTCCTAATTTCGAGTTTTGAGTTCCCATAAAAACTTGATGGGAACTTTTTCTATAGGATTGAATGGGAAGAATCTGAACGTAGAGGGGTAGCCACTACGTTCAGATCGATGAACTAGTAGAGGGGTAGCAACTACGTTCGGATCGCTGAACTATATCAGACAGTATCAAATTGATGCATGGGATAAAAGGGGTTACAAGGGGCAAGATTTTTACAAGTTCCGAATCATCCAACACCAGGTGCCGAATCGTCCAACCCAAGGTGCCGAATCGCCCAACGAAGGTGGCGAATCGTCAGTCTCCGAGTGCTGAATCGTCCGCCATTCAGTGTGTGTATTTTGTGGTAATTAGAACTGCACAAACATTACTTCAACAAATTCTTTTGAATTGTAAATTCAAATTGAAAAGACTTTAATGCTTCTCAATGAAAATCCTTAATATTTTCCAAACTCTTCTAATCATTTATGTACATTCAAAAATCTGTAATCCTCTTCAAAAGCACTTTTTCTCTCCCAAACTTTATCGTCAGCTGATAATCAAAATGTGTTTACTCATGGCGCCATTTGCCTATCATGTGATATGTGACTCGTCCTGCAGAATCCTGGACTTTTTGATGAAAGAACATTTCGCCGGAAAAGACAATTTGCCGGAACATTAATTTTTTTTTACAAGAAAAAGACACTTCGGCGAATTTTTTTTTAAGAAACAAAATGTAACTTTAGCTTACCACCCAGCGAATATCCTAATAAATTCTTTTTAATAAAATGAAGTAAAATCTGTTTACATGTGCAGAGGTGATTTTCTTTATTCAACGTCTGTATTGTTCATAGAACTTTGCACAGACACTTTGCAGGCATGGTACAATGAATCAATGTTTTCGCGCGCTGAACGTGCGCAGGAACGTTGAGGGGCAAGCCCCTTCCAACCCTCTGTAACTGTATAACATTTCGTTTTGTTTTTCCTTATGTCTGGGCGTGACAAAGAAGCAAAAAAGACTGCGATGCTCAGTTTGCGGCGTTTGGTTTACTTGTCTTTATTTTTCTGTTTGGGGTTGGATGCAGTCTTCTCTTTCGTGAAGCGGATGGAGTTTTGGTCCCTGATCTTTTGGGCTTCGAATTCTTTTCCGGTGAATTCGTCCAGTATTAGGTTTTTGGTGGCAGGATCTTTGCGGCCTTTCGCGTATTGGATGTATCCTTCCTTGGTACCGATGAAATCTAGCTTCAGGCTGCCGTAGCTCTCAATGGCAGCCTGGTCAAGGATTCCGATGAATTCGACGCCTGGTATGTTGTTTTCTTCTTCCTCGTGGCTTGTTTGATTGGAGATCCAGGTTTGGTTTGGGTGACCTCCATCTCCTCCCCCGTCTCCATGCCTTCCAAGCTCTTCGGTAAAGAGGTGGGGTTGGGAGGGAAGGGTGGCGGTGGTTTGGTGGTTTTCTTCCTTACCTTCTCATGTTTCTCTGTCTCAGCCCGTCTCTTCTCAAGCCAAGTCTCCAGGCACCGGGCGTCCCTCCACGTTGTGGACGGACTCTTCTTTTTCTTCCTTTTCCTCTTCTCTGTTGATCTAGCTTCCCTCGGGTGAGGACCAATGTGAGAGAAGGTCCTCTCACCAAAGGTACTACCTATCCCCGAGGTGGTGCCCTCTGTCAAGAATTCCAATGCCAGGTGGACGTTCTTGCCTTTCGCCTGGAGAGTCGAGGTTAGAGGGCAAGAAACGCTCAGAGCAGAGATGATCTTTTTCAGTTTGACCGTGAAATGATAGGTATCCGTGATAACATGCAGTCAATCGAGGTCTTCGCGCTCTGAAGTCAGAGGTGCGAATAAATCAATTACAATGGTAAACGAATCAAATGGTTTTAGCGCACGGATGGTGCGCAGGGACGTGGTGAGGCAAACCCCTTTCGACCCTACAGTAGCTGTATAATTTCTTTTTATGTCTGATCGTGTTAAAGAAGGAAAAGCGAAGAGAGCCGGTGCCTAAGATCTGCCATCGAGTCAGCCAGTTCTGGAAATGCTGTCCTCGGAGTTTATGAGCCTCTAACTTCTTGTATCCAATGAGTGATGTCAGGTCTTCTACTTCGTCGAATGGATAGGGTGAGTGGTTTTCGAGATAGTTGACGTACTCTTCCATGGTGTCTGAGAAGTCAGTCTTTAGCTCGCCAAATTCTACCATGAAGATGTTTATTCTGCCTGTCCAGTCTCCTAGTGACTATGGATGGTACGGATATGGTGCTGGTGGTAGTTTATCAACATCCTGACTGTCGATGTCCTCGGCCATGGGGGCGTTGCTTGGTCGGTCCAGACTGGCAGGAGAGTAAGGGTCAGATTTGGCTCCATTGTCTTCCGAGTTTCCACCTCTAACCTCCTCCCGTACCCTCTGGAGTCCTGGGGGAAGTGCGGCTTGGTGTGGGTGCAATTGGTGGTGGAATCGATCCGACAATGATCTCCCTCTCCCCATGTTTCCCTGACTCTGCCCTTCTCCTTTCAAGCCATGCCTCCATATGTCTGGAATCCCAATGTCTTGGAACGAGGTGGCTCAGTAGGTAGAGATGCAGGCCACAAGCCGAGAAGTCATCGGTTCGAATGATTCAATCCTACCTGCGGCAACCGCGTTGTGTCCTTGGACAAGATACGTAATCTCAATTTCCCACGTGGGGGCACTGTGACGTTTTGTACTAAGGCGTACTGCACGTTGTCGGTGCACTCGTCTTCAATCCTGCTTATGTGGAGTTAGCATGTTGGGGAGTCGCGGTGGTTCTCTCCGGGTACCCCGGCTTCCTCCAGCCGTAAAACTGTCCGACACGAGGTGACCCTAACGATCGAAAGTGTCATTAAACTAGGGTCCTGCGAATATTCGAGATTCGATTCGATGTCGACATCGTGCGTCCGATTCGGGATCGACATCAAATCGATCCGGAGATTCGCATGTTTTCGAATCGGCCAGAATACCGGCGGATAGATGCAGCGCCGTCGAGAGTATATCCGGGCCCGGCTGAGACAATATCCGGGCCCTGGGTAGTCCAAACTTGGACCCAAAGTCCGTAATATAATTTTTTGGTGTGGTACGTCCTTTGGGACGTACCACACCAAAAAATTATATTACGGACTTTGGGTCCAAGTTTGGACTAGGCCCTGGGTTACTGGTCGTGAGGCGATACACCGCACAGTGGTGAGCTGGAGAGAGTACGAGAGGGGTGTCCCTGCCACCTATTTTGTTGTGTTTTGTTTTGGACTGACTTTAAACATCGCCTCGAGTTTAATCGGGACGATGGGTTCATATTTTTTTTTTTGGGGGGGGGGGGGGGTGAGGTGGTGGTAAATACCCCCTTACCACCCCCACCTCACCCCACATTTTTACGCCACTGTATTTCTTTCAGCTTCTTGCCTTTTCAGATTCGATTCGAGATTCGATTGGATATGGATATCAAAGGTATGATTCGATTCGAGATTCGATTCGAAAAAAAAATGTGATTCGCAGATCCCTACATTAAACCCCAATAAAATAAATCCGGACGTCAGACTGATATAGGCGTTCTTTTTTCTTCTTCTTTTGTTGTTGTTTCTGGCCCTTTTCAGGTTTCCCGGACGCGGAGTCTAGGTCATTCCTTGGGTTCGGACCAGTGCGGGGCGAAGCCCCGGATAAGATGCTACCACTACCCGTGGAAGGTGGTTGTAGTTAGTATTTAATGGTGATCTGAACGCTATCACCATCCACTTGGACCTTCCAGTTGATAGGTAAACCGGCGTTCAGCACAATTAAAGTGTCGTTTATCTGAGCCGTGAGGAATTCCATGTCGCTAATTAATTAGGAGCTTCCATGGGTACGTGTGACCACTTGGATGTCCAAGCAATCAATAGAAATGATTTATTATTGAATGATGTGACAATCAATGGCGGATACAGGGGGGGGGGGGGGGGGCAGTGGGGCGGTCGCCCCCCCCCCCCCCCCCCCCCCCTTTAGCTCGTGTTTGTCTCGTATGTAGGGCGTAGCCAGGATTTTCATTTGGGGACAATACATGAATTGAAGTAAAAACATACAACAACATTTATTTCCTCCATCACCATTCGCTATGGAAAACAAATATACCGTTGAAATTATGCAAAATATATCTACTGGTCGCCTCCATTTATAGCGTCACCGACACAGCATGATTTTGTGGTGTTACATACCCCTAGCCTCAGGTACCCCATGGCTATGGGCCAGGATCTTAATTGGCATAGTCATGGCGTACCTAAGCCTAGAGGGCTGACTGCTGAAAACTTTCAAACGCTGGCAGATCGCAATGTTCTCCTGAGGTTAAGTCGGTTATGACTGTAAACATTGTGTCCAAAATACAGTATTATTGTAAACGGATCTGAAGAGCATATTTCAAATTTTCTAATTCTGTCTTGAACGTATGACAGAATTTGAAATTCTGAAACATGCTGTTTAAAAAGTGTTAATTAGCCGTTCAAAAATTCAAGAGGATTTCCACCCCAGAAACCACCAGAATGCCCCATTTGGTCGCTCATTTCCCAAAAATTTCTGGGGGGAGAACCCACCCAGACCCCCTTACAAAAGCTCGTGCCTTCGGCACTCGGGGCAGATGCCTTCGGCATCTGCACGATCCCCTCCCCCCCTTTGAGAATTCCTGTATCCGCCACTGGTAACAATAGTACGTAGACCTAAGCAGTATGCATGTGTGAAATGTTTTCCCAAGTCGTAATAACTAGCGGGTGTTTCAATAGCATTTACCGAAAGAAAGCAACGAGTATAAAGTGCGTGTATGTCGACATTCTCACCTCTGTGTCTAAGCCTGTTCTTCGCCTCAAAACAAAACAGAGAACGGGAAGGTGAACTAACAGGCAGATTAACAGCTTAGCTGTGGCCTTATACCAGATAGGGCTGCCTTCACCAACTCAATTAAAGAAACTGAAAATCGGAAGCCTCGAGAAAAAATAGGGAACGAGAAGGTGAGCTAACAGGCAGATTAACAGATTAGCTGTGGCCTTCTACCAGAAAGGACTGCCTTCACCGACTCAGCTAAAATTACACCATATTTAAAGACTGTATAACATAAAATATGATATTTTTATTTTTTATTTTTTACATAATCTAATGAAAACTAATTCTACCATCTTCTTTTAGCATGCAGGTACACAGAAGATGCTTTTGACCAGCACCCCAATAACCGCTATAGAAACTATAACCGTTATGGAAACTGTAACCGTCATGGAAACTGTAACCGTCATGGTTCCTGAACATCCTCCACTCCATCCCTAGAAGTGGTCGACCACTTCAAGGGAGGCGAGAGTTGGTCCTGCGTCCCGCCCCTGCCCTTTTTTAAGCGTCTATTTTGCGCATCCTTTGACCCATCCAAATAGGATCTTAATGCAGGCCTGCCCCCGAACCAGGGAAGTTCGTGCCTTCTTACTGGTGGTCCCCGAAAGGGGTCGTTGTTGTTTTCTTTCCAAAAGACGTCCTACCACGAACCTGAAACCCGACTAAGATAGTCTGAGGCAGACTATACTTGGCAATGCTTGCTCGCCATCGACATAAAATCCGAAGTGGCAGACTATACTTGCCCGAAAACTTAACACTACAGCACGCTCGGGGAGAGGTAGTACCTTTGTGAGAGGACCCAACCTCCCACACTGGTCCTCACCCGAGGGCTGCATCAACATCAATCAGCAAAGCCTACCCTACACCGGTGACACCTGAGCTAGAGACATCCTCCGAGTACCTGAACCTCTTCCTCCTTCAACACGCCTTGACATGAGACCAAATTGATCATAAACAGTCACTGAGGGTCGAAAGGGGCTTGCCTCATAGCGTCCTTGCGAGCCTTTGGCGCGCAAAAAAAACATTCCGTCCGATCATTCTCACCTTGGACTCCGAGATGACAACATCGATCAAATGGAGCTCCCGTTTGAGATCCAAAAGACACTGCTATGGTTGTAGGCTGCCCAAGCTACAACTTGGACTGTCCACGTGCGTAAGGGCAAAAGGCACATAGCAGTGGATTTTGATAGAACATCAGACCCGTCGTCCCTTGGAGAGGTGTAGCACCTTTCGTGGGGAGGGGATTTCCTCTCACACTGATCACCCTCTTTGCGACCCGGACCTGAAAGTGGATGACGCGATTTATCTAACCGCCGGAACCATACAGAGGACCCACAGAAGAATAGAATAAAGGGCCTTCCGTCAGACAACGTGATGCCTGCCAACTGATGAAGTTTATGGATAAAAAGAGGGAAAAAGGAGGAGACAGACATTAGTAAGGGCTTTAAAAGTTGAACACCTGATACCCCTGCACTCTGATGTCAAAATGGCAAGAGTTTTCAGCAGCAATATTTCCCATAATGCAGTATGATATTTAACCAGATATACCTTGTTTGACAGACCTCAATGAGTTCTGTCAAACAAGATATAATTGGTTAAATTGATAGTTAAACCACAGGTACTCGGCACAAGCTGGGAAATCGAACGAAAAATGATATTTGATACCATATTTGAATCTATGCTGACGTACCCCTGTAATGGTATATAAATATTAACATTTATATACCATTACAGGGGCACGTCAGCATAGATTCAAAAATGGAACCAAATATCATTTTTCTTTCGATTTCCCAGCTTGTGCCGAGTACCTGTGAGTTAAACAAGAGAAAAACAGAGTGATGGGAGAAAATTATGTTGTACTACCGTTGTGCTGGGGTTAAGGAATCACATCACACCGGGAGATCGAGATATTTCCGATAAAAATATACACAACACGTGTGTGTGTGTTTCGAAGGACGCAATTATATTTTAGAGGAATTTAGAATGTTGGTTTCTGATCTCCCGCAGGGAGTCGAACCGTCGACAACCTCACCTGACAATCGGGAGTCCAACACAAACCACTAGACCATTGCACACCGTCAAATACGAAGGCTGGGATCTAACTTTTCGGACGAAGTTCCCATGGTGACACCTTTCGTTCGGTAGCAGCATGAAAGTGTGGAACGCGCCAGCTACAGTTTGACGAAAGTGTTATGGTCGGCCTCAGACGAAGACTGACACGTGCCTGTGTGTGTTTTGACATAATCATGATTTAGAGGAATTTGCGTGCAATACCCATTGGAATCAGGTGTGTGTTTAAGGTACAAAAATACGCACTGGCACAGACATTTCCTACTGAAACGTTTGTTATCTTGTAATATACCTCCGAAATATTGTTTTCGTTAAAAAATATATTTTTATTGAACGTTGATGGGTTTCAAACATGATAACAAAGTACACCAATTTTGATTTAAACTAAATGGTGAGCTTAGGAACTGGTTAAACTGACTGGCAATAATTGATGGTATTCATTGCTGAGCTCTAATTTACTCCTTACCAGGATGTTACGCAAGCTTTTGTTTTTCTTTTTGGCGATGACAGGTCGAAGATTCAAAGGTTCATTTAATTTAGCATTGGTTAACCCTTTACCCAACGAATCGTTTGCATCCGCCCGCGTAATATGCAAATTCAGCAGCTGAAAAAATATTATTTTTCGATACATTTCAACAAAACCATATCACGTGACCCCTCTTTGGAACGAGCTCGTCGAGCTCGTTCCAAAGAGGGGTCACATGATATGGTTTTATTGAAATATTTTGAAAAAATTTAAAAAATATTTAAAATAATAAATTTTGAAATCGTCTGTGTTGGGTAAAGGGTTAAATTGAATTCATCTTTTACTACTTTTGCTATTTCGAAATTCATCCTGTTGTAAGTTAAAGTGAGAGGAATGGTTGACCTCCTTTCGCATTCTCCCCCTGAAATGTTCATGGCCAGAGGGTTTGAAGCGTATTGATCCAAAACAGCTTCACGTTTGTTTTTTCTAAATTCATCTGTTTTGTCTAATGTATCTTTAATTGGTGGTTGTTCAATAGGATGGATTTCGAAATCGTCCAACGAATGGCCTGAAGGTTGAATTATTGTGCTGCTGGGACTGCGCGTGAAGATTTGTATCCTGTGTCTAGTAGCACGCATTCGGAAAGGATTTTGACTTTGACTTTGACCTACATTCTGCTACAACAATTGATGTGAATCAGAAATTGGAATTTTCTCAGTACCCATCAAAACGGTCAAAGAACAATCATGTCGGGCCTGGCAATCTAGAAAATCAAGGAGTGCAAACAACTGCCCTCCTCAAAATTGATTGGGAGTGCAATTGCACCTGAAATTTTCAATGCAAAAACTCGTATGCTATTTTGGTTATATTCACTTCAAGGTATTAATATTGTGACTGAAAAATTGTACTACATTCAGCTACATAGAGGAAAAATTGACACACAAATCTTCTCATTATTCAAAATGTTGCATTCAATTCTTATGTGACTGTCTTTTACACTCAAAATGTATCAAAATGCCACAGAATGCCTTACTGCGAATTAATGTAACATTGACGAATCGTCCCCTGAGTTTCATCAAGGATGAAATGATAATAGATTTTTAAAGGCCGTCCCAAACAGGTCGGGCATTCCAGTAAATCAAGGGGTGCTAAAAATTGCCCTCCTCAATTTTTTCTAGGAGTGCAGTAGGCGTGCAGCACCCCTAAAGAATGCCAGGCCTGAATCGTTTCCGTGGTATTCAAATCAAAATAATCAGTGACCTTCCATCTGCACCAAAGTCCTTGCTAAAGATGGAAAGATGTAACTGTGTCACAGGTCTAGGGTCCTGCGAATATTCGAGATTCGATTCGATATCGATACCATACGTATACTTCGAGATCGTTCCCGAATCAGTCTCAGGATTCGATTTTTTCGAATCTCTCGTACTAACTTCAATTTGTTACATTCCCAACAAAAATAGGATAAAACTGTCATTAGAAAATTCATTCATGTAGGCTCAATTCCTATTTATTTGAGTAAATGACAATGTTTAATTGTTAGGTAAGGTGTGAATTTGGCCCAGAACATTATCCATAGTTTTGGTTTTTGAAGGCTTAACTTGTTACTATTCACGTTCTTAAGAACGTGAATAGTAACAAGTTAGGCCTTCAAAAACTAAAACTATGGACAGTAGGCCTAGCTGTTTCAGCGACGGTGTTGCAGAGAATATTTAGTTATTGGTGTTTAAGGTGTTCACTCCGTCGCGTAAGGGTCATCACAGTGTTCCGTAACTTCCGTTTGATGCAATAAGAAATAACTTGTCTTTTAAGATTCGATTCGGGATTCGATTCGATGTCGATATCAGAGACACGATTCGATTCGAGATTCGATTCGAAAAGAAATTTGTGATTCGCAGATCCCTACACTGGTTGCGAGACGTCAAGGTGTAGTTGCAGAAAAAACAGACTCATCTGTCCAAATGCGTCAGGGAAATGCCAAGAAAATACTAACTGCTGCAATGTCAATGGAGATAATCTGGAAATCTGATTTCGCATAGCGGTAGAATAATTTATCATATCTCCAGATTATCTGCACTGACATTGCAGCAGTTAATATTTTATATTTATTATTTATATTTGACTTTGATATATAATGCTAATTTTTAAAACATTTTACCCCCAAAAAAACATTTTTAGCTCAACTGACAACGTCAAGTACACACTAAAAACTAAAGTGTTAAAACTGACACTTTCAAGGTGTTAAAACCATTCTAACTCTTAGGGTTGGATTTTAACACTCAAAGTGCAATGCTTTAAGCACTTATACATTACAATCGTCAGACATCTGAAACTTGAATGGATGGCACTTCCCATGTGTCTAGCATTGGTGGTTCTTCCAGAATCGCCCATAATTTGATTTGCGCTTGGTGGGTACATAATTAAAAGGACACAACGCAGATGACGCGTATCAGGCTCGAGAGTTCGAGCCTGATCCGCGTCATCTGCGTTGTTTCCTTTTAAGTGTCGTGACATTACACTTATCAAGTGGTATTATTGTAACACCTGTCAAGTTCTGGGATATCTACACTTGAACAAAGTGCTAGTTCAGCACTTAGCAAGTGTTAAATACAACACTTCAAGTGTAGTTTTTAACACTTTAGTTTTTAGCGTGTATATATATGAGGTATTGGGATAGGTTGCGATCCGTCGGTACGTATGTACGTTCCTTTGTCCATCCACAATCCCTTTAGCACACCCTACCGGCTGCAGCCCTCACTCGTTCAGTTCCAAATGCCATACGTGGCCTTGGGGCAATACCAAGATGGGACCTATCGATTTTTTCGTTGAAAAACATTTCTGCAGGCGGTCATCTTAGATTTGGCATATAAATTGTCAACAATTTTATTGGCACGCCCTACAGGCCACATCTCTCATCCAGTCTTTTTCAGGTTTCATATGTAGGTTTTGTGTGATGTTTTTTCTGTAGAAACTTGATTAAACGAGTTGGCATTACTGGAGCTTTCTATTTAGTCTAGCCCATTCTTGGACAAGCTGATCGAGCTGCAGTGTCATTGACACTTTCATCTTTCTACTATTTATTTGGAGTTTAAGAGAGGTATTTAACGATTTGGAGTATTTTACGATGACAGTGTTTGTGTTTGGAACTGTTTAAACGAGTAGTGATGAAATTCCAATTTTCGTACATTTTATTTACTTTTTCATACTTTTCACCCAAAAATTACACATTTTCTTATGTTCAGTAGTAATTGGGATTTCAAATATAATATTGTACACGGTTATTTTCATCTAAGTATCACGGAAAGGACTGTTGTCTGGACTTTTTTAATGAGTATTGAGCAAATTCAAATTTTCGCTGATTTTATTGAATTTTTCAATGTTTTCACCCCAAAATAACCATTTTCCTGTCATGGGATTAATTGTGATTTTTCATATGTTATTTTGCATGCTGATTACTGCCCCAAAACAATACAAACATTTGTACAGCAATTTCTTGGCGGGTGGGGTATAATTTCACCATTTTTATTTTCTCACGAAGAAATGTCATCAAAAACAATTTCCCGTTTTGGGATTTTTAGTATGTCGTTATTCAGACATATATGCCTCGCTTAAAAGCAGGGGATGGCGCCAGGGATTTCTCGACAGGGGGGCTAACCTCTCCGACAGGGAGGCTATAACATTTGACCTCCCAAACGAAGGAAAATGAGTGAAAACTGGTAAATTGGAGAACCAAAATAGAAGCAAATTGAGTATGTTTGTTGATTATTTAACCCTTTACCTAACCTGAAAAGCAGACGACACTTGCAAAACTAATTCTTGAATAACTAATTTTTTTCATTTTTTGTCTCAAAAACATAGGTTATGACCAATCGTTGGAACGAGCTCGACGAGCTCGTTCCAACGAGGGGTCATAACCTATGTTTTTGAGACAAAAAATGAAAAAAATAATGAAAATTAATTGGCGATTTTTGAGAATAGCGCTGGCCGGTTTTGAACGTTACGTTAGGTAAAGGGTTAAAGTAAACATATTATAATAAGGTCGGGAAATATTTCATCTATAAAGCCAGTTTGACGAACGACATTAAGGAATTTCGTGAAAATCACTATTCTCTATCAAAGTTCCAGTGCTGCGGGTGTTCGAGACTGACAAGACGAGATATCTACATTCGATTGTCGGAAATTTCTCGTGAAGTCGGGTTTACGAGACTCTCCGACGGACTGACTAAAAATCTCCGACGGGGGTGGGGGGGTGGGGTGGGGGTGGGGGTGGGGGCTTGACCTCTGCGACGGGGTGGGGGGGGGGCTGTAGCCCCCTCTGACCCCCCCCCCCCCCCCGGCGCCACCACTGCTTAAAAGCAAAATCTTTTGTGTCACAATTTCCTGTGGGTTAAGTATCAGATTGATTGGACAAGTTCAGCATTCTCCTCTCGGCCAATGGGAGTTTTTGAGAAAAGTTGAGTTCAGCGAAATAATTTTTTGCTGATCTGGACTTGACCCTAACATCGCCAAGCATATTCCGCAACTGCTTAACCACGAGATCAGTACTTTTACATCGTGAGTTTACGCCAATATTTAGTACTTGTTCTGGGGACTGGACTGGCCCCTCTGCCATTTAAACATAGAGCACAAATGGTTGAACTTGGCGCCGGGGTCACACTCCACCTGGATGTCCGGGTGGGGATCTCGATCGATGCGTCCTACATATGAGCTACCAATCATAAGGATAATCTTACAAACATCGGGGAGGCGCCAGTTTTTTTTTTTTTTTTTGTCAAAAATTAACTCCTCCCGGATGCCGAAATTGGGAGAATTTAGTATCAAATGAGCGGCCCGAGTTGCGGCTCGGTGATTTGACTTTCTGTGAGTACGAAAAACCTGGATGAACCATACTAGAAACAGAAGAAGTAAAAGGGATGGAAACAGAAGGAGAAGGAATAGAAGCCGAGGAAGGAGTTCTAGTGAGAGCACTAATAGAGCCCCAGAAAGAAGGTTGAAGAGGAGGAGGTAGAGGAATAAGACGAGGCGAGTCAGCGGTACTTAATTTGCGAGCACCTTCAGTCACAATATGGACCGGATATGATTGCAAATTGGAGCGCTTACTCTGAGAGAAGCCAGGAGGAGAGGTAGAAGGAAAAGAAGAGGGAGAAGTGCTTTGCCTTAATTTGTTCTTAGTTTGTTTTTCGCATTAGGGAATAGGGACAACACGGGTTGGAGTTTGCTTGCCCCTCCCGTATTGTTCCTTACTCCAGACGCTGGGCGAAGTTCTAAATGTAAGACTCAAAGGCCGAAATTGTCTTATCTGTCAACTAATTTTTAAAGTTTTTTTCGAGCCCAGATCAAGGCACGTGCTGAAGCGCTGTTGAAGTATACTTCTTCAAAGCCAGGAGATGTCTGCATTGCCGAAGTGATTTTAAACTTCAGCTCATTTATTTTTTTCTTGAAATGCTCAACTAAAGCATTTAACGTCTGATTGGTCCATCCTTAAGAAAGCAATGAGTATAAGGTGTGTGTGTTATCATTCTCACATTGGACTAGGTGGTGCGACCCGGGCCTGAAAGTGGATGACGAATTATCCAACCGCCAGAACAATACAGAGAACCCACAGAAAAAGACGAGGAAGAGAAAGGCCTTCCACCAGACGACGTGATGCCCACCGACGTACGGAGTGCATGGAAAAGAAAACAAGAGGCCCCAGTGGGCCTGAGGGCGCTCACCTGACATGGTAGTCTAAATATCAAACCAGGGACTTGACTTGAATAAGCTGCATACGCCCCTCCTAAGAAAAGAATATACCAACTAGATGAAGCGACTGTGCCCACACAATACACAGGATTTTCCTTCTATGTTCAGTTCCTGCACTTGTACGTCCCAAAATTGAGATAAACGCATAAAAAACAGATTTTTTTTATTTTTGTTCGGAAATTTTCGAAGTCCCAAACAAAATATTTCCAGCCTTAAACTTTTTTTACTTCTTAAAATTGACCAAAACACATAAAAAACAAAAAAACTAATTTCCGGATTTTGGTCCAAAATTTTCCAAATCCCACCCGGCCCCCAAATTTTCAGTGTGAAAAAAATGGTCTTAAAATTGACCGAAACACATACAAAAACAAAAAAAAATCTTTTCCGGATTTTGGTCCAAAATTTCTAAGTCCGGGACGGGACCCCAAATTATCAGCCTAAATATGAAGCCAGGGACTTGGCTTGAACAAACTTGAATCTCCCCCCCCCCCCCCCAAGGATGCTGCATACCAAATATCGAAAGATTCTTGTTGGTAGATCTGAAGAAGATTTTTAAAGAATATTCCTCATACTGCACTAAGTTAAACATTTGGGCTCCCATAGAGAGCCCAAATATGAACCCAGGGAAATGATTTCATTACCCTCCACGTTAAAAAATGCTGACTCAGCACTTTTTCAAAGTCCCAGAAAAGTACCCCATGATAAAACAGATAGCAATTTTTTTACCATTCCATTCTGTTGGTCCTAAGGAAGCTTCATACGAAATAAGAATTCTCAGTGCCGTGTAGTTTTGTAGATATGGGCGTTTTAATTTTTTTCTATTTTTAGCTCCTGCGGTTCCTATGTGGTGGCGGGGAAAAAAATTGGCATAAATTAAGTACTTATGACCCAATAAGCCCTCATATCAAATTCGGTCCAAATCTGCCTCTCGGTTTGGAAAATAGAAATTTTGGGAGGGGCAAAAATTCTTGTCCCTCCCATAACGACAGCAAATATAGCCCCACAAACCTCTCTTGAACAAATCTGAGTCTACACCTCAAAAGGAAGCTGCACACCAAATATCAAGTCTCTGCTACTGCTGGTTCATGAGAAGATTTTTTAAGATTTAAGCACACTTTTTGGGTGTGGCCCTACCAAGAGGCGAGGCAACTTGATTTGAACAAAATCAAATTGCGATGTCATAACAAACTATTATCTCACATATCAATTAAATATTGGTTCAGTGGTTTGGGAGGAGAAGACGCAAGTACCATGTTCACGGACGACGGATGGTGAGTGATCACTATAGCTCTCCTCAGGTGCCCTTTTCCCAACGTAACGGCCAAAACCGGCCAGCGCTATTCTCAAAAATCGCCAATTAATTTTCAAAATATTTTCATTTTTTGTCTCAAAAACATAGGTTATGACCCCTCGTTGGAACGAGCTCGTCGAGCTCGTTCCAACGAGGGGTCATAACCTATGTTTTTGAGACAAAAAATGAAAAAAACAAATTATTCAAGAATTTTTTTTGCAAGTGTCGCCTGCTTTTCATGTTAGGTAAAGAGGGAAAAGGAAGAGACTGAGCTTAGTAAGGGCTTCGAAAGCTCAACACCTGATACATGTACCCCTCACTGCTCCACACGTCTGGTTCGGCACCCCCCCCCCCCCCCCCCCCCAGGTGAAGGGTCCGGAGGACGCCGGTTCGAAGCCCGATCTACAGTCCAGATGGAGGCGGGAGGTCTGCCTTTGGAGCAGGATGCTATGTCGGATACTGCACCTTCCACCCGTCCTGCTCTTCCTTCTTCAGCTTTTCTCTCCAGAACAGGAAGCGATCACCGCGGAGTCCGCGGAAAACCTCATGGGACAGAAGGTCGTGGATGAAGGCAATCTTGTGTACCTGCCTAATCAAGTACAACACATGATCAACATGAAATACGACGGCACAGGAGACTGGTGACGGCAGTGAAGGGGGAGGGGGTGTGTTGGAGGAGGTAGAGGTGATAATACTTGTGATTCTGAAAATAAAGACGAGATTTAAGTGGGTTTGGGTTTTTACATTTCACTTTACAAAATACCTTTCCGTTTGGAGAGGGCAATGAAATGTGCTCATTTTCATTAAAATAAATGCGTATTGTTACTCTCGTAAATTTGCTTGATATTACCTGGTAAATTCCACGGTTCCCGTTTCTAAGGGTAAATTCATTCCCGTTCCTGGTCCCTGTACAAAACCAGGGAATACATTAAATCCTATTACACACCCACAAACAGATGTAATCGTTAGTGAATCTGAACATTTAAATGAATTAAAATTGTTCAGTTGCCAAATATAATCGAGACCGCAGTACGGAGATAAAGTCAAGTTCAATCAATCGCTTATACCCATGTTGCCTATTTTAGAGAACGCCTACCCAAGTACTGGTGACTGGGTCCTATTTTACCAGTAAAACAGAGCTTATGACCCCATGGACTTGATTTGAACATGCTTGTATCTGCAACCACAAGGATGTTGTATTCCAAATATGTAAGATTTCTCCCAGGTGGATATCAAAAAGATTTTCAAAACATTTTCTTCATAAGGAGCAGGGGTAGCGCCAGGGATTTCTCGACGGGGGGGGGGGGGGGGGGGGGGGGGGGCTGACCTCTCCGACAGGGGGGCTATAACATTTGACCTCCCAAACGAAGGAAAATGAGTGAAAATTGGTAAACTGGAGAACCAAAATAGAAGCAAATTGAGTATGTTTGTTGATTATTTAACCCTTTGCCTATATGTAACCTGAAAAGCAGACGACACTTGCGAAAATAATTCTTGAATAACTAATTTTTTTTCATTTTTTTCTCAAAAACATAGGTTATGACCCCTCGTTGTTTTTTAGACAAAAAATGAAAAAAATAATGAAAATTAATTGACGATTTTTGAGAATAGCGCCGGCCGGTTTTTGCCGTTACCTTAGATAAAGGGTTAAAGTAAACATATTATAAAAAGGTCGGGAAATATTTCATCTATAAAGCCAGTTTGACGAACGACATAAAGGAATTTCATGAGACTCACTATTCTCTATCAAAGTTCCAGTGCTGCACGGGTTCGAGACTGACAAGACGAGATATCTTCATTCGATTGTCGGAAATTTCTCGTGAAGTCGGGTTTACGAGACTCTCCGACGGACTGACTAAAAATCTCCGACGGGGGGGGGGGGGGGGACCTCTCCGATGGGGGAGGGCTCTAGCCCCCACCCCACCCAACAACCCACCCCCACCCCACCCCCATTGGCGACACCACTGATAAGGAGCCCAAAATATGAACCCAGTGACTTGTTTTGAATAAACTCGAATCTGGCCCCTGCAAGGAGGCTACATACAACTATCAAAAGATTTTGGCTGGTGAATCAGGAGAAGATTTCAAAGAATATACTTCATTTGGCCTAGAGTTCAAATTTGGCGAAATATGAAGCCATGTATTTGGTTTGAAGAAACCTTGAATCTGATCCCACAACAAGGGTGCTGCATACAAAGATGAAAAGATTCTGTCTGATGGATATGAAGAAGAAGCTTTTAAACCCTTTAACTAACGAATCGCCCGCATCCGCCCGCGTAATATGCAAATTGAGCAGTTGAAAAAATAAAAAAATTTCAAAATATTTCAATAAAACCATATCATGTGGTATCAGGACAACTTCTACCCACGGCAACTCGTAGAGTCAAGTCGTACCCAAAATTGGACGACTCGTACCCATTTTCGGTTGGACAACTCGTACCCACAGTTGGACAACTCGTATCCAAGTTTGGACAACTGGTACCCACAGTTGGTCAACATGTACCTGGTCTTTAATTGTATGGGCGAAGGCGAATATTGGCTCAAGGACTTGAGAAGATGAGTGTCTGCTTTCCATTTTTAGCATTTATCTCAGCAGAACAGTCTGAACAGACTTCGCCGAAAGTCAATTTCGCCGGTATGAACATTTCATTAAGAGAGCAAATATTTAAATTATATATTAATACAGTGGTGTAGATATGGGAGATGACCCCCCCCCCCCCCCCAACAAAAAAATCGGGTAATCTTTGGCTCTTCGTTAAACTTTTGAGGGCTTTTCTACGTAATATTTTGTTGTACTGGTAGTCATACCCAGCATTTCACGTGTTGAGGGATTAACACAAAATCAGATGCGATTTGGGTTTATTCCCCCACCCTACCCCACCCCTTCATTGGTTGAAGGATTAACGTGATGTCGGACACGATCGGGGCCCATCAAAAGTCCTTTCTGGTCAAAGGTCAAATGATATCTATATTGCCAATTTTTGTTTCGATCGGTCGAGGCACGTGAGTCAGGTGCCTATAAAGAGAGAGAGAGAGAGAGAGAGAGAGAGAGAGAGAGAGAGAGATGGTTTGGCGCGCCAAAGGCACGCAGGGACGATTTGGGGGACAAGCCCCTTTCGACCCTCATTGGCTGTAGGTGATGGGTTTCCACATGTCTAGGCGTGTTGAAGGAGGAACGGCTTCAGGTACTCGGCAGGTGTCGCCAGTTGCGTCGTGATGGTCTCTTGGCTGATGTCGGTTGAACCCTCGGCTGAGGACCAGTGTGAGAGGTCGGGTCCTCTCACAAAGGTACTACCTCTCCCCGAGGGTGCAGTTGATCTGGATTTTCGGGCAAGTATAGTCTGCCACTTCGAGGATGATTTTGAGTGATGGCCCACAGTACGACATGTCCTGCTCCAGGTATGCTACAATGCACGGAACCAAACTACCCTGCCCCCACAATCTCAGCAAATCTACATAGGGAAAGGGTTGGTAGGGCAAGCCACTGTCTAGCAAACCTATTGCGACCCCACAGTACGAGAGAGAGAGATATTCACTTTTATAGTCTATAATTGCAAACCTTACAAAAATGCAAATTATCATTCAATTTTCATGATTGTCATGGAAGATAATTGTTAGAAAAACACACCTCCCAACTGGAAGATTAACTTAATTGGCGATAATAACATGCACAGATAATTAGAAGAAAATTAAACACCAATCGACTATAAGGTAATAGATGATAGAAAATAATTCTTCATGATCTCCCACCTGTCACTGCCGTGTAAGTCTAAATAAAACTAGACTTTATGATTCTGGAGAATCATGGCTTTTCCCGATGAGATTCCATGATTTGTCATGACCCCACGGTGTATGATGAATTGCTTTTGACTGTCTCACTGATGATCCTTCATTGATGTCATGAAAAAGGTGAGTATAGAAGTCTCAAATGACTCAGTTTGATAAAAAAAAATTGTTTAGGTAAAAACCATCATTAACGGTGGAGAGGGTTAATATCAATATCGTCGTCCAATAAGTTAATGACCGACAAAAGGAGTTATGCTTCTTTGACACCTACCCACTGAGTGCTGTATCTATTTAAAAATGGTCCGTTTTATCTCAAATGTATCCAAAATGTTGATGTCTGGCAGCTTCTTAAGTGTTAACAAGTGCTAACAGGAATATTTATTCATGCAACTAGTAATTTCACACCAAAATCTATGAATGGCCATTTTTACTTAAAAATCTACGAGATGTTTTCAGAGAAATCCAGGGAGAACATGAATTTTAAGCTGTTGATGGGTATAATTGTTTATCCAGCCCAAAACGGGTTAAGGGTTGTTTTTTTAATACGCTTATTACTTATAAAAATAATTCTCAGTGAATTCTACTTCCACTTATGTTGATTTCTCCTCTTATCTTTGGGTGCTGCGGGAATGCAAACACAGCCCACTTTATCAACATTTTGATGTTTGAGAACCAGCATAGGGTTAACAAATGCTTACTGGAATATTTTGTACATGCAACTTGTAATTCACACTAAGATCTGAGAATGGCCATTTTTTCTTGAAAATCTATGTGATGTTTTTAGAGAAATCCTCGGATAACATGAATTTTTAACCTTTTGAGGGGTATATCACCCTGTAACCAGCTCTAAACGGGTTAATGCTTGGTTTTATGAATACCTTCATTACTTAGAAAAATGATCCTCGGTGAATCCCACTTCCAATGAAGGTGGTTATGTTCATCTCACAGGTACACATTGGGTGTAATGGCTGGCCAAGTACAGCCCATTTTCTCAAAATTTGCTGCGTCTGGAGGGTTAACAAACGCTTACCGGCATCTTTTGTTGATGCAACTTGTAATGTCACTCCAAGACCTGCAAATGGTCAATTTCTCTTGAATACTTTAAAGATTTTTTGGAGAAATCCACAGAAAATGGGAATTTTAAGCTTTTAAGGGGTACATCTCCTTAACCAGGCGAAAATGGGTTAAGACCTCAATTTTTGAATACCCTTACTACTTACTAAAAATTTTCCCTATCAGTTTTGCGTCCGGTAAAAGAAGTTATGTTTCTCTGCAGTATTCCCATTTGATGTTGTTGTTGTCCAAAAACATACTATGTTTTTCGAAATTTTGACATTTAGCAGCTCATGGAGGGTTAATAAATGCTTATCTGAATATTTTATCCATGCAACTGGCAATGTGACCCTAAGACCTATCAACGGCCATTTTCTCTTGAAACCCTACGAGACGTTTGTAAAGAAATTCATGGAAAACATGATTTTTTAAGCTTTTGATGGGTATTGCTATTAACCATCCCAAAAGGGGTTAATGCTTGGTTTTTTGAATACCCTTATTACTAACAAATTTGGTCCTCTGTGAATTCCACTTCCAACAAAGTAGATTATGTTTATCTCTCGGGTATGCATTGGGTGCTGTGCGCATCTGAAAACAGCCTATTTCAACAAAATTACGATGCTTAGCAGCCTGTAGAGGGTTAATAAATGCTCACCGGAATATTTTGTCTATGCAACTTGTAATGTCACACAAAGACCTGCGAATAGTCAATTTTTCCTGAAAACCTTCAAGTTGCTTTCAGAGAAATCCACAGAAAATGGGAATTTTAAGCTTTTAAGGGGTATCTCTCTTTAACCAGTCCAAAATGGGTTAAGACTTCGACTTTTGAATACCCTTACCACTATCAAAAATGTTTCCCCATCAATTTTGCGTCCGATAAAAGAAGGAACCTTTCTCGGTGGTACACCAAGTGGGTGCTGTTGGCGTCCAAAGACAGCCCATTTTATCACAATTTTGACTTTTAGCAGCCCGTGGAGGGTTAACAAATGCTCACCGCAGTATTTGGTCCATGCAACTTCTATTGTCACACCAAGGCCTGGGAGTGACAAATTTTTCTTGAAAATCTACAAGACTCGTTTAGAGAAATCCATGGAAAATACAAATTTTTGAGCTTTATGGGGGTATTGCTGTTTAACCAGCCCAAAATGGGTTAACGCTTGGTTTTTTGAACACCCCTATTACTGACAAAAATGATCCTCGGTGAATTCCACTCACAATAAAGGAAGTTATGTTTATCTCTCGTGTATTGTTTGGGTGCAGTGAGGGCCTGAATCTGGCCTGTTTCATCACAATTTCGATGTTTGGCAGCCTGTGGAGGGTTACCATATGCATCGCCAGATATGTCGTGTGTATCAAAGAGCATGTGACAGACAGGGCTAGCAATGACGAATGTATAAAAAAAATCTACAAGACGTGTTTCGAGAAAGTGCCGATAAACCCCAATTTTGGCAGTTTTTTGCCAATTCTGACGAAGTAAGGGTTAAATCGAAAATTCCGCTTTGGTACATTTTTAGATTTTGTGCCCCTCTATGCATGTGCAAAATTTCGTGAAAATCGGTTCGAAAATGGCTTCTGAATCGTACGGACAAAATGTGTGGGAAAAAAAAAAAAAAAAAAAAAAAAAAAAAAAATAATCCGTAGAAAAACAATAGTCTTTTCCAGAGGGAAAAGCCTAATGACTGTCGAGTTTTCAGGTGTGGCGGTGTTGACCATAAAATTTCCGACAGAAATCGGTTGATGCGAGCTGGTGGACTCATAGAGAGACATGTATTAGAGCTTTTTACTTGGATTTCTTTAAATGAACATCATTTTTGATCTTCTTGATTCAGTCTATCACTGGTCATTGTTTGCCGTTTTTCTTCCGAGCGGGAAAATGTGCTACGCTTCAAGTGCAAAATCTGGCTGGACTCTCTCAATTTACAATGAAATCCTTTCTCGCCTGACCAGAGTGGCGCCTCACCAGTGATGTAACTTTGCCACGCGAAAAATAATCTGAAGGTGGAGAGTGGCCTTATTAATTAGGAAAGGCAACAGTTAATGTGACGAAGACTATGGTTTTCATCCTGATAATTTGCAGAGCCTAGGCCTAGATGCAATGCCTTTTAGTTTTTTTCAGTACTCTATTTCCCAATATTGAAGAGCAGAAAACGGGTGTCGGGGTTGGGGGGGGGAGGTGTCATTCACCCCAGTTCTCGTAGGAATACGATTGCAGACTTCCAGGAACCACTGGTGCCTGCTATCAACAAAGTACGGTTAATGAATATATGTTTCCTGTTCTGTGTATCACAGCCGTCATTTAAACGTAAAATTTGTGTATATTTCATTCATATTCATGGTATATCTGACGAAGGAATTTCAAAGTAAACTGATTTCCATCACTATTATAGCACCTTAAACGGATCAAACAAAAGCAAAAACCCCGCTTTTATAGTTCTTAGGCCATTAATTGCCTTCGCCCATACAATTAAACACCAAGTACAAGTTGACCAGCCATGGGTACGAGTTGTCCAACCTTGGGTACGAGTTGTCCAGCCGAAAATGGGTACGAGTCCAATTTTGGGTACGACTTGACTGGTACGAGTTGCCGTGGGTACGAGTTGTCTAGAAACCTATCATATGACCCCTCATTGGAACGAGCTCATTGAGCTCGTTCCAACGAGAGGTCACATGATATGGTTTTGATGAAATTTTTTTTAAAAAATTAAAAAAATTATATTTAAAATAATAAATTTTCATATCGTCTGCATTGGGTAAAGGCTTAAAGAATATTCCTCAAATTGCACTAAGTTATAAAGTTTGGGCTACCATAGGGAGGCCAAGTGTGAACTCCTACACCAAATTTGAACAAACTTAAATCTGCCCACAAAGGATGCTGTACACCAAATATGAAAAGAATGTGACCAGTGGTTCTGAAGAAGATTTTTAAAGAACAATTCTCGTATTGCACAAGTTAAAATTTGGGCTTCTGATACAAACTCACAGACCTGATTTCAACAAATTTAAATCTGCCCCCCACCCCTCCAAGGATGCTGTAAACCAAATATCAGAAGATTCTGACAGGTGGGTCGTAAGATTTTATGAAACTCTCTCATACTGAACTATGTTAAAAATAAGGGCTTGTATAGGGAGCCCAAATATGAATCCTGGGACTTGGTTTGAACAAATTTTAACCTGATACCCCCTTCCCCAATGATGCTGATTACCAAATATCAGTTTCTACCTGGTGTTGGGCCTTCGAATCACACGTTTTCAAATTGAATCGAATCTTGAATCAAACCAGGTCTATTATTCAAAACTGAATTGAACCTTAAATTGAATCGGCATGTCCAGAAGGTGGGTGAAGGGTGATGCTGTAAACCTGATTTGGTGGGACTGTGATGGCTCAAGCCCTGCCTAATAAAATATTCCAACTACATCATCAAGGCAGGCCTTCGTCGAAGGCATACTTTGATGATATAGCTGGAATATTACCCAGTACGCGTTACAGTTCAAAAACAGAAATGAGTGCAAGAATTGCATTACTGCAGTTAAAACTAGAAGTCCTGTCATGAAATGTGCACACATAGCACGTTGATATGCACGTAAATGTACGCGTTATGGCCCAAGTAAAGCTATCAAATTTTGTACATATGGCCTGTGCACAAGCAATGTTTCAGCCAATGGTCCTCCGGGTAACCCGGAGGTCCATTGGCAGAAACATTGCATGTGTTTGCTATGAGTAACCAAGAGAACCTGCCGTGCTTTGGATGCCATTCCATATGGCAATTGCGCGCAATTCCAACGCGCAATTAAGCCTAGAAAAACGCACTATTTGTGACAGGACTTCTAGTTTTATCTGTATGTACTGCCCAGGCCTATCGCTAGCAACAGCTCATCAACGAGATTGCCTGGAAACTTTAGATTTGCTTCCAACAACTATAGTAACTGGTTGGAAGAAGCATGGGTGATGCCATGGGAGCAGATGCTATTTATGTGAATTTTGCAGAAATTACACTCAGTCTTCACTTTCAGCATTATTTATGTACAATTTCCATCTGACTATGAGACGATGAATATGACTGACACCAAGATATATTCCAGTGAAAGGATTCAAAGGGAAATGAATCAGGAAACTGATTTTGAATCAAACCGAATACCAACTTGATATTCCAAATCAAATTCAATCTCGAAACTTTGCAGGGCTCCATTTATTTATTTATTGGTGTTTAAGGTCACATATTTTTGCACAATGGCTAATCATGACCACAACATGAGTATCAACTCAAGACCAGAGGTGAGCATTAATAAGCCATGTTGCCAATTTTAGAGAGGGTTTGCACCTCCCATGCATGCATTGGTGACTGGGTCTATTTTACCAGTGAAACAGAGCCTGTTTACCGCAGTGAACAGGCACTGCTTCACTTCCCGGGGTTCCCACGGGGATTGCAGGGCTCCAACCTCTTGCATCTGAAGATGATTTTCAAATAATTTTTCTCGCATTGCCCTCTGTTAAACTTCAGGCTCTCATAAAGAACCAAAATATGAACCCACAGACTTGATTTCAACAAATTTCCACCTAGCCCTCTAAGGACGATGTATACCAAATATTAAAAAATATGACTGTCACGATTAATCTATTGAAGATCGGTCACGCCGAAATCGATTAGTATTTTTCGTTATCGCCAAATCGCTAAATTTTACCCCGTTTTAGACGTTTAATAATTGAAACAAAAATTGGATGAAAAAACTATTGTTGCTAAAGGTAAAAGGTCAATAACGTCGACGTTAAACCTCAAGAAGCCGTTAGAAGCATTTGCCTTTCAGGTACATCAAAGCATTGATGTTCTGAACTTTTGAACTGTCAGCGTAATAATCAAGACTGGTTAGCAGTTGCAAAGTTGCGAAGTTCGCAACTGACAACCGGTCTTGATTATTACACGGACGGTTCAAAAGTTCAGAACATCAAAACTTTGAATGTACCTCAAAGAGGATCATCTTCGTTGTTTACTTGAGGTAGGTCAGCTAACTTGAACTTCATTTTAACGACTTCAAAGAGAGGGAGGGGGGTCATCTAGGTACGATTAATAGATTATTATCGATTATTTGCAATGATTAAAGGATTCCTAAATTAATAAAAAATCGTGACAGTCCTATTAAAAAATTCAAAAAAGTGTATCTGAAGAAGAAAAGTTTTAAATTATGTTCCTTATATTGCACTATGATATTGAGGTTCACATGGGGCACCCAAATATTAACCCACAGACATGATTTGAACAAACTTAAATTTGAACCTCATTAGGATGCGGTAAACCAAATATGAAAAGATATGAGTTGTCCGACTGGTGGACCTGAAGAAGAATTTTCCTCGTATAACACTAACTTAAAATACAGGTTCGCATAAGGAGCCTAAATATGAATCCAGGGACTTAATTAGAACAAACTATAATTTAACCTCCCAGAAGGATGCAGTATATCAAAGGATTCTAACTGGTGGATCTGAAGAAGGAGATTTTATAAGAAATTTCCTCATATTGCACTAAGTTAAAATTCAGGTTCCCATAGGGAACCCAAATAAGAATCAAGAGACCTGATTTGCACAAACTTCAGTTGGACTACTCTAAGGATGTTGTATACCACATATCAAAAGACTTTGATTGGTAGTTGTGGAGATAAAAGTTTTTTCATTTTCGAAAAGTGCTGACTCCAAAAAATGAAAGTGTCAATGACACTGTAGTTCAACTTGACAAACTTGAACTTGGTAAGTTATAAATGAAATGGCAAAATTGAAGATCATTGGTACCAATGTTATTTTTTTGCCAGTGGCAACATTTTTTGACAGAAACCCGAAGAAAATCGATAGCTCCCATCTAGAGGCCTCCCCAAACAAGCATGCCAGGTTTCAAAGCAATCCGATCATAAATGTGCCCTGTAGGGTGTACAAAAGGGAAATATTATGGTCTGACTAGACTAAGTTCTAAGAACGTTGGCCGTGGCAACATTTTTTGACGGAAATGGAAGAAAATCGATAGCTCCCATCTAGAGGTCACCGTAAATAAGCATACCAGGTTTCAAAGCAATCTAATCATAAATGTGCCCTGTAGTGTGAGCCAAAGGGAAATATTGTGGTCTGACTAAACTAAGTTCTAAGAATGTTGGCTGCGGCAACATTTTTTATGGAAATTGAAGAAAATTGATAGCTCCCATCTAGAGGTCACCCCAAACAAGCATGCCAGGTTTCAAAGCAATCCGATCATAAATGTGCCCTGAATGGTGTGCCAAAGGGAAATATTGAGTCTTCTGACTAAACTAAGTTCTAAGAACGTTGGCCGCGGCAACATTTTTTGACGGAAACTGAAGAAAATCGATAGCTCCCATCTAGAGGCCTCCCTAAACAAGCGTACCAGGTTTCAAAGCTATCAAATCATAAATGTGCCCTGTAGGGTGTGCCAAAGGGAAATATTGTGGTCTGACTAAACCGAGTTCTAAAAACGTTGGCCGCGGCAACATTTTTTGACGGAAATTGAAGAAAATTGATAGCTCCCATCTAGAGGTCACCCCAAACAAGCATGCCAGGTTTCAAAGCAATCCAATCATAAATGTACCCTGTAGGGTGTGCCAAAGGGAAATATTGAGTCTTCTGACTAAACTAAGTTCTAAGAACGTTGGCCGCGGCAACATTTTTTGACAGAAATTGAAGAAAATCGATAGCTCCCATCTAGAGGTCTCCCCAAACAAGCATACCAGGTTTCAAAACAATCTGATCATAAATGTGTCCTGCAGGGTGTGCCAAAGGGAAATATTGAGGTCTGACTAAACTAAGTTCTACGAACATTGGCCGTGGCAACATTTTTTGCCGGAAATTGAAAAAAATCGACAGCTCCCATCTAGAGGTCACCCTAAATAAGCGTACGAGGTTTCAAAGCAATCAAATCATAAATGTGTACTGTAGGGTGTGCCAAAGGGAAATATTGTGGTTTGACTAAACTAAGTTCTAAGAACATTGGCCGCAGCAACATTTTTTGACAGAAATTGAAGAAAATCGATGGCTCCCATCTAGAGGTCACCCCAAACAAGCATACCAAGTTTCAAAGTAATCTGATCATAAATGCGACCTGTGAGGTGTGCCAAAGGAAATTGTGGACGTACGTACTAATGTACGTACGTACATACGTACGAACGCAGACGGACGAGAAGTGATGGCAATAGCTCAGCTTGACTTTGTCAAGTTGAGCTAATCATGAAAAACTGACAAAGTAAGGACTGCAGCTCTGGTGCAAAATATGCGGGAAACATTTTTATAATGTGTAGGAGTGGCTTGTGACAAGGATCCCTCATATCAAATTCCACAGAAGTCCATCCGCTCACTGCTCAGATATCACTATGGATGGATGGATGGATGTACGGAGGGATGGATGGATGCACTGATGGATGCACAGACACATGTAATCCATTACATACACCTCATTCTCTTCAAGAGTGGGAGTATAAATATTGCCAGGGAAATTCTGAATTTACACCATTAATGGAGGCTGATTATCAAATATCAAATCATTGCCAAGAGTAATTCATGAGAAGAGTGTTCCAAGTTTTTTCCCATTACCAACAGTATTAACAAGCAACCCTTCGCGTAGTTTCAAAATATCTTTTATCCAGCTATGATAAAAATGTCCATTCAGTTTACCAGGAAAAAATTTGGTTAAATGTGCACCCAAATTATACTTATTTCATTAACAAGAGATTTCATGTCCTGGGCAGGAATATCTGCCAGCAGCATTTAAGGAGTTAAATGGGGACCATAATAGAAATCAATAATAATATTCCCCCAGCTCATCTAATTCTAATACTCTTAAAGAAGCTTCATACCAAATGCCCATACTAACTTTCGTTTGGTTCTTTTGAAAAATATGGGTATCTGATTTTAGTTCAAATTGGTCAACCATCTCTAAAAATAAAAACTTTGTACAGGCATGAGTCCACATATTGCACGAGAAACCCCTGTACATTAAGTGCTGCAACAATACGTTTTCTCACAATATGATACATATCATGATATGATCACCACAATTCGATATGTATCATGATACACTCGTCATTCATCAAAAAGTGAGAACTCAATAAGCAAATCTGAAGTTATGGACCACCGGGTCACCTGGTGGTCCATAACTGCAGATTTGCTTCTTGAGTCCTCACATTTCTTCTGGGCTGAGGAGTAGAGGGAAAAGTCTAATATCCACCCACACAATGGTCAAATAACAGATCATCATTCAGTTTGGGGTCGAGCAGTTCATTTCAATGAAATTCAATTTCTCAAACTTCTTGACAACAAAACATCACGACACACTCTTCTGTTTCCTTGGAATTTATGATTTGTTGGATTACAGTATATAAAGGTCAAGAGCGAGGTTAATGGTTTGTGTTATTCAATGCTAACAAATACCCAAGAGCAACGTAACTTCAGATGTCCATAATCCCGATTTCAAAGGAAAACTACATATAATGGATGCGAAGAGTCAACATTGAGGCCATATTGGAAAAGTCATTAACAAAATATTCCTGAAATTTTGGATCCAATGGAGGGCTATTCAATGAGAAAGGAACACAATTCATACACCAACAAGGTCTTATTTGTTAAAAGTAATGAGAATCAAGAAATCAAAATGTTTTTTTTTTTAAATTTCTTTATTTTCCATCATGTTCAGAATACTGTTAATTGATGCTGACATATAATCTTGGAACTTTTACTGTGTTATATGAACTTGGAAGCAATTTCCATGTTTTCAAGTATGTCCCTTAAGGAATGTTTTTAATTCTATAAGGAATCCGATGCTGCTATGGGCCATTTATTAACCTGATTTTCATGGAAATTTGCACGCAGACTAGTGTTAATTTTATGTAAAGTTCTTGTACTCATAAAGATATACAGATATGCTTTCTTGCTCCAGTTGAAGATATTCTAATTGAGAAGTATTAATTCATTGTTCAGCCACCAAGAAATTAACACAATTAGTAGAACTATGTGGCGTAATCATAACGCTAAGGCTATGGCGAGTCTTCATTAGAATTTTATGGTAATATCATCCAAAGTTCAGGCAAATCAAGTCTCGATTGGGCAATATTTCTTGCATTGATTCATAGAAAATGAATGGTTATGGTATTTCTTAAGATTCAATCGTCGGGAATATATCAGTTGGTCAGAAAAGCGAACCACAGGTTCACTTTTCCAACCAACTGAAATATTTCAGATGATTGAATCTTAGCATGGGTGATGGACTATTATCGGGTAAGACTGGATCCAGACCATAACAGAGTCGAATTCCTCACAGAACGATTGAATCTAAGCATGGGTGATGGACTATTAATGGATAAGACTGGATCCAGACCATAACAGAGTCGAATTCCTCACAGAACGATTGAATCTAAGCATGGGTGATGGACTATTATCGGGTAAGACTGGATCCAGACCATAACAGAGTCGAATTCCTCACAGAACGATTGAATCTAAGCATGGGTGATGGACTATTAACGGGTAAGACTGGATCCAGACCATAACAGAGTTGAATTCCTCACAGAACGATTGAATCTAAGCATGGGTGATGGACTATTAATGGGTAAGACTGGATCCAGACCATAACAGAGTTGAATTCCTCACAGAACGACTGAATCTAAGCATGGGTGACGGACTATTAATGGGTAAGACTGGATCCAGACCATAACAGAGTTGAATTCCTCACAGAACGATTGAATCTAAGCATGGGTGACGGACTATTAATGGGTAAGACTAGATCCAGACCATAACAGAGTCGAATTCCTCACAGAACGACTGAATCTAAGCATGGGTGATGGACTATTAATGGGTAAGACTGGACGCAGACCATAACAGAGTTGAATTCCTCACAGAACGACTGAATCTAAGCATGGGTGATGGACTATTAATGGGTAAGACTGGACGCAGACCATAACAGAGTCGAATTCCTCACAGAACGACTGAATCTAAGCATGGGTGATGGACTATTAATGGGTAAGACTGGACGCAGACCATAACAGAGTTGAATTCCTCAGAGAACGACTGAATCTAAGCATGGGTGATGGACTATTAATGGGTAAGACTGGACGCAGACCATAACAGAGTTGAATTCCTCACAGAACGATTGAATCTAAGCATGGGTGATGGACTATTAATGGGTAAGACTGGATCCAGACCATAACAGAGTCGAATTCCTCACAGAACGACTGAATCTAAGCATGGGTGATGGACTATTAATGGGTAAGACTGGACGCAGACCATAACAGAGTTGAATTCCTCACAGAACGACTGAATCTAAGCATGGGTGATGGACTATTAATGGGTAAGACTGGACGCAGACCATAACAGAGTCGAATTCCTCACAGAACGACTGAATCTAAGCATGGGTGATGGACTATTAATGGGTAAGACTGGACGCAGACCATAACAGAGTTGAATTCCTCACAGAACGACTGAATCTAAGCATGGGTGATGGACTATTAATGGGTAAGACTGGACGCAGACCATAACAGAGTCGAATTCCTCACAGAACGACTGAATCTAAGCATGGGTGATGGACTATTAATGGGTAAGACTGGACGCAGACCATAACAGAGTTGAATTCCTCACAGAACGACTGAATCTAAGCATGGGTGATGGACTATTAATGGGTAAGACTGGACGCAGACCATAACAGAGTTGAATTCCTCACAGAACGATTGAATCTAAGCATGGGTGATGGACTATTAATGGGTAAGACTGGATCCAGACCATAACAGAGTCGAATTCCTCACAGAATGATTGAATCTAAGCATGGGTGATGGACTATTTATGGGTAAGAATGCATTCAGGTCATAACAGAGTTAAATTCCTTACAGAATTAGACTGGTGTCTTGACAGATTAATATAGCTCATAACAATGAGCTGGGGGCGCAGTGGCTCAGTAGGTAGAGGAGTGGGCTGCAAGCCGAGAGGTCCTTGGTTCGAATCCCACCTGCAGAAATCACGTTGTGTCAATGGGCAAGACACTTCACCCCCATTGTCCACGTGGGGGGCACGGTGGCATTGTGTATTGCATGTTGAAGTTGCACTTTTCTCAACCAATGCTAACCCTGCTTGTGTGGAGTTAGTATGTTGGGGAGCTGACAGTTCCTTGCCATTACTTGGTGGTTCTCTCTGGGTACTGCAGCTTCCTCCTCCCGTAAAACTGTCATGGGCATGATTAGCCATTGTTCAGAAATATGTGACCTTAAACAACAAATAAATAAATTTGAATGAGCTCGATCAGCTTTTTCCACTGAGTGATCATTAGGTCAAATAAAAAATTACACTTAGTTTTTGAGCAATTAATTTTTCAAATCTATTGAAAGTCATGAGGAAAGAGGTCTTCATTTTTATTTTTGGCAGTGTTCTTACTTCGTTAAAATTAAAACAAGGCACATGCATAAAGGATAAATAATTTTCCTCTACAAATAATATGAAGTACACCCACCGAAGCCTTCAAGTTTTGGTACCAGCATATGTTCAGTACTTTTCTAAAAATATTTTCTGTTGAGTTATTTTCTGTAGAACAGATCCCACTGAATGTTTACAAAACAACTATAGAGTATTTAAACCCTTAGGGTTTTTTATACATTTCGCTATATGTTGAATGTCTATCTCCTGTGGCTTTGCAGTTGTTTCTAGTCAAGTCTTGGCTGCCTACAGAGGGAGCCAGGACTTGGCTAGAAACAACTGACAAGGTACTTAGAAAACAAGTTTTGAGATTACCCCAACAATGCATGTTGGGGCACCTGTTCCATTGTATTAAAAAATTATCATCAAAATTGGAATTAGGCCCTAAGGGTTAATGTTTTGTTGAAAACAAGTGCAAATCTATATCAATTAAAAAAGCTGACATTTTAAAGCATCACGATTTCATACTAACTTTGGAAGACACAGCAGCCCACTAACAAATGTTCAACATGGGTGTTTTGTCTCAATGAGGGATTGCCTGAGAACCCAAACCTTTTTTTTGCCTCAGCTATATAGATTTGGACATTCTTGTCAATGGCTTTACAATTGGCATCTTTTTGAACAATAGCGGCCAATAGCCATTTCTAATTTTCAACTCCGATAATCTCTATTTTTGGTGGAGATATACATGTATTGTAAACTAAACTATCAGTGATCGAAAATACCTTATTTAGCCCCCCCAAAAAGGTTTTGGTTCTCAGGAAATCCCTCACTGAATTGAACACCCTCATTGAACGTTTTTATTGGCTTGTGGTGTCTTCAAAAAGTAGTACAGTGGAACCCTGTTAATCGAATAGCCACTTGGCCAATGAAAATTATTCAATTAACAGGAGTATACAATTAACAGGGACTGTGTCACTTATCTGTATTCTAGAGATAAAGTTGGCATTTATACTATTATATCTTATTTGACAGAGCTCCATGTGCTCTGTCAAACAAGATATAATAGATTAAATGCCTGTAATGGATGTACTGAGGCCAAATGGGTCTATAAACAAAGGAAAACTGGGGAGAGTCAGTGTAATTTCTCAACAGGTTACAAGATTTTTTATTCAATTAACAAGAGTTTACTCTATAACCTATATTCAATTAACAGGTCATGTTTGTACTGGAGGTATGGTAAATGGTTTTGTGTTAGGAAATTATATTCAATTAACAAGGTTATTCAGTTAAGAGATATCCAATTAAGTAGGCTCCACTGTATGTATTTTTTATGTAGTCATACATAAACGTCCATTCATATGACCGATAGAAACTTGACTAACTTGAAAGCATTCAGATCTATACATATACTAAAATTATGGATCATACATGAAGGTGATGAAATGATCAAGTTAGAAGGTTGAGGTGTTCCAGATTTTTGTCCCCAAAATATTTGTACTTCAAGAAAAATCCAGAAAACTTAAATCCCTAATCTCTTGTGAAGCTGATTTTTTGTCACGTTATTTTTCTGTGTGGATTATGGTGAACCACTACATTATTCTCAGGTCACTACTGCTTTCACAGTCCAGTGGAACCATGTTAAAAGAACTGTCACTTTGCTAGTTATTTATTTATTGGGGTTTAATGACACTTTTGACAGCCAGGGTCACCTCTCAGTTTTATGGGTGGGGAATGGAGATAGCCTGAGTACCCAGAGAGCAAGCCTGAAAATAAGCAGACTGTCATCTGCAAAATGAGGTCCCCAGAGGGTGAATTTGGTGATGCTACCCTGCATAGCATAACCCTCTGTGAACCTCAGTCTGAATCAAGGTCTCAATCCAAAACAGAAAGATGTACCTAGAGGATAAATTGGCTCACTGTATGGGATAGCATCAGCAAATTCACCCTCTGGGGACCTCATTTTGCAAATGACTGGTTGCTTATTTTCAGGCTTGCCAGAGAGAACCACTGAGCAGTGGTGATCAACTTTCAGACTCCCCAATGTACTAACTCTACACAAGCAGAATTAGCATTGGTTGAAGATAAGTGCACCATCAACATGCAACATGCCTTAGTACACAGAGCCACCATGTCCCCACGTGTGCAATCCTGATTAAATGCCTTGCTCATGGACACAATGCAGTTACCCCTGGCAGGGATCGAAACTATGGGCATTTCGGTTTAAAGTCCAATGCCAGAAACACTGGGCAACCATGCTCACGTCATTTTGCTAGTGACAATTATTTAATTAACAGGAGTATTCAATTAACAGAGAATCAGTCACTTTAGTGTATTTTTGAGATAAAATGAGCATTTACTCTCTTAAATCTTGTTTGTCAAAGCTCATGGAGCACTGTAAAACAAAATATAATACATTTATTTATTTATTTGCATTTTTAGGGTCATATACTTATGCACAATGGCTAATCATGACCATGACAGTTTTATGGGTGGAGGAAGCTGGAGTACCCAGAGAGAACCACCGAGCAACGATGAGCAGCTGCCAGCTGCCGAACATCGTAACTCCGCACTACAACACAGGCAGGGTTAGATTGGTTGAAGACATGCATACCATCGACGTGCAGTATGCCTTAGTACACGGTGTCATTGTGCCCCCATGTGGACCATCGGTGTGAAGTGCCTTGCCCAAGGACACAACACAGGAGTCTGAATCGATCGCTCAGATGATCACCCATCCAAGGACTAACTGGGCTTGACGTTGCTTAACTTCGGTGATCTGACGAGAACCGTTTACCACAATGACACCGCGCCCCCAGATATAATACATTAAATGCCTGCATTGAAGGTACTAATAACAAATAGGTCTCTAAACAGGGGTAACCTGAAGATTGTCAGGGTAATTTCCAGACATATTACAAGATTATTTACTCAATGAACAGGAGTTTTGTCTATAACCTATTTACTTTATGTATTGGGACACTCTATGATTTGGGACACACATTTTTTTCCAGAAAACTATATTTTTTTTATGCTCCAAAGTTTGGGACATTCAGGAGATTTGTTTCCAGTTGGCCCGTCGCTAGTAGCAGATGACACTCATAAAAAAAATTCTTGAGTAACTAAAAATTTTCATTTTTTGCTTCCAAAACATAGCTTATGATCCCTCATTGGAACGAGCACAATGTGCTCGTTCCAATGAGGGATCATAAGCTATGTTTTGGAAGCAAAAAATGAAATATAAAAAAAAACTGGACGGCGATTTTCGTATATAGTGATGGAAAATGAATCACACACAACTTTATTCAGCATCAAATCAAGCCCAGGCTGTGTTCTTTCCCCATTTTCTAAGAATTGGGACACCTGTGAAAATAATTTATTTTTAGCTGTCCCAATACATAAAGTAAATACGGTATAAGCAATTACCAGGTCAACTTTGTATTGATGGTATGGTAAATGGTTTTGTGATTGGAAGATGTATTCACTTCATAGGGTTATTTCATTTATTGGGCTTCTAACAACTGCAATTAAAGTTAGTGTCCATAGCAGTTCAAGGTTAGACAATTTACTGAAGAACCTTCTTAGACTCTGTCATAAACTGTTGAACGAAAATAATCTTAAGAATAAAATACAAAACTGAAATTGTGACAACACAAAATTTAATAACTCTTAACTTCCTGAGTATTTACTTGAACAGCCATGTCATGGCTGCTACACAACAACCAGGACTTGATTTTCTGAAAAGTACAATAAATTATTAAAACAAAGTTTGGAAACAATTCACTGAGATCTAATTGTTTTAACCCTTTACACAACGTAACGGCCAAAACCGGCCAGCGCAATTCTCAGAAATCGCCAATTAATTTGAATTATTTTTTGTCTCAAAAACATGGGTTATGACCCCTCGTTGACAGACAAGCCTACAGACAAGGCGAGCTCATTCCAATAAGGGGTCATAACCTATGTTTTTGAGACGAAAAATGAAAAAAATTAGCTGTTCAAGAATTTTTTTTGCAAGTGTCGTCTGCTTTCCGTGTTAGGTAAAGGGTTAAAAGCCAGAATTAAGACCCCACAAAGTAGATCTTTTTCTCAGGACATTGTAGAGTGCAGTGGGGCATGCATTTTTTAATTTTTTTTTTATTTTTGTAATCATTTCTTTGCCATCAGAAATTGTTCTTGGTTTGTTTTAGGTCTCATAATCTACAGAATAGTATGGGTGGTGGGGTATTTTGTCCCTTGAGTGCAAGAAGGCTTTGCAATGCTTGTTGCATTCAAGGGACAAATTTATCAATTTTATTAGCTTGGGTGAAATATCAGACGTAAGTCATTTAATTTTTATTTTTTTAAGTTTGCATTGGTTATAAAAAGAGAGCACGCAGCAGCCAAAAGGACCATGTGGGAGGAACTGAGAAACAGATTTTTAACTTTATAGGCCTTATATACAATTTGTAATCATCTAGTTTGCTCTGCATAAATACAACAAACAAAATAAAAAAAAAAATAACCTTCCTCCCTTACTGATTTGAAGAATTCATTGCCCGTGAACCAAATGTATTTTTTTTGTTCTGTCTAATGGTTAATTTTTTGAATGACCAATCCAAAAACAAGCCTTTGGCACTAAATCAATGATACAGTGACTTCTGAGTGTGTTCATGAAAGCCTTCACAACGACCTCCAGTAGCAGATAAACAGCATTCATACATCCAGTCTAACATCTAACTGCAAAGCAATTTGCACCTGTTCTATAAAACAATGTAAATGACAAAACCTTGTCACATACATACAGGAGTAGACATCATCCCATGATTCAGCAACATGGCCCATGTGCTTTGATAATCTTTACCATATGGTGTCTAACATATGATCCGAGTCTTGAAGCAGGGAGAAGAAGAGTATGAGACGAGCTGACTGGGGACATAAGACATTGGCAACTTTTGCATTCCAAATTCAGAAAATTTCATGTTATTTTACAAGTTTGTAATTTGCTGTTTCCTTGAATCACTGCACAAAATGAATGAAATTATACAGAAAGCAAACTGAATGTCTCTATGAGGCCCTCAATTTCTTTATGTAAATGAAAGGCAATCCAGCTTGAAATCCCCAGACTTACTACCCCATGACTCCCCAACCCTCTCACCAACCTTGTCTCAGAGTAGAATAAATAATGAAAATGAATGAAGTCATGGTGAATTTTCATTCATCAGTCCTCTCCAGCAGGAACAGCATCTTCCAGTCGTCTAATAAACTTCAGTCTTATTTCCGTTATATTGTCACCTTTGAGTTGATCTTGTACAAACCAAACGTTTACATCCATTTGGACCTGAAAGTTAAAAACAAACCACATAGAACTATGTAAATTGCATCCTAATTTGTGAGAAAAAAATTCTGTTCCTTGAAATAGGGTTATCTGTATCCAAGCCTGAATATCAGTAACCCGTAATTTGCAAAATGGGGTCCCCAGAAGGTGAATTTGCTTATGCTGCCCCATACAGTGGGCCAATTTATCCCCTAGGTACATCTTTCTGTTTTGGCTTGAGACCTTGATTCAGACTGAGGTTCACAGAGGGTAAATGTTGTGATGCTACCCTGCACATCAGCAAATTCACTCTCTGGGGACCTCATTTTGCAAATGACAGTCTGCTTATTTTCAGGCTTGTCTGTAGTCCTTCACGGTATTCAATTTTCGATACCGAGTTTCGGTATTTTAAAAATACTGCGGTATGACTGAATACCAAATATAGCCAGAACGAAGAAATATTTGACCATTTTTCTTAAAAAAGACTTTGGCATGTCTAAAACAAGATACCCTCTCTGTGTTCAAACCCACTCCACCAATTTCGAAATCTTTAACAGTCCGCCAGTTCGCAGGTGAATATGAAACAAAATTAGGTGAGTAGCAATGTGTTGTCATTACCCGGAAGATGGAGACGATTTCCTTTTCCATCTAATGTTCAAGAAATGGATTTAATTGTTGCATGTCTTGATATGTCAAAATGAGGTAAGTGGCTTTATTTTATTAAAATAAAATTCATTCTGAAGCAAAAAGGATGTTTTTATTTTCGCTGTAGAAAAGTAAAACAACACAAAGAAATAGTATGCTTTGTTTTTATTTTATTTTTCAACTGATTAACAGTTATTAATAAATAGTTGTCTTGATAATAGCTGTCAAAACAATCCCAATTCGCATGGCATTTTTTGTTAGTAAGTAGGGCTGTCGCGATTATTCGATTAGTCAACTAACCGTCGACTATTGAAGTAGTCGACGTTTTTTATTTTTAGTCGATCGTCGTTCATTTTCAAGGTGGTACACGTCTACTACAGGTCGGGGCTAAATTGCATTGTTTTGTGAGGTGAATGATCAATGAAGGTGAATAACTTTAAATATCTAACCATAGTTAACATTCATATACGGAAGACTGTACGACTGTCACTGACTGTGTAAGAAAGAACACTCACAGTTACTCGAGAAGAATAGATTCTTTTGAATTTCTCCAGTCTTGTACACACGAATGCACCCATTGGAAAACCCAAAGCACGGAAGTGACAAAATTATGACGAAAGTCAGAACGTCAGATCACTTCTCAAAGTTCGGAACTTCAGACTAAGATCCAATTTTAACAACTGACGAGGGAATGCATAGATCTCAATGTTCAAAATTTCGAGAAACTTATTGCAGAAAGGAAACATATGCAGGAACGTTCTTTGGTAAATTCATTTTAATTCATCGGCTTCAATCTTGTTCAAACTTGGATCCGCAGTCAGTAATATTATTTTGGGGTTGGTACGTCCTACAGGACGTACCAACCCCAAAAATTATATTACGGACTGTGGGTCCAAGATTGGACTACATGTAGCTTCAGTCGGGACCGATTTGTTGTTCCCACAAGCCCCACTTCGTCTGAACACACTGGTGCCATTGTCATGTTCAGAGTTTTACGAACAGAAGAATGATTTGCTAAAAAATCATGGGAAGCGACTATTAATCGACTAACCGTCGATTACTGGTCAGGATTAGTCGATTACAAAAAATGATAGTCGCGACAGCCCTATTAGTAAGTGTTAAACACACAAACCACCCTGGTGACCATTCATTCTGGAGGTCCTCCTTTGATTCATCCAATTTTCTCCAGGTATGCAGTTAAACAAACTGAATAGATTGCATCCCACTGACAATTAATTGGAGAAATTTTAAAAACATACAAACTTTTTATTTATTTTTACTCAGATTACCATCGGAATTGTTCGAAATACTGTGAGACATGGTATACCAACTACACTAAAACGAGCTCGGTATTGACTCGGTATTACAAAAATTACCAACATTCGGTTAAATACCAAAATACCACGAAGCCCTACTTGTCTGTATTGAATCTCAAATCAAATCAGAAACACTGCAAAACAATTTTCGTTAAATCAACACATCAGTCTGATGCATTCTGGGGCAAAAAGGGATATGATGGAAGAGAATCAAATCGTATTGTACTGTATTTTCTCAGTTAACAAAGGAACAAACTTGCTCCAAAGCAGGCCAACTTGTCACCCAAATCAATTATATGAGACAGGGTAAAGCATGCAAGTTACATACTGACATGCTTGTTTACATGCATGATCATTATACTGTATCAGTAGCTGGAAATGGTCATTCTCAATCCTTTACCCATTGCGGGTAGCAACGATGCTTGCAAAATAAATTCATAAATTACTAAAAATTTTCAATTTTGAAAAATTGAAAACATAATAAATTTGAATGGAGATTTTTAAAAACTACTCAAAGTTTCCTAAGCACCAAGTATATCCAACTACCTGTTTTACGTTTTAGTTGAAATATTTTAATGAAAAGTGTATATATTTTTTATTTAATTATATCTTTAATGATTTAAGTACAGAAATTAAGATTTTATTTATGTTTGACATTATTTTTTAGCTTTTGAATATGATAACCATGGAAAGTTAAAAAATTTATAGTAATTTATATATTTTTTATACTTACCAATGACCCAGACATAGCTGGTGCTAACTCTTAAAATATAGGGCCAAACACAAATTTTGCCCCCCAATCCCCAAAATTTGCATCTAAAACTAAAGAAAACATGTCCTGAAAGGCCCTCCACACTTTGCCCCTACTGCGCATGCGCAGTGTCAAGGACGTTCTGAAATTGGCGCCATTTATCATTCTAATAACCAGTGCCTGGTAAGCGCTATGTACTCAGCGGGGAGGCAAGAGTTCCCAACTCCTGGGAGGGCCATCCCCGTCTGGGTCATTGGTAAGTATAAAAAATATATAAATTACTATAAATTTTTTAACATTTTTATACTGTACCAATGACCCAGACATAGCTGAATAGTAAAAAGGCTGGAGGGCCAAGGACATAGAGCAAAATGGAATACGCTCAATAAAATAAAATAGAGTCATCCCCTGTAGGGAAAAGAAGTAATAGGCCTTACATGTATTTTTCTTATTTATGATAAATTAGAAAGATACAACACCTTCCAAAATTGAGCTTCATACATCCATGTACTCTATTAATATCCAATATAATCCTTATACTAATAATTTTTAAAGTAAGCCAATAATAAAGTAAGTCTAGAGAATAGAGACTCTTATACTCCTAAAAGTGTCTGAGAATTGCATAATCATGTCCGTTGACATATGCAATATTCAAAAGCTATACTTTAAAAACTAAGACTTGAATGAATTTTAAAAACTTAAACTTCTCACTAAACAACCATCCCAATAACAGCTCAGAATTACTAACTCCGGAGGAGGTATCCCCTTGTTTTCATAGTAAAACAGGTGACCCAAGGGAACACCCTCCCCCCCCCCCCCCCCCTTTTTCTTGCCCTGGGTCAAATAGCCCAGAGCGAAGAGGGCAGCCGAACGGAGACACTGCCGAAACAGACAGCCTACCTAGCTATAGTAGCAACTGTTAAGTGAATGACATTCTGAGCAGTAGGTAATAGACCTAACAAAAGAGGCCTCCAGAAATTGACTCGATATTTCTAAGATAAAATTCATGAATGTGGATGGCTGAGCGCAATGAGCGGCCTTCAAAAATCTATAATAGCGACACTATTAATGTAAGCCCAAGAAGTAGAAGAACTCTTACTTCATGAGCCGAAATCTTAAGCACAACTGCTAAGTCAATGATATACCATAAGCAGTACCGATAGTTAATAGAATCCATTAACAATAAAATGGAGCGTAACGTCCTTCTACTAGACATCAAAGACAGAAGAAGCTTACGCCCTTGTAATAAACAGATATCTGTTTATAAATACATAAACTGAACCCGGAAAGAGTAAAGGCCTATGCCCATACGAAGACGGAAGGACCTTAAAATAATAGGTTCCGGATAATAGGAGCCTAACTCTTATGCAACAATCCAACCTAAATAGTAACGGAAGTATTGATTCCGAAACTATGAAAGTGAAAATCATCCATCGATAGTGCATGAAACTCACTGACTCTACAGTAAAAGAGAAACCAACAGAATTACTGTCTAAAAGGTCAGAATTTGAAAACTACTGTTTCCAGAGGCTCAAATGATTACTTAGCTAAATAAGAACCGAAGTTAAAATCCGTATAGGAATTTAATCTAAAGATTCTAAGTCTATTTATCAAAAAGTTACTAACTGACTTAGATAAAGAGACAAAAGACTCAATTGTAAACTATCGTAGAGTGCATAGGTATGAGGTAACATAAACCTATAACCTAAATAATAACAGGCTGCAGTAGATCTTGTGAAACAAGTATACTAAAAAATAGCAATGAGTAGTATGGAGGGATCAAGAATATGAACATAATGATCCCCATACCACGACGGAAGAGCCTCCACTTTAGTCGCATAGAATAGCGAAGAAGAGGATCTCCTATAGTAAGAAATCGCGTCCAAAGCTCGTCCAGTACAGTGCTTACAATGTAATACGGACCACACAACGGAATACATGAAGGTTGCGACCTTGCTGGTTGTGATAAAGATGACACGATTTACCCAGTGAAAAAAAGATCCTCACATAGAGGAAGATTTCACGTTAAGACCCACAGTAGACAAGAGAGTAAATTACTCATGATCTCTGTGAAGATAGAGATGCTATCAACAGAAATGTATTGTGGTTGTTTATCTTAGCAATACCTGCTAAAACAACAGCGCCGGAGGATACGCGTATCCTATCATTCCGTCCTATAGATCAATAGAGCGTTAACACTATTAGCTCAGAGATCTGGACAAGCCAACACATACGTCTGCAATTGATTAGCAAGCTGTGTCATAAATAAATCATCATTGGGCGCTCCCATAGATAGCAAATCTGATTGAATGCTTGTTTGTTGAGAGTCCATTCTGACAGCAACAAGCGACCCGTAAGAGAACGGGAGTCCGATAAAACAATCAGACGACCCGGAATATGAGGGACCAAAACTGAACTTGGTGTACTATAACCAACAGACGGATTCTTTCCATTAAATTGAATAACGGAAACGAAAGAGTGCCTCCCTGGTTCCGGAGATACGCCACTACTGTCGAATTAAAGGACAGGAATTTGGGCATGCGTTTCTGAATAATGTTCATGCAATGACATAAAGCAAGCCTAAAAAACATTATTCCGCGGAAGTTAAACTGATTGCTAAAAGACTGCGGAACCCAAAGACCCTGGCACTTCGAATCCGTAGGGATCAGTATATATCCCAATCTGTTTGACTGGCAACCGTCATAACAGCCACACTCGGGTCCGGCAACTGCGGCGGCACTCTCTGAGTCAACCACCGAATGTTTGCCCCAGTCTGAATCTCTTGTAACACTAGATAGACAAGAGAACGTATAAATCGAGCAATTCATGGATTGCCGGAAAGTTGCCGTCGAAGAGAAGCTCCTCCGAGAACGAAGCGACTCTGAGAGAGTTCTTAACCTTACTATCCACGCGTGTGGATGTAGCTAGGGCTGCGTCACGTCTAACCAACTCCAATCAGCCACTGAAGGGCGGAGTTATACGTGAACAAACTACTGCCCTCAAAAGAAATTACATTGAGAATAATATCCCGTAAATCTTTTCTTGAAGACGTAATGATAACGCCTCAGTAAGGCGGATTACGTATAATAAAGCGTCTAAGTTAAGTCTACTATACATAATGTCGTTCCCAACATTGAAATTGGAAAAGACATAAACGGCGAAAAAGAATATATGCAGTCTTTAATCACACCGTCTAGACGCATATGAACTCTCGGTATGCCCTGCTCTGCCAAAATAAACTATTTGTAAAAATGATAAAATGGCAGAAATGAGCAACGCGGACAAGAAACTAAACTATCATGCTTAGTAGCAGGCTTGTATATATATATATATATATATAGCGTCGAAAAATAAAACACATGTTGTAATGATAATATTGGACTGCGTTGGTAAGTCAGGGACAATGTCCCTGTACCGATCGAAAAAACCGAGTCCAATGACGCTATAAGTCTCTTATCCAAGATCGCAGCAATGAAGTCCGAAATAATAATCACAGGAAGATAATGCCAGAAGATATGAAAGGCATCTTCCGATACTACTAAAGGGAAAACTCGAAATCTTTCGAATCCCTTTCGCCATCCTGTCGGACCCTATAAAGCGTTCGGTCGTCCGTAGCTGATGCAACCGCGGACTGCACCGACCCAGCGCCGTCGGATAATTCCTGATTCGACCGAGAAACTGTCAATTGCTGGGATGCTGCGAAATAACTGTGCTAACTCGGATAGCACGTCCGTCACTGAGGCCTGAGGAGAAGCGGTCTTACGATGCATTGCCGCTGGAAGCTCCGTGATCGTTACCCCGTGCATACTTCCAATATGCGAGCGAACGGAGTGTATAGGCCTCGTGTCCCTTGGCTACCGGATGGCGCGACCTATTCGCCGTGGAATCACTCAATGCCGAAACTGATCGGATACTCGAGGTCACGTAGCCAATGTGCGGTCGTGTGCCCTGCTGTGAGGATGAGGAAGCATTAAAGACAGTCTCTCGGACTGTCAATATAACGGAGCGTCCCGAGCAACGGACATGTGCTCCGAATGTAAAATATCTGAACCACAACATGCGGTCCCCTATGTTGTTGGGCGAGAGAGGAACCTCTCTCGCTCACAGCCCGGACGGACCTGGACAAGCCAGGAACCGGACTAACAGGCTTCCTCCGATCTGTCCTCAATCTGCCGTCACTGGGTGAGTACTAAAGTAATTAAAGTGCTCGCATCACCCAAATCTCCTTCCTAAACCGCAACGGACGAACCCGGCAGCCGAACCATTCGATGAATGTACGATACACCGGGTGAGCTAGCGAATGTCACTCCGTAAGCGATAGACATATTCCATGAGCACTTATTGCCGCTAACTCTTCATTAACTATGACGACAGAGGCACACTTTTGAAAGACATCTCCATAACTCTTCGAACAAGAAACCAGAAATGCTTGGATAGCAAGCATAAAATAATAATATATATAGCGTCGTTCAATAATTCGAAAGTTTGTGTGACATTATTGGACTATGTCGGAACTGAGGGACGATGTCCCTGAACCGAACCAAAAATTTCTAAGTCCACCGACGCTATCAGTTTCTTATCCGGCATCGCAGCATATGTTGTTCCGAAAGGGAAAGCTTGAAATCCTCCGAATCCCTTTCGGTATCCCGTCGGACCGGATGAAACTTTCGGACGTCCGTACCCGCTTCCGCGGAGCGTCCCGACCCAGCATCGTCGGATAAAATATATGCGACAGATTCAGTTGATGCTGGGATGCTGCGATAAACTGTGCTATTAAGGAAAGCACGTCTGTTCCCGAGGCCTGTGCAGTAGCGGACTTACGATGCATTGCCGCCGGAAGCTCCGTGTACGTTGACTCCCGCACACTTCCTATGCGAACGTCCGGAGTCTGCAGGCCTCGCGTCCCCAGCTACCGACCCAGCGCCGTCGGATAATTCTCGATCCGACACCGTTTCTGTCGGCTGCTGGGATGCTGCGATAAGCTGTGCTATGTGCACAAGAATGTCCGGCGTCGAGACCTGCGGAGGCGCAGTCTATCGCTGCTTCGCCGAGGGCAGCTCCGCATCAGATGGCTCCCGCATACTTTTCCTATGCGAACGACCGGAGTCCATCGGTCTCGAATCCCTGGCTGCCGGATGGTGTGACCTGGTCGCCGAAGAATCCTTGATCGGCGAAGCTGGTAATATATCGGCGGTCACGCAGCCAAGGTGCGGTCGTGTGCGCTGACGAGAAGAGGAAGCCTTAGCAGTCTCAGCGAACTGCCTATACAACGGAGCGTCCCGAGCGACGGACGTATGCTCCGCTAGCGACACATTTTGTACCACAACATCTGGGGCCAGATGTTGTTGAACGAGAGAGGGGCCTCTCTCGCTTGCCGTCCGGATGGACCGGAACGAGCTATGAACCGGACTAAAAGGCTTCCTCCGTTCTCCCTCCGATCCGCCGTCACTGGGTGTGCATTAAGTTAATTTTATAGTGCTCGCATCACCCCAAAATTCCTTCTAGACCGCAACGGACGAACCCGGCTGCCGAACCATTCGGTGAATGGACGCTACACCGGGCGAGCTAGCGGACGTCAAAGGCCGTCGAACCTACTAGGGTCCTCTTAGGCAATTGGCGTATTACATGAGCACTTTTCCGCTAGCCCTTCATTAATTGTGACGACGGAGGCACACTGTTGGAAGACATCACAGATACATCACCCTAATCTTGATCGTCTGAAATAGAAATTGATAAAGTAGAGTGACCCTGCGGGGAAAGGACCGGAGTGTCCAAATCCCCAACAACATACCGTGACATACGCTTCCCATATTGTCATCGAAATCATACGATACAGAACAGGAGTTAATGCGAGTACACTGACCACATATAGAATGATAATAAAGTCAGAGGAAGACTTCGTCTTAAAACAATTGATCAATATCCTTTCAATGTGAAAAGAAAACAAGTCCTGGTACTCGCACTAACCCCTGGCAATCAAAATACATAATAATAATATGATCCATTAATATAGAAAAAATAATTGAAATCAAAATATTTTGAAAAAATATTTTTTCAGAACAGCCCAAGTTTCTGAAAAGTAACGTTGAGCCCCAATGGATCCCAAGCCTAAGTGTGGACAAAAATTTTAAAAATATTTTAAACAATTTATTCAACACTTACGAACAATAATAATGTATCTAGTTATGATTAAAATAACATAAAGATATTATTATTTAGAAATCCCCCCCTCACACAGAGGGCTGTTGTAAATGTAAACAATGAGTGTAAAAACACTAAAATAAGACTCCAGGCACCCAGGCCCGAAATCAGTTACCAAAAATACACTATCTGATGCAAAACAGAGACTTCCAGGGAAGAAACTGCAGAACATCAGATGGTAGATGCAAGAACACAACGCCTAACCACCCGTAGGTGAAGACGTAAACATGGGGAAAGAACAGAATTCATTCTGTTATTTAGCTAAAACTCCCAAGAAATTTTAGTAATAATAATTACAGAAACTATGCCAAAAGCATGGGAGAATAGCAAGGGGGAACTTAAAGGACAGGGAGAGAGGAAAACACTTGAAAAAACAGTGTAACTAAATAATCAGAATGACAACAAAATGGCTGCTGCCTTGAAAATAGGTAACTTAACATAATTTCATTAAAAAATTTTAAGTTACAGCCCTGATAATATTCTGTCACACATTCTTTTCCTCTCCTCCTTCTCTATCCTCCTTAGAATCACCATTTCACTAATATTTATGTGTCTGGCATCATTTAAACTGAGATTTAAAAGCACAAAGATCAGTCAGATGTTAACTGATGAAGGGCCAAACTTAGAATGATAAATGGCGCCAATTTCGGAACGTCCTTGACACTGCGCATGCGCAGTAGGGGCGAAGTGTGGAGGGCCTTTCAGGACATGTTTTCTTTAGTTTTAGATGCAAATTTTGGGGATTGGGGGGCAAAATTTGTGTTTGGCCCTATATTTTAAGAGTTAGCACCAGCTATGTCTGGGTCATTGGTACAGTATAAAAATATATAAATTTTATAGTAAATTTCCTTTCTTATTATACCTACCGCAATTGTTTACTACAGGCTTGCACAACAGTGGAAGAACCTAACTCGGATAAAATACTCTCTATTTTAATCTTTCCCAAGAGATTTGGGAAAGAAAAGTGGTGTAAAAACACCACAAAAATAAGCCAAAAGTGGGTCGAGCGCCATCGGCGCACACCCAGTATGGGATGCTCTTCCATAGTACAAATCCACGACTTCAGTAAACCAATGCGCAGTGCATCAATTCGTCATTCTTTTGATTCCGACAACACAGGAGTTATGTGATCAGCAGGGAGGAAGGATTCTTGCCCGAATAAGAAGACGGGAGGGCCTCCATGTAAACAATTGCGGTAGGTATAATAAGAAAGGAAATTTACTATAAAATTTATATTTCTTATCAACCTACCTTGCAATTGTTTACTACAGGCTGAATAGACAATAGGATGGAGGGAATCACATAACCAACCCACACATAACTCAATAGCACTGGAACCGTGGACAGAGGAAGAGATCCCTAGGCCTATCAAACCATAGCATCACAAACATTAGTAAAAGGCAATGAAAGATGAGGCATATGGTGAAGTGTGACGCACAGACAAAAAGGGCAGTAACAGCACAGAGCTGGGACTGACCCTGAAAAAAGCTGAATGGCTGGGATAGACAACAGTCTGAGCCGAAGAAAGAGGGCCCCGAGAACTAAGGTCCTCTGTCGGCTCCTGCAACTGTCGCAGATAAAAGGAGAATGTAGCATTTCTCCAGTAGGCTGCCAGTATAACATCCGTCATCCGACAACATGACAGAGTTATTAAAAGAGGAAGACAATGCACGCACCTCGTGGCAGAAAAAACAATTCGTAATGCAATCACCAGTAGCTAGACGAGCGGAAGCTGCACGAATAGCAAGACAAATCCATTGAGAAATGGATGCAGGAGAGATCTGGCATGTGAGAAAATGCACATCCATCCAGGATAAAGGTGAGAATGCCCCCCACCCCCAAGCAGAGCAGCGCCCAAGAAAGTGACCATCTTGGAGTAAACTGCAAAGTCCTAGGCCTTTTCAAGGAAAAGAGCTGAACAAGCTTGGAGAGGCAAGGATGAGTGTCGAAACAATGCGGTACCACATATGAAAAAGGTCTCCAAAGCATGGACTAGTACGGTGTGATCGAAGGAGTGACAGAAGCAACAGAGTGATCGCACACCATCGAGAGGCTAAACCAGTGGAGTGAGTGCCCCCTTGAAGAAGAAAAGCAACTCCATGCGTGTCTCGAAAAACCACTACGGAGGAGACAGGACCCGATAAAAGACATGTGCGAAGGCACAATGAAGTCGGATCAACTTGAAACCTCCTCGGCGACTTCGGCAAAGAAAGTCGCGAAGTAGAGGGATACATGCCGGAACTGCCGCTACCAGAGAGCGGAGCAGATTGATCCACACCCACCGAGGTGACGGATGTGATCGAAAGGATTCGACGACTGCAGGTTCATATCTAGGAGAGAACCTGAGGTGGAATCGGAACCGGCAGGAAGGCGTAGCTGACAAGACCGTCCCAAAGGAGGGCCAGAGTGTCCACGGCGAAAGCCAGAGCATCTGGACACAGGGACACGAAAGTGTCCACCTGGCAGTTCCAACGAATCACAAAGAGATCGATGGAACCCGCCATGTGGAGCATCCACTCTGTGGAAAAGAACCTGCCCCATCGGGACAGGGAGTCGGCTAGGACGTTCAGACGACCGGAAATGTGACGAACAACCACCCCAGCGTTGACATCCTGAGCTAGCAGTAGAAGATCCCGAGCCAATTCTTACATTGGAACCGAGTGCGTACCGCCCTGGTCCCGAATGTTAGCAACCACTGTCGAATTGTCGAACAACAGAAGGACCTGACGATTCGACAGGTGAGGGATCCACTGCCTGAAACTCAGAAGAAGAGCAAGAAGCTCTTTCTGGCTGATGTGTAGAGACGCCCGATCCTGGTCCCACATCCCGTGAAGGGAAAGACCTAGAGGATCCAATGTCGCACCCAATCTGAGATCGCTGAATCTGCCGTCAGAACGCGATCGTACGTGGGTAAGTCCAACAGGACACCCTGCGTGATCCACTGAACATTCATCCAGTGGAGAAGGTGAGGATAAGAGAATCTGGTAACTGAAGCAGCAGATCCAGAGAATCGACATTCGGCCTCCAACGACTGAGCAGAAAGTGTTGGAGAGGTCTGACATGCAGCCAACCAAGAGGAATGAGATCCGTCACCGAACCGCAGATACCGCTCAGCCAGAGAATACTCCGTGTCGCCGCGGATGTGGACTGGGACAGAGTCAGAGCAAAAGCTGAGAGAATCACAGCCTTGGCCTGGGGAACCGCCATCAAATTGAATTGGGTGTGGAAAGCCATCCCCAGATGACAAAACGACTGAGAAGGGACCAGGTCTGACTTCTCCTCGTTGACTCTGAATCCTAGCGATGTGAGCAAGCTCAACAGAGTGGCGACATCCGACTCCAGTAAGGCAGCACTGGAATGCCTCTGAAGGATATCGTCCAGATATGCCGAAGTAGTCACCCTGGACTGTGTGCGATGGAAAGCTATCACATACGACATCAGTCTGGTGAAGGCCCAAGGAGCCAGGTTGAAGGCGAAAGGCATGGCCTTGAACTGGTAAACTCGCCCCAGAAAAGCGAACCTGAGATACTTCCGTGATGCCCGATGAATCGGAACATGAAAGTAAGCGTCTCGCCTGTCGATGCTGGAAGCGAAATCTTGGGAGCAATGAAGACTGGGTCAGGATACTCAGATCGATAACCGGTTGGAGTCGGCCGTCCTTCTTCGGCACCAAGAACAGGCGGGAATAGAACCCCACTGACTGAATGTTCTTGATGACCTCGATTGCCCCCTTTGTCAGGAGATTGTCTATCTCCGTGGACAAAAGTTCCTGACGTAAAACGTCTGAAGGGTGATTTAGTGATAATACACTCTCCACGTACTGTAGTGTAAAAGATCTTTGTAGTATTTTTTTTTATATTAATTTTTTTTAATTAAATTTTAGAATAGTTATATTCATAGTTATTGTTGCTGATTCTCAGATTTCTTTCTGTTACCAATACCATTAATATTTCCACACCGTGACATATGAGTACCAGAGTGTAGAAATTACAAGTTACATTGCTACAACAGTACATATAATAAAGTGAAGCAGAGAAATCTAGTGCTCCACTTTACAGGTAGTGTTGACACAAAGTAACTTGTAAGGCAGGCAATCATGCCAATAACCCAACTGAACAGAAAATGCAACAGGCAATTGTTCTTTCACTTCTGTGCTATGATTCCGCTGATAGAATGCATTTATATTGAAAATAGAATATGCTTTCATTTTTGGAATTCACTAAATAAAACCTTTCCACAATCCATTCCAATGGGGGGGGGGGGGGGGGGGTGAGGGGGGGGGGGGGGCATATGTAAGCCGAGTTTGAACGCTTTTTGAGAATAGTACTGGCTGGTTTTGGCCATTATTTGAGGTAAAGAGTTGATATGGATGAGACTTATACTGCGACTGTACAGTGCAGATGGTTACAGTAGAACCTGTCTTGAGAGACCACCCTTTTTGCCATGCAAAAGTCGTCTCTCAAAAAGGTGGTCTCTCATTACAGGTCAATTACAAAGTAAAACAACAATGTGGTACAAGTTGACAGTGGTCTCTCAAGACAGGTGGTCTCTCATGTCATTGGTCTCTCAAAACAGATTTTACTGTATTTACTCTGTTAATATTTTTTATAACCAGAAAGGGTGACTAACCCTGTGCAATGCACAGGGTTAGTCACACTTTCTGGCTATAAAAAATTAGTAACTGCCATATCACACCCTTCATGAAAATATACACTTGAATAAGGCTGTAAAAATACACAGAGTTAGTTTTTTATATATGACAAAGGGAGCAGGATTCTGGGGCTGCACGATATTCAAAACTGAATACCGGTATCGGTATTCAAAAAAATACCACGGTATACCGCTATATTGAAAACTGTGCAGATATATGAACACAAATACAACAATCGAGACTCGAGGCATCACAGTTGGAACGAATAAGCACGCCTTGATGATGAAGTTCAAAAAACCTTTACCCAACGCAGACGATATAAAAATTTATTATTTTCAAAATTAGTTTATCAGATTTTAACCAAAGATTTCAACAAAACTCTATCATGTGACCACCCCTCATTGGAACGAGCTCAACGAGCTCGTTCCAATGAGGGGTCACATGATATAGTTTTGTTGAAACTTTTGAAAATTATTTTTTCAACTGCTGAATTTATATATTACTAGGGCTCAAGCAGACGATTCCTTAGATAAAGGGATAATATTATTCATTCGGAGCTACAGTTAAAAAACTCAAGACATCTTGAAAATTAAATTAAGGGTAAATAAATAATGACAATAAACTGATATTTTTGTAATTACACTGGTATTCAATCGATATTGGTTTTAATACCGGAAAAAATTGGTTTATCGATATACCGTGCAGCCCTACAGGATTCAAAGAACTAATTGAAATACTTATACTGGATTGTGAAATATTTTTTGAAGTGAATTCCAACAATGAAATCCTATTCTATTTTCAATTAAAAAAGCTTGTTGTATTTGCTATCATCCCATCATATAATAATACAAGAGTTACCCATTTCAAAAATGTACGAATCAGGAAGCCAGTTTGATGTTGACCCTGATTGTTGGCATCAAAATGAATCTTCTTCATGCTTTGCAAAGACCTAGGTGACGTGAAATTGTTTGTGCATGTCACAATGATGAGCGTCAAAATTGAAAAACTGAACCGATACCAATATCACGGGGATAACAAAAAAACGAAGGAATCGTTGAATATCAAAACCATCTGCATTTTCAAATTTTCCTACATTCACTATTTATAAGTACATGTTGAGGCTTGATAACAGTTGAAAGGTTCATATTCATGAAAGAAGTGACTGATTTTCTTTTCAGTTGTGTTAACCCTCAATGGACTGGGCAGCTGTCCTGAATTCCCATTAGACTACAACCTGTACATGTCCAGTTGCTTAGCAGTGATTTCTAGTCAAGTCCTGCAATGAAAGGCAGCCAAGACCTGACTAGAAATCGCTGCCCAGGTGTTTTGTCTTTGTCCACCGGACCTTCTAAAGATGGCATTGTTAGGGCACGTGCTTTGAGAGCACAAAACCCGTAAGAAGGTCTCTAAAAATTAAGGTGCGTTTAGGACTGCACGGTATATCGATAAACAAATATATATGGCATTCAAACCAATATCGATTGAATATCAGTGTAATTACAAAAATATCGGTTTCTCGTCATTATTTATTTACCCTCAATTTAATTTTGAAGATGTCTTGAGTTTTTTAACTGTAGCTCCGAATGAATAATATTATCCCTTTATCCAAGGAATCGTCTGCTTGAGCCCTCATAATACACAAATTCAGCAGTCGAAAACATAATTTTCAAAAGTTTCAACAAAACTATATCATGTGACCCCTCATTGGAACGAGCTCGTTCCAATGAGGGGTCACATGATATAGTTTTGTTGAAATCTTTGGTTAAAATCTGATAAACTAATTTTGAAAATTTGGGAAAAGGTTTTTCGAACTACATCATCAAGGCGTGCTAATTCGTTCTGACTGTGATGCTTCGAGTCTTGATTGTGGTACTTGTGTTCATATATCTGAACAGATTTCGATATACCAGTATACCGCGGTATTGTTTTGAATACTGATACCGGTATTCAGTTTTGAATATCGTGCAGCCCTAGGTGCGTTTGGAACAAGTCACATAATTACTGTAGATATGAATTGTGGTTGTAAAAGAATGCCACTGTTGAGCTCATTGGCAATGTCATTTATAGCATTGTGATAGAATGATACAACAATTCATTCTATTTTTCTTGATGTTAATTTCTCTTTGGTATTATCAGCAAATCTTAGTTAAGTCAAATACAGAACACTGAACCGATACCGAGGTATACCCCACTGAAAATACTGAAACTGATACAGTGGAGCCCACTTAATTGTATATCTCTTAACTGAATAACCCAGTTAACTGAATATAATTTCCCAACACAAAACCATTTACCATACCTCCAGTACAAATTTGACCTGTTAATTGAATATATGTTATAGAGTAAACTCATGTTAATTGAATAAAAAATCTTGTAACCTGTCGAGCAATTATCCTGACTCTCCCCAGTTTTCCTTTGTTTATTGACCCAATGGCCTCAGTACATCCAATGCTTGCATTTAATCTATTATATCTTGTTTGACAGAGCTCATGGAGCTCTGTCAAACAAGATATAATAGAATAAATGATAAGTTTATCTGTAGAATACAGGAAAGTGATACAATTCCTGTTAATTGAATAATCCTGTTAATTGAATAATTTTCATTGTCAAAGTGGCTATTCAATTAACAGGGTTCCACTGTACCAAACTCAAAATTCTAATACCACCCATCTCTATTTGCAGGTTTGGGCCAGATATAGCCATTAAACTTGGTAAAGCGTTAATTGACATACCATCTCTAAAGCTCCTTTCAATGCTCCACATAGAATTGCTGAGTAATTCAATGAACTGTGACCTTCTGGTAATTCAACAAAGTCAGTTAATGGATTGTTTTCAATTAGTATGGAGAATTCATCACCAGCAGGACTCCAATTACTAACTACTGGAGTAACACCCAAATACATTTTAAAAGCAATCTGTAAAGAAGTTAAAAATGTTAACATCAAAAATACTATAAAGAAATGATTTTTTAAAAGTTTCTGACAAGGCTACATAAAATAAATTGATTTTTTTTCAAGTGATTGAGGAGGGGGGTTATTTTTTATTATTTTTTTCTTGCATGTAATGGAGTATGGATTGAGAAGCTTTTCAAACATAAAATCAGGCCTGAATATAAGCAGTCTGACATTTGCAGAATGAGGTCCCCAGAGGTTGAATTTCATGATGCTATTCCATACAGTGTGCCAATGTATTCTCTGGGTACCTCTTGCTGTTTAGGTTTGAGACCTTGATTCAAATTGAGGTTCACAGAGGGTAAATTTTAGTGATGCTACCCTGCTGTGCAGGGTAGCATCACTAAATTCACCCTCTGAGGACCTCATTTTGCAGATGACAGTCTGCTTATTTTCTGGCTTGCACAAAATATATTGAAAGTGCATTATTATACCAATTTAACCCTTTCATACTTTTTGTACATCTTATGACTTATGAAATCAAACAGTGTGTTGATCATTTGTGGCAATTTGTTTTGTTATTATTTTTTGGATTTTTTTAAAGTTTTAACCTCAATTCCTATTTTTTTAATTTTTTTTTAAAGTTTTAACCTCAGTTCCTATTTTCTCCGAATAGTGCTCAATGACAACTGTTGAGCCAAATGATATCGCAGCTTAAAATACTAATATAATCCTGCTGTCAAGACTTCTTGACTGGTTGAGCGCTAGAAGCCACTATCATGGCTTTAAAAAAATGGGCAAGAGCAAAAGCCAACACTTTCCATGCTTACATTTCATATTCAGTCAAACACAAATAATATTTTGTTTATATAAATTTGTTTATTACAAATTATTGGAGAGTGCCTGCATGCCTTAGCACACAGTGCAGCCATCCCCACCCCATGGGCAATCGGGACATACAGTCTTGACCAAAGATGTTTTACAAGATTTCTTTGTATGTTAAGTTTGTTACATTGCTCAATATTCCTACCTGGGTATAAGTAGACCAATATAAAACTCATCATACATGTTTGTGTACTCTACTAATTAATATATTGGCTAAGTAAGTAAATAATATGGAAGATTAATTGGTGAGAGGTCAAGCCATGATTATCCACACTGTTTCTGAAACAAAGCTACTGCACCCATTCAACACTACACTCAGTATATTTTAGTCCAGTGGCATTTAATTAGTCTGAGTTTGATAATACATTTTTATATGTTTGTGGTGGTGTTATAATAAATTTCTAAGAAAAATCAAGTACAGTGGAACTCTGTTAATTGAATACCCACTGTCAGTGAAAATATTCAATTAACAATAGAATTAAATGTCAAAAGGAAATCTGACACTAAAACTAGTTAATCAAATTAATTAACTACAGCTATATCTCTACTCAGTAGATAAAGTCAGTAGATAAAGTTTTGGAAACAAGAGCAAGAATCTGGTACAACATTTTGTACAAAAACATAATGGCGATATATTTATAGAACTATAATCCCTTCCCCCAGCTGAGTAGGTGATTTTGGAATGCCTGAACAGTCAGTGTTCCATGTTGTCAATACATGTAGCCACTGCTATTTTAACAAGAGGCCCCAGGGATCCTGAGGGCGCTTGCCTGACATGGTAGCCTAAATATCAACCCTGAGATTTGATTTCAACAAGTTGCATCTGCTCCTCCTAAGAAAAGCTTATACCAAATATCCAAAGATTCTGACCAGTGGATCTAAAAAAAAAAAAAATTTTTAAAGAATATTCCTCATATTGAACTAAGTTATAATATTCGGGCTCCCACAGGGAGCCCATATATAAACCCAGGGACTTGGCTTTAACAAACTTGAATCTCACCCCCCTAAGGATCCTGCACACCAAATATTAAAACATTCCAACTGCTGGATCTGAAGAAGAAGATTTTTAAAGAAAATTCCTCATTTTGAACTAAGTTATCATTCAGGCTACCACAGTGAGCCCAAATATGAACCCAGGGACTTGGCTTGAACAAACTTGAATCTCACCCCCCTAAGCATGGTGCATACCTAATATCAAAAGATTCTGCCTACTGGATCTTGAGAAGAAGATGTTTTAAGAAATTTGCCTGAAATGCATTAAGTTCGAATTCAGGCTTCTACAGTGAGCCCAAATATGAATCTAGGGTGCCGATTTGAACAAACTTGAATCAGATCCACCCCACAATGTTGCATACCAAATATCAAAAGATTCTGCCTGCTGGATCTGGAGAAGAAGATTTTTTAAGAAATTTGCCTGAAATTTTGAAAAAATAGTATCTTTTTAGACGCCAATAACATCAAATGGGAATGCAACAGAGAAACGTAACTTCCTTTACCAGACGGAGAACTGATAGGGAAAAATTTTTGTAAGTGGTAACAGTATTTAAAAATCAAGATCTTTACCCATTTTCGACTGGTTAAGGAGATATACCCGTTAAAAGCTTAAAATTCCCATTTTCTGTTGATTTCTCAAAAAAATCTAGTAAGTTTTCAAGAACAAGAGGCCCCAGGGGGCCTGAGGGTGGTAACCTGACATGGTAGCCTAAATATCAACCCAGAGAATTGATTTCAACAAGTTGCATCTGCTCCTCGTAAGAAAAGCTTATACCAAATATCCAAAGATTCTGACCAGTGGATCTAAAAAAAAAAAGATTTTTAAAGAATATTCCTCATATTGGACTAAGTTATAATATTCGGGCTCCCACAGGGAGCCCATATAAGAACCCAGGGACTTGGGCTTTAACAAACTTAAATCCCCCCCCCCCCCCCCTCCCCAAGGATGCTGCACACAAATATCAAAACATTCCAATTGCTGGATCTGAAGAAGAAAGAAAATTCCTCATTTTGAACTAAGTTACAATTCGAGCTCCCACAGTGAGGCCAAATATGAACCTAGGGACATGGCTTGAACAAACTTGAGTCTCCCGCCACCCTCCCCCCCCCCCCCACCCCCCTCTCCCCAAGGATGCTGCATACCAATATCAAAACATTCCGACTGCTGGATCTGAAGAAGATTTTTAAAGAAAATTCCTCATTTTGAACCAAGTTATCATTCGGCCTCCCACAGTGAGCCCAAATATGGACCTAGGAACATGGCTTGAACAAACTTGAATCTCATCCCCTAAGGATGCTGCATACCAACTATCAAAACATTCCGACTGCTGGATCTGAAGAAGATTTTTAAAGAAAATTCCTCATTTTGAACTAAGTATTAATTCGGGCTACCACAGTGAGCCCAAATATGAACCCAGGGACTTGGCCTGAACAAACTTGAATCTCACTCCTAAGCATGGTGCATACCGACTATCAAAAGATTCTGCCTGCTGGATCTTGAGAAGAAGATTTTCAAAGAAATTTGCTTGAAATGCACTAAGTTCAAATTTGGGCTCCTATACTGAGCCCAAATATAAACCCAGGGAGCCAATTTGAACAAACTTGAATCAGATCCACCCCACAATGTTACATACCAAATATCAAAAGATTCTGCCTGCTGGATCTGAAGAAGAAGATTTTTGAAGAAATTTGCCTGAAATGCACGAAGTTCGAATTCGGTCTTCTAGAGTGAGCCCAAATATGAATCCAGGGGGCCGATTTGAACAGACTTGAATCAGATCCACCCCACACTATCGCATACCAAATATCAAAAGATTCTGCCTGCTGGATCTGGAGAAAAAGATTTTTGAAGAAATTTGCCTGAAATGCACCAAGTTTGAATTCAAGCTTCTATAGTGAGCCCAAATATGAATCTAGGGAGCTGATTTGAACAAACGTGAATCAGATCCACCCCACAATGTTGCATACCAAATATCAAAAGATTCTGCCTGCTGGATCTGAAGAAGTAGATTTTTGAAGAAATTTGCCTGAAATGCACGAAGTTCGAAATCGGGCTCCTATGCTGAGTCCAAATATGAACCCAGGGGGCCGATTTGAACAAACTTGAATCAGATCCACCCACAATGTTGCATATTAAATATCAAAAGATTCTGCCTGCTGGATCTGGAGAAGATTTTTTAATGTTTTTCCCATTGCCTACGTGTTAAAAAGTGCGGACTCAGCACTTTTTCAAAGTCCTGAAAAAAGTACCTTGTGATCAAAACAATAGGGATTTTTTTTAACCATTCTATTCTACTGAATAAAAGTAAGATTTATACAAAATAAGAATTCTTTGTGCTGTGTAGTTTTGGAGATATGGCAGTTTTAAGGTTTTTCCTATTTTCAGCTCCCAAGGTTCCCACGAGGCAATGAGAAAACATTTTTTAGCATCAATCAACTACTTATGACCCATTATCATCTCATATCAAATTTGGTTCAAATCAACCTCACGGTTCTGAAAATGAAAATTTTAGGCGTGGCCAAAATTTTTGCCCCTCCCATAACGAAGGCAAATAATGCCCCACAAACTTCTCTTGAACAAACTTGATTCTAAACCTCAAAAGGACTCTGTATACCAGATATCAAGTCTCTGCTACTGGTGGTTCATTAGAAGAAGATTCTGCTACTGGTGATTCATCAGAAGAAGATTTTCAAAATGAAAATGTCAATGACACTGTAGCTCAACTTGACAAACTTGAACTTGGTAAGTTATAAATGAAATGGCAAAATTGAAGATCATTGGTACCAATGTCATTTTTTTGCCAGTGGCAACATTTTTTGACAGAAACCGAAGAAAATCGATAGCTCCCATCTAGAGGCCTCCCCAAACAAGCATGCCAGGTTTCAAAGCAATCCGATCATAAATGTGCCCTGTAGGGTGTACAAAAGGGAAATATTGTGGTCTGACTAGACTAAATTCTAAAAATGTTGGCCGTGGCAACATTTTTTGACGGAAATGGAAGAAAATCGATAGCTCCCATCTAGAGGTCACTGTAAATAAGCATACCAGGTTTCAAAGCAATCTAATCATAAATGTGCCCTGTAGGGTGAGCCAAAGGGAAATATTGTGGTCTGACTGAACTAAGTTCTAAGAATGTTGGCTGCAGCAACATTTTTTGATGGAAATTGAAGAAAATCGATAGCTCCCATCTAGAGGTCACCCCAAACAAGCATCCCAGGTTTCAAAGCAATCAAATCATAAATGTGCCCTGTAGGATGTGCCAAAGGGAAATATTGTGGTCTGACTAAACTGAGTTCTAAAAACGTTGGCCGCGGCAACATTTTTTGACGGAAATTGAAGAACATCGATAGCTCCCATCTAGAGGTCACCCCTAACAAGCATGCCAGGTTTCAAAGTAATCCGATCATAAATGTACCCTGTAGGGTGTGCCAAAGGGAAATATTGAGTCTTCTGACTAAACTAAGTTCTAAGAACGTTGGCCGCGGCAACATTTTTTGACAGAAATTGAAGAAAATCGATAGCTCCCATCTAGAGGTCTCCCCAAACAAGCATACCAGGTTTCAAAGCAATCTGCTCATAAATGTGCCCTGTAGGGTGTGCCAAAGGGAAATATTGAGGTCTGACTCAACTAAGTTCTACGAACATTGGCTGTGGCAACATTTTTTGCCGGAAATTGAAGAAAATCGATAGCTCCCATCTAGAGGTCACCCTAAATAAGCATACCAGGTTTCAAAGCAATCAAATGATAAATGTGCCCTGTAGGGTGTGCCAAAGGGAAATATTGTGGTTTGACTAAACTAAGTTCTAAGAACGTTGGCCGCGGCAACATTTTTCGACGGAAATTGAAGAAAATCGATAGCTCCCATCTAGATGTCACCCCAAACAAGCATACCAAGTTTCAAAGTAATCTGATCATAAATGCGACCTGTGAGGTGTGCCAAAGGAAATTGTGGACGTACGTACTAACATACGTACGTACGTACGTACGTACGTATGCCGACGGACGAGAAGTGATGGCAATAGCTCAGCTTGACTTTATCAAGTTGAGCTAAAAATAAGGCCATTTTTTCCACACCACTCTGCTCAATATAAGCCAAAACTTAATTTGCATAAAAATCAAAATGACCCTATTTAACCACTACTTACCTGTAATTTAATTAAAGTGTGGCCAATGGTTTAGGAGAAAGAGGCTCAAACACCACCTTCACGCAGGACGATGGACGGACGATGGACGAAGAGTGATAAGAAAAGCTCACCCTGACTTTTAGTCAGGTGAGCTAAAAATGCATATACACAAAAAACACAAGCAATGTTTCAGCCAATGGACCTCCGGGTTTAACCTGGAGGTCCAATGGTTGAAACTTTGCATGTTCTTGCTAAGCTTTGCAACAAATTTGAAATTATTGCTTGGGCGAAATCTCCACTCCGTGGGTATTTAGTGATAATGCACTCTCCACATACTGTACGTAAATATATATGTACGTTGCTGCCAAAAAAAAATTAGGAAGTGGAAGCAAAGGCCAATATTTTTGTAACTCAGTTCTGATTTGACCGCAAAATCATAGGTGGATACAAGGGGGTGCACACACCCCTCCCCACTCCAACACTTGTACCACTGACTTCATTTTTACAAGTACCGGGCATGTGGTTGTGGCTTGTGGGGCAAGAGGTACATTTTTTTTTAGATGTACCAGTATTCTTCTGTGCAGGTGTAGTCGCTATTCAGGTCGAGTATAGAGTTAAACTCATTTGGTGCTAAGTATATCCTTTAATCCTCACTAGCTCAGCCTGACTGGGTAAACACTGATCAGAATTGCTAAGGTATCTCCAACTAATATTTGTATTATAGCTATTATTCATAATACCCCACAAAGCAGATGTGTTTCTCAAGCCATTTTTGCAAAACTGCATGTGGTTGGTTTTTTTTGTATTTTATTTTTTATATTTGTAATTATTTTTTTGCCATTAAATGTTCACGTTTTTTGTTTTATGTTTTAGGTCTCATAATCTACAGAATAGCATGGGCGGTGGTGTATTTCATCCCTTGAGTGCAAGAAGGCTTTGCAATGCTAAAGCATTGCAAAGTCTTCTGGCACTCAAGGGACAAATTCATCAGTTTTATTAACTTGGGTAAAATATCAGACATAAGGCCTAAAAAAATTTAAAATCTGTTTCTCAGGCCCTCCCGCATAGTCCTTTTGGCTGCCGCATGCTCTCTTTTTATAGCCAATGTAAACTTAAATAAAATGAAAATTAAATGGTTTTGTCTGATATTTTACCCAATTTAAAAAATTGATAAATTTGTCCCTCGAGTGCAAGAAGGCTTTGCAATGCCATAGCATTGCAAAGCCTTCTTGCTCTCAAGAGACGAAATACACCACAATCCCTGCTATTCTGTAGATTAACAGGCCTAAAATATAAAACTTTAACATGAAGTTTTGATGGCAAAGAAATAATTACAGAAATAAAAAATAAAATAAAAAAACGCTCGCTCGCATGCAATTTTACAAATAATGGCCTGAGAAACAGACGATTTGCTTTGTGGGGCCTAAACCATTTAATTTTTATGTTTTTAAGTTAAAAAAAGGAGTATGACACAGCCCAAAGGACCATGCAAGATGTCCTGAGAAACAGATTTTTAACTCTTTTAGGCCTAAAAATCAAAAGGTATTGTTCATACCAGTGGAGCACAGAAAGGAAGATGGGTTCACAAAAACTTACAAACACAAGCTCTCACAATTGAAAACACCTGGTTTAGAAATTACATGAAATTTTTCCCACATTTTATTTCTACCTACCAAACCAGCACAATATGCCTTGCTCTTTATTTATCTCACTTCTTAAAAAATAGCAATCTGAACATTTTAACCCTTTACCTAACGAATCACCTGCATCCGCCCACGTAATATGCAAATTGAGCAGTTGGAAAAATTAAATTTTTCAAAATATTTCAACAAAACCATATCATGTGACCCCTCACTGGAACGAGCTCATTGAGCTCGTTCCAATGAGGGGTCACATATATTATATATTTTTTATTATTAGGGTTTAACGACACCTTAACAGCCAGGGTCATATCATGTCGGTGACAGTTTTACGGGTGGAGGAAGCCGGAGTACCCGGAGAGAACCACTGAGCAATGACGAGCAGCTGTCAGCTCCCCAACATCGTAATTCTGAACTTTGTGCACCATGGCTCAGGCAGGGTTAGATTGGTTGAAGATATGCGCACCATCGACGTGCAGTACGCCTTAGTACACAGCAGCATCTTGCTCCCATGTAGGCAAGCGGGGTGAAGTGCCTTGCCCAAGGACACAACGCGGGAACGTGAATCAGTAGCTGAAGGGTCACATGATATGGTTTTGTTGAAATTATTTGAAAAATTTAAAAAAATGATATTTAAAATAATAAAATTTGATATCGTCTACGTTGGGTAAAGGGTTAACAAGGATAAACCTTGAAAAAAATGAAAAAATAGAAAAAGACCTAAGAATGGTCCAAATGGGTACCAAAGGAATAAGCTTTGAACATCTAATCTATCTTGTGTTCTCACTGTTACATCTCTCCTTGATTGACTCATCTAGTGGATGATTCAGTAATGAAGAAAATGTGACATGGAGAATGTTATTTATTACTTTCTAAGTGTGATTTACTGGGATTTCGGGGTTTAATTATAAACGATAACTTCACAAGTGAATTACGCAATCAACAATTGTGTCATGTATCTGTGCACGCAAACGAAGACGCTTTGCCATGGGTGTAATGGGGACTTCGTTGTTTTTTTGTTTTTTTAACCCTTTACCTAACATGAAAAGCAGACGACACTTGCAAATAAAAATTCTTGAATAACTATTATTTTCATTTTTTGTCTCAAAAACATAGGTTATGACCCCTCATTGGAACAAGCTCGTTCCTATGAGGGGTCATAACCTACATGTATGTTTTAGAGGCAAATGAAAATTAATTGGCGATTTTTAAGAATAGCGCTGGCCGATTTTGACGGTTATGTTCCTAAAGGGTTAAATAATATAATTATTGTTAATATTGAAAAGTAATGAACAGAGTAATCGCTTGACTGGACTGGTTACATGAAATAATTCATTCGAGGCGAGGGACTATATTGTGAAACACTTGTGCGCATTTGCACACTCGTGTTTGTACAACGTCCATCACCTCTCATGAATTATTTCACGTAACCAGTCCAGTCAAGCAATTACTCTCTATGTAATCGCTCCTTTACTGGATAGACTGAGTGACAAGAGACCAACAGGTTTCTAGTCCAGTTTAGTCCCAGTAAGATAATTTGATCAGTTTATGCATTCAGACGGTTTTTACTGGGTCTTTCGGGTGCGCGGTGGCATTGCGGTAACCGGTTCTCGTCAGATCACCGAAGTTAAGCAACGTTGAGTCCAGTTAGTCCTTGGATGGGTGACCATCTGAGTGATCAATTCAGACTCCCGCGTTGTGTCCTTTGGGCAAGGCACTTAACCCTAATTGTCCACATGGGGGCACGATGATGTAATGTACTAAGGTGTACTGCATGTCGATGGTTCACATGTCTTCAACCAATCTAACCTTACCTGTGCTGCAGTGTGGAATTACGATGTTGGGGAGCTGGTGGCTACCCGTCATTGCTCGGTGGTTCTCTCTGGGTACTCTGGTTTCCTCCACCTGTAAAACTGTCACTGATGCAATATGACCTTGACTGTTAATGTGCCGTTAAACCATAATAAATGAATAACTGGGTATTTTAAATTTTTTTTTCCACTTTGCTGCAAAAACTAGAACTGAACTGGCATGATAAGTTTTTTTTTAAATGTTTTGTAAAATTTGAAAAAACAATAATTAAAATAATAAATTTTGAAATCTTGTCCACTGGATAAAGATACAGTAAAACCTGTCTTGAGAGACCACTGTCTTGAGAGACCACATCTACCAGGCACCGATTGGTTTTACTCTATAATGGACCTGCTATAATGGACCTGCTATGGGAGACCACCTGTCTTGAGAGACCACCTGTCTTGAGAGACCACTGTGACCTGCCGAACGAAATGGTCTGACACGCCGAAAGCGCGCAGGGACGATTTGGGGGACAAGCCCCTTTCGACCCTTGTTGTCTTATAATTTTGGTGATGTTGAGGCGTGACAGAGGAGGAAAAGGAAGGAGGGAGAAGGTTTATCCCCGCTTGTGCTTCTTGCGGCTCTTTTTCTTGGGAGGTGGTTGGCTTGGAGATGTGGATTGCGATGACGATGTTGGTTGATTCGTGATGTTGGTTGATTGTGATGATGCTGTAATCTTGGGTATTGCCTTGGAATTTTTCCGGTATTCTTGACACTCTGCTATTATTCTGTTGGCATTTGCTATGGTCCTCTGTACAGTTTCAAAGTCTACGGTGGCTGAGATTTGAGGTGGCTGTTCAGTTGTACTTCCCACACCCGGGCTATCTGGTAGTGAAGGAAGAGGGGAGTGAGGGGTGGGAGGCGGTGAAAAAGCAACTTTCAGTTCCTCCTCAGTCTCCACTGGACGTTCCTCATCCAACTGTACCGGCTCAGGAGCCGGCAGTTGATTGGGTGTACCAGTGTGACTGGGAGGGGAACTGGCGGCTGCCTCCAGAGCCTCCACCCCCTCACTCAACTCTTTCTTCCTATTCCGGAAGGCCTCCTACGCTTGGTCAATGGGCTCTTCTTCTTTATCTGTCTCTTTTCAGGGCCTCTGTGCCCCTTCGGGTGAGGACCAGTGGGAGAGGGGGTCCTCTCTCCAAAGGTACTACCTCTCCCCGAACGGGTTGGTGTTGTTGTTGACTTCTCAATTTCAAACTCCACTTTCAGGTGGATGCTCAAGCCTATTTCCTGGATAGTCCAGGAGACAGGGCATGAGACGCCCAGAGCTGAAATGGCTTTCACTAGTCTATCTGGTAGTTCCATGGCTATCTAGGTGTTGTTCACGCTCTGAAGTCAGATGTGTGAATCAAATGAAAATCGCGAATGGTGCCCACTGTGACCTGGTACCAACTTGTATTTTTATGCTATAATAGACCTGTCTTGAGAGACCGCCCCTTTGACGACTGAAACCATCACAAAAACTTTTTACCTGTTCGGGAATTGGAAAATCCATTGTGGTTATACTAACATAATTAAAAGTATTAAAAGCTCTTAACTGGGTTTCAATTGCTAACTCATTACAGATTGAGATGTTTTTATAAGACCCCTGTGAAAAGATTAGGATTATTGCTGAATAAACAATCTCATACATACCTGAAATGTGACAGATAGGAATAACAATAAATTTGTGCTGAAAATCTTTTTGTAACAAATTGAAATGGACTGTTATAAAAATTATAAAAATAAATTAGTGTTGAAAATCTTCAATGAAGATTTTCAACACTAATTTATTTTTATAATTTTTATAACAGTCCATTTTATTTGTTACAAAAACTTCATAAAAAAGAACAACTACAAAGTAATTACAAAAATCCATTCTTCTCCATTTCTGAATTTTGTGGTTGGTTATTCACTGACTTGAGAAAACCTGAAACCTGTTATGAGGGACCACCTGTCTTGAGAGACCACTTTTGTGTGGCCCAAGGGGCAGTCTCTCAAGACAGGTTCTACTGTATAACAAATGATTCCATTTGCATAATTTTAGAATTTAGACACTTCCAAATGAAAGGCTCTACAATTGTGTTTTAAAATGCTGAACTTTATCATTCCTTACTAGAGTACACCCAAAATGATCTCTTGAACAATAATACAATAAAATTCAAATCTACCCAGGCAACATAAAAAGGGAGCTGTCAAGGATATCTTAATGAAAGTGTCAATGAGACTCTAGCTCAACTTGTCAAGACATGTACATGTATAGTATGTGACACAGCAATGACAAACATCTAGGTAATGACCTGATAACAAAGGTACATATAAAGTATTGTAACGGTCTGCACATAAATACTGGCCATAGCCTGTAACAAATATATAGGTAAAGTATTGTAAAGGTGGGTGACAGTCAGATGCTAAACTAGAAAAGAAATCTTTGAGTCCCAGAGTGGGTCTGACTGAACCCCAAAATATTTGTTCTCATAGCACAGTGATAACAAAGGCACCCCAAAACACACTCATTCCTATCCCAAGGTGAAAACAAAGGTACCCAAGAAGTTTCATGAAGATCAGTTCATAAATACGAGCTGTATAGAAGTTGTGACAAAAAACTGATTGGACCTAATTTCGGTACAAAATGGCCACTGGCAGCCATCATGAATTTTGGACCGCACCCAGAAACACTCGTTCTTGTCCCAAGGTGATAACAAAGGTACCCAAGAAGTTTCGTGAAGATCGGTTGATAAATACAGCCTCTAGCCCGAGCCGTATTGACATGTGTACTTAAAGTGTATAAGTAGCACTAAATAAATCAAAATTCATCTAATTTGCATAATTTCTGCACAAGAAAAAAAAAGTACTATATGTGATGTATTCCATGTTACTAAACATTCATACAAAAATTTATTCAAATCAGAACTTTCATACAGAAGTTCTGTACAAAAGTCTGATTGCACTAATTTTGGTACAAAATGGCTGCTAGAGGCCATCTTGAATTTCGGACCACACCCCAAAACACTCTTTCTCATCCCACATTGATAACAAAGGTACACAAGAAGTTTCGTAAAGATTGGTTCATAAATACGGCCTCTAGCCTGAGCCGTATATAGAAGTTGTGTACAAAAAACTGATTAGACCTAATTTCGGTAGAAAATGGCCACTGGTAGCCATCTTGAATTTTGGCCCGCACTCAGAAACACTCGTTCTCATCCCACGGTGATACCAAAGGTACCCAAGAAGTTTTGTAAAGATCGGTTTATAAATACGGCCTCTAGCCCAAGCCATATTGGCATTTGCACTTACAGTTAAAACTAGAAGTCCTGTCACGAATAGTGTGCTTATGTAGGCTTAATTGCGCGTTGGAATTGCGCACAATTGCCATATCGAATGGCATTCAAAGCCCGGCAGGTTCTCTTGGTTACTCATAGCAAACACATGCAATGTTTCTGTCAATGGACCTCCGGGTTACCCGGAGGTCCATTGGCTGAAACATTGCTTGTGCACAGGCCATAATACAGAATTTGGCAGCCTTACTATGGTCATAACCACGTAGATTAACGCGCAGATCAACGTGCTATTTGTGCGCATTTCATGACAGGACTTCTAGTTTTAACTGTACAGTGCTGAAAGTAACACTAAATACATCAAAGTTAGTCTAATTTGCATAATTTACGTACGAGAAAAAAACCCGTATTATATGTGATGTATCCCATGGTACTAAACATTCATACAAAAAATTATTCAAATCAGCTCTTTCATATGGAAGTTCTGCGCAAAAATCTGACTGCACCTAAGTTTGTACAAAATGGCCGCCAGCGGCCAACTTGAATTTCGGATCAGACCCCAAAACACTCATTCTCGTCCCACAGTCATAACAAAGGTACCCAAGAAGTTTCGTAAAGATCGGTTCATAAATACAGCCTCTAGCCCGAGCCGTATTGAATTGTTGATGGACAGACGGCCAGACCATGGCATAAGCTCAAATTTGGCTCTGCCAAAGTTGAGCTAAAAATGAGTCGATTGAACAGATTTCCAAATTTTCATAATTACTTTTGAAATGGCATCAGCTGTTTCTCTGAAATCTTGACATCTACCAACATTTGCTCTTGCTAGAAAATCTTCGATCAAGCGAACACCAATATTATATCCCCTGAAATTAATATCTCAGTAAGTCAAAAAATCAATGCTATTATACTTCAAGTCCTTACATGTTTCTGGCAGATATTCCGGCGGCACAGGACTGAAGTTCACGATTTCGCAAATAAGTATAATTTGAACACATTTAATCAAACTTCCCCATGGGAATGGCATGGATTTTTTCACCAATGATTTCATGAGTTAAATTTGGTTTAACAAGATTTGATGACAAATATCTTGAAGCACAAACAAGGAATGTGAAGAGATAGCCTTGGACATCTCTCCCCAACTGTGGATATCTTCCATGTGCTACATGTATATATTTGCATGCAAGAAAACAAAAATTTTCACAAATTTTCCAAAATATTAGTTTTTTTTATCATCATTGGAACAAGCTCAAACAGCTTATTCCAATAGGGGTATGGGAAGATCAGGTATATTTTTGAGACAGAAATGTGAATATATAAATAATGGTGTTTTTTTGTGAATGATGCTGGAGAATTTTGCATAAAGATATGGTAAATGGTTTGTTCTAGATACAGAATGATGCAAAAGTATTTAAATTTGATTAGGCAAGTTGTTCCCATAATGCATTTAAAAATTGAAGTAACTGTTTTTTTGCTGACGAACTTTTAGATGTGTGTGTCTGTGTTTGTGTGTGTGTGTGGGGGGGGGGGGGGGGGGGGGGGGGGGGGAAGAGTGTTCTTGCAAACAAAATTCCTGAATAAATGGAAAATTTTATTTTTTGTGTGAAAGACATAGTGCGTGAATGTTGATTGGAACAAGCTTAGAGAGCTAATTTTAATGTGAAGTCATAAAGCTGTGTTTTACGTACGAAATTCTGGAATAACTAAAAAATTGCTTTTTTGACTCAAAAAGCATGGTGTGCAACCTCTCATTGGAATGAGCTCAAAAAGCTCATTCCAATGGGGTATTTACAAGCGATAAGTACATGTATGTTTAAGAGACAAAAATTAAAATTTGAATAGCGATTTTTGCGAAGAATGCTGACAAGTTTTGGCAGTTATGCTGGTAAAAAGGTAAGATATGCAAAGTGGCTGTTTTTTAGAGGCGACATTTAATTAAGGGGAATTAACCCTTGATTACTGAGGTAACTTCTAAAAGTACTGAAATTTCATGAAGCAATGTGAATAACAGACAACAGTTGCCTAAAAATTTCATGAATAACTAAATTTTTTATTCTTTTGTCTCGAAAACATGGCATATGACCTTTGTTGGAATGAGCTGAATGCGTGTGTTCCAATGAGGGGTCATAAAATTTGAACGGAGATTTGTGTGAATAATGCATTAGTACTGCTAGATTTGGGTAAACAGTTCACCCTGGATACCACCCCTTCTATAGTAGATCTTTTCTGCAAATTTTCTATCAACTTTACAAATAAATACGTTCATGAATCACAATCAGATCCACCCTACAATGTTGCATACCAAATATCAAAAGATTCTGCCTGCTGGATCTGGAGAAGAAGATTTTTGATGAAATTTGCCTGAAATGCACTAAGTTCGAATTCGGGCTTCTATAGTAAGCCCAAATATGAATCCAGGGGGCCGATTTGAACAAACTTGAATCAGATCTACCCCGCAACATTGCATACCAAATATCAAAAGATTCTGCCTGCTGGATCTGGAGAAGAAGATTTTGGAAGAAATTTGCCTGAAATGCACTAAGTTCGAATTCGAGCTCCTATAGTGAGCCCAAATATGAATCTAGGGAGCCGATTTGAACAAACTTGAATCAGATCCACCCTACAATGTCGCATGCCAAATATCAAAAGATTCTGCCTGCTGGATCTGGAGAAGAAGATTTTCAAAGAAATTTGCCTGAAATGCAGTAAGTTCAAATTTGGGCTCCTATACTGAGCCCAAATATAAACCCAGGGGGCCGATTTGAACAAACTTGAATCAGATCCACCCCACAATGTTGCATACCAAATATCAAAAGATTCTGCCTGCTGGATCTGGAGAAGATGATTTTTTAAGAAATTTGCCTGAAATGCACTAAGTTCGAAATCGGGCTCCTATACTGAGCCCAAATATGAACCCAGGGGGCCAATTTGAACAAACTTGAATCAGATCCACCCTACAATGTTGCATATCAAATATCAAAAGATTCTGCCTGCTGGATCTGGAGACGAAGATTTTTTAATGTTTTTCCCATTGCCTACAGTGTTTAAAAAGTGCTGACTCAGCACTTTTTCAAAGTCCCGAAACCGTACCCTATGATAAAACCGATGGCAATTTTTTTTACCAATCCTTTCTGTTGGTCCTAAGGAAGCTGCACACCAAATAAAAATTCTCAATGCCGTGCAGTTTTGGAGATATGGGCGTTTTAAATTTTTTCTATTTTTAGCTCCTGCGGTTCTCATGGGGCTGCGGGAAATTTTTTTTTGGCATAAATCAAGTACTCATGACCCAATAAGCCCTCACATAAAATTTGGTTCAAATCAGCCTCTCGGTTTGGAAAATAGAAATTTTGGGCGGGGCAAAAAATTTTGCCCCTCCCATAACGACGCCAAGTATAGCCCCACAAACTTCTCTTGAACAAATCTGAGTCTACACCTCAAAAGGAAGCTGCACACCATATATCAAGTCTCTGCTACTGCTGGTTCATGAGAAGAAGATTTACAAAGATTTTGGTGCCCCTTGGGGGCGTGGCACCACCCAGGAGGAGGGGCAACTTCATTTGAACAAATCTGAATTGGCATTAGGTAATAAACATTTAGCCAACATTTGAATAAAATTGGGCTAGTGGTTTCGGAGGAGAAGTCGATAATGTAAAGTTAACGCCGGCCGGACGACGGACAAAAAGTGATAGTAAAGCTCCCCTTGAGCTTCGCTCAGGTGAGCTAAAAATATTTGCAAGTGTTGTCTTCTGATTGTGTTAACCCAATGAATTGCCAGCATACGCCCGCATAATATGCAAATTCAGCAGCTGAAAAAATATTACTTTTCGAAAAATTTCAACAAAACCATATCATGTGACCCCTCTTTGGAACGAGCTTGTTGAGATCATTCCAAAGAGGGGTCATACAGTTAAATCTAGAAGTCCTGTCACGAATAGTGCGCTTATCTAGGCTTAATTACGCGTTGGAATTGCGCGCAATTGCCATATCGAATGGCATCCAAAGCACAGCAGGTTCTCCTGGTTACTCATAGCAAACACATGCAATGTTTCTGCCAATGGACCTCCGGGTTACCCGGAGGTCCATTGGCTGAAACATTGCTTGTGCACAGGCCATATGTACAGAATTTGATAGCTATACTTGGGCCATAACGCGTACATTAACGCGCATATCAACGTGCTATTTGTGCGCATTTCATGACAGGACTTCTAGTTTTAACTGTATGATATGGTTTTGTTGAAATTTTTTTTTAAAATTTAAAAAATGATATTTAAAAAAATAAATTTTAAAATCGTCTGTGTTAGGTAAAGGATTAAGTAAAAGGTGAATATAAACAAACAATGGACAAGATAGGTGAGATAGTTAATAAAGAAATACTCAACAGAGATTAGGCCTAAAAAAGTTAAAAATCTGTTTCTCAGGCCCTATTCCTTTTAGCTGCCACACACTCTCTTTTTATAGTCAATCCAAACTTGAAAAACTAAAAATTAAATGGTTTATGCCTGATACCAGGGTTGGGGCAAATACATTGCAAATGTATTGAAAACGAATACGAATACTTAGAAATTTTATGAATACAAATACACAAATTCCAAATGTATTTGAATATGAATATGAATACTTTACAATGTATTCATGAATACAAATATGAATACTTGAATTCTTTTCATATTATTTCTTCCAACTGGCTGATAGTAAACTGAATTGAGAAAACCTACAATATCTAGGAATATTGTCAGTAAAATCCTACAAATATCTATAGAGACTGATATTTTTGCCAAGTTAATAAAATTGACAAATTTGTTCCTAGAGTGCAAGAAGGCTTTGCAATGCTTTAGCAACGCCTTCTTGCGTTCAAGGGTCAAAATACACCACCAGCCATTCTGTAGTTTACGAGGCCTGAAACATAAAATAAACCAAGAACATGAACTTTTGATGGCAAAAAAATAATTACAAAAAGTAAAAAAAAAACACCCGCCCACATGCAATTTTACAAAAAATGGCCTGAGAAACAGAAGATTTAGTTTTTGGGGCCTTACAGACCTAGAAAAAGGGATGAGCCAGGGAGGCAAAATTATCAGTAAGATAGTCATGCAATCAGAACTTCTGTTTTGGGAGGCGGGGGGGGGGGGGGGGGGGAGGAGGGGGGAGGAAGAGTATTCATTACTGTTCAGATTGTGGTCTAATCACTCAAGGAAAACAGGAAGCGAGGGGCAATAAGAATATCATTAACTTGTAGCATGCTAAATTATTTTTGGCCATCAAATCTTGTACACATCTCTTTGCCTTGTTACAATTTATGGGAGAGTGCCTATGGGCACTCTCCCATAAATTGTAACAAAGCAAACCTTTACAGACTAAGGCCACACAAAGTAGATATTCTGTTTCTCAGGCCATTATTTGTGAAATTGCATGTGGGTGAGCGTTTTTTTATTTTATTTTTTATTTCAGTAATTACTTTTTTGCCATCAAAAGTTCATGTTCTTGGTTCAAGTTTTAGGCCTCATAATCTACAGAATAGCATGGGTGGTGGTGTATTTCATCCCTTGAGTGCAAGAAGACTTTGCAATGCTGGAGCATTGCAAAGCCTTCTTGCACTCAAGGGACAAATTCATCAATTTTTTTAACTTGGGTAAAATATCAGACATACACCATTTAATTTTTATTTTTTTTAAGTTTAAATTGGTTATAAAAAGAGAGCATGTGGCAGCGAAAAGGACCATGTGGGAGGGCCTGAGAAACAGATTTTTCATTTTTTTAGGCCTAAATAATATCATTTCAGATATAATACAAAGCACATCCACTGAATATGAAGCCTTCATGTTGTCGTATCTGCACTTCAAAATAAAGACCAAATATGGGCTTCCAGCACTCTATCAGTTAAGAAACAGAATTGGAAGATGAAAAGACAGGTTTTTGAAGGGTGGAAAGCACAAAGAAGAGTGTCAGTATGAAAGCTGGGGAGATTGACAGGCAAGAAGCAAGAGATGTCATTAAACTATTTGATTCTCACAACATATATCATCGTCTCAACTCTACTGCCAAGCTTTCGATCCGAACTGGATCTTCATCAGGACACTCGAATCAGTTCCGTTACACATAATGATGTCGTCCACATGTATTGGTGGACGACGTCATTATGCGTAACAGAACTGGTTCATTTTGCAATTGTTTTTCGTACTGTTGACATGTAGTTCTTCCTAATTCAAGTGTCCTGATGAAGATCCAGTTCGGATCGAAAGCTTGGCAATAGAGTTGAGACGATGATATATGTTGTTATAATAGCATCCCTAACCTGGAGGACAATGGTTGAATATTTGATTCTCAATGCCGAGGAGGGGGGGGGGGGGGGAGGGGGGTAGCCAATAAAGGCACTCACATATAATGAAGGTATTCTCTTTTTCTTCTATTTTTGTCATCCACAACAATAATCAGCAGCTAGCCAAAGTGTTGTTACTGTTATTATTATATCGGTTATTTATTTATTTATTGGAGTTTAACTACACTTTTGACAGCCACGGTCACCTCATGTTGGACAGTTTTGCAGGTGGAGGAAGTTGGAGAACTCGGAGAGATTCGTCAAGCAATGGCGAACAACTGTCAGACTCCCCAACGTACTAACTCCACACAAGCAGGGTTAGCATAGGTTGAAGACAGGACTGCACCATCAACGTGCAGTATGCCCCCATGTGGGCAATTGGGATCAAGTGCCTTGCCCAAGGACACAATGCAGTTACCCCTGGCGGGGATTGAACCAGGGACCTCTCGGTTTGTAGTTCAATGGTTTAACTACTGAGCCATCATTCTCTCCCATTATTATACCAGTTTTGATACTGTCGATACAAGTTTGGGGGAGGGGGGAGTAGCATTATGGATATAAATCTTGAGACCAGTTCATATCTTGAATGAGTTATGGAATACTGGTATATCAAAAATTCCTGATACACAAATTTGAAAGTAGGATCTGAGTATTCCCAAAGGGAGTTAATACTGGCTACAAATTACATAAAACTGTTGCTTGCCATAACATAAATCAATAGCAGGCCCAAAGGGACCTGATAATATTTTTTCAGCTGCTGAATCAGCATATTACGCGGGCGGATGCAGACGATTCGTTGGGTAAAGGATTAACCCTTTTGTTGACAATGATTCTCCTAAGTACATTGTAGAGCAAATATCAAGACTCTGGCTTCAGAAGAAGATTTTTTTTTTGCTGACTCAGCATTTTTTGATACACCATTGAATACATTATGACCAATCAATTTTACTAGTCCTAAGGATGCTAAATACCAAATAAGAGTTCTCTGTTCCATGCAGTTTTGGAAATATGGGTGTTTGATGAATTTTCTATTTTTAGCTCCTGGGGTTCCTTTGGGGATGCTAAAAATAGTTTTTGATGAATCAAGTATTTATGACCCAATAATGCCACATACCAAATTTGGTTTAAATTGTCCTATCGGCCCTGACAACAGAAATTTTGGGCGGGGAAAAAATTTTGCATCTGCAAGAACAGCTGAAAATATTTCCTCTGAAACTTCTCTTGAACAAACTTTAGTGTAAACCTCAAAAGGAAGCTGAATACCACATATCAAGTTATTCCATCAACCAGATAATAAGATTTTTTTAAAATTTGAGGCATTTTCCTCCCACCCCTCCCAATGGGGACAGCATATGAATTAGAGCTGTAGGTTAACTGAAACCGAACCGAGGATTTTAGTTTTTTTTTAAAAACCGAAACCGAAACCGTTGACATCCCGTAATCTAAGGTTTTTCGTTTTTTTATTAAATACTCTCATGCTGCAGAAATTCACAGAATGTAGCCATCCCAGAGTAGTGAGAGTACCCAGACACTGCCAATGGCAGTGTCTGGGTACTCTCACTACTCTGGGAAGGCTTCATTCTGTGAATTTCCGACATTTCAGTTTAGTTGTGTTTGCAGCTTTCTTCAAGTTGCGTGTAGGTGTCAGACCTTGAAAAATGGCCAAGCACAATAAAAGTTCTGTATATTTAGGTAATTATTATATTGGCCTTCCTGATTCTTCATAATTAAGCCCAGATAAGCGCACTATTCGTGACAGGACTTCTAGTTTTAACTGTAGGCACTCTTCCATAAATGGTAACAAGGCAAAACCCGTGAACAAATGTTGACAATCAACAATAATTTGCACTCTATTGATTAAGAAGTAAATCTGGCTTCTAGATTTCAAAAATATGCACCAAGTCTGGCTCATATTTTTAAATGCTCAGGTCGGTCCCTGTATCGATCACACCAATATCGATAAACAAAAGGGAACCATGCAAATTATGATCGTCATGTTGAGAGGAAAAGTTATTCTGTAAAAATCTTTCCAACTGAACTGATTTTTCTCTTGTCGGGCCAAACCATTGTTTGATGGATCTGATATCCCATATGGGTTATCCAAGCCAGATTGGGTTACACATATTTCTGACAGAACCTGAAATTAATTTTGCAACCCCTGTTTCAAATCTAAATTATACTTTTTCTCACAAATATTTATTCTTTTGAAACACAGATGAAAAGACAACATGGGATAAATAAATATGTTGCATTAAAATAAATTTATTAACCCACTCATAGGATTAATTAGGGGGGGGGGGGGCGTATTAAATAATTACTCCTATTCAAGAGATAAAAGTTTATTTTCATGCACTGTATATTTATTCTATACAAAGAACTTGTGTTAGGTAATGGGTTATAGTTAAACTAACCAAATTTAACCCTTTACCCAATATAGATATCAAAATTCATCAGGCTAAACAAAATTAATCTTTTGATTCTCAGACAGCACAGCATTCATTTTCTTCTGTCCACTTTAATCATATTTATTTTGATGGCAAAATTCAAAATATATAAAACCATCACAGGGTGGGATTTTAGCGTATCTCATCACTATTTGCAATGCAACATGTCATATACATAAGGCTAAAAAAAAGTGTTTTGATTCTCAAGAAATCCCTCATTGAATTTGAACCCCATCAGTCAACAACATTTTTAATGCCTTTTAGTGTCTTCCAGTATTAGTAGAAACACAGGGAGATCCTAAACTTTTTACATTTTCTGATGGATGCATATTTATTTAGTTTCGTCTCCAATATGTTTGTCTTGTTACAATTTATGGGAGAGTGTCAAAAGGCACTCTCCCATATATTGTAATGAAGTAAATCTGTATACATTAAATATTTTTACTTCAAAGATAATATGAAGAGCATCAAAAGAAGATGAAGCCTTTGAATTGCAGTACCAAAAGTTTGCTTTTAGAGGAAGATTTTCTTTTTCAAATTAAGAATGAATTTATTTTTATAAATATGCACTTTCTTTATTTCTGTGTGTAAAAAGACAGCCAAAATCCTCTCCAAGGTTGTTCAAGTTTTGCAAAAGAAAAAGAAAAATTAAAAATAAAACCCTCTCACCCTCATGGATATGGAAAAAAATGCCTGAGAATCAATTAATTTATTTTGTGAGGCCTTAATTTTATTTTTATTTTTTCTAATTTTTCAAAAACAGATAAAAGTTTATTTAAGAAGTAAATCTGACTTCCTAATTGGAATGAGTTTAAGGGGGTCACATTTATGGTTTTATTGTAATTTTAAAAAAATAATTTCATCTGCTAAAGTTGTTAATTCCAAGGCCAGATGCAGCTGATTCATTAGATAAAGGGTAAAGAAACGTTACATTTTCTCCAGCTGTTTATTGACTTCTTCATCATTTTCATAATCTTTCAATAACTGTGCAACCAGGGCACCATAGGTCAGTGTAAACAACTCCCCATTCTGAAAAGATAAAAAGCAAATTAATAATCTCATATTAATTAATCAAAAGATGGTGCCATGAAATGATGGTTGCTTTTACATAAATGTGAAAAAAATGTGGTATTTTACAGAAATACATGAACAAACTTGAATGCACAATGCCACCATGCCTCCATGCGGGCAATGGAGATGAAGTGTCTTGCCCAAGGACACAACGCGGTTGTCGCAGGTGAGATTCGAACTGAGGACCTCTCGGCTTGCAGCCTGCACCTCTACCTACTGAGCCACCGTGCACCCATCTTGTAATATGTTGAGATATTACCCTGACAATCACCAATTTCCCCTGGTTTATAGACCTATTTGGTTTCAGTACATCCAATACTAGGGATCTGCAAATCACAAATTTTTTTTCTAATCGAATCTCAAATCAATTCTTGTCTCTAATTTCGAATAGAAATAGAATCTCGAATCGAATCAAATCTTAATACACAAGTTATTTTGTAGTGCACCAAACGGAAGTACAGTTAAAACTAGAAGTCCTGTCACAAATAGTGCGTTTATCTAGGCTTAATTGCACATTGGAATTGCGCGCAATTGCCATATCGAATAGCATCCAAAGCACGGCAGGTTCTCCTGGTTACTCATAGCAAACATATGCAATGTTTCTGCCAATGGACCTCCAGGTTACCCGGAGGTCCATTGGCTGAAACATTGCTTGTGCACAGGCCATATGAACAGAATTTGATAGCTTTACTTGGCGTGGGCCATAACGTGCACATTAACACGCATATGAACGTGCTATTTGTACGCATTTCATGACAGGACTTCTAGTTTTAACTGTAAGGCTATCAAATACTGTAAATATGGCCTGTGCACAAGTAATGCTTCAGCCAATGGACCTCCGGGTAACCTGGAGGTCCATTGGGAGAAACATTGCCCCTGTTTGCTATGAGTAATCAGGAGAACCTGCCGTGCTTTGGACGCCATTCGATATGACAATTGCGTGCAATTCCTACGTGCAATTAAGCTTAGATAAGTGTACAGTTTGTGACAGGACTTCTAGTTTTAAATGTATAAACCATCACGCAGTCTCCGATCTAAAAACCAAATTCAACTAGTTGTACCTTTTAGCAGATCTATTCAGCTCATGATCGTGTGTTCTCCATCGTGGGTCCCAGATTGTGGAATTCCCTGCCAATTAGTGTCAGAATTTCAGAAACTCTTGATGTGTTCAAAAGAAATCTTAAAACTTTCCTATTTACTGAAGCATTCTCCTGAACCTCTCTACGAGGCAAGAGGCAACCAAAACAGATGTGACACTTTATTTCAGAAAAGTGTATTTATTTCTGTCAAGCGTTTTAGAGCACTATTTGTGGTTTTACACTCTAGAAAATCAATTATTATTATTATTACTATTACAGTTAAAACTAGAAGTCCTGTCACAAATAGTGCGCTTATCTAGGCTTAATTGCGTGTTGGAATTGCGCGCAATTGCCATATCGAATGGCGTCCAAAGCACGGCAGGTCCTCCTGGTTACTCATAGCAAACACATGCAATGTTTCTGCCAATGGACCTCCGGGTTACCTGGAGGTCCATTGGCTGAAACATTGCCTGTGCACAGGCCATATGTACAGAATATGATAGCTTTAATTGGGCCATAACGCGCACATTAACGCACATATCAACGTGCTATCTGTGCACATTTCATGACAGGACTTCTAGTTTTAACTGTAGGCCTATTATTGGCCAAGTGCCGATGTTACACGGATTAATCATTTCATCTCCACCACTCACCAGCGAGGAATCCACACTCTGGGGCAGGTGGAGTACTGTGCAATGTGTTGGTAGGAAATATATATAATTAACCTTTTTGGGGTCAGAATTGCTATTTCAAGTCAGATTCGGTAGACTATAGTAACATCGGCCTGTAGCCAGAGTACGGCCTTTGACATTGTCATTGGGTACAAGTTTGGACTAGTCTGCAACAAGTTATTGCTGCAGCCAGGAAGACTTTCATTCAAATTATCAGCGGATAAATGATAAAAATCATTAATTAAAAGAATTTTTTTGAAGTTCTTTCCATTGTTCGAAAGATTTTGGTGTTTTGACACACCCACTTGGTTACGGGTCGTTTCGTACCTTTTCCCTTTCGTACCGGGTCGTTTCCTACTGAGTCGTTTCGTACCTAAAGAGGAACGAAACGACTCGGGTAATTTTCACTTCTATTTTTCTAAATTTTTATTCGAAAGTTTTAGACATAGTTTTTAACTTAAAAAAATCAATATAACTTATAGATTTTTAAAGAACATTATGCCTAAAATTCAAGAGCTGTGACTGGTGGTCTTGGTATTTATCAGCTCGTGCCACTATTGAGAAAAGAGGCTGAAAATACCCATGTAACTGTGGCTTCAGAAGAATTGGAACGACAGACAAGGAGGAGATACACAAAAATCGTAGAAAAACTCAACTCGGCCTGGGATCAATATGTAAATAACGACATAACCACTTCACATTTCCTGAAAATGTGTTCAAGTATATACTCTTCATGCAGTACAGGTGAACTTTTAGAAACTTCCACCGAAGAAAGGCCATCGGCCTGAAAAAAACTTTGACCTGTAGCAGATGGGTTAAAATACTGTGGTAAAGGGTTAAATGTCGGATTGTGGAGGAACCAGGGAGGGGGGTCCTTCTAAGGGGGAATTTCAGTAAGGGGGTCAAAGTTCTGAGGCAACGTAGAGTATTAGACGGGTTAAGATAGGAAGGTGGGTAACAAGTCAAACAAATTGAAAACAATGCAGTCTTGTCGTGGACATCACTGCATTGTTTTTAATTCAGTTGATCTGTTTGTAGTATTATTAGGGGTGTTAAAAAGAATGTCAATTATTGGCTGATAGAGCAGTTAATCTCTTTGATAATAAAATAAACGATTAATCGTAATGTTTTTTGATTATTAATTTGTGGAACCGTGGCATCATATTTTAGTAAAAACACGTGAAATGTGAATAATATTAAGGCAGAACGTATTTGACGCTTCTCTTATATGGGTTACAAAAGAGCTTTCAAAGTAGTGCTTTTGTAAAAATTATACCATTTTGTTTCTTATTTTATTATATTTGTGTGAATGAATGAACTTGAGAAACACCGTTGTTGTAAAATTTCGAAAGTGCTATTTTGTTGTTTATTTCTTTTTGTGAAAATTGAAAAAAATGCTCAAACTATTTTGAAATAAAAACATGTAATCACATCGTTCTGTTGTTTCTTCTTCTACTGACAAGAATTACTTCATTTAAGTCATCAATTAGAAGTTTGACTTTTTAAATTGTTTCCAAGTTCTGTGTGTTTATTTAACTTCTGAAGAATTGAGCGTAGCGATTTTTCAAAAGATGCCACAATTCTTCACAAGTTAAATAAGCATCAAACGATCTCAAAAGCCAGTTACCGAGAGTCAATATGCATCGTCCCCAGAAGATTTTACCCCCCCCCCCTCCCCAAAAGAAATCCCTTAGGGCCAACTGCCAACCTCCAGTTGAAATGTCGTTAACCTTTTCCCCCATTTCAAAGTTTTGCGTGCGTATTTAATAATAACTCTTTGGCCAGCCGCTGAAGAGAAGGCCACCATTCCCCCTGCACCCCACCCCCTCTCTTAACCTGTGTTAATATTCCACTAGTTAAATGCACAACAAAAATTAAGAAATGATTTCACCCAAGGTCCCTTTTGGAGCGCCTCTCCCAAACACCTTAATCCCCCCCCCCCCCCCACACATACACACCACGTTTTCCTTACTGTTTACGATTGGCACAGGCCTTCACTATTTCAAGTGTTAGCTTATTAAGTTATTTCGTTATTAAATACTTCGAATATCTCTTTTTTGTCAAGTTATCCCGTTTTTCCTCCCTCTTCTCTATTGGCAGTCCACTACCGGTCCGGCGAATTATATACTTCCAATATCTCCTTTTTGTCGTAGCTGTCGTTTAGGTCCGCTCGTCGCTACTTACCTCTAAAACTGAGTCGTTTCGCCCCCCCCCCCCCACCTTTTTATGTGAGTCGTTTTGTGCCTTTTTATTTTGGCGATTCGTTTCGTACCTAAAAGGGTACGAAACGACCCAGTACGAAAAGGTAAAGGTACGAAACGACCCGGGGGACGAAAGGGAAAAGGAACGAAACGACCCGTCACCACCCACTTCAGCCAGTCGATGAGTCACGAAATAAGGAAACATTATCAATCTTTTCTTTCAGAAATATTTGTCTTCAAAATTGCAACTTGCCACTTTTCTTTGATCTCCAGCTCTTGCGCTCTGTCTGGACATTTTGTTTTATAAAAAGGTGATATCGTCAAACTATTCAATTTTCTGCTTCATAAATGACGTCTTCTTATCATATTTTGAAATCGGAAGTAGACGTCTGCATATCAATTTTATGTAACCCGTGCTGGTTGGCTATAGGTAAAGATATGGAAAGAATAAGCCAATGAAATCGAATGTTCTATTACAACTACCGTGTTGTCAGAAATTGAACGCACATGCTGTGTTTTGTGTATTTCTTTCCTCTTGCTCTAGCCTTAAGGCCTTGGAATTGATGACTTTCTGAAAATCAACAATAAGATCACACCAAAGAAAAATGTGTTTTGAATGATGAATTTAATCAAATACTAATGTGTAATTTCAAACACCGACCAGGTGTTTCGTAGCTGTTACTGTTACTAGTCAAAGGCACACGAGAATTGATTCAACGCACAAAAAGTTAGAATGACTGATTATAAGGAAGAGCAGAGGAACGAAATTGAAGCCTTGGAATCTATATACCCAGAAGAACTGGAGAGTAACCATCATAACAATATTTCATTTTCTAATAATTCATTAAGTGCAAGCCAGGTTGGAGCTTTTCAGCCTTTTGGTGACTGCATAACTTGAGCTTGTGCCTCAAATGAATGGGACAGAGGTAGCTCCTTGGAGGTGGGGGCCTGGGGGACAGGGCTCACCCACACCTGTCTGAAAAGTCAACCCCTGTTGGTGAGACTGCCTCCTTACTGTGGACTTGTCAGAGAATACACAGCAGACCCCTACCAGAGAGACAGACCCCCCCCCCCCTGCGCACACACAGGGGGAGGGGGGGCCTGGAGTGGAGTATCTTCTGTATAACCAACACCCTAACCCCACGAAATATGCAGAAACCCCTTTAACCTAGAGTGGCACAGTATATTTGTATTTCAGTGCAGTTGAAGAGGATTTCATAACTGGTTTAAATATCAGATGCATTACAAACAGGGATGTTGCTAATGCTAAGAGGCCGCAGAAGGGGGTGTGCCTACTTCTAGATTTTCAATTGCACCCTCTAACTGGGGTTAATGACACTTTTTACAGTTTCATGTAGGATCACATCAAATCGAAATGTCACATGTGAACTGCTAATGTCTGTACAAAAATCATTACTACCCTCCACCCCAGTCAAAAGTTTTCAACTGCATATCTGTTTTAACCCTTTACCCAACACATGCAATATCATATATTTTTATACTGTACCAATGACCCAGACTTAGCTCATGCTAACTCTAAAAAATCCAGGGCCAAACACAAATTTTGCCCCCCAATCCCCAAAATTTGCATCCAAAACCAAAAGAAATCATGTCCTATAGGACCTCCATACTTCGCCCCTACTGCGCATGCGCAGTGTCAAGGACGTTCCGAAATTGGCGCCAATCATCATTCTCTGTTTGGCCCTTCATCAGTCAACATCTCACTGATCTTTGTGCTTGTAAATCTCAGTTTAAAGGATGCCAGACACGTAATTATTGGAGAAATGGTGATTCTAAGGAGGATATAGAAGGAGGAGAGGAAAAAGGAGTGACAAAAAATAATAATTATTCAGTGTTTCCTCTCCCCTGGTCTTCTAAGTCCCCCCTTGCAATTCTCCCATGCTTTTGGCATATTTTTGGGAAAGATCATTTCTAAATTCTCCTGGGAGAGTTGCTTGGTTACAGAATGTTTTCTGTTATTTTCCCCATAGTTACGTTTTCACTCATGGGTGTATAAACGTTGTGTTCTGCATCTTCCATCTGATGTTCTGCAGATTCTCCCCTGGGAGTCTCTGTCTTGCATCAGATAGAGTGTAATTTTGATGACTGATTTCGGGCCAGTTTTTTCAGTGCCTGGAGTCATGTTTTCTGGTGTTTTACACTGTTTGTTTACATTGGCAACAGTCTCTTTTGAGGGGGGCTGTTTGCCTTTGGTGTAGTTTATCTCACTATAAGATACATTTTTATTATCCGTAAGTGTTGCATTAATTATTTAATATAAATTTAAAATTTTTGACCACACTTAGCCATCGGATCCATCGGGGCTCAACGTTACTTTTCAGAAACTTGGGCTTCGCTGAAAAAATATTTTTCAAAAATTATTTTGATTGGCAATTGTTTTTTCATTATTAATGGATCATGTTATTATGTATCTTTGTGTCAGGGGTTTGTGCGAGTAACTAGGACTTGTTGTTGACTTTTCACAATGAAAGGATATTGTTCAAATTGTAATAGGAAGAAATCTTCCTCTGACTTTCATGATCATTGCATTAATTGTAGTCAGTGTTCTCACACTAATCCCTGTTCTATATGTCAATATTGGGATGACAAACATTGGAAACGTGTGTCACGATATGTTGTTAGTGGAGAAAGGGCTATGCCGGCTCTTTCTCCGCAAGGTCACTCTACTCTCTCAGTTTCTATTTCAGAGGAACAAGAACAGGGTGATGTTTCCATGTTATCTTCCGCAAGTGCGCTTCCGTCATCACAAATGAATACAGATCTAGCGGCAAAAGTGCTCATGGAGATTAAACAAATGTCGTCTGCTAGCTCGCCCGGTGTAGCGTCCATTCACCGAATGGTTCGGCAGCCGGGTTCGTCCGATGCGGTCCAGGAGGAAATGTTGGGTGATGCGAGAACTATAAACATTCAACGTGCACACCCAGTGACGGCGGATAGTAGGCGAGATCGGAGGAAGCCTTTGAGTCTGGTTCCTAGCTCGTCCAGGTCCAGCCGGGCCGCGAGCGAGAGAGGCCCCTCTCTCGTACAACAACATCTGGGACCAGATGTTGTGGTACAAAATGTGTCGCAAGCGGAGCATACATCCGTCGCTCGGGACGCTCCGTTGTATAGGCAGTCTGCGGAGACTGCTCAGGCTTCTTCCTCTCGTCAGTGCACACGACCGCACCTTGGCTACGTGACCGCCGATATTTTACCAGCTTCGCCGATCAGGGATTCTTCGGCGACCAGGTCACACCATCCGGTAGCCAGGGACACGAGGCCGATGGACTCCGGACGTTCGCATAGGAAAAATATGCGGGAGTCATCAGATGCGGAGCTGCCCTTGGCGAAGCAGCGAAAGACTGCGCCTCCGCAGGCCTCGATGCCGGACGTACTTGTGCAGATAGCACAACTTATCGCAGCATCCCAGCAGCTGACAGAAACGGTGTCGGATCGGGAATTATCCGACGGCGCTGGGTCGGTACGCTCCGCCGAAGCATCGGGGGCGGACGACCGGGAGCATCATGAGGTCCGACCGGATGGTGAAAGGGATACGGATGACTTGGAGCTATCCCTTTCGGAACAACATAAAGCTGCCGTGGACTTCATCCGGCACTTTCTCCCTCAAGTTGTTCCGTCGGGCCAGACTGCTGCGGTTCCGGACAAGAGGATTATAGCGTCATTGGACTCTGATTTCTTTGAGCGGTTCAGGGACATCGCTCCCGAGTTTCCGTCTCAGTCCAATAATGTTGCAAGAACATTTGAATTATTGAACTACGCTATATTCAAACTTGCTTCCAAAATGGGGAAAGCAGGTTTCTTGTCCGCTAATACTCTCAACCTGCCTTTCATTAATGCAAGGAATAAATTCGACACGGCAGGACAGGGTATTCCGAGAGTTCCTCTGCGTATGGACGACGAGGCGGAAGACTTAGAGTTATCATTACCGTCGTCGGCGTCTATTCCAACCGCGGTGTTGGAAACAACTATTTCGTCTAACAGAGCCAGTTTAGATGCCTTATCTTACGCAGATCACCTTACTAAGGCGTTATCACTCTGCCTTCAAGGGAAAGAATTTCAGGATATAATACAATCCTCTTTAAGACTTCTTTCAAGGGCAGTAGCTTATTCCACGTGTAACTCCGCCCTTTCAGTGGCAAACCTGGAGTTGGTTAGACGTGACGCAGCCCTAGCTACATCCACACTCGTGGATACTAAGGTGAAGAACTCTCTCAGAGTCGCTTCGGTCTCCGGAGAACTTCTCTTTTGACGGCAAGCTTTCTGCAATTTATGCTAAAATTACAAAGAAAGCTTCGGATTCTCTGCTGTTCAAATCTGCTTCTAAGAAGTCGGACACGGCAGACAAGAGTAAGACAGGCACTTCTGGGTCTAATGCGCCCAAGAGAGGTTCCTATAGAGGTTCCGGTGCGTCCTCTTGGTCTTATTCAAGAGACCGTCAAGGTAGCGACTCACGTTCGGGACGTACTTCGGGCCGGGACAACCGGTCGGACGCCCCGAGGTCGACGGGACGAGGTGCGGGCCGTGGAGGATGTGGTTTCTCCTACCTCAGGCCTCGCAGGTCCAGGAGGTGATGGCTTAAACCTCTACCGCGTACCGGTTGGCGGAAGGTTGTCAAGCTTTTCACAAGAGTGGGCGTCGATTACGGACGACCCTTGGGTGAGAGGAGTGACTTCGGAAGGTCTAAAGATATCCTTCAAACGAAAGCCTCCATTAACTCGAAGTCCAAAATGGACTCAACTTCCGTCAAATCCGCAGAAAAGAGACGCTCTATTATCAGAGGTGCAGTCTCTTTTAATGAAGAACGCGGTAGAGGTCGTAGAAAACCAGGAGACTCCGGGATTCTACAGCCATCTGTTTCTGGTTCTGAAACCAGACGGCTCGTTCCGTCCAGTCATAGATTTGAGCTGGATAAACAAGCTGATTATATGGAGACGATTCGGTCGGTCAGAGCGAGTATTCGGGTGAACGATTATGCAACGAGCATAGATCTCAAAGATGCGTACTTTCACGTCATGGTACATCCGACATTCCGAAAGTATCTACGCTTCGCAGTCCTAGGAGTGGTGTATCAATTCCGGGCGATGTGCTTCGGATTGAATCTAGCACCCTGGGCTTTCACTCGGGTAATGAACTCGGTAATGATCTATTTCCGAGCTCATTCGTCTGCGGTAACGTCGGCCTATCTGGACGACATTCTTCAGAGGTACGGCAACGAGTTAACGCTTCAGAACGATGTTCAGAATCTACTTCTATTGCTCCGACGTCTCGGTTTTATAGTAAACGAGGAGAAGTCGGATCTCGTGCCGTCCAAGTCATTCACACATCTGGGAATGAGCTTCAAGATGCACAACAATCTCGTTCGTCTGCCGTTAACCAGAGCGAAATTAGTCAGTTGTTACGCTCGCTATTGTCTGCACGCAGACAAAGTCACGGCGAGAGAATTTATGAGACTGATAGGTCTGTGCGGAGCCGCTGCGGATCTCATTCCGATGGGGCGGTTACGCACGCGTCCTCTCCAAATTTTCTTGACTCAGAATTGGAGTGTGAAAATTCATTCGCTCGACATAGACGTTCTCTTGTCAGATCAAGTGAAACAAGAGATTCAGACTTGGGCAAACATTCAGTGGTTAACTCAGGGAGTTCCGCTGCAGTTGCCGGATCCGAGTTTTACCATTATGACGGATGCCAGTCAAACAGGTTGGGGTGCATCATTGATCCCAACGGATTCGAGATGCCAGGGTCTTTGGGATCCGCAATTCCTGGGCAAGCACATTAACATCAAGGAAATGATGTCAATTTGGCTTGCGTTACGTCATTGGATGGACATAATTCACAATGCTCATGTCCAAATCCTATCCGACAATACGACAGTAGTGGCGTATATACGGAATCAGGGAGGCACTCATTCAGTTCCGTTGTTCAATCTAACGGAAAGAATCCTTCTGTTTGCGCTAGAACATCAGGTTCTTCTTTCGGTCCATCACATACCGGGTCGTCTGAATGTACTAGCAGACTCCCTTTCACGAAAGGGTCGCTTGTTGCCGTCGGAGTGGACTCTCAACAAACAAGTATTCAATCAGATTTGCTACCAATGGGAACGGCCAATGATAGATTTATTTGCGACACATCTCAACAATCAGTTGCAGATGTATGTGTCTCCGTGTCCGGATCCAAGAGCATTTGCAGTAGATGCTCTGTCGATCCCTTGGGACGGAATGATAGGATATGCGTATCCTCCAGCGCCGTTAATTCAGCAAGTATTGCTAAAGATAAAACAATCTCAATGCAAGATTCTGTTGGTAGCATCTCTGTCTCCACAGAGACCGTGGATAAATCTACTCAGGTGTCTGTTGTGGGACCTACTGCGAAAGCTTCCTCCACGGGAGGATCTTCTTTCGCAGGGGAAATCGCGTCAACTCCATCACAACCCACAAGGTCTCAACCTTCACGTTTTTCCGTTGTGCGGTCCTTCTTGCATGGTAAGCACTTTACAGGACGAGCAGTGGGCGCGATTTCTAACTGTAGGAGGACCTCCTCTTCGCTAAACTATGCGGCTAAGTGGAAGGTTTTTCGTCGTTGGTGTAGGGATCATTCTGTGGATATTTTTGATCCCTCTATACCAGACATTGCAAACTTTCTAGTAAACTTGTTTGACGAAATCAAACGGCAGGCTGTTACTATTAAGGGTTATAGGTCTATGTTATCTGATACCTATGCATATCATGATAGTTTACAAATTGGATCTAATGTCTCTTTATCTAAGTTGGTTAGAAACTTCTCGATAAATAGACCCAGAACTCTTAGGTTAATTCCTAAATGGAATTTAGCTTGGGTTCTTCTTAAACTGAAGGAAAAGCCATTTGAACCTCTTGGGACAGTAGATTTCAAATTCTTATCTTATAAGACAGCTTTTCTCTTAGCTTTCTCTTCTGCTAGAAGAGTCAGTGAGCTTCATGCACTATCGGTGGATGATTCTCTTTATCGTAGTGTTGGGAACGCTATCACCTTCACTATTAATGTGGGTTTTTTAGCTAAGAATCAGGCTCCTAATAAATATCCGGAACCTATTGTTATTAAGGCTCTTCCGTCTTCAGACGGGCGTAGGCCTTTACTCTGTCCTGTTAGAGCATTACGTATCTATAAACAGAGATCTCAGTTTATCAGAAAGGGATGAAAACGTTTCTTTCTGTCTCTGATGCCTAACAGAAGGGACATTTCGGTCCATTCTATTGCTCGATGGATTCAATTAACTATCCGTACTGCTTATGAGAGTTTATCTTCTCAGCAGTCTGTGCTTAAGATTTCCGCTCATGAAGTAAGAGCTCTTGCTACTTCTTGCGCTTACGCTAATAGTATTGCGATTACAGATTTAATGAAGGCTGCTTATTGGTCTCAGCCATCCACATTCACGAATTTTTATCTCAGAAATATTGAGTCCATTTCTGGAGACCTGCATTGTTTAGGTCCGTTATCTGTTGCTCAGAATGTCGTCCACTAAACAGTTGCAACTATAGTTATGCAGGCTTTCTGTTCCGGCAGTGACTCCGTCCGGCTGCCCTCTTCGCTCTGGGCTATTTGACCCAGGGCAAGGGGGGGGGGGAGGGTGTTCCCTTAGGTCACCTGCTTTATAGTGAAAAGCAAGGGAATGCCTCCTCCGAAGTCAGTATTTCTGAGTCGTTTCCGGGATGGTTTTAAAGTGTAATATTAATGTTAAAAATTCATTCATGTCATATTTTTAAAGTGTAGCTCGGTGTGAAGCATTTGTATATGTCAAGTGTCAAACGGGCATTAATATACAATCCTCGGACACTTTTAAAAGAATATAAAGAGTCTCATTTCTCTGGACTAACTTTATTTATTGGCTTACTTTAAAAATAATTAGTATAAAGGGTTATACTGGATGTTAATAGAGAACATGAATGTTATTGTGCTCAATTATGAAGGGTATTGTATCTTTCTAATTTAACATAAAATAAGAAAGATACATGTAAAGCCTAATACTCCTTTTCTCCTTGAGGGGTAGCCTCTATATTATATAGTTGAGCTTTTTGGATTTTCCTCTATGTCCTAGGCCCTCCAGCCTTTTTACTATTCAGCTAAGTCTGGATCATTGGTACAGTATAAAAATGTTAAAAAATTTATAGTAATTTATATATTTTTTATACTTACCAATGACCCAGACGGGGATGGCCCTCCCAGGAGTTGGGAACTCTTACCTCCCCACTGAGTACACAGCGCTGACCAGGCACTGCCAGTAAGAATGATAATTGGCGCCAATTTCGGAACGTCCTTGACACTGCGCATGTGCAGTAGGGGCGAAGTATGGAGGTCCTATAGGACATGATTTCTTTTGGTTTTGGATGCAAATTTTGGTGATTGGGGGGAAAATTTGTGTTTGGCTCTGGATTTTTTAGAGTTAGCACCAGCTAAGTCTGGGTCATTGGTAAGTATAAAAAATATATAAATTACTATAAATTTTTTAACTTTGTTCTTACTGCAATGAGGTGGCACATGATATGATTTGGAAAAAAATTTGTAAATTTTGACTTCAGTTACACTGTCACAATTTTTTTATACATGTGTGTATTTCGTGTTCAGCACTCTTAGGGAGGGGCAAATTCAAATGTTTCCAATGAAGTGCCTACATTGATATTTGGGCTTTCTTTGTAAACCCAAGTTTTAACTTAGTGAAATGTGAGGAATATTCTTCAAAGATCTTCTTCAGAGCCACCAGGCAGGGTTGTTTGATATTTGGAACATTTTTATATACATGTAGCATTGCTAGTACTATGACTTCTAAAACAAAGTTTGTTCAAGGGGTTAAGCTCCACTGATTTTAGGTTGGGGGATACCAGAGGGGTTTGAAATTTAACCTAATGAAGAATTTTCTATTTGTTTTCTAAAATTATTTCTGCCCTCAAGTGACAAGACTGATTGTAGTTAATTTTAGTCAGGTGAACATGTATGTGGATGTCAGGCCTGAAAATAACCTGTCTTACATTTGCAGAATGTGGTCCCCAGAGGGTGGTTTTGACTTTCTGACTCCGATTGAGGTTCACAGAGGGGAAATTTAGTGATGCCATCCTGCTGTGCAAGGTAGCATCACTAAATTCAACCTCCAGGGACCTCATTTTGCAGATGACAGTCTGCTTATTTTCTGGCTTGGTGGGTGTACTAGATTAATGCTTGCTCAAATGACCCCACTAGGTTTGCTTGAGGCCACCATGTTGGTCTTTTGATTACCCCATTTTCACACCGTTTACAGGTCTGGTCAAATTGGACAATATAAATTCTCTCTGCCTCTTCTACATTTAAGAATAACTTTCATCTTAATATGGCCATAGAAACACAAAGAAAGGCATGGCAATAAAACATAATAGGATAAGACTGTTATTTCTAATTTTAATGGGCCCAAATTAGAATAAAAGGGTGTGTCCAAAATAAATGGATTTAAAGGCCTGTATCACCATCCCTCCAGGAAAAGGGCCTTATAAGATGTGGATTTTTTTTATTATTATTACTTTTGAAGAATTTTGAGAGAGTTTTGCACAAAATATTGGTCACCCCAATAATTGCCACATGGAATGGGGTGGTGGGTTCCATGAATGATTTTTTTTGTTTGTTTTAAAGTGTGTTTTGATGAATTTCATGTAATTTAATGCTGAACTCAAGTAAACAGTTCTCCCCGGATTAATTGGGTGAACAATTTTGTGCACAAAATCTCCTGGTTCACATCAAAACTCACGTTAAAGTTAAAAAAAATCAGCCTATAGACCCAGACCTGCCCGCCTCCAGTTACAAATATGAGATTGACACAATCAGAGTTTGAACACCACCTATCTCAAAAAAATGTTAGAAAAGATATTTAGAATTCAAGAGCCTCGAAAAACGACCTTTTCTTTAGAGTTTCAAGAAATGTGGGCATTTGAATCATCTTCATTCCTCTGTACAGTACAGTCGCTGTGGACTGGTCGTAATCCATGCATACAGTTAAAACTAGAAGTCCTGTCACGAACTGCGCACTTATCTAGGCTTAATTGTGCATTGGAATTGCGCGCAGTTGCAATATCGAATGGTATCCAAAGCACGACAGGTTCCCGTGGTTACTCATAGCAAACACAGGCAATGTTTCTGCCAATGGACCTCCGGGTTACCTGGAGGTCCATTGGCTGAAACATTGCTTGAGCACAGGCCATATGTACAGAATTGGATAGCGTTACTATGGTTATAATGCATAGAGTAACGTGCAGATCGACGTGCTATTTGTGCACATTCCATGACAGAACTTCTACAGTTAAAACTAGAAGTCCTGTCATGAATAGTGCGCTTACAGTTAAAACTAGAAGTCCTGTCACGAATAGTGCGCTTATGTAGGCTTAATTGCGCGTTGGAATTGCGCGCAATTGCCATATCAAATGGCATCCAAAGCACGGCAGGTTCTCCTGGTTACTCTTAGCAAACACATGCAATGTTTCTGCCAATGGACCTCCAGGTTACCCGGAGGTCCATTGGCTGAAACATTGCTTGTGCACAAGCCATATGTACAGAATTTGATAGCTTTACTTGTGCCATAACGTGCACATTAACGCGCATATCAACGTGCTATTTGTGCGCATTTCATGACAGGACTTCTAGTTTTAACTGTATCTACAGTTAAAACTAGAAGTCCTGTCATGCATTGTGCGCTTATCTAGGCTTAATTGCGCATAGGAATTGCGCGCAATTGCCATATCGAATGGCATCCAAAGCACGGCAGGTTCTCCTGGTTACTCATAGCAAACACAGGAAATGTTTCTGCCAATGGACCTCCGGGTTACCCGGAGGTCCATTGGCTGAAACATTGCTTGTGCACAGGGCATATGCACAGAATTTGATAGCCTTACTACTGTCATAACGCGTAGATTAACGCGCATACCGACGTACTATTTGTGCGCATTTCATGACAGGACTTCTAGTTTTAACTGTAGGCTTAATTGCGCGTTGGAATTGCGCACAATTGCAATATCGATTGGCATCCAAAGCATGGCAGGTTCTCCTGGTTACTCATAGCAAACGCATGCAATGTTTCTGCCAATGGTCCTCCGGGTTACCCGGAGGTCCATTGGCTGAAACATTGCTTGTGCACAGGCCATATGCACAGAATTTGATAGCTTTACTTGGGCCATAACGCGTACATCAATGCACATATCAACATGCTATTTGTGCCCATTTCATGACATGACTTCTAGTTTTAACTGTAGGCAGCGATGTGACATCCATGCATGCATTTGCCAGGTAATAAAAATAATCATCAGCAAAATTTTTATGAATGAAGAACCGGGTTGAACCTGGTGCTTCATTAATTAAATTTTTGATGACTATTTCTATAATTAATGTTCAAAATCTAATATTATTTGTGGAAATATTGCCCACCTGTGAAAAGTGACAAGTCTGTAGCAGCCATAGCCATACTGTAGTGTTAAGTAACTAGCCATAGATGCTGAATGTAACCATGCATGTAAGTCTTTGTTTAAGCAGTTTTCTTAGGTGAGCAATTTCAGTTAAAACTAGAAGTCCTGTCACGAATAGTGCACTTATCTAGGCTTAATTGCGCATTGGAATTGCCATATCGAATGGCATCTAAAGCACGGCAGGTTCTCTTGGTTACTCATAGCAAACACATGCAATGTTTCTGCCAATGGACCTCCGGGTTACCCGGAGGTCCATTGGCTGAAACATTGCTTGTGCACAGGCCATATGTACAGAATTTGATAACTTTACTTGGGCCATAACGCGCACATTAACGCGCATATCAACGTGCTATTTGTGTGCATTTCATGACAGGACTTCTAGTTTTAACTATAGCCATACTGTGGTGTTAAGTAACTAGCGATAGATGCTGAATGTAACCATACATGTAAGTTTTTGTTTAAGCAGTTTTCTTAGGTGAGCGATTAAGGACTCTTGTTATGACCTCACCTCCAGAGAAGGTTACAGTAAGCATACAGTCAAGGTCTATGTTCGTATTTCCCTACCACCATTTTGAATTACTGAGGCACATGTACCGGTTCTTGAATTTTATATCCTCTGGCATTGTGATAGACCCTTCGTGGGAAAGAATATCCACTAATTGCAGACTTCTGTCCACACATTCTTAACAGTGTTATGGCCCTTGTTAAACATTGTGTTGAACATCTGTTGCTGCATTTTAATGTCCTTCGATATGGTTAAAAACCAGCATGGGGGAAAGGATATCTACATATTCAGCCCTGGTAATTCATCCTTGTTTCCTCGGCAAAACAAATGCTGTGGAAAACTGGTGCTTCTACGGCAATTGCTGTGAAGTCTGCCCAATTGCATAAAAATCATCAGAGGGCAGGGCATAATCTCAATTGCCATGTATATGTAGCAGGCGGTGAAGTGAAAACTTTCAAGTAACTTTAACATGTGAAAGTAGTTTGAGATATATGTGTATATAATCACAGTCAATGTGCAGAATCTTTCACTCAGTTTGATCATGCCAATATCGTGAACTGTGTGAATGCCAAGAAAAAACCTTGGAAGTAAGCAGGCGACTTGCTCAGTATGTAAGGTATGAGTGAAAATAAGATGCAGCATGTAACATGTGAAAGTAGTTCGAGATATATGTGTATATAATCACAGTCAATGTGCAGAATCTTTCACTCAGTTTGATCATGCCAATATGGTGAACTGTGTGAATGCCAAGAAAAAACCTTGGAAGTAAGCAAGCGACTTGCTCAGTATGTACATGTAGGGTATGAGTGAAAATAAGATGCAGCATGTAACATGTGAAAGTAGTTCGAGATATATGTGTATATAATCACAGTCAATGTGCAGAATCTTTCACTCAGTTTGATCATGCCAATATCGTGAACTGTGTGAATGCCAAGAAAAAACCTTGGAAGTAAGCAGGCGACTTGCTCAGTATGTACATGTAGGGTATGAGTGAAAATAAGATGCAGCATGTAACATGTGAAAGTAGTTCGAGATATATGTGTATATAATCACAGTCAATGTGCAGAATCTTTCACTCAGTTTGATCATGCCAATATCGTGAACTGTGTGAATGCCAAGAAAAAACCTTGGAAGTAAGCAGGCGACTTGCTCAGTATGTACATGTAGGGTATGAGTGAAAATAAGATGCAGCATGTAACATGTGAAAGTAGTTCGAGATATATGTGTATATAATCACAGTCAATGTGCAGAATCTTTCACTCAGTTTGATCATGCCAATATCGTGAACTGTGTGAATGCCAAGAAAAAACCTTGGAAGTAAGCAAGCGACTTGCTCAGTATGTAGGGTATGAGTGAAAATAAGATGCAGCATGTAACATGTGAAAGTAGTTCGAGATATATGTGTATATAATCACAGTCAATGTGCAGAATCTTTCACTCAGTTTGATCATGCCAATATCGTGAACTGTGTGAATGCCAAGAAAAAACCTTGGAAGTAAGCAGGCGACTTGCTCAATATGTAGGGTATGAGACTATGAGTGAAAATAAGGAGCAGCATAACCACAAACTAAGTATCTCACTGCTTCTATGTTGATAACACTAGAACCTGACATCCGAAACTGATGTCAGATTCTGGTGCTATCAACATAGAAGAAACAGAACACATAGTTTCTAGTGGTTATGCTGCAATTTGTACTGTAAATTGTAAGATTACCAATACAGTTGAAACTAGAAGTCCTGTCACGAATAGTGCGCTTATCTAGGCTTAATTGCGCGTTGGAATTGCGTGCAATTGCCATACTGAATGGCATCCAAAGCACAGCAGGTTCTCTTGCTTACTCATAGCAAACACATGCAATGCTTCTGCCAATGGACCTCTGGGTTACCCAGAGGTCCATTGTCTGAAACATTGCTTGTGCACAGGCCATACATGTATGTACAGAATTTGATGCCCTTACCATGGTCATAATGTGTACATTAACGCGCAGATCAACGTGCTATTTGTGCGCATTTCATGACAGGACTTCTAGTTTTAACTGTACTATGGATGCCATCTGGATTTTCTGTGTGTTTCATATGTTCTTAACAAGTTGCCAGTATCACACAGGCTATTTAATCTGATTGCCTCACCCTTCCCCCAGATATTTTGGATCAATCAGTTTCGGCCTCTACTTCTCAACGTTGTCCACAGAATTCCTTTCAGCATCAGATAGTTACTTATTCTGGTAAATTTTTCTCTGTTTACAAACTATATATGTTTTCTGTTGGTCCTGTCCTCCTTTCTCAGTTTGTATCCTCTATTTTCTGACCTGAATTAAAAGATTAACTGTTATAAATATTTCTGTGCCCTTTCGTTGCTTATTGTGTTTGGGTTGAATTTAGCTTCCTCTAAAGGCTGTACCAGGTTCTCTTTAGGTATATATACATGTAATGAAGCAGGAAACCTTGTCTTCAAGAAACATCTGTCTGATTTACTATTTTTTCTCTTCTTTTAGTCATAAACACTAAACCATTTCATGAGTTCACAGTGAAAGTTCATGCGCAAGATCAAGACGGCCTAATAGATGAAGAATCGGAAGGTAATTTTCTAATCTGTACACTTCTCTAGTGGTTATTTTTCTATATGTTCTTTATAGCTGTATCAGGCCTGGGAGCCGCTGTTGGGCATCTTGTGTATAGTGTTACAAGCCATTATAAAGGATTTAGATTTCATGTTTTAGACCTGGGAGGTCGGGATCTATAGTGTGAGACTACCAAAAATCGCAACTGTGCTCCAATAAACACGACTGCAAATTCGGTTTTAATATTCCAGCACGTTTTGACAAATAAAACAAATTTCTAATTACCAGAATGACATCATTCACTTATATGCAATATATATGCACTTGATGACTACTGTCAATCATTTCTATGTATACGTTTGAATGGAATTAACCCTTCACCTAACATGAAAAGCAGACGACACTTGCAAATAAAATACCTGAATAACTAATTTTTTTCATTTTTTATCGCAAAACATAGCTTATGACTTCTCATTGGAACGACCTCAGCGAGATCGTTCCAATGAGGGGTTATAAGTTATGTTTTTGTGACAAAAAATGAAAAAATAATGAAAATTGGATAGTATTTTTTGTGAATAGAGTTGGCCGGTTTTGGCTGTTACGTTAGGTAAAGGGTTAATGAACAAACTGTTGTACATGTACTGGTACATGATACTTGCCCCAATGACATTTTCAGGACAATAAGCCAAGATTTGGGGCTTTCAGTGTAGATACACGAAAACTCAATACTGTGTTTACTCTATGTATTGGGACAGCTAAAAATAAATATTTTCACAGATGTCTCACATCTTAGAAAATGGGGAAAAAACACAACCTGGTCTTGTTTTGATGCTGAATCAAGTTGTGTGTGATTCGTTTTCCATCACTATATACAAAAATCGCCATCCAATTTTTTTTAAAATTTTTATTTTTTGCTTCCAAAACCTAGCTTATGCCCCACATTGCGCTCGTTCTTATGAGGAGTCATAAGCTGTGTTTTGGAAGCAAAAATTGAAAATTTTTAGCTACACAGGAATTCTTTTTATGAGAGGGTTGAAGACTGTCACAATGTAATATTAAATAGTCTTCCTCATGTCAGTCCGGACTGTAAATATTAAAACTTAGGAACAGACTTAAATAAAAATAACACAAATCAGTATGTAATATCAATTTTTTATTGTTTAAAAAAGAAAATTAAACACAAACTTAGCTTTAATATTGAGCATTTTGCACCATTTTCAGGTGACTGGGCCAACTGGAAACAAGACTCCTGAGTGTCCCAAACACTGGAGCATAAAAGAAAATATTTTTCAGAAAAAAATGTGTGTCCCAAATTATAGAGTGTCCCAATATATAGAGTAAATACGGTACATGACCTGTCAAGCCAACGGTGGGGCATTGTAAAATGTTCATCAGTTTATCAAATGTGTTTTTCTTTGCTGAACTTGAACTTACCACTTGCTCTACATTTTTACTGTCCGATATTATATTTATTTCTACATATAATTTTGAAAACTTGAACTCCAAAATCGGTTTCAAATTCACACTTGAAGTCTTCATAAGTTTTTAGGGTCATTTGGGTTACCCTAAACCCAGTTTGTTTTTTGAGGGTTTTTTTTCCTGACATTTTACAACATTAGAGACACAGATATGTTATAAATATTAATTTTGTATACAGTAGAACCTGTCTTGAGAGACCGCCCTTTGGGCCACAGAAAAGTGGTCCCTCAAGACAGGTGGTCTCTCATACAGTTAAAACTAGAAGTCCTGTCACGAATAGTGCACTTATCTAGGCTTAATTGCACGTTGGAATTGCGTGCAATTGCCATATCGAATGGCATTCAAAGCCCGGCAGGTTCTCCTGGTTACTCACAGCAAACACATGCAATGTTTCTGCCAATGGACCTCCGGGTTACCTGGAGGTCCATTGGCTGAAACGTTGCTTGTGCACAGGCCATATGGACAGAATTTGATAGCTTTACTATGACCATAACGCGTACATTAACGCGCAGATCAACGTGCTATTTGAGCGCATTTCATGACAGGACTTCTAGTTTTAACTGTAACAGGTTTCAGGTTTTCTCAAGTCAGTGAATAACAAACCACAAAATTCAGAAATTGAGAAGAATGGATTTTTGTAATTACTTTGTAGTTCTTTTTTATGAAGTTTTTGTAACAAATTGAAATGGACTGTTATAAAAATTATAAAAATAAATTAGTGTTGAAAATCTTCATTGAAGATTTTCAACACTAATTTATTTTTATAATTTTTTTAACAGTCCATTTCAATTTGTTACAAAAAGATTTTCAACACAAATTTATTTTTATAATCCTATCTGTCACATTTCAGGTATTTATGAAATTGTTTATTCAGCAATAATCCTAATCTTTTCACAGGGGTCTTATAAAAACATCTCAATCTTTAATGAGTTAGCAATTGAAACCCAGTTAAGAGCTTTGAATACTTTTAATTTTGTTAGTATAACCACAATGGATTTTCCAATTCCAGGACAGGTAAAAAGTTTTTGTCATGGTTTCAGTCTTCAAAGGGTCGGTCTCTCAAGACAGGTCCAATATGGCATAAAAATACAAGTTGGTACCAGTCACAGTGGTCTCTCAAGACAGGTGATCTCCCATAGCAGGTCCATTATAGAGTAAAACCAATCGGTGCCTGGCAGATGTGGTCTCTCAAGACAGGTGGTCTCTCAAGACAGGTGGTCTCTCAAGACAGTGGTCTCTCAAGACGGGTTTTACTGTATTTATTCTGATGCAATGAACAGAAGATGCTTTGTTAGTTGTTAGTAGTATTGATAGGTACATATGGATGGTTTCTTTATGCTTATGGACAACCAAAACTGCAACCAAGTTTTCTTGAATTAAAAAACCGAAACAGCAACTGCAGTTTAAATCTCATAACCTCCCAGCTCTGTCATGTTTTATGGCTTATAAACAACTCCTCAAGCCACTCATCAGTGGACAAGTCTGAAAACGATCACTTGACAAAAAGAAACTTGAGTTGTGATTTTGTTTTTGTTTTTTTTACCCCCGTAACCCATTGAATCCTGATGGTATATCCCATATCAGTTCAGAACCATCATCTGGTAAAGTCTATATTCATTACTTGAGGGAAGACCAGTCAATATTTTCAATGAAAATCTTGATTGGTTCACCACAAAAATTCACTGAGCAACTATCTTCTTTATGAATTCAGGTCGTATCATGATCCTGGCCTGAAAAATCAGGCTTTCTGCTTCAAAGGATTAATTCTAAAAGACTTCTATCCTGACTGAGATGTTTTTTATTGCAAAACAACAGGTGTCCCTACATGCAGTCTTCAAGTAAATTTACATATTACCTTCTTTTTTCCAGGCACATCTTAATAGCTCTCTACATGTACATACATGTTGGCAGCCATTTCTTGCGCATAAAGTAAACTGTCATAGTATAGCGAAAATGGTTTAATATCTTCCCTCAAGGAGTTGAAATGAAAAAATACAAATGTATTTTTAAAAACCCTCACTTTCAAAGAAATTGAGAATGGAAAGGGAGGTAAGCATGGGCTGTGTGAGTCTAAATTTGGTTTGTAAGGCCTGTACATGTAACACCAAAACCATTCTTATATTTGTACTGGCCAAGTTTAGAATGAGGCTGCAGCAGGTACCCAGTAAAGATACAGTTGTCAAAAACAAACCAGATTTGAATAAATTTTATCCAAGGCCACAGGACTTCTTTTCACATGTTAGTAATACACTCTGTTGCAACATGTGAGCATCATTTTAGAGTTCCGAATAACAAACCAATGAAGCCTTCTGCTGGAAATGGTCTAAGGCCACACAAAATAAATTCATGGATTCTCAGGCACTTTTGTTTACAAATCAGTAAGGGGGTGAGGGTTTTTATTTTTAATTTTTTATTTTTTGCTTGCATACAATGAGCATGGATTGGGAGGCCTTTTTCTACTGTCTTTTCACGTGCAAAATAGAATATAAATATAGAAAGTGCATAATTATGCAAATTAATTAATTTAATTTTGACCCTTAACCCTTTGGGATCTTAATTATGTTGACGTTCATATGTCACTGGGAATTGAGTTTCTTCAATGTTTTTCAAAATACGACGTCAAATATCTGAAAGTACAAATAAGATATTTTTAACATTAGTGATTATCTGGTTGAGGACTAGATTATTTTTGGTGGTCTGAATTTGTTATTCAAAACTTGTACCGAAGAGAGAGGTGGGTGGCGGTCAGAAAGTGGTGAGAGGGCAGCTTCCACTTCCTCCTCAGTCTCCACAGGACGTTCCTCATTCATTGATGCCGACTGGGGAGCCGGCAACTGATTGGGTTTGTCTGAGAATGGGAGGGGAAATGGTGGCCGTCTCTGGGTCTTTCCTTACCTCACTCTTCTCTTTCTGTCGTCTCCAAGAAAGCCTCCAGGCATTGGGCATCTTTCCATCTGGTGGACGGATTCTTTTTCTTCTCGCTCTTTCCAGAGCCTCCAGACTTCTTCGGGTGAGGACCAGTGTGAGAGAGGTTCCTGTTCACAAGGGTACTACCTCTCCCCAAAGAAGACGGCGTGATCTTCTCTGTCTCGAATTCCAGTGTCAACTGGACATTCCTGCCTACCATCTGGATAATCCAGTTGATAGGACAAGAAATGTCCAGAGCTATCAAGGCTTTCCGGAGCTGTCTTGGTATTTCCAAGTTTTCCATGATCAGTAGCTGTTTTTCACACGTCTTCACGCTCTGAAGTCAGGAAAAACAATTTTGTCTTGAAGCCCTGATAAAGAATGAGTGGAGTTTTTACTGTTATTCACACCTAATAACAATAGGCAAATCGACTTAATTGACTCATTACGGTGAAGGGTTTCTCCATAATCTCAAAATGAGACGGCAAATGTTATTTTCTATCAGACATTAAACATAAAATAATAGGGGGTAAAATCAAGATATTACAGCCATCTTTGGAATAAATTTTATGTGGGATAGAATATATACCTTTGCGTTTATTTGGTGTTTTTAAGATTATTAGTTTACTTATGGGTCTCTTTGTCCCTGCTTGAGAAAAGTGAGACTGCAAATCAGAAGCCGCTCTATATATTGAAAGTGAAATTTTAGGTGGTAAAATTAAAACATCGATATCAAAGTTTGGATATGTATTGCAGGGACCGATCAGGACTATTTAAAATACGCTCTAGCCTCGGAGCCTATTTTTTCAATTCATGCGCCAGATTTCAATTTACGGAGTCACACTGCTGTTTGTAACTGCAAGTATGTAATAGCTCTCATCATTTTCATTTAATACACTATAGCAAACATTAATCTTCACTGTGGTTTCTGATCAAGTCTTGGTTGCCGACTTAGGCAGCCAAGACTTGATCAGAAACCACAGTGAAGATTAATGCTTGGTAATTAAGACTTGAAGTATTAACTTAAGCACTCTACAACAATGATAAATGATAATCATATATATAATACATGTAAGAGTGTCTCTCTCGATTATCCATCGAAAGAATATCAAAATATGATCTGAGAAGTTACGCGCCAATTGAGAAGCCTATTTCTGAGATTTAAGAGCCAGGTCCTGATGTTTCAGAACCAAATACGCACTGGCGCATGCCCAGGTCGGTCCCTGGTATTGAATATACCCAAAGTCACCCGATAACATTTATTTGGTGTTTTTAGGACTAGTAGTTTACTTGAAGTCTCTTTGTCCCTAGTTGCGGAAAAGTGAGACCGCAAGGCAGATATCGTGCTATACATTAACTGGTAGAGTGCTGGGCTTTATTCTGAAGTGCCGGTACCACAACTTAAGGGCTTCATATTCAGTGGATGTTCTACATATCACATTTGAAGTTGAATTATTTAGTCTGTGAGGATTTGTCTTGTTACAATTTATGGGAGAGTGCCTGTTGGCGTGTCTCTCGGTGTGCCTATTGGCACTCTCCCATAAATTGTAACAAGGCAAAGATATGTGAACAAATTTTGATGACCAAAAATAATTCAGCACTCAACCAGTAAAACATGAAATTTTATGTGTTAAAGTTAAAATATCTGACTATAATTGTCTGACTATAGTTAAAAACTAAAAGTCCTGTCATGAAATGCACACAAATAGCACGTTGATATGCACGTTAATGTACGTGTTATGGCCCAAGTAAAGCTATCAAATTCTGTACATATGGCCTGTGCACAGGCAATGTTTCAGCCAATGGACCTCCGGGTAACCCAGAGGTCCATTGGCGGAAACATTGCATGTGTTTTCTATGATTAACCAAGAGAACCTGCCGTGCTTTGGATGCCATTTGATATGGCAATTCTGCACAATTCCAACACGCAATTAAGCCTAGATAAGCGCACTATTCATGACAGGAGTTCTAGTTTTAACTGTATATACATACTTCAGGTAAAAATCCTGACATGGTTCACAAGAAATAATAGCATTTTTCAAACCTACATTAGATATTACAGTACGTGGAGGGTGGATTGTAACTAAATCACCCAGAGAGTGGAGTTATCACCCAAAGTATCTCTTTCAAATTCTGTTCAAGTGGCCAAAAAGCACAAGCAATGTTTCAGCCAATGGACCTCCGGGTATAACCCGGAGGTCCATTAGCTGGGACTTTGCTTGTGCTTGTTATGCTTTGCAACAAATTTGCAATTATTGCTTGGGTGGAATCTCCACTCTGCGGGTGATTTAGTGATAATACACTCTCCACTTACTGTATATACACAACCCAAACAATAAGATGGAAAGATATGGCAAAATTGCATTCTCAAGAACAGACCCTAGTAGCTCTGCTTTTCTCAAATTAAGGTGGGCCAAAAATGGCCCTCTTATGTTCATTTAAGGTGGGCCACCATTGCTCTTCTCCCAATTTGAAAATGACAGGCCTGATACCCTTGAAGCCTTTCTATGGCAGCACAGAGCCACCACTGACCATCACTTAATATTTTGTAATTACAAAATGTTCCAATAAGAATAAAATCCTCCTCCTCTGATTGGATGAGAGCTCACTTAGTATATTCTACATTTCCGGCTCAAAAGAGAAAAGTTACTTTCTGACGTCACAACACGAAATATTTGCAATGACGTCGTCTGTTTCATAACTGCTTCAACAGAGTGCCTAGTAAGCCACTTCATGTTTCTGGATGTTTCACGTGTGCAGCAGACGGTGTTCCGGATGAAGTGTTGTTTAAATTACAAACCGGTTTATGATTTGAATTAAGATGGAATGAATTTATCTGGTTTATTGATTATTTATCCAGTCCCGTTGTGGATACACGAGAGGTTTATTTACTAAACCTTTGATCATTAAAAGTTGTTGAACAATGCAACTTTTAACAATCACAAGTTTAGTAAATAAACCTCTCATGTTTCATGCTGTAGGTTTTGGGCTATGGGTAGTGTCTATTGCAACATATTCGTTATTGTGATGAATTGACGGTAACATGGTCTGAGGTTTGCGGCTCGGAGCGTATGTTCAACCGGTTCATTCCCACTAGACCAATTCCCTGTAGACCAACTCCCACGAGGCCAATTCACAAAAGAGCAATTCCCCTTAGACCAACTGATGTGTTCTACTTTAAAAATAATTCTATATCAATAATTTGATATACAGTAAAACCTGTCTTGAGAGACCACTGTCTTGAGAGACCACATGTCTTGAGAGACCACATCTGCCAGGCACCGATTGGTTTTACTCTATAATGGACCTGCTATGGGAGACCACCTGTCTTGAGAGACCACCTGTGTTTAGAGACCACTGTGACCTGGTACCAGCTTGTATTTTTATGCCATATTGGACCTGTCTTGAGAGACCGCCCCTTTGAGGACAGAAACCATCACAAAAACTTTTTACCTGTTCTGGAATTGGAAAATCCATTGTGGTTATACTAACATAATTAAAAGTATTAAAAGCTCTTAATTGGGTTTCAATTGCTAACTCATTAAAGATTGAGATGTTTTTATAAGACCCCTGTGAAAAGATTAGGATTATTGCCGAATAAACAATTTCATACATACCTGAAATGTGAAAGATAGGAATAAAAATAAATTTGTGTTGAAAATCTTTTTGTAACAAATTGAAACGGACTGTTATAAAAATTATAAAAATAAATTAGTGTTGAAAATCTTCAATGAAGATTTTCAACACTAATTTATATTTTTATACTGTACCAATGACCCAGACATAGCTGGTGCTAACTCTTAAAATATAGGGCCAAACACAAATTTTGCCCCCCAATCCCCAAAATTTGCATCTAAAACTAAAGAAAACATGTCCTGAAAGGCCCTCCACACCTCGCCCCCACTGCGCATGCGCAGTGTCCAGGACGTTCCGAAATTGGCGCCATTTATCATTCTAAGTTTGGCCCTTCATCAGTTAACATCTGACTGATCTTTGTGCTTTTAAATCTCAGTTTAAATGATGCCAGACACATAAATATTAGTGAAATGGTGATTCTAAGGAGGATAGAAAAGGAGGAGAGGAAAAGAATGTGTGACAGAATATTATCAGGGCTGTAACTTAAAATTTTTTAATGAAATTATGTTAAGTTACCTATTTTCAAGGCAGCAGCCATTTTGTTGTCATTCTGATTATTTAGTTACACTGTTTTTTCAAGTGTTTTTCCTCTCTCCCTGTCCTTTAAGTTCCCCCTTGCTATTCTCCCATGCTTTTGGCATAGTTTCTGTAATTATTATTACTAAAATTTCTTGGGAGTTTTAGCTTAATAACAGAATGAATTCTGTTCTTTCCCCATGTTTACGTCTTCACCTACGGGTGGTTAGGCGTTGTGTTCTGCATCTACCATCTGATGTTCTGCAGTTTCTTCCCTGGAAGTCTCTGTTTTGCATCAGATGGTGTATTTTTGGTAACTGATTTCGGGCCTGGGTGCCTGGAGTCTTATTTTAGTGTTTTTACACTCATTGTTTACATTTACAACAGCCCTCTGTGTGAGGGGGGGATTTCTAAATAATAATATCTTTATGTTATTTTAATCATAACTAGATACATTATTATTGTTCGTAAGTGTTGAATAAATTGTTTAAAATATTTTTAAAATTTTTGTCCACACTTAGGCTTGGGATCCATTGGGGCTCAACGTTACTTTTCAGAAACTTGGGCTGTTCTGAAAAAATATTTTTTCAAAATATTTTGATTTCAATTATTTTTTCTATATTAATGGATCATATTATTATTATGTATTTGATTGCCAGGGGTTAGTGCGAGTACCAGGACTTGTTTTCTTTTCTCATTGAAAGGATATTGATCAATTGTTTTAGGAGGAAGTCTTCCTCTGACCTTATTATCATTGTATATGTGGTCAGTGTACTCGCATTAACTCCTGTTCTGTATCGTATGATTTCGATGACAATATGGGAAGCGTATGTCACGGTATGTTGTTGGGGATTTGGACACTCCGGTCCTTTCCCCGCAGGGTCACTCTACTTTATCAATTTCTATTTCAGACGATCAAGATTAGGGTGATGTATCTGTGATGTCTTCCAACAGTGTGCCTCCGTCGTCACAATTAATGAAGGGCTAGCGGAAAAGTGCTCATGTAATACGCCAATTGCCTAAGAGGACCCTAGTAGGTTCGACGGCCTTTGACGTCCGCTAGCTCGCCCGGTGTAGCGTCCATTCACCGAATGGTTCGGCAGCCGGGTTCGTCCGTTGCGGTCTAGAAGGAATTTTGGGGTGATGCGAGCACTATAAAATTAACTTAATGCACACCCAGTGACGGCGGATCGGAGGGAGAACGGAGGAAGCCTTTTAGTCCGGTTCATAGCTCGTTCCGGTCCATCCGGACGGCAAGCGAGAGAGGCCCCTCTCTCGTTCAACAACATCTGGCCCCAGATGTTGTGGTACAAATGTGTTGTTAGCGGAGCATACGTCCGTCGCTCGGGACGCTCCGTTGTATAGGCAGTCCGCTGAGACTGCTAAGGCTTCCTCTTCTCATCAGCGCACACGACCGCACCTTGGCTGCGTGACCGCCGATATATTACCAGCTTCGCCGATCAAGGATTCTTCGGCGACCAGGTCACACCATCCGGCAGCCAGGGATTCGAGACCGATGGACTCCGGACGTTCGCATAGGAAGTATGCGGGAGCCATCTGATGCGGAGCTGCCCTCGGCGAAGCACCGATAGACTGCGCCTCCGCAGGTCTCGACGCCGGACATTCTTGTGCACATAGCACAGCTTATCGCAGCATCCCAGCAGCCGACAGAAACGGTGTCGGATCGAGAATTATCCGACAGCGCTGGGTCGGTAGCCGGGGACTCGAGGCCTGCAGACTCCGGACGTTCGCATAGGAAGTGTGCGGGAGTCAACGTACACGGAGCTTCCAGCGGCAATGCATCGTAAGTCCGCTACGGCACAGGCCTCGGGAACGGACGTGCTTTCCTTAATAGCACAGTTTATCGCAGCATCCCAGCATCAACTGAATCTGTCGCATATATTTTATCCGACGATGCTGGGTCGGGACGCTCCGCGGAAGCGGGTACGGACGTCCGAAAGTTTCATCCGGTCCGACGGGATACCGAAAGGGATTCGGTGGATTTCAAGCTTTCCCTTTCGGAACAACATATGCTGCGATGCCGGATAAGAAACTGATAGCGTCGGTGGACTTAGAAATTTTTGGTTCGGTTCAGGGACATCGTCCCTCAGTTCCGACATAATCCAATAATGTCACACAAACTTTCGAATTATTGAACGACGCTATATATATTATTATTTTATGCTTGCTATCCAAGCATTTCTGGTTTCTTGTTCGAAGAGTTATGGAGATGTCTTTCAAAAGTGTGCCTCTGTCGTCATAGTTAATGAAGAGTTAGCGGCAATAAGTGCTCATGGAATATGTCTATCGCTTACGGAATGACATTCGCTAGCTCACCCGGTGTAGCATACATTCATCGAATGGTTCGGCTGCCGGGTTCGTCCGTTGCGGTCTAGGAAGGAGATTTGGGTGATGCGAGCACTTTAATTACTTTAGTACTCACCCAGTGACGGCAGATTGAGGACAGATCGGAGGAAGCCAACAACATAGGGGACCGCATGTTGTGGTTCAGATATTTTACATTCGGAGCATATGTCCGTTGCTCGGGACGCTCCGTTATATTGACAGTCCGAGAGACTGTCTTTAATGCTTCCTCATCCTCACAGCAGGGCACACGACCGCACATTGGCTACGTGACCTCGAGTATCCGATCAGTTTCGGCATTCAGTGATTCCACAGCGAATAGGTCGCGCCATCCGGTAGCCAAGGGACACGAGGCCTATACACTCCGTTCGCTCGCATATTGGAAGTATGCACGGGGGTAACGATCTCGGAGCTTCCTGCGGCAATGCATCGTAAGACCGCTGCTCCTCAGGCCTCGGTGACGGACGTGCTATCCGAGTTAGCACAGTTGTTTCGCAGCATCCCAGCAATTGACGGTTTCTCGGTCGAATCAGGAATTATCCGACGGCGCTGGGTCGGTGCGGTCCGCGGTTGCATCAAGCTACGGACGACCGAACGCTTTATAGGGTCCGACAGGATGGCGAAAGGGATTCGAAAGATTTCGAGTTTTCCCTTTAGTAGTATCGGAAGATGCCTTTCATATCTTCTGGCATTTCTTCCAGTGATTATTTTTCGGACTTCATTGCTGCGATCTTGGATAAGAGACTTAGCGTCATTGGACTCGGATTTTTCGATCGGTACAGGGACTTTGTCCCTGACTTACCGACGCAGTCCAATATTGTCATTACAACATGTGTTTTATTTTTCGACGCTATATATTATATATATATATACAAGCCTGCTACTAAGCATGATAGTTTAGTTTCTTGTCCGCGTGGCTCATTTCTGCCATTTTATCTTTTTTACATATAGTTTATTTTGGCAGAGCAGGGCAAACCGAGAGTTCATATGCGTCTAGACGGTGTGATTAAAGACTGCATATATTCTTTTTCGCCGTTTATGTCTTTTCCAATTTCAATATTGGGAACGACATTATGTATAGTAGACTTAACTTAGACGCTTTATTATACGTAATCCGCCTTACTGAGGCGTTATCATTACGTCTTCAAGAAAAGATTTACGGGATATTATTCTCAATGTAATTTCTTTTGAGGGCAGTATTTTGTTCACGTATAACTCCGCCCTTCAGTGGCTGATTGGAGTGTTTAGACGTGATGCAGCCCTAGCTACATCCACGCGTGGATAGTAGGTTAAGAACTCTCTCAGAGTCGCTTCGTTCTCGGAGGAGCTTCTCTTCGACGGCAACTTTCCGGCAATCCATGAATTGCTTGGTTTATACATTCTCTTGTCTATCTACTGTTACAAGAGATTCAGACTGGGGCAAACATTCGGTGGTTGACTCAGAGAGTGCCGCCGCAGTTGCCGGACCCTAGTGTGGCTGTTATGACGGTTGCCAGTCAAACAGATTGGGATATATACTGATCCCTACGGATTCGAAGTGCCAGGGTCTTTGGGTTCCGCAGTCTTTTAGCTATCAGTTTAACTTCCGCGGAATAATGTTTTTTAGGCTTGCTTTATGTCATTGCATGAACATTATTCAGAAATGCATGCCCAAATTCCTGTCCTTTAATTCGACAGTAGTGGCGTATCTCCGGAACCAGGGAGGCACTCTTTCGTTTCCGTTATTCAATTTAATGGAAAGAATCCGTCTGTTGGTTATAGTACACCAAGTTCAGTTTTGGTCCGTCATATTCGGGGTCGTCTGATTGTTTTATCGCACTCCCGTTCTCTTACGGGTCGCTTGTTGCTGTCAGAATGGACTCTCAACAAACAAGTATTTAATCAGATTTGCTATCTATGGGAGCGCCCAATGATGTTTTATTATGACACAGCTTGCTAATCAATTGCAGACGTATGTGTTGGCTTGTCCAGATCTCTGAGCTAATACTGTTAACGCTCTATTGATCTATAGGACGCAATGATAGGATACGCGTATCCTCCGGCGCTGTTGTTTTAGCAGGTATTGCTAAGATAAACAACCACAATACATTTCTGTTGATAGCATCTCTATCTTCACAGAGATCATGAGTAATTTACTCTCTTGTCTACTGTGGATCTTAACGTGAAATCTTCCTCTATGTGAGGATCTTTTTTCACTGGGTAAATCGTGTCATCTTTATCACAACCAGCAAGGTCGCAACCTTCATGTATTCCGTTGTGTGGTCCGTATTGCATTGTAAGCACTGTACTGGACGAGCTTTGGACGCGATTTCTTACTATAGGAGATCCTCTTCTTCGCTATTCTATGCGACTAAAGTGGAGGCTCTTCCGTCGTGGTGTAGGGATCATTATGTTCATATGGTTGATCCCTCCATACTACGCATTGCTAGTTTTTAGTATACTTGTTTCACAAGATCTACTGCAGCCTGTTGTTATTTAGGTTATAGGTTTATGTTACCTCATACCTATGCACTCTACGATAGTTTACAATTGAGTCTTTTGTCTCTTTATCTAAGTCAGTTAGTAACTTTTTGATAAATAGACTTAGAATCTTTAGATTAAATTCCTATACGGATTTTAACTTCGGTTCTTATTTAGCTAAGTAATCATTTGAGCCTCTGGAAACAGTAGTTTTCAAATTCTGACCTTTTAGACAGTAATTCTGTTGGTTTCTCTTTTACTGTAGAGTCAGTGAGTTTCATGCACTATCGATGGATGATTTTCACTTTCATAGTTTCGGAATCAATACTTCCGTTACTATTTAGGTTGGATTGTTGCATAAGAGTTAGGCTCCTATTATCCGGAACCTATTATTTTAAGGTCCTTCCGTCTTCGTATGGGCATAGGCCTTTACTCTTTCCGGGTACAGTTTATGTATTTATAAACAGATATCTGTTTATTACAAGGGCGTAAGCTTCTTCTGTCTTTGATGTCTAGTAGAAGGACGTTACGCTCCATTTTATTGTTAATCGATTCTATTAACTAGCGTACTGCTTATGGTATATCATTGGCTTAGCAGTTGTGCTTAAGATTTCGGCTCTTGAAGTAAGAGTTCTTCTACTTCTTGGGCTTACATTAATAGTGTTGCTATTATAGATTTTTGAAGGCTGCTCATTGCGCTCAGCCATCCATTCATGAATTTTATCTCAGAAATATCGAGTCCATTTCTGGAGGCCTCTATTGTTAGGTCTATTATCTACTGCTCAGAATGTCATTCACTTAACAGTTGCTACTATAGCTAGGTAGGCTGTCTGTTTCGGCAGTGTCTCCGTTCGGCTGCCCTCTTCGCTCTGGGCTATTTGACCCAGGGCAAGAAAAAGGGGGGGGGGGGGGGTGTTCCCTTGGGTCACCTGTTTTTACTATGAAAACAAGGGGATACCTCCTCCGGAGTTAGTAATTCTGAGCTGTTATTGGGATGGTTGTTTAGTGAGAAGTTTAAGTTTATAAAATTCATTCAAGTCTTAGTTTTTAAAGTATAGCTTTTGAATATTGCATATGTCAACGGACATGATTATGCAATTCTCACACACTTTTAGGAGTATAAGAGTCTCTATTCTCTAGACTTACTTTATTATTGGCTTACTTTAAAAATTATTAGTATAAGGATTATTGGATATTAATAGAGTACATGGATGTATGAAGCTCAATTTTTGGAAGGTGTTGTATCTTTCTAATTTATCATAAATAAGAAAGATACATGTAAGGCCTATTACTTCTTTTCCCTACAGGGGATGACTCTATTTTATTTTATTGAGCGTATTCCATTTTGCTCTATGTCCTTGGCCCTCCAGCCTTTTTACTATTCAGCTATGTCTGGGTCATTGGTACAGTATAAAAATGTTAAAAAATTTATAGTAATTTATATATTTTTTATACTTACCAATGACCCAGACGGGGATGGCCCTCCCAGGAGTTGGGAACTCTTGCCTCCCCGCTGAGTACATAGCGCTTACCAGGCACTGGTTATTAGAATGATAAATGGCGCCAATTTCGGAACGTCCTGGACACTGCGCATGCGCAGTGGGGGCGAGGTGTGGAGGGCCTTTCAGGACATGTTTTCTTTAGTTTTAGATGCAAATTTTGGGGATTGGGGGGCAAAATTTGTGTTTGGCCCTATATTTTAAGAGTTAGCACCAGCTATGTCTGGGTCATTGGTAAGTATAAAAAATATATAAATTACTATAAATTTTTTAACTTTTATAATTTTTATAACAGTCCATTTCAATTTGTTACAAAAACTTCATAAAAAAGAACAACTACAAAGTAATTACAAGAATCCATTCTTCTCCATTTCTGAATTTTGTGGTTGTTTATTCACTGACTTGAGAAAACCTGAAACCTGTCTTGAGAGACCACTTTTGTGTGGCCCAAAGGGCGGTCTCTCAAGACAGGTTCTACTGTATTTATAAATATTTATAAATGTATTTAATGTTATTGATATTCAAGCCTGAAAATAAGCAGTCTGTCATTTGCAGAATGAGGTCCCCAGAGGGGGAATTTGCTGATGCTATCCCATACAGTGGGCCAGTTTATCCTCTGGGTACCTCTTTCTGATTATTTTTGAGATCTTGATTCAGGTTGAGGTTCACAGAGGGTAAATTTAGTGATGCTACCCTGCTGTGCAGGGTAGCATCACCAAATTCACACTCTGGGGACCTCATTTTTCAGATGATAGTCTGCTCATTTTCTGGCTTGTTGATATTTTATAGATTTTGGGCAGATTTTTATAAATAATTGTTTTCCTAATTATCCTTAATCAACCCTTAATCAGAAACACTATGTAGTTGGTCTAAGGGGAATTGGTCTAGTGGGAAGACACAGTTCAACCTCGGTTGAACATAAGTTCTGAGCTGCAAACTTCAGACCATGTTACCGTCAATTCATCACAGTAACTTATAATACTAACTTGTATTTTTATCAGTTGAAAAAAGTAAGATAAACAAACTGTGGGTTGAGATGTCATGTATTTTATCAAAAAATACAACAGGAAGTACATGTGAACAAATTTTTTCATGTACAAATGATGCAGTAATTTTGTTGTTAGCAGGGACTAGAGATGGGCGTTTTTCAAATTTCTTGCCGGTTTCAGTTTTGGTTTCATTCAAAGAATCGGGTTTTCGGTTTCGGTTTTGGTTTTCATTGTACAAACATAACAGTATATTGCATTTGCATATAAGAATATGTATATGGTTCCATTCTGTGTCACTGGGACTCCCTTTCCATTTCAACTCACCTGTGTAATAGCCTATACCCGGTACTCTGATTTCCTGAGCACAATGTATTTGCATAAATTATCTTAAGAGTTTCAAGTTTGTGAAAAATGATTTTTGCCTCGAGTCTGTTGTCAGATTAACCCCCTCCCCAATTACCTGTGTTTAGGGTAACCCAACACACCCTAAAATATTATGCCGACCATAAAAATTTTATCGAGTAAAAGTTGCTGATATAGGTCATTGTAACCCGAAATTTCCATCCAATTTCAACTGTGATTTTGACGCTGGCTTTGGAGTTCATGCTTTCAAAATTACGTGTAGAAATAAATATATTTTTCATTCTAAATGTGGAACAAGAGACAAGTTCCAGTTCAGCAAAGGAAATCGCATTTGATAAACAGATGAACATTTAAAGTACGATGCGTAAGAAGTAATTTTGTCGCCTATTTTCGCGGTAAATGCCATGCTCGAATGCAATAGCACTTACTGAAAATGGGGTATCGCGACTCTGAAGTTTGAAAATAGGTTAATTTTAGGCTGTTTATCTCTTTATTCTGCAAATAAAAGACTTGATTAGAGTTTTTCAACATTGAAGTTGAAAACTGCGACAACAGTTTTCTAGAATTGTTTTGGTTTCGGTTTTGATAACGAAACCGAACCGAATTTTTGGTTAACCGCCCATCTCTTGCAGGGACTGACCAGAAAGGAGAGTGATTGCTCTCACTAGAGCTGAAACGGTTAACCAATTAATCAATTAATCAATGATCAACATCTTGATCGATCCAAAAAGTAATTGATCGATTAACCGTTACTTTTGAACTTCTGTATTATATGGGTAAACAAAGGAAGAAACTTGCTCCAAAACAGGCAAACATTGTCACCCTGACTCACATCAATAATATGATACAGAGTAAACCATGCAAGTTACTTGCCGACATACTTGTTCACTTGCCTGATCATCATAATGTATCAATAGCTGGAAATGGTCATTCTTAGATCTTAACCCTTTAATCATTGTGGGTAGCAGACAATACTTGCAAAATAAATTCATGAATCACTAAAATTTTTCAATTTTTGTCTCAATAACATAGCTTATGACCACTTATTGGCACGAGCTTGTTCCAATGAGGGGTCATAAGCTCTATTTTTGAGACAAAAATTGAAAACATAATATATTTGAATGGAGATTTTTGTATACAGACCTAGTTGGTTTTGTTTGTTACGTTGGGTAAAGGGTTCATGCTGTAAATCATCAATGGTATGGCAGTTATTCAGATATCTATTTGGACAAGTGATTAATCAGTTAACCAAGGTTAATCCATGTGATTAATCGATCAAGAAAACCCCTTAACCATTTCAGCTCTAGCTCTCAATCACCATCACTCTCCTACACATTTCTCTGGGGAAGCAATTAATCACTCGCTTTCATGATGTGTGTAGAAATTATGTCTAAACATTAAGTAATGTATCGCATTTCAATCCTCTGTTACCTGACCCAACTAGGAGACGATACTTTGCAAAACATTATCTCGCATAACTAAAATCTTTCATTTTTTGCTTAAAACATATCGTATGACACCTCATTAGAACGAGCTCAATGAGATTGTTCCAATTAGAAGTCATAAGCTGTGTTTTTAAAGCAAAAATAAAATTTGTATGGTCATTTTCATGTATAGTGCTGGTCAGTTTGGGTTGTCATCCTAGGTAAGGGATTAAAATCACTCTCCTGAATTTTTCACTCACAAAATCAAAATGAGGAGCATGATCATTCACTCGCCTGCATTTTCTTCCTGGCAGTCACTGTGTTAGCTGAAATAAATGTTGAGAGCATCTGGAAACACTATAACAATTACCCTCGCTGGGCAAAATCACCAAATCCTACCAGAATGGTCAAATATGAATGGCTTGATGTATACTGTTCAGGGACCTATCAGGACTATTTAACATACGCTCTAGCCTCGGAGCCTATTTTTTCAATTCATGTGCCAGATTTCAATTTACGGAGTCACACTGCTGTTTGTAACACGCACTGCAAGTATGTAATAGCTCTCATCATTTTCATTTAGTACACTATAGCAAACATTAATCTTCACTGTGGTTTCTGATCAAGTCTTGGCTGCCTATTTAGGCAGCCAAGGCTTGATCAGGAACCACAGTGAAGATTAATGCTTGGTAATTAAGACTTGAAGTATTAACTTAAGCACTCTACAACAATGATAAATGATAATCATATATATAATATATGTAAGAGTGTCTCTCTCGATTATCCATCGAAAGAATATCAAAATATGATCTGAGAAGTTATGCGCCAACTGAGAAGCCTATTTCTGAGATTTAAGAGCCAGGTCCTGATGTTTCAGAACCAAATACGCACTGGCGCATGCCCAGGTCGATCCCTGCTGTTGTTCCCGCAAACTTTGAATTATCAAGTTTCAACTGTACAGCATCCTTAAAGGGGTTAGAAGTTTCTTCAGATTAAGTCCAGGGGATATTATTTGAGCTTGACCCCAGATTTTAACATTTTAGTTTGCTGCAATATGAGAAAAATTCTTTTAAAATATTCTACTTCAGATCTGCCAGACAGATTCCGTTGACATGTCAGATTGAAGCAATAGTTTGCGTATACTGCTTTCCAAATCCTACAGTTTTGATCCCATATTCGGTGAAATAATTGCTGCAGATAACCGGATAGGTCTCCGTTAGTCGGTTACGAAAATGAGCCAACCGTTTCAGCCCTAAACTGCAGTGCCATTTTTATTCAGTTCATATATTTTATTTGAATTTGTTTTCAGCCTCATGTACAATAAAGTTCTCTTACACTGCTACATACCCTGATGAAGTGCCTGTGATGGAGATTCAGTCTGCTGAATGTATATCAAGTGAAGATGAGCAGATATTACTTGATCTGTTAAATGAACAGGTATATTTTCTTTTAACCCTTCATCAGATAAATCGGCCACAACCACCTTAGTAATTTTCAAATTACAGAGTTGGAAAATTTTTTTTTTTTTTTAAATCATTACATGCGACCCTCATTGGAACAAAAATTTTTTTAAAATGGCTGAAATTGTTGGTGCATGAAAGCTACCAAGTGGCACTTCAGTTGAAACTAGAAGTCCAGTCAATGTACAGTTAAAACTAGAAGTCCTGTCGTGAGATGCGCACAAATAGCACGTTGATATGCGCGTTAATGTACGCGTTACGGCCCTAGTAAAGCTATCGAATTCTGTACATATGGCCTGTGCACAAGCAATATTTCAGCCAATGGACCTCCGGGTAACCTGGAGGTCCATTGGCAGAAACATTGCATGTGTTTGCTATGAGTAACCATGAGAACCTGCCGTGCTTTGGATGCCATTCGACATGGCAAATGCGTGCAATTCCAACGCGCAATTAAGCCTAGATAAGCGCACTATTCGTGACAGGACTTCTAGTTTTAACTGTATTCTGCACTCTTTTGAAGTAATACTACTAGGGCTGTCTCGATTAATCGATTGTCGATTGGTCGTGCCGAAATCGATTAGTATTTTTTGTTGTCGATGAATCGGTAAATTTTACCCTATTTTAGATGTTTAATAATTAAGAAAAAATTTGATGAAAAAAATATTTTTTCTAAAGATAAAAGGTGAAGAATGTCGACATTAAACCTCAAGAAGCTGTTAGAAGCATTTGTCTTTTAGATACATTCAAAGCTTTGATGTTCTGAACTTTTGAACCATCAGTGTAATAATCAAGACCGGTCGGCAGTTGCGAACTTTGCAAGTTCGCAACTGGCGACCAGTCTTGATTATTACACTGACGATTCAAAAGTTCAGAACAACAAAGCTTTGAATGTACCTAAAAAAGGATCGTCTTCGTTGTTTACTTAAGGTAGGTCAGCTGACTTGAACTTCATTTTTAATGACTTCAAAGGGAGGGAGGGGGGATCATCTAGGTACAATTAATCGATTATTATCAATTATTTGTGATGATTAATCGATTCCTAAATTAAAAAATTGTGATAGCCCCAAACAGTACGCTAAGTAAGTGCACTTTTGTCCCTGTCAAACTGCACCATTAGCGTAACTCAATTCCTGTAGAAAAACAGCGTGCCCAACTCTGTACAGTCTACACCAGTAAACAGAGATCATTAACATCATTCTTAACCTCTACTGGGATACATGTACATGTGATGGCGTAAATAGATATTAAAATTTGACTGCGTATACGGAATGAAGAGAGTGGATTACTTACTACTTAATTGCAGCACCATATATTCCCTACTCTAAAAGTATTTATAATTGTTCATAACAGCACCAGAAACACTTGCAATCTTTCATCATTTGAACCACTGGGTTTTACTAAGTGAAAAATCTATCCCACAGTGATTTAGTAGTAATCCACCTTCCACATATTGTAATGTCAATATATTTTTTCTCTTTGATCGGGTCAGTTTGTGATTTCACTATGGGCTCCCTAATAGTGTATTTTATTTAGCATTGCACAGTGAAAATGCTCTTGTGTATTTCAGACTAATTCATTTTTCTGCATTAAGGAGTGTGTTAACTAACAAGCATTTTTTTCTGCGCTATTTGTGTCAGGATTTCTAGTTATAACCCCCGCAACAAAGTTTGGTATATAGGAATCACCCTGTCCGTCCATCTGTCCGGGCAGACATATGGTGGTTTAGGTGGCTATTTGTTGGTAGAAATGGGGGTTAGGTGACTACCGCAATTTATGTGACTAGTCACATAGTTAAATGTCATTATTCTAGGGTGGGGTTTAGAGTTGGGGTGTGGTGGGGTTAGGGTCAGTAAAGGGTAGGGTTTGGGTTTGCTACCACCCCAAAGATTTTTCCCCCGAAAAGTTGTTTTAATACAATGGACATACATTTTAGTTAAAATAGACTAGGAATATATTGAATTTTCATTAGTCTAGGGTGGGGTTTAGAATTGGGGGTGGGGGAGTAGGGTTAGGGTCAGTAAAGGGTAGGGTCAGGGTTTGCTACCACCCCAAAAATATTCCCCAAAATTACTTGTTTTAATATAATGGACATACATTTTATTGTAGTCCCATAAAAATAGCCACATAACTACAAATTTGTTAGGACGTCCATCCATCTGTCCATCCATCTGTCCATCTGTTCATCCTTGTAAGCGCAACTCCTCCTAAACCGTTTGAAGAATTTTCATGAAACTTTACAGAAAGAACTGGAAGAACTTTATATATAGTGCATGAAGCAATATAATTCTGTTCTGACATTTCCAAGGGGAGATAATCTAACTTATACATGTCAGACACGGAAGGGGGGGGGGGGGGGTCACTTTGTGAGCTTGCTCACAGTACCTCTAGTTTAAACTGTATTGTCCAAAGCCTTCTTCAGGTGGCACATCATTAAATGCAAATTTAATCGAAAAAAATGCTATTAAAGGGGCAATAAGTCATGGATTTGAAAAAAAAAGGTTACCATTTGACAAAGTCACAGTTTTTGTAATGCAAAAGCATCCTTATGTTTCATATGTTAATCTGAGTAAATATTTGCATCTATTAAACAAATTAACTTAAGGCCTAAAAAACATGAAAAATTTGTTTCTCAGGCCCTCCTGCATTGTCCTTTTGTCTGCCGTATGCTCTCTTTTTATAAGCAATGAAAATTTGAAAAAAAAGATTAAGTTGTTTTTGTCGGATAATTTACCCAAGTTAATAAAATTGATAAATTTGCCCCTTGAGTGCCAGAAGGCTTTGCAATGCTTTAGCATTGCAAAGCCTTCTTGCATTCAATGGACGAAATACACCACCACCCATGCTATTCTATAGATTATGAGGCCTAAAACATAAAACAAACCAAGAGCATGAACTTTTGATGGCAAAGAAATAATGACAAAAATAAAATCAAAAAATGTCCAACTGCATGCAATTTTACAAAAATGGCCCAAGAAACAGACTTACGCTGTGGGGTCTAAAGGTGAGAATTTGTTTTTTCAAAAGAGGCAGGCAGAAATTTTGGCATCCTAATGTAGTTAGCTGATCACTCACAGAAAAATTCTGTGCATTGTCATTTTCCATATTTGTTGAAATTAACTTTCTTAGATGGACAAAGGTGAAGTATGTGTACATGTTTCTATTTTTAGCATAAGTATCCATGCAATCTATTTCAAATTGTTGTTGGCGTTTCACATGCTGTGTTTTTCATTTGAAGCATTACTTTTCTTTATTATATCCCCACTCCTGAAGAGATTGGAGGGTATACTGGATTACATCATCTATCTGTGTGTCCATCCATCTGTCCATATCTCAGTAGTGAGTGGATGGATTTCAGCAAAATTTGATATGCTGAAAAGTAGTTTGCATCAGTGGGGGATACGCACCGGCCTGTGGCTCAGCTCCTGTTTAAAACTTGCTGAGGTGCCAACAATACATGCTTACTGTATTGGTTCTCACCTCAATAAAATAATACATAGGGAATTTCTTTTATTGTTTCAGTACTTACTAATATTCAGAATGTTGAAAGGAAAAAGGAAACACAAGTTAGAAAGGAACACTAAGGCCTAAACAAGTTAAAAATCCATTTCTCAGGCCCTCCCGCATGGTCCTTTTGGCTGCCGCCTGCTATCTTTTTATTACCAATGCAAACTTGAAAAAAAACTTTAAATGGTTTATCTCTGATATTTTACCCAAGTTAATAAAAGTGATAAATTTGTCCCTTGAGGGCAACAAGGCTTTGCAATGCTTTAGCATTGCAAAGCCTTCTTGCACTCAATGGACGAAAAACACCACCAAACATGCTATTCTCCAGATTATGAGGCCTAAAGCATAAAACAAACCGAGAACATGAACTTTTGATGGCAAAGAAATGATTACAAAAATAAAAAATAAAATAAAAAAATGCCTGCCCACATGCAGTATTATAAAAAATAGCTTAAGAAACAGAAGATCTACTTTGTGGGGCCTAATGGCCAAATATGGGCATCCAGCGCTCTAACAGTTAAGGCCGACTTTAATCAATTACTCTTCTTCTAAAGTCAGTCATGACATTTTATAATCATTTCTAAATATAACTTTGGAAATCCCCTCTCTAGCAGGCCTGAAAATAAGCAGTCTGACATTTGCAGAATGGGGTCCGCAGAGGGTGAATTTGATGATGCTATCCCATACAGTGGGCCAATTTATCCTCTGGTTACCTCTCTCTGTTTAGTTTTGAGACCCTTATTCAGATTGAGGTTCACAGAGGGTAAATTTAGTGATGCTACCCTTCTGTGCAGGGTAGCATCACTAAATTCACCCTCTGGGGACCTCATTTTGAGGATGACAGTCTGCTTATTTTCTGGGTTGCTCTCTAGTATCAATTGACGTAATGTGTATAACATTGTTTATTTTTTTATGTTATTCTGCTGATGTTAACTATTTTATTGTTAAATAAAAGTATTTCTGGTTGATATAATTGAACTTTTAATTGACAAATAGAGGATTGTTTTTTTGAGGATGGTGTATATAATAAAACAGTTAATTCCTTAGTCAGTATAAGCGTTTTAGGTTCATTCTCACTAGACCAGTTCCCTTTAGACCAACTCCCACGAGGCCGATTCACAAAAGACCAATTCCCCTTAGATCAACTGGTGTGTTCTACTTTAAAAATAATTCTGTATCAATAATTTGATATATTTATAAATATTTATAAATGTATTTAATGTTATTGATATTCAAGCCTGAAATTAAGAAGTCTGTCATTTGCAGAATGAGGTCCCCAGAGGATGAATTTTCTGATGCTGTCCCATACAATGGGCCAGTTTATCCTCTGGGTACCTCTTTCTGTTTATGTTTGAGATCTTGATTCAAGTTGAGGTTCACAGAGGGTAAATTTGCTGATGCTACCCTGCTGTGCAGGGTAGCATCTCCAAATTCACCCTCTGGGAACCTCATTTTTCAGATGATAGTCTGCTCATTTTCTGGCTTGTCGATATTTTATAGATGTTGGGCACATTTTTATAAATAATTGTTTTCCTAATTATTCTTAATCAACCCTTAATCAGAAACACTATGTAGTTGGTCTAAGGGGAATTGGTCTTTTGGGAATTGGCCTAAAGGGAATTGGTCTAAAGGGAATCGGTCTAGTGGGAAGACACCGTTTTTTAGGTTCATATCACATCATATTCACCACCACAAAAGTCCATAATTGTAGAATAGTAAATGACACTTCAAAAATCCCCAATAGTTTTTTACGACACCACTCACCACAAAAAGACCTGTCTCTAAGTATCTCCATTGGGTTCAGCCCTTTGATCATTCTTAGGTGTTCTAGGGTATCAGTTGAGTCAGAAGAAAAACAAATTAGGGCAATGAATGAATAAAGCTCATCTAAGGTCTAAACAAATTAAAAATCTGTTTCTCAGGCCCTCCTGCATGTTCCTTTTGGCTGCTGCATGCTCTCTTTTTATAGCCAATGTAACCTTAAGAAAAATAAAAAATAAATGGTTTATGTGTGATATTTTACCCAAGTTAAAAAAATTGATAAATTTGTCCCTTGAGCGCAAGAAGGCTTTGCAATGTTTTAGCATTGCAAAGCCATCTTGCTCTCACGGGACGAAATACACCACCACCCATGCTATTCTGTAGATTATGAGTTCTAAAACATAAACCAAGAACATGAACTTTCGATGGCAAAGAAATAATTACAGGAATAAAAAATAAAATAAAAAACTGCTCACCCGAATGAAATTTTACAAATAATGGCATGAGAAACAGAAGATCTACTTTGTGTGGCCTAATCTATATTATGTTCTCATTATCACATTTTCTCCATATTGACTCATTCGGTGGAGGAAATGTGACACTGAATATGTGTTGTTTTCATCCCTTTGCCAGATGGCTGAAGTGACACATTATCTCCACCGAATGAGTCAATAAAGGGCCACTAGTTCAGTTCCCTCCCAGTAATATTGTTTGACCAGTTTTTGCACAAACACAATAAAACCGTTCAGTCGGTTTTTACTGGGTCTTGCAGTTCAGTTTTTCAGTTTGGCACAAAAACCAGAACCGAACCAGAAAAAAAAAACAACACCCACCCAGCTAGGGCTCTCAGGGTTCGCACAGAGCCTTGAAACACCTTGAATTTCCCTTCTGTATTGAAAAGTCATTGAATCCTTTTTTGGGCTTGAAAAGTACTTGAAACCTGACCATCAGCCTTGAAAAACACTTGAATGTCCAGTGAATTTACCCCTTAGTTTCCTATGTAGCCCCAAACCTCCACTTTTATATTGCCTTGAAGCATGTGCACCTAAGTGTAATCATCCTTGATGTGTCAGTGCAGGCTGAATTTATCCTGGCACTGGTTTTACATCATTGTTGGCTGCCTGTGCAGGCAGCCAATAATGATGTGGAACAACTGCCAATATTCGGTAGTAGCTACTTGAAAAATTAATTTGAAGCCTTAAGGGTTAAGAAACAACCTTTCAGGCATGCAAATTTCTGGCATGCTCTTTTACAGTGCAAAATGTCTGTTTTTGAAAAGCTGTCAGATGTCCTTGATCTTGCCTTGCCTGTGTGATTCCTGGCCCTGCAAAACTTCAAAATTCAATTTGATTTCAAATCTTAAGTTGATATTCTGTTTGATTTGAAATAGACTTAACTCTTAGAAGCCAGGAGTCGAGTTTTCTTGCCTCTGATGTAATACGGCAGGTAATCCGGCTGTGACGGTTAGGCTATTTTGGGGCTGGGGGAAAATTAAACACTGAGCAGGTGCTTCTCTGAATAGGCAGACAACACTTGACTAGAAGCACCTGCTTATATTGTAATTTTTTCGCAGTATGTCATGTTCAATAAATTCATTCTGATTCCCCGGCTTCTAAGAGTTAACTAGAAATCACTGCTAAGCAATTGGACATGTATAGGTTTGTAGTGAGATTACAGGACAGTTGCTCAGTCCATTGCAGGTTAACAAAACTGAAAAGAAAATCAGTTACTTCTTTCACGAAAGTGGATCCTTCAGCTGTTATCAAGCCTCAACAGGGACTTATAAATAACTAAGGTAGGAAAATTTGAAATTCAGATGGTTTTGGTATTCATTGATTGGTTTGGTTCAGTTTTTTAGTATCCTCGTGATATTGGTATCGGTTTGGTTTTTTGGTATATTGTTCATCTTTACTTTGAAATATTTTCTCCACATCAGGCCAATGAAAATATTGGAATGGTCATGGTGTTCACACTTGTATCAGCCGTTCAGGAAAAATTGAGCAGTCTCATTGAAGAAGAGAAACAGCGTGTAGGGGAAGAAAAAATTCGAAAAGAAAGAGAGCAAGAAGAGGCTGAACAGGTACAAAATATTCTGTTTAAACCTTTAGTCCCCAGGCATCTACAAATGGCACCTTTTATATTGCTTTGAAAAAGTTGTTCCAAATGTATTATTACTTGAGAATTCTACTGTTAGGCTATCTTGACTATGTCCCATCATTGTTGGCTGCCTTGTACAAACTCTGTAAAGTCAACTGCAGCTGTGTACAAGCATTTATTATGCCAGCTAATGAAATTCGCCAATCACAGCCCCCAAATAGTGGGACGGTACTGAGCCGTATTGGGTCACCTGCAGCCCGAGGTGACCTAATACGAAACTCATATTAGGTCAGTACCGCCATTTTGTTTCGACGTGGAAATTCCTCACCTCGCGGTGCTTTTATATCCATATTGAAGAAATTGCAGTACAATCAAACGTCCCTCCGTGTCTATATGTCTCATTTTCTCTCGTTTTATAATAAATTTATTGTGAAATTTATTTTCTAAGTGTAAATTTAATTATTTGAAGTGAGAAATACTACTGTATTCGATCTACCGATAACGGATAAGTCGGCCTGGCCCTAACCTGACATAGGGTCCAAGTTTATTGAGGCTAACACACAACAGTTTGGGTACGGTGTTCGCCTCGATATTTTAAAAGCTTTAGAAAAAATATATAACCCATAAATGCGTTGTTAGAAAGTTGAAAAATATATATAGTGTGAATAAATAAACTGAGAAAAAAATAGTCTTATCCCGGGAATAGATTAATTTCATTTTTTCTCGTTGAGCTCATTCTGTAGTCTCTGTTGTGGTAAATGGATAACGTCGCTTCGAAAATGGATAAAATATAAATAGCGACTGCACTATAATGAAATTGTAAGAAGTGAATTACAGCTATGAAGGAAAAGATGCGAGATACATTTATTTTGTTCGAATTCTATAAAATCGGACGTTTCAGACATTTTCTGCACACTCAAGACAAAGTGACAGTACGAAGAAAAGCATCTATCGCTGTTGTCTGTGTTGTCAAGGAAATTATACATAAACAGGGAGACAACTGTGCACGTTTGTTACAACTTACATAACGTTTTGCACCAGTTTTGAAAATGTGCCGGCGTTCAAATTTGATTGTTATTTTGTTTTCGCTGGCATAATAAATACATTACAGGACGTTCAGGTGGTGTATACGGTATCATATGAGGCTCGGCAAAAACAATATTGGACTCGGCGTTTCGCCTCGTCCAATATTGTTTTCACCTCGCCTCATATGATACCGTATCCGCCACCTGAACATCCTGTAACTTATAATATAGTAGTTATTAACATAAAATTAATCTAAGGATTTAAGGATTAATTATGCTAAATTAATATTCTTTTGATGAGAATGATAATTCCAGACATCAACAAATTTAAACATCTGAACACTGCTGTCAAAATAACAGATTTCGGTCAACAAGTTCTTTCCATAATGTAAGTAGGAATTCAACCAATTCTGTGTTGTTTGACAGAGCTCAGTGTGCATTCCTACTTGCATTATGGGAAAAAGTTAACTCCTTGCATACTCCTGGCGGATATTCCTCACATTGAAATAAGTATAATTGTGGTGCATTTTTTAACCCTTCACCCAACGTAAAGAATATCAAATTTTTTTTATTTTAATTATTATTTTTGTAAATTTACAAACAAAAATTCAACAAAACCCTATCATGTGACCCCTCATTGGAACGGGCTTGTTCCAATGAGGGGTCACACGATATGATTTTGCTGAAATATTTTGAAAAATTTATTTTTTTCGACTGCTCAATTTGCAAATTACGCAGGCAGATTTTTTCGATTTGTTAGGTAAAAGGGTTAACCAAAGTTCTCTCTGTGAATTGAATGAGCTTTTTGACTAATGATATCTTTAGTTAAATTTAGATGAATGTTTAATCAAATCTAGTCATGGCTGCTGTGAAGCAACCATGACTGGATTTGATTAAAAATATTTTGAAAATACACAGGTTAAGAATTAAAGAACAATCATATAGTTTGCCGATCCCTTTGCAACGAGATACAGCTACCAGTTTTGCATTTGCCTATGTCAAAAATAACATGTAAGTTTACTCATATTGTGTTAAACATTCATGTAATTAATACCCCCCGTGGAAACCACAGGAAGTAAAATGGTGCTTGTTTACTGTGGTAAACCAGCTCAGTTTTACTGGTAAAATAGGAGCCAGTCTCCAATGCTTGGGGTAGAAGTCCTCTAAAATGGGCAAAAGGGGTACAAACGATTGACTATAATATGTGACTTTAAACACCAATAAATAAATAACTAATTATTTAACCATTTGTGTCATGTAGTTGCCATCTCATTGCTATTCACAAAAACTTTTTGCCTCCAAAACATAGCTTAGGCCCTTCATTGGAATAAGCTTTGTGCAAAAACAAATTTTGGACTCTGTTGATCCCATGGGATGGTGTGGCAAGGTGTCCATTGGGTTTTTTAGTCGAGTTGTGACGAAGTCAAACTCGACTTATAGTTTGGTGAATGGCGGTTGGGCGGGCAAGCATAAACAGTTGATTTCGGGATGATAACCTCATAATGGTTTGACCCACGTTCATGAAACTTCATAGGTAGGTTGGCATCAGTGAGAGGAAGAACCCTATTTATTTTGGACTTGCTTGGTCAAAGGTCAAGGTCACTGTGACCTTGAACATAGTAAATTGTAAACAATTGGTTTCCGGATGATGACTTGACTATGATTCAACCCACATTCATGAACTTCATATGTTGGTTGGCCTTCATGAGAGGAAGAACCCTATTTATTTTAGACTCACTAGGTCAGAGGTCAAGGTCATAGTGACCCTGAACATAGTAAATCAAACAATTGGTTTCCGGTGATAACTTGATAATGGTTTGACCCACGTTCATGAAATCTCATAGGTAGGTTGGCATCAATGAGAGGAAGAACCCTATGTATTCTGGACTTGCTTGGTCAAAGGTCAAGGTAACAGTGACCTTCAACATAGTAAATCGTTAACAATTGGTTTCTGGATACCTTGATAATGGTTTGACCCACATTCATGAAACTTCATAGGTAGGTTGGCCTTGGTGCATGGAAAGACCCCTATTTATTTTGGGGTCACAGGTTAAGGTCACAGTGACCTTTAACATAATCAATCTTAAACAATTGCTTTCCAGATGATAATTTGACAATGGTTCCACATTCTTGAAACTTTATAGGCAGGTTGGCATTGGTGCAAGAAAGAGCCCTATTTGTTTTGGAATCAATAGGTCAAAGGTCAAGGTCACAGTGACCCTTCACATAGTAAGTTGTAAATAATTAGTTTCCAGACAATAAGTTCACTCGTTTTGGAATAATTTCACTGTAAATTGGTAACTTTCGTTGATATACATTAACTGTAAGGGCCACATACATTAACTGTGAGGGCCACATTAACCCACCCCTCAGTTCTTTAGTACAGTCTACACCTCATATTATTATGTCTCCCCTTCCCAGAAGGGAGACATATTGTTTTAGTGCATATTCTTCTTCTTCTTTCTTCTTCTTCTTCTTCTTCTTATACAAACTTTGTCCGGGCCATAACTTTTTTGTCTTTTGACCCACACCTTAGATACTTGGCATGTGGATGTATCACCATGAGCCGGTGTGCAGTGTACCATATTGACCTTCATGTGACCTTGACCTTTGACCTGAAGGTCAGATTTATGTGTTTTTTTAAGGGAAACATCACACAAACTTTGTCCAGGCCATAACTTTTTTGTCTTTTGACCTACACCTTAGATACTTGGCATGTAGATGTATCACCATGAACCGGTGTGCAGTGTATCATAGTGACCTTCATGTGACCTTGACCTTTGACCTGAAGGTCAGATTTACGCACTTTTTTAAGGTAAACTGTCTGGACCAGAACTTTTTTGTATTTCGAGTCAGGCTTTAGATATTTGGAATGTGGATGTATCACCATGAGCCGGTGTGTAGCGTACCATTGTGCCCTTCATGTGACCTTGACCTTGATCTGAAGGTCAGATTTGTGCTTTTTTCAAGGAAACTTTGTACGGACCAAAACTTGTTGGTCTTTTGAGCCAGGCCTTAGATATTTGGCATGTGGATGTATCACCATGAGCTGGTATGTCGCGTACCATTGTGACTTTCATGTGACCTTGACCTCAAGGTCAAATTTCTGTACTTCAAATAGGGAGTAATTGTCCAGACCAGAATTTTTTTTGTTTTTTGACCTAGGACTTGGTTATTTGACATGTGGATGTGTCACCATGAGACCGCATGTCCTGACATTCATGTGACCTTGACCTCAAGGTCAAATTTATGTACTTCAAATAGGGAGTAATTGTCCAGACCAGAATTTTTTTGTTTTTTGACCTAGGACTTGGTTATTTGACCTCAAGGTCAAATTTTTGTACTTCAAATAGGGAATAATTATCCAAACCAGAACTTTTTTGTTTTTTGACCTAGGACTTAGATATTTGACATGTGGATGTATCACGATTAGGCCACATGTCACAAGTAATCATGACCTTCATGTGACCTTGACCTCAAGGTCAAATTTATGTACTTTAAATAGGGAGTAATTGTCCAGACCAGATTTTTTTTTTTGGACATGTGGATGTGTCACCATGAAACCGCATGTCTGCTACTTTGATGAACTGCATGTGACCTTGATCTCTGACCTCAAGGTCAAATTTATGTACTTCAAATAGGGAATAATTGTCCAGATCAGAACTTTTTTGTTTTTTGACCTAGGACTTAGATGATTGGCATGTGGATGTATCACAATGAGACCACATGTTATCATGACCTTCATGTGACCTTGACCTCAAGGTCAAATTTATGTACTTTAAATAGGGAGTAATTGTCCAGACCAGAATTTTTTTTTTTTGACATGTGGATGTGTCACCATGAAGCCGCATGTCCGCTACCTTGATGAACTGCATGTGACCTTGACCTCTGACCTCAAAAGGAAGGGGAAACATATGTTTTAGTGTGCTAAAACACTTTCTAGTTTTTATTGAAAACATAGCATACAGGGAACAGAAATTAACATATTCCCAATTATCACAATTCTTGTCTTATTTCATAATCCTTTCATAAACATTGAACATTATCCTTTTCATCAAACATAACTCACAGACAAATTAAGCTACAGTGTCATTGACACTTTCATTGAGTGTAGAAGACAGTCACATAAGAATCGAATGCAACATTTTGTTACCTGGTCAATGCATGCATGGACAGCACTGCACACACGTATATTATGACCAATCCATGGCCACTGCACAGTATAGTAGAAACCCACTGAAATATCAAATAAACTGCTATGCTTATAAGGTAAATCACAAAACTCATGATTATAAATCATGAAGAATAGTGCACAAAAGTTCATTTGTCAACTACTTAACTCCGACAAACCAAAGGAATGTCAAAATTTTGAAGACTTATGACATGGCATTTGTTTCAGGTCAAGTGTCATTTGCCTGGCCAGGTTGGACAACACTTAACAATAACCAACCAATGACAATCCTGCTTGTGTGGAGTTAGTTTGTTGGGGAGTCTAACAATTGCTTGCCACTGCTTGGTGGTTCTCTTCAGGTACTCCAGCTTCCTCCACCTGTACAACTGTCCAACACGAGGTGCACCCTAGTTATCAAAAGTGTCATAAACCCCAATAAATAAATAAATTTTCTCTGGCAAAGGGCTTATTTAATTACCAGAGCTCAACTTTGCCTCAAAGCGGTCAACAATATTGACGGCAGGGACCAGCCAGGGGGGAATTTTAGGGAGACTTCATGTCTCCCTCCAGAAAAAATAGGGAGACTGCAGAGTCATGTAGGGAGACTTCATAGGCAAGTGGGGAAATTTAAGAATATTCATGTTCCATCCCCTGCTGCCCCTTCATATTTTCAATTTGTGGTCCTCCATTAATGTCTGGTTAATCCAGGTCCAGTTGTCTATGATGCATCTGTGCCAGGTTAAAAAATCACAATGTAATTATTGACTGAAAATCCCCCACTGCTACCCTCTCCATCATGACCCCACCCCTCTTATTCATGCCAATCCCCCTGCACCCTCCTGTGGTTGCCTTTCACCAAAGTCTACTATGCTAATAATTTCCTAAGTCTAAAAGTGTGAACAGGACCAGATGTAAGAAGGTTGCTTGGGAGGTACTTTGTTAGTTAATAAACAAAATACATTCTGGGATGGTGTATTTTGTAAAAAAAATGTCATTCCACGTCATTTCGTGTCATTCTGGTGTTTAGGAGGATCCTTTTTCAAGATCGTCCACATGTACACTTGTGCCCTGTACAAAGCTTTTCTTGTCATGACCAATGCTTTTTTTCATGTGTTTCAATTCCATTCGTATTTTTCTAGGAATAGATGGTCAACAGTTAACAGTCGTCAGCAAAACAAAATAAAAATACAGTGTAATAAAATACGTCCGTTGTGTATACATTTTTGGCATCCTAAGCGAGGTAACCTACTTTCAAACTGGGTTATTTTGTTGAGTCACGTAAGTCACTTATTTTCGTTTCAACACTTGAAGCTCCGACTGAAACGCAACAAAATAGACATAAAAAATCCGCCAAAAGCGACAATGGACAATTGATTGTCATGTGATTTCAAATAAATGGTCATTTATTCGACGAATTAAAATGCCCATTTATCACACTCGAGCACATTCGATCCTTGAAAATAATCGTTTTTATGTAAACCTTGCATCACTCAGTTCAGCCTTTCCTCATTTTGGCCAATTTTTAGAGGACGACTTGTAATAACCCTGACTATTTTTCTGGGCAACTTTGGGTTTAGAAGGGCGACATAATCGCCCTTGTCACCCTGGCTGGTCCCTTGTTGACGGAGGGTTCTTGCTGTATCCCCAATCAGTTATATCTATACAATGCATACGAAGTAAGCCCAGTATATTTCTATACTTATCCCATTCTTCATACACATACAGTGTTTAATTTCTGAGGTGTGTTATCACTCTTCCACAACTGCAGTGCACCATAGTTCTAACCATGGTACTCTGGGTTTTTTTCCCACACTTTGAATATCAACAGAATAATATTTTTATACTGTACCAATGACCCAGACTTAGCTGGTGCTAACTCTAACAAAACCAGGGCCAAACACAAATTTTGCCCCCCAATCCCCAAAATTTGCATCCAAAACCAAAAGAAATCATGTCCTATAGGACCTCCATACTTCACCCCTACTGCACATGCGCAGTGTCAAGGACGTTCCGAAATTGGCGCCGATTATCATTCTTACTGGCAGTGCCTGGTCAGCGCTATGTACTCAGCGGGGAGGCAAGAGTTCCCAACTCCTGGGAGGGCCATCCCCGTCTGGGTCATTGGTAAGTATAAAAAATATATAAATTACTATAAATTTTTTAACATTTTTATACTGTACCAATGACCCAGACTTAGCTGAATAGTAAAAAGGCTGGAGGGCCTAGGACATAGAGGAAAATCCAATAAGCTCAACTATATAATATAGAGGCAACCCCTTAAGGAGAAAAGGAGTATTAGGCTTTACATGTATCTTTCTTATTTAATATTAAATTAGAAAGATACAATACCCTTCATAATTGAGCACAATGACATTCATGTTCTCTATTAACATCCAGTATAACCCTTATACTAATTATTTTTAAAGTAAGTCAATAAATAAAGTTAGTCCAGAGAATTGAGACTCTTTATAATCTTTTAAAAGTGTCCGAGTATTGTATATTAAAGCCCGTTTGACACTTGACATATACAAATGCTTCACACCGAGCTACACTTTAAAAATAATTTCAATGAGGGGTTAATTTCAATGAGGGGGGTTAGGCCTCAAAAAGTTAAAAATCTGTTTCTTGGGCCCTCCCACATGGTCCTTTTGGCTGCTGCATGCTCTCTTTTTATAACCAATGCAAACTTGAAGAAGTATGAATATTTTACCCGAGTTAATAAAATTGATAAATTTGTCCCTTAAGTTTAGCACTGTAAAGCCTTCTTGCACTCAAGGGACGAAACACACCACCACCCACACTATTTTGTTGATTATGAGGCCTAAAACATAAAACAAACCAAGAATATGAACTTTTGATGGCAAAGAAATAATTATAAAAAATAAAATAAAAAACCCGTCCGCCCGCTCGCCCGCATGCAATTTTGCAAAAAATGGCCTGAGAAACAGATGATCAACTTTGTGGAGCATTATTGACAAAAAAATTCAATTTTTTATAATTCCGAAAACTTTTTCGCATGTGTCATTTTCTGGCACTGTCAGGTAACAGGGCTTATATTTCGATGAGAATCCGAGAAATCGATTCGCACAAAGATTCACGCATTAAAACCGGCGAGAATCCATGTAGATTCTTGCTACACCTCTGCTAGGATACACGTGAAAAACATTGAGTCAATTTAACCCTTTAACTAACACAGTGGCAACAAATTAACCAATAATTGACTGGCTGACATGACCTGAAATATCCTGACACTTTGCCAATAAAATATTACAAATATGGCTGTCATTGGAACCGGCTCATTGAGCTGGTCCCAACGACAGCCATATTTGTAAGATTTTATTGTTAAATATTGTTCATTTAATTATTTTATTATTTATTTATTATTTATTGTTTAAAAATTATCAAATTTAGTTTTAAAAATGAAAAAGGTGTGTTGGGTAAAAGGTTAATATGTGTTATCAGTATACAACAGTGGTTCAACCATGGTGGCGTCTTGGGATCCTGGGACACTCATACAGTTAAAACTAGAAGTCCTGTCACGAATAGTGCGCTTATCTAGGCCTAATTGTGCGTTGGAATTGCGTGTAATTGCCATATCGAATGGCATCCAAAGCACGGCAGGCTCTCTTGGTTACTCATAGCAAACACATGCAATGTTTCTGCCAATGGACCTCCGGGTTACCCGGAGGTCCATTAGCTGAAACATTGCTTGTGCACAGGCCATATGTACAGAAATTGATAGCTTTACTTGGGCCATAATACGTACATTAACGCGCATATCAACGTGCTATTTGTGTGCATTTCATGACAGGACTTCTAGTTTTAACTGCAGTAGGTATCAATTCTCGCAACCATTTTCACGAGAATCCAAATGGATTCTCACAAATTTAGACAAAATATAAGCCCTGGGTAAAGAGTTTCCCAGTGTGAACCCCGGGAAGTGAAGCAGTGATTCTTTACTGTTGTAAACAGGTTGTGTTTTTCTGATAAAATAGGACCTGGACAACAATTGAACAATTGTAGAAGATAATAAAATGTGTTTTATGAATCATCACAAAATGCTTGGCAACAATTGTTTGGACTGGTGTTCCAGGAGCTGTTGCCGTTGTCATCCGATTGCCCACAATCGGCTGATTGTGGTGGCCAGTTTCAATCATCGGTTGAACACTACATATTAAATAAACTTTACTTGAAATGACCAGTGATAAAAATCGCCCCATTCAGCATGAGATCGAAAGCGCCACCACATGTTTTTTAACAAACACGAAACAAATATCGAATTACCAAAATGGCAACACACTTCACTTAAGTGCAATATCCACGCCTCTGCTGGCCACTGCCAATAATTTCTATGCATACGTTTGAATGGAATTTTTAAAAAGAAATGTTGTACACTATACTTGCTCCAATAATATTTTTAAGACAGAAGGGGCTTTCAGTATCAAGATTTGGGGCTTTCAGTATCAATACACGAAATTCAACATGATATTCATTCGTATTCATGACCTATTTATTATTTATTTATTTATTGGTGTTTAAGGTCACATACATATGCACAATGGCTAATCATGACCGTGACAGTTTTACTGGTGGAGGAAGCCGGAGTACCCTGAGAGAACCACCGTGCAACGACGTGCAGCTGCCTGCTCCCCAACATCGTAACTCTGCACTGCAGCACAGGCAGGGTTAGATTGGTTGATTGGTCGACATGCAGTACGCCTTAATACACAGTGTCATCATGCCCCCATGTGGACAATTGGGGTTAAGTGCTTTGCCCAAGGACACAACGCAGGACCCCCAATCGATCGCTCAGTCGGTCACCCCTTTGAGGACTAACCTGGCTCGACATTGCTTAACTTCGGTGATCTGACGAGAACTGGTTACCGCAACACCACCGTACCCCCTACTCACGACCTTCACCAATGGTGAAACACTGTATTTGTAAAATGATCAGTTTATCAAATGCTGTTTCTTTTGCTGAACCAGAACTTGTCACTTGCTCCTCATTTATACTGTCCGATATATTTATTTCTGCATGTAATTTTGAAAGCTTAGGTTTCAAATTCACAGTTGAAGTCGGATGAAAATTAGGGTTACAACTTACAATGAACTAAATGAGCGACTTTTACCTGATAAAATTTCTAGGGTCAGCATAATTTTTTAGGGTCAGTTGGTTACCCCAAACACAGGCATTTATTATGCCCCAGAAAAATTTTTTCGGGGGTATATAGTCGAAGTCTCCGTCCATCCGTACTTCCGTACATTCGTACGAACATTTTGTATTAAAACTTGAGCATCAGCTGTTGGATTTTAATGTTCTTTGGTATGGTGATAGGGCAGCTTGGGGGAACGGATGCTCTTGCACCTAGCATTTCGTCCATTCATGTTTGTTTTTGGCCTCTGTTTCTGACTGAGGTAAATTGTACCATAGCCTATAGGGTTGTTTGGATGAACCAATTCTCTTCAGACATTCAGAAGTTATTTATTTACATGCAAGTCCGACTTTGCTACCTTCGGGGGCATCAGCACACGCGTTATCATTGCTCTTGTTTTTTTTTTGGCCCAACATTTTACAACATTACACCATCAGTGTTTTTTTTTTACCAATGGTGTGTATTGCTACCACAGCATTTTCCTCTTGGTTGGGGGGTAGGGTGGAGGGTGAGGGGGGCTGCCAAATGCTATTCAGCTGTATATCAAGGACTGTACAATCTTCATTGTCTTCTAGGTTATTGGCTCACTGTACTGTGCTATTTATTATTATCTCATAATTTAGAGAGAGGGAAAGGTACTTGCACTTTAAACATTCTTTGAAACTACTATTTGGGAAATACCAAGGTGATCAACCACAACAAATGGTAATTATGCGATTATGGTACAGTGGAACCCTGTTAATTGAATAGCCACTTTGCCAATGAAAACTATTCAATTAACAGGAGTATTCAGTTAACAGAGAGTGTGTCACTTACCTGTAGTCTAGAGATAAACTTAGCATTTATTCTGTTATATCTTGTTTGACAGAGCTCTATGAGCTCTGTCAAATAAGATATAATAGATTAAATGCCTATATTGGATGTACTGAGGCAAAATAGGTCTATAAACAAAGGAAAACTGGAGTGAGTCGCTGTGATTTCTCGACAGGTTACAAGATTTTTTATTTAATGGTTTTGTGTTGGGAAATTGTATTCAGTTAACAGGGTTATTCAGTTAAGAGATACCCATTTAAGTGGGCTCCACTGTATTACATCATAACTTCCAAGATACACATGGCTTACTAACACGACCATGACTTGTGAGAAGCGTCCAGTTTATTACAACTGTGGAACTTGACCAGAAGGTAAAAATAACAAATCGAGGTTGGAAGTGAGAACTTGGGGAATATGACTGGCGGTAGGTACAGTAGTATTTTGCCAAAAAATTTCAGGTCTCATTTTTATTTTCCATTAACCCTTTACCCAACGCAGACGATATCAAAATTTATTATTTTAAATATCATTTTTTTAATTTTTCAAAAAATTTCATCAAAACCATATCATGTGACCCCTCGTTGGAACGAGGGGTCACATGATATGGTTTTGATGAAATTTTTTGAAAAATAATATTTTTTCAACAGCTGAATTTGCATATTACGTGGGCGGATGCGGGCGATTCGTTGGGTAAAGGGTTAATTTACTCACATTCCAAAGTTATATGTTGTTTCTGCATGCATTTCAATTAACCAACAACCACAACCAAAACAGACTAAAGAATCGAAAATGCTATAATATTTACGTCAACAAAAAGGACACAAATGACGATTCAAAACTAATTCACTGAGTTTGTAAGAGATCACATGATTGTCTTTCTGACCCCAGCTAATTAATATTTGTGATGTAGGATCATGAATGAGAATTGTGGAATATTGTTGACATTTCATTTAACTGTGCCATTCTTTGTTTGTTTTGGATGCTACACCAACAACAAAAGCCAAATTTATTCCACAAAAGTTATTTAGTGTTTTATTGATAATCAATATATTAGTCGCAACTGTTTATTTTAGTGTTCAACCGATGATCGGAATCGGCCAACACAATCAGCCGATTGTCAGTAATCGGGTGACAACGGCAACTGCTCCTGGAACATCGGCTTCAACCGATTGTTGCCACGCATTTTGTGATGATGCATTTAGCACATTTTATTATCTCCTGTTGTTGGTCAATTGTTGATGTAAAATGATGTCAATGATACCATTCAATAAAGTTGAGAAAGAACCACAATGTGTATTCTTAATCTCTGTAGATGCCCCATTACGGGATATGCAGGCTAAGCGACATTTAAAGCTTACAGTTGAGCATACTTGTGGTAATCGCCAGTTCATACAAAAAAGTGAAAGTTGCACTCCATTGACCCAAGTCGCAGTAAAACTACTAGTCACACACTCTTGGGTGGTTAACGTGGCTCTGAGAGCCACGTTTACTGCCCAAGTGTGCGCGACTGCGACCCCGGTCATAGATATCGGATGTGTTCTATCCGATATCTATGACCCCAGTCAATGAAGTTTAACACAGTGAAAAATGTTTAGTGTAATGTAGTTCTTTCGAGTCTCGATTTGTCTAGGTGTGCACGGTATTACAATCAGAATCGGCATCAGAATCGGACGTTTGTGAGCTCAAATAACTGGTAATCGGCAAGTGACCATTTTTGGTAATCGGTTGAACACTGGTTTATTTGTTAATAAGAACATAAATTATTGAATTATTTGAACACTGATAACCACAACAGAACCACATTCCTCTGCCACTTCGATGATTGAATCAAATTATTCAATAATATGGTATACCACGGTATATTTTCTTTGATACCTCGGTATACTTTTATCCCAATACTGTGCAACTCTAATTTGCAGCAGGCAGGTGGAAGAGGATAAACAATTGGTTTCTGGTCAATAACTGTAATTTTATTTAATACATGTCAAATATATATATATGCCCACCAAAGTTACTTGGGAGTCTCTCCTTTGGAAGGAGAAGACTGATGATTCAGGAATTTGTTTTTAACAGTACAGTAAAACCTGTCTTGAGAGACCACCTGTCTTGAGAGACCACATCTACCAGGCACCGATTGGTTTTACTCTACAATGGACCTGCTATGGGAGACCACGTGTCTTGAGAGACTACTGTGACCTGGTACCAACTTGTATTTTTATGCCATAATAGACCTGTCTTGAGAGACCGCCCCTTTGAAGACTGAAACCATCACAAAAACTTTTTACCTGTTCTGGAATTGGAAAATCCATTGTGGTTATACTAACATAATTAAAAGTATTAAAAGCTCTTAATTGGGTTTCAATTGCTAACTCATTAAAGATTGAGATGTTTTTATAAGACCCCATTGAAAAGATTAGGATTATTGCTGAATAAACAATTTCATACATACCTGAAATGTGACAGATAGGAATAAAAATAAATTTGTGTTGAAAATCTTTTTGTAACAAATTGAAATGGACTGTTATCAAAATTATAAAAATAAATTAGTGTTGAAAATCTTCAATGAAGATTTTTAACACTAATTTATTTTTATAATTTTTATAACAGTCCATTTCAATTTGTTACAAAAACTTCATAAAAAAGAACAACTACAAAGTAATTACAAAAATCTATTCTTCTCCATTTCTGAATTTTGTGGTTGGTTATTCACTGACTTGAGAAAACCTGAAACCTGTTATGAGAGACCACCTGTCTTGAGAGAGCACTTTTGTGTGGCCCAAAGGGCGGTCTCTCAATACAGGTTCTACTGTATTCACGTTGGCCTGAATTTTTTGGTGGTCAATGGAATTTTTGTTTGGTGCCAAATCAATTTTTTGGGTGCCAAATGAAAGATTTTACTTCCAGATATAATCTGACTGTAAGTGAGAATAAATTAATCATATATAATGCTTTGAGTACAGCAAGGCACTATATTTGTCGACTTGTTACACTCAATGCATATAGAGATTATTACCATTATGTGGATGTACAAAATATGTATCCGAGTCGAGCTCTGGGTTCTAAGGGCAGATCACGACGAGTCGAAGACGAGTCGTGATCTACCCTTAGAACCTGGAGCGAGACTGGGATACATATTTTGTACATTGACATAATGGTAATTATTAGCTCACCTGACTTTCAGTCTGGAGAGCTATAGTGATCACTCACCGTCCGGCATCCGTCGTCCGTGAACATGGTGTTTGCGTCTTCTCCTCCCAAACCGCTGAACCAAATTAATTGATATTTGAGATAATAGTTTGTTATGACATCACAATTTGATTTTGTTCAAATCAAGTTGCCCCGCCCGTGGGTAGGGCCACACCCAAAAAGTGTGCTGAAATCTTAAAAAATCTTCTCATGAACCAGCAGTAGCATAGAGCTGTGCGGTATACCGAAACCGAAACCGTATACCGCGGTTTTAGCCAATACCGGCAAACCGAACCGACCTCGAACGAAATACCGTAATACCGGACGCGAACGGTATGAGAACAGACTGCACTTTATACTCACCCAGAATCACGGGTTTTTTAGTATTTTTACGAAATTACGAACGTACCGTATATGTCCGTGTATAAGTCGCATCTTTTTGCTTGGAAAAACGGGACCAAAATTGGGGTGCGACTTATTCAAAGGTAATTATTTTTCAGCAAGTTTTCAACAGTGATATGAGGACTGAACGGACACCAGATCGGCCCATGTCGACGGTTTGTATCACAGCGATTCACCTGCTTTGAAAATTTGTTTATTTTATTTCACCTCTTTATTTCTTATTTCTGTGTTGTGCATTAACTTGATCACAAAATAAAATTTAAACAAAAATATATATAAAAAAAAATAAAATAAAAATAGGAGATTATACTCAATGTGTTCTTGTTGATTTTTTTTTTCTCGGTGACCCGGTGAGTGGAGGGGTGGTGAACAATCGAAAATTCGAAACCGCATGCAATTAATTTCCTTCAAAATAATTACGGTACCTGTTCATGTCTTCAACATCTCCAGTAATAATTCACAATAGAATATTCCATGGTTGTATATCTCAACATATTTTGGATATTGGTATGAGTTATTTACGAAATTCGCAAGGCAATCAAATTGTTTACACAGCACACCACATGCGTTTTTTAAGGGGAATTCCCTTTGAAGAAGATTAACAAGAATCATGCAGTTACTTCCCTTTTACTTTACATTCACACTTTCGGGAATTTCCGTCGCATCCCGACTTCATGACCTATTTGTTTGCACGTGCAATTCGTTTAAATGGCATGGGAATAAAGCATTTTTCTTTGTAGTTTTACATTTGGATTTACCATTTGAATTCAACTTACCTCGTTCTTACCTGAACACATGCACCGGAGCATTCCTTCTTTTACTGGCGTGAGTAATAACAAACACAGTTGACATATATCTTTTAATAAATACGATACACGAGTAATAACAAACACAGTTGACATATATCTTTTAATAAATACGACACATTATTGAATGTATCAATGAAGAATACAAACAAATATAATTTATAAATATACTGTAATCGGTCATCAAACATCCCTGTTCAGTCCACAAGACTTCCAGACTGACAAAGCCAATATCTTGTAACAAATCCTCGTTTGAACTTTGAATGCTACAGTGTTCTATGTCCCAGTGGGACATAGAACATTGTAGGTCTGAGGCGACAAAATGTCTACTATAAGCTCATGACTGAAATTATCTGACTTTATTTCACTACGTTTTGAATCTCTCACTGAATACCGATACCGAAACCGTAACCGAGGTATTGCAGCAGGAAATACCGAAACCGATACCGAACTCAAAATACCGATACCGCACAGCTCTACAGTAGCAGAGACTTGATATTTGGTGTGCAGCTTCCTTTTGAGGTGTAGACTCAGATTTGTTCAAGAGAAGTTTGTGGGGCTATACTTGGTGTCGTTATGGGAGGGGCAAAATTTTTGGCCCCACCCAAAATTTCTATATTTTTATACTGTACCAATGACCCAGACTTAGCTGGTGCTAACTCTTAAAATTCTAGGGCCAAACACAAATTTTGCCCCCCAATCCCCAAAATTCGCATCTAAAACCAAAAGAAATCATGTCCTGAAGGTCCTCCATACTTTGCCCTCACTGTGCATGCGCAGTGTCAAGGACGTCCCGAAATTGGCACCAATTATCATTCTTTGTTTGGCCCTTCATCAGTTCACATCTGACTGATATTTGTGCTTGTAAATCTCAGTTTAAATGATGCCAGACACATAAATATTAGAGAAATGGTGGATATAAAGTGCATATAGAAGGAGGAGAGGAAAAATGAGTGACAGAAAATATTCAGGGCTGTAACTTAAAATTTTTTAATGAAATTATGTTAAGTTGCCTATTTTCGAGGCATGGGCCTGTTGTTGTCATTCTTGCTGTGAAGTTTCACTGCTTATTCAGTGTTTCCTCTCTCCTTGTCATTTAGATCCCCCCTTGCTATTCTCCCATGCTTTTGGCATATTTTTGAGTAATATTATTACTAAAATTTCTTGGGAGATTTAGCTGAGTAACAGAATGAATTCTGTTCTTTTCCCCATGTTTACGTTCTCACCCATGGGTGTTTAGGCGTAGTGTTCTGCATCTACCATCTGATGTTCTGCAGATTCTTCTCTGGAAGTCTCTGTTTTGCATCAGATAGTGTATTATTGGTAACTCATTTCGGGCCAGGATTATCAGTGCCTGGAGTCATGTTTCTGGTGTTTTTACACTTCTTGTTTTCATTGGCAACAGTCCCTGTTGAGGGGGACTTTTTGTCTTTGTACTAGTTTAATTCATTACAAGATACATTATTATTATTCGTAAGTGTTGCATTAATTGTTTAAAATATTTTTAAAATTTTTGTCCACACTTAGGCTTGGGATCCATTGGGGCTCAACGTTACTTTTCAGAAACTTGGGCTTTGCTGAAAAAATATTTTTTCAAAAATTATTTTTGATTTCATTTATTTTTTCTATGTTAATGGATCATGTTATTATGTATCTTTGTTTGCAGGAGTTCGTGCGAGTACTAGTACTTATTGTTTTCTTTTCACAATGAAAGGATATTGTTCAAATTGTAATGAGAGGAAATCTTCCTCTGACTTTCATGATCATTGTATAAATTGTAGTCAGTGTACTCGCACTAACCCCTGTTCAGTATGTGAATTTTGGGATGACAAACATTGGAAACGTGTGTCACGGTATGTTGTTAGCAGGGAAAGGGCTATGCCGGTCCTTTCTCCGCAGGGTCACTATAGTTTATCAGTTTCTATTTCAGAGGAACAAGAACAGGGTGATGTTTCCGTGATATCTTCCAAAGGTGTGCCTCCGTCGTCACAATCAAATGAAGAGCTAGCGGCAAAAGTGCTCATGGAGATACGCCAATTGCCTAAGAGGTCCCTAGTAGGATCGACGGCGTTGTCGTCCGCTAGCTCGCCCGGTGTAGCGTCCATTCATCGAATGGTTCGGCAGCCGGGTTCGTCCGTTGCGGTCCAGGAAGGAGATTTGGGTGTTGAGAGCACTATAAATATTCAAGGTGCACACCCAGTGACGGCGGATAAGAGGAGAGAACGGAGGAAGCCTAGTAGTCCGGTTCCTAGCTCGTCCAGGTCCATCCGGGCTACGAGCGAGAGAGGCCCCTCTCTCGTACAACAACATCTGGGACCAGATGTTGTGGTACAAAATGTTTCGCAAGCGGAGCATACGTCTGCCGATTGGGACGCTCCGTTGTATAGACAGTCCGGAGAGACTGTACAAAGGCTTCCTCATCCTCTCAGCAGCGCACACGACTGCACCTTGGCTACGTGACCGCCGATATCCAGCCAGCTTCGCCGATCAGGGATTCCACGGCGACCAGGTCAGGCCATCCGGTAGCCAGGGACAAGAGGCCTGCAGACTCCGGACGTTCGCATAAGAGAAGTATGCAGGAGTCAGTTTACATGGGGCTTCCGGCGGCTAAGCATCGTAAGACCGCTACTCCGCAGGCCTCGGTGACGGACATGCTAGCTCAGATAGCACAAATTATCGCAGCATCCCAGCAACCGACAGAATCGGTATCGGATCAAGAATTATCCGACGACGCTGGGTCGGTACGCTCTGCCGAAGCATCGGGTGCGGACGACCGAGATCATCATGAGGTCCGACAGGATGGCGAAAGGGATACCGAGGACTTGGAGCTATCCCTTTCGGAGCAACATAAAGCTGCCGTAGATTTCATCCGGCACTTCCTTCCACAAGTTGTTCCGTCGGGCCAGACTGCTGCAATGCCGGATAAGAGACTGATAGCGTCATTGGACACTGAATTTTTTGAGCCGTTCAGAGACATCGTCCCTGAGTTTCCGACACAGTCCAATAATGTCACAAGAACATTCGAATTATTGAACGACGCTATCTATAAGCTTGCTTCCAAAACAGGCAAAGCTGGTTTCTTGTCGGCTAATGCTCTCAACCTGCCTTTCATCAATTCAAGGAATAAACTCGATACGGCAGGACAGGGAATACCGAGAGTTCCACTGCGTCTAGACGACGAGGCGGAAGACTTGGAATTGTCATTACCGTCGTCTATGTCTATTCCAACCGCGACGTTGGAAACGACAATAACGTCTAACAGAGCAAGCTTAGACGCCTTATCATACGCAGACCACCTTACAAAGGCGTTATCATTGCGTCTTCAAGGGAAAGAATTCCAGGATATACAATCCTCATTAAGACTTCTTTCAAGGGCAGTAGCTTATTCCACGTATAACTCCGCCCTTTCAGTGGCAAACCTGGAGTTGGTTAGACGTGACGCAGCCCTAGCTACATCCACACGTGTGGATAGTAAGGTGAAGAACTCTCTCAGAGTCGCTTCGGTCTCCGGAGAGCTTCTCTTCGACGGCAAGCTTTCAGCAATCTATGATAAGATAACTAAGAAAGCTTCGGATTCTCTGCTTTTTAGTTCCGCTTCCAAAAAGTCGGATACAGCAGAGAAGAGTAAGACAGGTACTTCTGGGACAAATATGCCCAAGAGAGGTTCCTATAGAGGTTCTTATACGTCCTCTAGGTCTTATTCTAGAGACCGTCAAGGCAGCGACTCACGTACGGGACGTTCTTCGGGCCGAGACAACCGGTCTGACGTCCCGAGGTCGACGGGATGAGGTGCGGGTCGTGGAGGATGTAGTTTCTCCTTCCGCAGGCCTCGCAGGTCCAGGAGGTGATGGTTTGAACCTCTATCATGTTCCGGTTGGCGGAAGGTTATCGAGTTTTACAGACGAGTGGGCGCCGATTACGGATGACCCCTGGGTCAGAGGGGTAATTTCGGAAGGACTAAGAATATCCTTCAAACAAAAGCCTCCATTAACTCGAAGTCCAAAATGGACTCAGCTTCCGGCAAATCCGCAGAAAAGAGACGCTCTTTTATCGGAAGTACAGTCTCTTTTGATGAAGAACGCGGTAGAGGTCGTAGAAGACCAGGAATCGCCAGGTTTCTACAGCCATCTGTTTCTGGTTCCGAAACCAGACGGCTCGTTCCGTCCAGCCATAGATCTGAGCTGGATAAACAAGCTGATCGTCGCTCCGAAGTTTTATATGGAGACGATTTGATCGGTCAGAGCGAGTATTCGAGTGAACTATTATGCTACAAGCATAGATCTCAAAGATGCGTACTTTCACGTTATGGTACATCCGACATTCAGAAAGTATCTACGCTTCGCAGTCCTAGGAGTTGTATATCAATTCCGGGCGATGTGCTTCAGATTGAACCTAGCGCCCTGGGCTTTCACTCGAATAATGAACTCGGTAATGATGCATTTCCGAGCTCATTCGTCTGCGGTAACGTCGGCCTACCTGGACGACATTCTTCAGAGGTACGGCAACGAGTTAACGCTTCAGAACGATGTGCAGAATCTGCTTCTATTACTCCGACGTCTCCGTTTTGTTATAAACGAGGAGAAGTCGGATCTGGTGCCGTCCAAGTCATTCACTCATCTGGGAATGAGCTTCGAGACGCACAACAATCTCGTTCGTCTGCCGTTAACCAGAGCGAAGTTAATCAGTTGTTACGCTCGCTATTGTCTTCACGCAGACAAAGTCACAGCGAGGGAGTTCATGAGACTGATAGGTCTGTGCGGAGCCGCTGCGGATCTCATTCCGATGGGGCGGTTGTGCACTCGTCCTCTCCAAATTTTCTTGACTCAGAATTGGAGTGTGAAGATTCATTTGCTTGATTCAGACGTTCTCTTGTCAGATCAAGTGAAACAAGAGATTCAGACTTGGGCAAGCATTCAGTGGTTGACTCAGGGAGTTCCGCTGCAGTTGCCGGATCCGGGTTTTACGATTATGACGGATGCCAGTCAAACAGGTTGAGGTGCAACATTGATCCCAATGGATTCGAAGTGCCAGGGTCTTTGGGATCCGCAGTTTCTTAGCAAGCACATAAACATAAAGGAAATGATGTTGATTTGGCTTGCATTACGTTATTGGATGAACATTATTCAGAAAGCTCATGTCCAAATCCTGTCCGACAATACGACAGTAGTGGCGCATATCCGGAACCAGGGAGGCACTCATTCCGTTCTGTTATTCAATTTAACGGAAAGAATCCTTCTGTTTGCTCTAGAACACCAAGTTCTACTTTCGGTCCGTCATATACCGGGTCGTCTGAATGTACTAGCAGACTCCCTTTCACGGAAGGGTTGCTTGTTGCCATCAGAGTGGACTCTCAACAAACAGGTATTCAATCAGATTTGCTACCAATGGGAACGGCCAATGATAGACTTATTTGCGACACATCTCAACAGTCAGTTGCAGACGTATGTGTCACCATGTCCGGATCCACGAGCATATGCAGTAGACGCTCTATCGATCTCGTGGGACGGAATGATAGGATATGCGTATCCTCCAGCGCCGTTAATACAGCAAGTATTGCTAAAGATATAACAATCTCAATGCAGGATTCTGTTGGTAGCATCTCTGTCTCCACAGAGACCGTGGATAAATCTACTCAGATGTCTGCTGTGGGACTTACCGCGAAAGCTTCCTCCACGGGAGGATCTTCTTTCGCAGGGGAAATTGTGTCAACTTCATCACAACCCGCAAGGTCTCAACCTTCACGTATTTCCGTTGTGCGGTCCTTCTTGCATGGCAAGCATTTTACAGGACGAGCAGTGGACGCAATTTCTAACTGTAGGAGGACCTCCTCTTCGCTAAACTATGCGGCTAAGTGGAAGGTCTTTCGTCGTTGGTGTAGGGATCATTCTGTTGATATTTTTGATCCCTCCATACCAGACATTGCAAACTTTCTAGTATACGTGTTTGATGAGATCAAACTGCAGCCTGTTACTATTAAAGCTTATAGGTCTATGTTATCTGATACCTATGCACACCATGATAGTTTACAAATTGGATCTAATGTCTCTTTATCTAAGTTAGTTAGAAACTTCTCGATAAATAGACCTAGAACTCTTAGATTAATTCCTAAATGGAATTTAGCTTGGGTTCTTCTTAAACTGAAAGAAAAGCCATTTGAGCCTCTTGGGACAGTAGATTTCAAATTCTTGTCTTATAAGACAGCTTTTCTCTTAGCTTTCTCTTCTGCTAGAAGAGTCAGTGAGCTTCATGCACTATCGGTGGACGATTCTCACTATCGTAGTGTCGGGAACACTATTACCTTTACTACTAATGTTGGATTTTTAGCTAAGAATCAGGCTCCTAATAAATACCCGGAACCTATTGTTATTAAGGCTCTTCCGTCTTCAGACGGGCGTAGACCTTTACTCTGTCCTGTTAGAGCTTTACGTATTTATAAACAAAGATCTCAGTTTATCAGAAAGGGACGAAAACGCTTCTTTCTGTCTCTGATGCCTAATAGAAAGGACATTTCGGTCCATTCTATTGCTAGATGGATTCAATTAACTATCCGTACTGCTTATGATAATCTATCTTCTACTCAGCAGTCTGTGCTTAAGATTTCGGCTCATGAAGTAAGAGCTCTTTCTACATCTTGGGCTTACGCAAATAGTGTTGCTGTTACAGATTTAATGAAGGCTGCTTATTGGTCTCAGCCATCCACATTCACGAATTTTTATCTCAGAAATATTGAGTCCATTTCTGGAGACCTGCATTGTTTAGGTCCGTTATCTGTTGCTCAGAATGTCGTCCACTAAACAGTTGCAACTATAGTTATGCAGGCTTTTTGTTCTGGCGGTGACTCCGTCCTGCTGCCCTCTTCGCTTTGGGCTATTTGACCCAGGGCAAGGGGAAGGGGTGGGGGGAGGGTGTTCCCTTAGGTCACCTGCTTTATAGTGAAAAGCAAGGGGATTCCTCCTCCGGAGTCAGTAATTCTGAGTCGTTACCGGGATGGTTTTAAAGTGTAATATTAATGTTAAAAATTCATTCATGTCATATTTTTAAAGTGTAGCTCGGTGTGAAGCATTTGTATATGTCAAGTGTCAAACGGGCGTTAATATACAATCCTCGGACACTTTTAAAAGTATATAAAGAGTCTCAATTCTCTGGACTAACTTTATTTATTGGCTTACTTTAAAAATAATTAGTTTTAGGGGTTATACTGTATGTTAATAGAGAACATGAATGTTATTATGCTCAATTATGGAGGGTATTGTATCTTTCTAATTTATCATGAAATAAGAAAGATACATGTAAAGCCTAATACTCCTTTTCTCCTTGAGGGGTTGACTCTATTTATATAGTTGAGCTTATTGGATTTTCCTCTATGTCCTAGGCCCTCCAGCCTTTTTACTATTCAGCTATGTCTGGGTCATTGGTACAGTATAAAAATGTTAAAAAATTTATAGTAATTTATATATTTTTTATACTTACCAATGACCCAGACGGTGATGGCCCTCCCAGGAGTTGGGAACTCATACCTCCCCGCTGAGTACATAGCGCTGACAAGGCACTGCTTGTAAGAATGATAATTGGCGCCAATTTCGGGACATCCTTGACACTGCGCATGCGCAGTGAGGGCAAAGTATGGAGGACCTTCAGGACATGATTTCTTTTGGTTTTAGATGCAAATTTTGGGGATTGGGGGGCAAAATTTGTGTTTGGCCCTAGAATTTTAAGAGTTAGCACCAGCTAAGTCTGGGTCATTGGTAAGTATAAAAAATATATAAATTACTATAAATTTTTTAACTTTCCAAACCGAGAGGCTGATTTGAACCAAATTTTATGTGAGGGCTTATTGGGTCATAGGTACCTAATTTATGCTGATTTTTTTTTTTCCCGTAGCCCCATGGGAACCGCAGGAGCTAAAAATAGAAAAAAATTAAAACGCCCATATCTCCAAAACTGCACAGCACCGAGAATTTTTATTTGGTGTGAAACTTCCTTAGGACCAACAGAAAGAATTGGTAAAAAAAATTGCCATCGGTTTTATCATAGGGTACAGATTCGGGACTTTGAAAAAGTGCTGAGTCAGCACTTTTTAACACTGTAGGCAATGGGAAAAACATTAAAAAATCTTCTTCTCCAGATCCAGCAGGCAGAATCTTTTGATATTTGGTATGCAACATTGGAGGGTGGATCTGATTCAAGTTGTTCAAATCGGCCCCCTGGGTTCATATTTGGGCTCAGTATAGGAGCCCGATTTCGAACTTAGTGCATTTCAGGCAAATTTCTTAAAAAATCTTCTTCTCCAGATCCAGCAGGCAGAATCTTTTGATATTTGGTATGCAACATTGTGGGGTGGATCTGATTCAAGTTTGTTCAAATCGGCCCCCTGGGTTTATATTTGGGCTCAGTATAGGAGCCCAAATTTGAACTTACTGCATTTCAGGCAAATTTCTTTGAAAATCTTCTTCTCCAGATCCAGCAGGCAGAATCTTGTGATATTTGGCATGGAGCAACCTTAGGGGGCTGAGATTCAAGTTTGTTCAAGCGAAGTCCCTTGGTTCATATTTGGGCTCACTATGGGAGCCTGAATGACAACTTAGTTCAAAATGAGGAATTTTCTTTAAAAATCTTCAGATTCAGCAGATGAATGCTTTTGATATTTTTTATGCAGCATCCTTAGGGGGGTAAGATTCAAGCTTGTTCAAGCCATGTCCCTAGGTCCGTATTTGGGCTGATTGTGGGAGCTCGAATTGTAACTTGGTTCAAAATGAGGAATTTTCTTTAGAAATCTTCTTCTTCAGATCCAGCAGTCGGAATGTTTTGATATTTGGTGTGCAGAATCCTTAGGGGTGTGAGATTCAGGTTTGTTAAAGCCAAGTCCCTGGGTTCATATATGGGCTCCCTGTGGGAGCCCGAATTATGACTTAGTTCAATATGAGGAATATTCTTTAAAAATCTTTTTTTAGATCCACTGGTCAGAATATTTGGATATTTGATTTCAGCTTTTCTTAGGAGGAGCAGATGCAACTTGTGGAAATCAATTCTCTGGGTTGATATTTAGGCTACCATGTCAGGTGAGCGCCCTCAGGCCCCCTGGGGCCTCTTGTTTATTTATTTATTGATGTTTAAGGTCACATATGTATGCACAATGGCTAATCATGATCGTGACAGTTTTATGGGTGGAGGAAGCCGGAGTACCACCGAGAGAACCACCGAGCAACGACGAGCAGCTGTCAGCTCCCCAACATCGTAACTCCACACTGCAGCACAGGCAGGGTTAGATTGGTTGAAGACATGCGCACCATCAACGTGCAGTATGCCTTAGTACACGGCGTCATCGTGCCCCCACGCGGGCAATGGAGATGAAGTGTCTTGCCCAAGGACACAACGCGGTTGCCGCAGGTGGGATTCGAACCGAGGACCTCTCGGCTTGCAGCCTGCACCTCTGCCTACTGAGCCACCGTGCTCCCCCACATAATGGTAATAATCATTTTATCTTACAATATATTGGGGAGAAGTCAAGAATGTAGACGAATATATAACGAACTATTTATTCATCTGGATGAACAAAAAGAAAAAATGGAACTCATGCGAAAGGAACGTGCTTGTATCCGACCCCCTGATACAAACATCTGTATCAGGGGGTCGGATACACAACAGTTGCAGAGTTAATACAGACAAAATACATGTTGATTGTAAGATAAAATATTTTATTACTTTCCAAAGTGTGATTTACAGGGATTTCCCAGTTTGATCAAGTGAATTATGCAAGCAACAATTGAGTCATGTATCCGCGTGCGCAAACGAAAGACGCTTTGCCGTGGGTGTAATGGGGACTTCATTGTTTTTTGTTTTTTAAACCCTTTACCTAACATGAAAAGCAGATGACACTTGCAAAAAAAATTCTTTAATAATTATTATATTTTTATACTGTACCAATGACCCAGACATAGCTGGTGCTAACTCTTAAAATATAGGGCCAAACACAAATTTTGCCCCCCAATCCCCAAAATTTGCATCTAAAACTAAAGAAAACATGTCCTGAAAGGCCCTCCACACTTCGCCCCTACTGCGCATGCGCAGTGTCAAGGACGTTCCGAAATTGGCGCCATTTATCATTCTAAGTTTGGCCCTTCATCAGTTAACATCTGACTGATCTTTGTGCTTTTAAATCTCAGTTTAAATGATGCCAGACACATAAATATTAGTGAAATGGTGATTCTAAGGAGGATAGAGAAGGAGGAGAGGAAAAGAATGTGTGACAGAATATTATCAGGGCTGTAACTTAAAATTTTTTAATGAAATTATGTTAAGTTACCTATTTTCAAGGCAGCAGCCATTTTGTTGTCATTCTGATTATTTAGTTACACTGTTTTTTCAAGTGTTTTCCTCTCTCCCTGTCCTTTAAGTTCCCCCTTGCTATTCTCCCATGCTTTTGGCATAGTTTCTGTAATTATTATTACTAAAATTTCTTGGGAGTTTTAGCTGAATAACAGAATGAATTCTGTTCTTTCCCCATGTTTACGTCTTCACCTACGGGTGGTTAGGCGTTGTGTTCTGCATCTACCATCTGATGTTCTGCAGTTTCTTCCCTGGAAGTCTCTGTTTTGCATCAGATAGTGTATTTTTGGTAACTGATTTCGGGCCTGGGTGCCTGGAGTCTTATTTTAGTGTTTTTACACTCATTGTTTACATTTACAACAGCCCTCTGTGTGAGGGGGGGATTTCTAAAAAATAATATCTTTATGTTATTTTAATCATAACTAGATACATTATTATTGTTCGTAAGTGTTGAATAAATTGTTTAAAATATTTTTAAAATTTTTGTCCACACTTAGGCTTAGGATCCATTGGGGCTCAACGTTACTTTTCAGAAACTTGGGCTGTTCTGAAAAAATATTTTTTCAAAATATTTTGATTTCAATTATTTTTTCTATATTAATGGATCATATTATTATTATGTATTTTGATTGCCAGGGGTTAGTGCGAGTACCAGGACTTGTTTTCTTTTCACATTGAAAGGATATTGATCAATTGTTTTAAGAGGAAGTCTTCCTCTGACTTTATTATCATTCTATATGTGGTCAGTGTACTCGCATTAACTCCTGTTCTGTATCGTATGATTTCGATGACAATATGGGAAGCGTATGTCACGGTATGTTGTTGGGGATTTGGACACTCTGGTCCTTTCCCCGCAGGGTCACTCTACTTTATCAATTTCTATTTCAGACGATCTAGATTAGGGTGATGTATCTGTGATGTCTTCCAACAGTGTGCCTCCGTCGTCACAATTAATGAAGGGCTAGCGGAAAAGTGCTCATGTAATACGCCAATTGCCTAAGAGGACCCTAGTAGGTTTGACGTCCGCTAGCTCGCCCGGTGTAGCGTCCATTCACCGAATGGTTCGGCAGCCGGGTTCGTCCGTTGCGGTCTAGAAGGAATTTTGGGGTGATGCGAGCACTATAAAATTAACTTAATGCACACCCAGTGACGGCGGATCGGAGGGAGAACGGAGGAAGCCTTTTAGTCCGGTTCATAGCTCGTTCCGGTCCATCCGGACGGCAAGCGAGAGAGGCCCCTCTCTCGTTCAACAACATCTGGCCCCAGATGTTGTGGTACAAAATGTGTCGCTAGCGGAGCATACGTCCGTCGCTCGGGACGCTCCGTTGTATAGGCAGTCCGCTGAGACTGCTAAGGCTTCCTCTTCTCGTCAGCGCACACGACCGCACCTTGGCTGCGTGACCGCCGATATATTACCAGCTTCGCCGATCAAGGATTCTTCGGCGACCAGGTCACACCATCCGGCAGCCAGGGATTCGAGACCGATGGACTCCGGACGTTCGCATAGGAAAAGTATGCGGGAGCCATCTGATGCGGAGCTGCCCTCGGCGAAGCAGCGATAGACTGCGCCTCCGCAGGTCTCGACGCCGGACATTCTTGTGCACATAGCACAGCTTATCGCAGCATCCCAGCAGCCGACAGAAACGGTGTCGGATCGAGAATTATCCGACAGCGCTGGGTCGGTAGCCGGGGACTCGAGGCCTGCAGACTCCGGACGTTCGCATAGGAAGTGTGCGGGAGTCAACGTACACGGAGCTTCCGGCGGCAATGCATCATAAGTCCGCTACTGCACAGGCCTCGGGAACGGACGTGCTTTCCTTAATAGCACAGTTTATCGCAGCATCCCAGCATCAACTGAATCTGTCGCATATATTTTATCCGACGATGCTGGGTCGGGACGCTCCGCGGAAGCGGGTACGGACGTCCGAAAGTTTCATCCGGTCCGACGGGATACCGAAAGGGATTCGGAGGATTTCAAGCTTTCCCTTTCGGAACAACATATGCTGCGATGCCGGATAAGAAACTGATAGTGTCGGTGGACTTAGAAATTTTTGGTTCGGTTCAGGGACATCGTCCCTCAGTTCCGACATAGTCCAATAATGTCACACAAACTTTCGAATTATTGAACGACGCTATATATATTATTATTTTATGCTTGCTATCCAAGCATTTCTGGTTTCTTGTTCGAAGAGTTATGGAGATGTCTTTCAAAAGTGTGCCTCTGTCGTCATAGTTAATGAAGAGTTAGCGGCAATAAGTGCTCATGGAATATGTCTATCGCTTATGGAGTGACATTCGCTAGCTCACCTGGTGTAGCGTACATTCATCGAATGGTTCGGCTGCCGGGTTCGTCCGTTGCGGTCTAGGAAGGAGATTTGGGTGATGCGAGCACTTTAATTACTTTAGTACTCACCCAGTGACGGCAGATTGAGGACAGATCGGAGGAAGCCTGTTAGTCCGGTTCCTGGCTTGTCCAGGTCCGTCCGGGCTGTGAGCGAGAGAGGTTCCTCTCTCGCCCAACAACATAGGGGACCGCATGTTGTGGTTCAGATATTTTACATTCGGAGCATATGTCCGTTGCTCGGGACGCTCCGTTATATTGACAGTCCGAGAGACTGTCTTTAATGCTTCCTCATCCTCACAGCAGGGCACACGACCGCACATTGGCTACGTGACCTCGAGTATCCGATCAGTTTCGGCATTCAGTGATTCCACGGCGAATAGGTCGCGCCATCCGGTAGCCAAGGGACACGAGGCCTATACACTCCGTTCGCTCGCATATTGGAAGTATGCACGGGGGTAACGATCACGGAGCTTCCAGCGGCAATGCATCGTAAGACCGCTTCTCCTCAGGCCTCAGTGACGGACGTGCTATCTGAGTTAGCACAGTTGTTTCGCAGCATCCCAGCAATTGACAGTTTCTAGGTCGAATCAGGAATTATCCGACGGCGCTGGGTCGGTGCGGTCCGCGGTTGCATCAGCTACGGACGACCGAACGCTTTATAGGGTCCGACAGGATGGCGAAAGGGATTCGAAAGATTTTGAGTTTTCCCTTTAGTAGTATCGGAAGATGCCTTTCATATCTTCTGGCATTTCTTCCAGTGATTATTATTTCGGACTTCATTGCTGCGATCTTGGATAAGAGACTTATAGCGTCATTGGACTCGGATTTTTCGATCGGTACAGGGACATTGTCCCTGACTTACCGACGCAGTCCAATATTGTCATTACAACATGTGTTTTATTTTTCGACGCTATATATATATATATATATATACAAGCCTGCTACTAAGCATGATAGTTTAGTTTCTTGTCCGCGTTGCTCATTTCTGCCATTTTATCATTTTTACAAATAGTTTATTTTGGCAGAGCAGGGCATACCGAGAGTTCATATGCATCTAGACGGTGTGATTAAAGACTGCATATATTCTTTTTCGCCGTTTATGTCTTTTCCAATTTCAATGTTGGGAACGACATTATGTATAGTAGACTTAACTTAGACGCTTTATTATACGTAATCCGCCTTACTGAGGCGTTATCATTACGTCTTCAAGAAAAGATTTACGGGATATTATTCTCAATGTAATTTCTTTTGAGGGCAGTAGTTTGTTCACGTATAACTCCGCCCTTCAGTGGCTGATTGGAGTTGGTTAGACGTGACGCAGCCCTAGCTACATCCACACGCGTGGATAGTAAGGTTAAGAACTCTCTCAGAGTCGCTTCGTTCTCGGAGGAGCTTCTCTTCGACGGCAACTTTCCGGCAATCCATGAATTGCTCGATTTATACGTTCTCTTGTCTATCTAGTGTTACAAGAGATTCAGACTGGGGCAAACATTCGGTGGTTGACTCAGAGAGTGCCGCCGCAGTTGCCGGACCTGAGTGTGGCTGTTATGACGGTTGCCAGTCAAACAGATTGGGATATATACTGATCCCTACGGATTCGAAGTGCCAGGGTCTTTGGGTTCCGCAGTCTTTTAGCTATCAGTTTAACTTCCGCGGAATAATGTTTTTTAGGCTTGCTTTAGGTCATTGCATGAACATTATTCAGAAACGCATGCCCAAATTCCTGTCCTTTAATTCGACAGTAGTGGCGTATCTCCGGAACCAGGGAGGCACTCTTTCGTTTCCGTTATTCAATTTAATGGAAAGAATCCGTCTGTTGGTTATAGTACACCAAGTTCAGTTTTGGTCCGTCATATTCCGGGTCGTCTGATTGTTTTATCGGACTCCCGTTCTCTTACGGGTCGCTTGTTGCTGTCAGAATGGACTCTCAACAAACAGTATTCAATCAGATTTGCTATCTATGGGAGCGCCCAATGATGATTTATTTATGACACAGCTTGCTAATCAATTGCAGACGTATGTGTTGGCTTGTCCAGATCTCTGAGCTAATAGTGTTAACGCTCTATTGATCTATAGGACGGAATGATAGGATACGCGTATCCTCCGGCGCTGTTGTTTTAGCAGGTATTGCTAAGATAAACAACCACAATACATTTCTGTTGATAGCATCTCTATCTTCACAGAGATCATGAGTAATTTACTCTCTTGTCTACTGTGGGTCTTAACGTGAAATCTTCCTCTATGTGAGGATCTTTTTTCACTGGGTAAATCGTGTCATCTTTATCACAACCAGCAAGGTCGCAACCTTCATGTATTCCGTTGTGTGGTCCGTATTGCATTGTAAGCACTGTACTGGACGAGCTTTGGACGCAATTTCTTACTATAGGAGATCCTCTTCTTCGCTATTCTATGCGACTAAAGTGGAGGCTCTTCCGTCGTGGTGTAGGGATCATTATGTTCATATTGTTGATCCCTCCATACTACTCATTGCTATTTTTTAGTATACTTGTTTCACAAGATCTACTGCAGCCTGTTATTATTTAGGTTATAGGTTTATGTTACCTCATACCTATGCACTCTACGATAGTTTACAATTGAGTCTTTTGTCTCTTTATCTAAGTCAGTTAGTAACTTTTTGATAAATAGACTTAGAATCTTTAGATTAAATTCCTATACGGATTTTAACTTCGGTTCTTATTTAGCTAAGAAATCATTTGAGCCTCTGGAAACAGTAGTTTTCAAATTCTGACCTTTTAGACTGTAATTCTGTTGGTTTCTCTTTTACTGTAGAGTCAGTGAGTTTCATGCACTATCGATGGATGATTTTCACTTTCATAGTTTCGGAATCAATACTTCCGTTACTATTTAGGTTGGATTGTTGCATAAGAGTTAGGCTCCTATTATCCGGAACCTATTATTTTAAGGTCCTTCCGTCTTCGTATGGGCATAGGCCTTTACTCTTTCCGGGTACAGTTTATGTATTTATAAACAGATATCTGTTTATTACAAGGGCGTAAGCTTCTTCTGTCTTTGATGTCTAGTAGAAGGACGTTACGCTCCATTTTATTGTTAATGGATTCTATTAACTATCGGTACTGCTTATGGTATATCATTGACTTAGCAGTTGTGCTTAAGATTTCGGCTCATGAAGTAAGAGTTCTTTTACTTCTTGGGCTTACATTAATAGTGTCGCTATTATAGATTTTTGAAGGCCGCTCATTGCGCTCAGCCATCCACATTCATGAATTTTATCTTAGAAATATCGAGTCAATTTCTTGAGGCCTCTTTTGTTAGGTCTATTATCTACTGCTCAGAATGTCATTCACTTAACAGTTGCTACTATAGCTAGGTAGGCTGTCTGTTTCGGCAGTGTCTCCGTTCGGCTGCCCTCTTCGCTCTGGGCTATTTGACCCAGGGCAAGAAAAAGGGGGGGGGGGGGAGGGTGTTCCCTTGGGTCACCTGTTTTACTATGAAAACAAGGGGATACCTCCTCCGGAGTTAGTAATTCTGAGCTGTTATTGGGATGGTTGTTTAGTGAGAAGTTTAAGTTTATAAAATTCATTCAAGTCTTAGTTTTTAAAGTATAGCTTTTGAATATTGCATATGTCAACGGACATGATTATGCAATTCTCAGACACTTTTAGGAGTATAAGAGTCTCTATTCTCTAGACTTACTTTATTATTGGCTTACTTTAAAAATTATTAGTATAAGGATTATATTGGATATTAATAGAGTACATGGATGTATGAAGCTCAATTTTGGAAGGTGTTGTATCTTTCTAATTTATCATAAATAAGAAAGATACATGTAAGGCCTATTACTTCTTTTCCCTACAGGGGATGACTCTATTTTATTTTATTGAGCGTATTCCATTTTGCTCTATGTCCTTGGGCCTCCAGCCTTTTTACTATTCAGCTATGTCTGGGTCATTGGTACAGTATAAAAATGTTAAAAAATTTATAGTAATTTATATATTTTTTATACTTACCAATGACCCAGACGGGGATGGCCCTCCCAGGAGTTGGGAACTCTTGCCTCCCCGCTGAGTACATAGCGCTTACCAGGCACTGGTTATTAGAATGATAAATGGCGCCAATTTCGGAACGTCCTTGACACTGCGCATGCGCAGTAGGGGCGAAGTGTGGAGGGCCTTTCAGGACATGTTTTCTTTAGTTTTAGATGCAAATTTTGGGGATTGGGGGGCAAAATTTGTGTTTGGCCCTATATTTTAAGAGTTAGCACCAGCTATGTCTGGGTCATTGGTAAGTATAAAAAATATATAAATTACTATAAATTTTTTAACTTTCATTTTTTGTCTCAAAAACATAGGTTATGACCCCTCATTGGAACGAGCTCGACGATGAGCTCGTTCCAATGAGGGATCATAACCTAAGTTTTAGAGACAAAAAATGAAAAAATAATGAAAATTAATTGGCGATTTTTTAGAATAGCGCTAGCTGGTTCTAGTAGTTACGTTAGATAAATGGTTAAATAATATAATTATCGTTAATAATGAAAAGTAATAAATAGAGTAATCGCTTGACTGGACTGGTTGTGTGAAATAATTCATTTGAGGCGAGGGACTATATTATAAAACACTTGTGCGCATTTGTGCACTCGTGTTTGAACAACGTCCCTCACCTCTCATGAATTATTTCACGTAACCAGTCCAGTCAAGTGATTCCTCTATTTAATTTAGTATTGCCTGGCTCTTTTAAGTATTTTCCTTGCAAAAAGACCACACAAATGATATAAATATTAATAAATAAATAAATAAATATATAGAGGATATCTGTGCTATTTTAGTGAATATCGGGAATTTTCTCATGAGTTTGGGCCTGAACGTTTTATTTTCACGTGCGCTTGCACGAGTGAGAAATAATACGTTCAGGTCCACACAAATGAGATAAGTCACGATATTCACCAAAAATTGCGTAGATTTTCTTTTTATTATATCCTATGTGACAATTTAACCCTTTACCCAACGAATCGCCCGCATCCGTCTGCGTAATATGCAAATTCAGCAGTTGAAAAAAATATTATTTTTCAAAAAATTTCAACAAAACCACATCATGTGACCCCTCGTTGGAACGCGCTCATTCCAACGAGGGGTCACATGATATGGTTTTGTTGAAATTTCTTGAAAAATTTGAAAAAATTCAATTTAAAATAATAAATTTTGATATCGTCTGCATTGGGTAAAGGGTTAATGTGCAATATTCAGCCCAATTCGACCGCAAACAGTTTCAAGACAATAAGAAAAATCTGCTGATCGTTCCTTCAAGGAGACGTTCAAGGTGACATCATGTGCCAAAGCATGCATGTGAAACCGAAAGAATTATTTTTCACTCGCGCTTAAAAAATAAAACTTTAAGACACTCATGAGATAATTCCAGATATTCACTAAAATAGCGTAGATTTTCTTTTTATTATATGCTATGTGACATTTTAATGTGCAATATTCAGATTGCAAACAGTTGCATAACAAAGATCTGCCGATCCTTCTTTCAAGGCGATGTTCAAGGCGATGTCATGTGCTGAAGTGTGACATCATTTAGGAAGCTACTGAGGGATATTTCTCGATATCCATAGAGTCGATGTATATCGAGAAATATGTTTTAGATAATTTGCGATAATTCACAGGCTAGCATATAATAAAAGACTATAATTAACATTTAAAAAATAATTTCATGATTATTATAATTACTCACTGTTTATTTACTCCAAAAAACTTGTAAATAATTTATTATCTTCCCAAAGGATCATAAAAAGATTAAGCAAGATAAAAAAAATTGAAATGTTTTTATAAGAACCAGATTAAATAGATATTTAAACTGTTCAGTTGTCCATATCAAAGAGACATGATTACACCTGGTACCTAGAAATTACTTGACAGGTGTGAATTATGTCACCCATGTCCTCAGACAGCGACTTTATCGAAAACTACAAACTGAATAAACCACAAAAGCTTTTGAGAACTACCAAAAGTATCTTTTGGACACCAAATGCTGTATTGTTGGTCCCCAATGAATTTTTTTAGTGCAACTGGCACCATTGGCACCCGACAGCATGACAACTGGTCATTAAAAGGGCAAGGTCACTATTATTGAAAATACCAGTTTTAGAAAAAATTTGATTAGGCCTAAAAACTAAAAAGAATTAAAAATCTGTTTCTCAGGCCCTCCCACATACAGTTAAAACTAGAAGTCCTGTCATGAGATGTTCACAAATAGCACGTTGAATTGTGCGTTAATGTACGCGTTATGGCCCAAGTAAAGCTATCAAATTCTGTACATATGGCCTGTGTACAAGCAATGTTTCAGCCAATGGACCTCCGGGTAACCCGGAGGTCCATTGGCAGAAACATTGCATGTGTTTCCATTGAATAACCAAGAGAACTTGCCGTACTTTGGGTGCCATTTGATATGGCAATTGCGTGCAATTCCAAAGCGCAATTAAGCATAGAAAAGCGCACTATTCGTGACAGGACTTCTAGTTTTAACTGTAGTTCTTTTGGCTGCCGCATGCTCTCTTTTTATAACCAATGTAAACTTAAAAAAATAAAAATTAAATTGTTATGTCTGATATTTTATGCAAGTTAATACAATTGACAAATGTGTCCTTTGAGTGCAAGAAGGCTTTGCAATGCTTTGGCATTGCAGGGCCTTCTTGCTCTCAAGGGACGAAATACACCACCACCCATGCTATTCCATAGATTACGAGGTCTAAAACATAAACCAAGAACATGAACTTTTGATGGTAAAAAAATAATTACAGAAATAAAAAATAAAATAAAAAACTGCTTGCCCGCATGCAGTTTTACAAATAATGGCCTGAGAAACAGAAGACCTACTTTGTGTGGCCTTAGCCATGTTAAGTTCAAATGCCAAACTTGGAGATGGGGAAAGGGGAAGAATGGGCATGGTTGATGCTCTATTACAAATAGAATTGCCTTGAGCATCTCACCACCTCTTCATGAATGTTTGTTAGCAGCTAAATCAGGCTTGAAAATAACTCGGAACAATCATTTTGGTTACGTCTGTTGTAAAATATACAAACAAACTACAGATTACAACAAAAGAATACAACATAAATTAAATTCCCAACCCAAATATTTTGGCTGTCAGACTTCACACTCCAGTGGAACTCACCCGACTCAGACATTGTGCATTAGGACCACATATCAATAGAATGGTATGCTTTTTCTTCCAAAATAAATAGCAACTGCGAAAGCTAGTCACACTGTAGTTAATGCTATTTATTTTGGCGAAAATTCTATTAAGGGTGTAGTAGAACAGAGAAGGTTTCAAAGCATTCCAAAACCCTTTTCGTATAGGTTACCTCTGTGTTATATAATGCAGGCCTTTAAATCATTTATTTTGGGCACACCCTTTTGCACTACTTTTGGGCGCATTAAAAAGAAAAATAACAGTCTTATCCTGTTATGTTTTATTGCCATGCCTTTCTTTGTGTTTGTATGGCCATATGATGAAAGTTATTCTCAAATGTAGAAGAGGTACAGTTAAAACTAGAAGTCCTGCCACGAATTGTGCGCTTATCTAGGCTGAATTGTGCTTTGGAATTGCGTGCAATTGTCATATCGAATGGCATCCAAAGCACGGCAGGTTCTCTTGGTTACTCATAGCAAACACATGCAATGTTTCTGCCAATGGACCTCCGGGTTACCCGGAGGTCCATTGGCTGAAACATTGCTTGTGCACAGGCCACATGTTCAGAATTTGATAGCTTTACTTGGGCCATAATGCGTACATTAACGCGCATATCAACGTGCTATTTGTGCGCATTTCATGACAGGACTTCTAGTTTTAACTGTAGAGAGAATTTATATATTTTTCTTGATGTCTAAACACCTTCTCTAGTTTGGGCACACCTGTAAACATTGATAAACTGGGGTAATGTAAAGGCATGTATAATGTAACTTTAAAGGTTATGAAGTAAGATCATTATTTTTGTTCTGCTTAAGAACTCAAAAGGGAGTGCATTGGCTCAGTGGTAGACTGTTGGACATCTATGCCAGAGGTCCTGAGTTTGATCCCCCCTCCAGGATGACTTACGTTGTGTCCTTGGGCAAGGCACTTTATCCCGGTTGCCTACATGGGGGCTCGATGTGTTCTAAGGCGTACTGCACATCGATGGTGCACATGTCTTCGGCCACTGTAACCCTGCTTGAGCGGAGCTTGAACAGAGTTCGAATGTATAGCTGACAGTAGCTTGTCAGTGCTCAGTGGTTCTATCTGAGCACTCTGGCTTCCTCCACCCGTAAAACTGTCACAGTCATGATTAGCCACTGTGCATAAGTACCGGTATGTGTCTGAAACACCAATAAATAAATAAATAAGAACACAGAAATGATGGGGTTTCTTTTCTTTTCAGAAAAAGTTTGAAGGCACAGTAGTAACAGTTGAAACATTTTTGGCATGGAAGAAAAAATTTGATGCAGAAATTAATGAAATAAAAAAAATTAAAGCATCACAAGAAATTGCCAATAAAAAACTGACAGGTGGGCTCACTTTATTTGTTTTATTGTCTTTTTTTTATGTTTGATTTGTTTGTCTAAAAACAAGCTATTAATTGAAAATAGAATAGGCCACACAAAGTAGATCTTCTGTTTCTCGGGCCATTATTTGTAAAATTGCATGCGGGCGAGCGGTTTTTAGCTCACCTGACTGAAAGTCAGGGTGAGCTATTCTGATCACTTTTCGTCCGTCGTCCGGCGTGAAGGTGGTGTTTGGGCTTTCTCAAGAACCAGCAATAGCAGAGACTTGATATTTGGTATGCAGCTTCCTTTTGAGGTGTAGACTCAAGTTTGTTCAAGAGAAGTTGGAGGGGCTATATTTGACGATGTTAAAGGAGGGGCAAAAATTTTGGCCCTGCCCCAAATTTCTATTTTCCAAACCGCGAGGCCGATTTGAACCAAATTTTACATGAGTGCTTATTGGGTCATAAGTACCTAATTTATGGCAAAATGTTTTTCCCCATAGCCCCGTGGGAACCACAGGAGCTAAAAATAGAAAAAAATGAAAACGCTCATATCTCCAAAACTACACGGCACTGAGAATTCTTATTTGTTGTGAAGCTTCCTTAGGACCAACAGAATGGAATGATCCAAACAAATTGCCATCGGTTTTATGATGGGGTAGTTTTTGGGGAGTTTGAAAAAGTGCTGAGTCAGCATTTTTTAACACTGTGGGTAATGGGAAAAACATAAGACTACTTTTTTCCGAAAGCACTGCTCGAAAAGCTTTAAAATTTCACATATAACATCTTTGGAAGATTGTTTCACATGTTTATTGAAATGAATTGCCTGGGTGGATATTTGGGCTCTCTATGGGAGCCCAAATGTTTAAATTAGTGCAGTATGAGGAGTATTTTTGAAAAATCTTCTTCTTCAGATCTAGCAATAAGAATGTTTTGATATTTGGTATGCAGCATCCTTAGGGGAGGGAGATTCAAGTTTGTTGAAGCCAAATCCCTGGGTTCATATTTAGGCTGAAAATTTGGGGTCCCATTGTGGACTTCGAAATTTTGGACCAAAATCCGAAAAAAATTTTTTTTTGTTTTTTATGCGTTTCGGTCAATTTTAAGACAAAAAAAAAATTTTTTTTTCCCCCTAAAAATTTGGGATGTGGGTGGGACTTAGAAAATTTTGGACCAAAATCCGAAAAAAATTTTTTTGGTTTTTTATGCATTTCTGTCAATTTTAAAACAAAAAAAAAATTTTTTTTTTTTTCCCCCTGAAAATTTGGGGTGCGGGTGGGACTTAGAAAATTTGGGACCAAAATCCGAAAAAAATTTTTTTTTTTTTTTTGTTTTTTATGGATTTCTGTCAATTTTAAGACAAAAAAATTTTTTTTTTTTTTCCCTTAAAATTTGGGGTGCGGGTGGGACTTAGAAAATTTTGAACCAAAATCCGAAAAAATTTTTTTTTGTTTTTTATGCATTTCTGTCAATTTTAAGACAAAAAAATTTTTTTCTTCTTTTTCCCCTGAAAATTTGGGGTGCGGGTGGGACTTAGAAAATTTGGGACCAAAATCCGAAAAAAAATTTGTTTTGTTTTTTATGGATTTCTGTCAATTTTAAGACAAAAAATTTTTTTTTTTTTTCCCCTTAAAATTTGGGGTGCGGGTGGGACTTAGAAAATTTTGAACCAAAATCCGAAAAAAATTTTTTTTGTTTTTTATGCATTTCTGTCAATTTTAAGACAAAAAAATTTTTTTCTTCTTTTTCCCCTGAAAATTTGGGGTGCGGGTGGGACTTAGAAAATTTTGGACCAAAATCCGAAAAAATTTTTTTTTTTTTTTTTATGCATTTCTGTCAATTTTAAGACAAAAAATTTTTTTTTTTTTCTTCCCCTGAAAATTTGGGGTGCAGGTGGGACTTAGAAAATTTTGGACCAAAATCCGAAAAAAAAAAAATTTTTGTTTTTTATGCATTTCTGTCAATTTTAAGACAAAAAAAATTTTTTTTTTTTTCCCCTGAAAATTTGGGATGCGGGTGGGACTTAGAAAATTTTGGACCAAAATCCAAAAAAAATTTTTTTTTTTTTTTTATGCATTTCTGCCAATTTTAAGACAAAAAAAAATTTTTTTTTTTTTCCCCTTAAAATTTGGGGTGCGGGTGGGACTTAGAAAATTTTGGACCAAAATCCGAAAAAAAATTTTTTTTTGTTTTTTCTGCGTTTTGGTCAATTTTAAGACAAAAAAAAATTTTTTTTTTTCCCCTGAAAATTTTGGGTCCGGGTGGGACTTAGAAAATTTTGGACCAAAATCCGGAAATTTTTTTTTTGTTTGTTTTTTATGCATTTCTCTCAATTTTAAGATAAAAAAAAAAAAAAAAAAAAAAAAATTTCCCCTGAAAATTTGGGGTCCGGGTGGGACTTAAAAAATTTTGGCCCAAAATCCGAAAAAATTATTTTTTTTTTTTTCTGCGTTTTGGTCAATTTTAAGACAAAACTTTTTTTTTTTTTCACCCTGCTTTTCTTGGGAGGGGGCGTATGCAGCTTATTCAAGTCAAGTCCCTGGTTTGATATTCAGACTACCGTGTCAGGTGAGCGCCCTCAGGCCCCCTGGGGCCTCTTGTTTATTTTATTTTTTATTTCAGTAATTACTTCTTTGCCACCAAAAGTTCATGTTCTTGGTTTATGTTTTAGGCCTCATAATGTACAGAATAGTATGAGTGTTGGTGTATTTCATCCCTTGAGTGCAAGAAGGCTTTGCAATGCTAAAGCATTGCAAAGCCTTCTTGCACTCAAGGGACAAATTCATCAATTTTTTTAACTTGGGTAAAATATCAGAGATGAACCATTAAATTTTTATTTTTTTTTAACTTTAAATTGGTTATAAAAAGATAGCATGCGGCAGCCAAAAGGACCATGCGGGAGGGCCTGAGAAACAGATTTTTTATTTTGTTAGGCCATATGTTTTCATTTTTTGAATACACTAAAAAAGAACCCTTCCACAATCCTTTCATAAGATGAGTTTAAATGGGTTTTGAGAATATTACGGCCTGGTTTGGGCCATTATATTGGGTAAAGAGTTGCTATAGTATGGCCGCTGTGGACTGGTCATTTTTCACGGATGGGAAAAATTTCCGCCGGCACGATAATATTAGATTCCAAGTACCAATTATAGGAATAATCATTAAAAGTTTAATTAATGACACACAGAGTGCAGCCCAGCGCTTCATTAATTAAAATTTTGCTGATCATGATTTTTATTACCAGGTAAATGCATGCTTGGACATCACTACCCACTTGTGAATTACGACCACTCCACGGTGACTGTACTTTAGATGACATTTACACTAATGCTGTATAGTACACAGAGGGTTAGTTACTTAATTAAAAATGAAAATTTCTCATAACCAGAAAGTATGACTAACCCTGTATAGAACACAGGGTTAGTTACTTAATTAAAAATGAAAATTTCTTATATCCAGAAGGTATGAATAACCCTGTATAGTACACAGGGTTAGTTACTTAATTAAAAATGAAAATTTCTTATAGCCAGAAAGTATGACTAACCCTGTATAGTACACAGGGTTAGTTACTTAATTAAAAATGAAAATTTCTTACAGCCAGAAAGCATGACAAACCCTGTATAGTACACAGGGTTAGTTACGTAATTAAAAATAAAAATTTCTTATAGCCAGAAACTGTGACTAACCCTGTATAGTACACAGGGTTAGTTACTTAATTAAAAATGAAAATTTCATATAGCCAGAAAGTATGACTAACCCTGTATAGTACACAGGGTTAGTTACTTAATTAAAAATGAAAATTTCATATAGCCAGAAAGTATGACTAACCCTGTATAGTACACAGGGTTAGTTACTTAATTAAAAATGAAAATTTCTTATAGCCAGAAAGTATGACTAAGCCTGTATAGTACACAGGGTTAGTTACTTAATTAAGAATGAAAATTTCATATAGCCAGAAAGTATGACTAAGCCTGTATAGTACACAGGGTTAGTTACTTAATTAAAAATGAAAATTTCATATAGCCAGAAAGTATGACTAAGCCTGTATAGTACACAGGGTTAGTTACTTAATTAAAAATGAAAATTACTTATAGCCAGAAAATATGACTAACCCTGTATAGTACACAGGGTTAGTTACTTAATTAAAAATGAAAATTTCATATAGCCAGAAAGTATGACTAACCTTGTATAGTACACAGGGTTAGTTACTTAATTAAAACTGAAAATTTCATATAGCCAGAAAGTATGACTAACCCTGTATAGTACACAGGATTAGTTACTTAATTAAAAATGAAAATTTCATATAGCCAGAAAGTATGACTAACACTGTATAGTACACACCGTTAGTTACTTAATTAAAAATGAAAATTTCATATAGCCAGAAAGTATGACTAACCATGTATAGTGCACAAATCTTAGGGCTGAAACGGTTGGCTCATTTTCACAACTGACTAACCGAGAGCTGTAACCGGATAATATCCGGTTAACCATAGCCATTATTTCACCGAATCTGGGATCAAAACTATAGGAGTTGGAAAGAAGTATTGTCAGAAACTATTCCGTAGTGCGTATACAAATGAACATTGTCGAGTACTCGACAATGTTCGTTTGTATACATACTACGGAATAGTTTCTGCGGTTACTCAGTACTCACGGAAATTGCCAATCATTAACAAAATCTTGAACGCCAATGTCGATTATTTCCATATAACATAGACTGTCAGAGTAGTGGAAAATGTGTAAAAATCTCCCGGCCTTTAAGGGTAAATCTAATGCTCAAAATACATTCACATGAAATCTTTGTAAGGCCTAAAAAAAAGTTAAAAATCTGTTTCCCAGGCCCTACCACATTGTCCTTTTGGCTGTCGCATACTTTCTTTTTATAACCAATGGATTTTCAGGGACTTTTGATTGTCCACGTGATAATCCAACAGATACTGTTTTTTTGTGGTTGATTAGTCATGACTAGAGGATGGTTCCTTTAAATAACCAGCATTCTGGCATATCCAATATGGCAAACATGGCAGCCATCTTGGATTTTCAGGAACTTTTGTTTGTCCATGTGATAACTTGAAAACTATAGATGCAACAGATACTGCTTTTTTATGGTTGATTAATCATGACTAGAGGATGGTTCTTTTCGATAACCAGCAGTCTGGCATAGCCAATATGGCCGCCATGGCAGCCTTCTTGGATTTTTGGTGTGTTTCGATTCTCCAACATATACTATTTTTTATGGTTGATTAATCATGACCAGAGGATGGTTCCTTTTGATGATCAGCATTCTGGCATGTCCAATATGGCCGCCATGACAACCATCTGGGAGTTTTGATGACTTTTGATTCTCCACGCAGTAACTTGAAAACAATATATTCATCTTTAATGGATCATAAGCCAGGAATGTACAATTATTTTTAAAGGAATTATTGACCTTTTGTTCAACTAAAAATTTCTTCACAAGCGCAATTTCTTCATAGGCGGCTGTACATTGATTCACTGCCTGGTGGTGCACTTGTTAAATGCCTGTTCTATGAAATCCTCATCTGCAGCAACACTAAATGAAAATCTGTTATGCACATATGTGCTGAATGGAAATCGTTGACGGGATATTTTAAAATAGAAGCGAAATTTCACTGGAATTTTCTACAAATTGCGCAACGTAATTACAGTTTGAATCACTAGTGATAGATAAAAATTGTCCCCTGAGTTCCATTGTGTTCTAATTCCACTTGGCACATAGATCACATTGGAACTCAGGGGACGAAATAGTAACACAGGTTCCCCTCGCAAATTTGGTTGGTGATAAAATGTGCTGTGTTTGTTGACAGTTGTCAGATGAATTGTTGAGTGTCCTTCTAATAATTGTTTTTATAGACTTGAAGGCATGAAATAAACACAGAATGACACGCGTGTGTAAATGGGTTAATCGATATGGCACTTGTGCCATCACGGAAGGATAACATTCGAGGCCTGCGGCCTCTTATTCTATCCTTCTGTGCTGGCACTCATGCCATATCGATTAACCCATTCACACACACGTGTCGTTCTGTGTAGTGGTCGACAGACTTTGTTCTTTGCCTTGTTACATTTTATGAGAGAATGCTAGGGACTCTCCCATAAAATGTAACAAGGTAACTCATTACAGAGTAAAGAATTTCACTTTAAAGATAATTTGAAGCACATCCACTGAATATGAACCTTTTGAAGTATGGTACCTGTGTTTCAGAATAAAGCCCAAATATGGGCGTCTAACACTCTACCAGTTAATAAGTACAAATGTGTTCATACAGTAAAACCTGTCTTGAGAGACCACCTGTCTTGAGAGACCACATCTACCAGGCACCAATTGGTTTTACTCTATAATGGACCTGCTATGGGAGACCACCTGTCTTGAGAGACCACTGTCTTGAGAGACCACCTGTCTTGAGAGACCACATCTACCAGGCATCGATTTGTTTTACTCTATAATGGACCTGCTATGGGAGACCACGTGTCTTGAGAGACCACCTGTCTTGAGAGACCACTGTGACCTGGTACCAACTTGTATTTTTATGCCATAATAGACCTGTCTTGAGAGACTGCCCCTTTGAAGACAGAAACCATGACAAAAACTTTTTACCTGTTCTGGAATTGGAAAATCCATTGTGGTTATACTAACATAATTAAAAGTATTAAAAACTCTTAATTGGGTTTCAATTGCTAACTCATTAAAGATTGAGATGTTTTATAAGACCCCTGTGAAAAGATTAGGATTATTGCTGAATAAACAATTTCATGCATACCTGAAATGTGACAGATAGGAATAAAAATAAATTTGTGTTGAAAATCTTTTTGTAACAAATTGAAATGGACTGTTATAAAAATTATAAAAATAAATTAGTGTTGAAAATCTTCAATGAAGATTTTCAACACTAATTTATTTTTATAATTTTTATAACAGTCCATTTCAATTCGTTACAAAAACTTCATAAAAAGTCATTTACAAAAATCCATTCTTCTCCATTTCTTAATTTTGTGGTTGGTTATTCACTGACTTGAGAAAACCTGAAACCTGTTATGAGAGACCACCTGTCTTGAGAGACCACTTTTGTGTGGCCCAAAGGGTGGTCTCTCAAGACAGGTTCTACTGTATACGAATGAATCATACATGTATATGAAACATAAGGGTACTCTTGCATAATTTTGTCAAATGTTGAACAGATTTTTTTTCAAATTTGTAGCTTATTGCACCCAGGCATAGTTTGGGGTGTCTTGTGGGTCCAAAGTTTAACACTAATGGTAGTGGATGAAACATTAAAAAATTCATCTCCCAGACAACTGGATCAAAAGATTTTTTTGTTTTGGAAAATTACATCTTTGTGAAAGATTTGTAACACATGATGACATGACAACAGCGTGTTGAAATTCAAAACTCTTGTCATCAGTGTAGGGATGTCATAGGGCCCCATGATTCAATGCTGTGGGTGATGGGGAAAACCTCAGGGGTTAGAGCATTGGACTTGAAACCAAAATGTTTATTGCAGATCTGCAGACGTGCACCTAAAAATTAATGATTTTCTCAAAATTGAATTGTATTTAAAGTCAAACATTTTATAAACTAAGGGAGGCAACCCAAAGTATACATTATGCCCCCCATGTGCATTCTCCCCCCCCCCCCCCACTCCCCATCCCCCCCCCCCCCCCCCAAAAAAAAAATGAAATGACTGCATCAGATTTTGGGATGTGGATATCTCCTGTGTAATTGAACCTTGTTAACTGGCAGAGTGTTAAATTATTTTTGGACATCAAATTTTGTTCATATGCTTTTTGCTTTGTTACAATTTATGAGAGAGTGCCTGCAGTATAGCCAATATTTTTATACTGTACCAATGACCCAGACTTAGCTGGTGCCAACTCCAACAAAACCAGGGCCAAACACAAATTTTGCCCCCCAATCCCCAAAATTTGCATCCAAAACAAAAAGAAATCATGTCCTAAAGGACCTCCATAGTACGCCTCTACTGCGCATGCGCAGTGACGCAGTCGTCCCGAAATTGGCGCCAATTATCATTCTCTGTTTGGCCCTTCATCAGTCAACATCTCACTGATCTTTGTGCTTGTAAATCTCAGTTTAAAGGATGCCAGACACGTAATTTTTGGAGAAAATGTGATTCTAAGGAGGATAGAAGGAGGAGAGGAAAAAGAAGTGGCAAAAAATAATCAGGGCTGTACTTAAAATTTTTTGATGAAATTATGTTAAGTTGCCTATTTTCGAGGCATGGGCCTCTTGTTGTCATTCTTGCTAATTATTGCACTGCTTATTCAGTGTTTCCTCTCCCCTAGCCTTCTAAAGTCCCCCCTGGCAATTCTCCCATGCTTTTGGCATATTTTTGAGAAGTTTCATTTCTAAAATTTCCTGGGAGAGTTGCTTGGTTACAGAATGTTTTCTGTTATTTTCCCCATAGTTACGTTTTCACCCATGGGTGTATAACGTTTGTGTTCTGCATCTTCCATCTGATGTTCTACAGATTCTCCCCTGGGAGTCTCTGTTTTGCATCAGATAGAGTGTAATTGATGACTGATTCCGGGCCAGTTTTTTCAGTGCCTGGAGTCATGTTTTCTAGTGTGTTTACACTGTTTGTTTTCATTGGCAACAGCCTTTTTTGAGGGGGGCTGTTTGCCTTTGTGGTAGTTTATCTCATTATAAGATACATTTATATTATCCGAAAGTGTCTCATTAATTATTTTATATAAATTTAAAATTTTTGACCACACTTTGCCATCGGATCCATCGGGGCTCAACGTTACTTTTCAGCAACTTGGGCTTCTCTGAAAAAATATTTTTTCAAAATTATTTTGTTTTGCAATTGTTTTTTCATTTATTAATGGATCATGTTATTATGTATCTTTGTGTCAGGGGTTTTTGCGAGTAACTAGGACTTATTGTTGTTCTTTCACAATGAAGGGACATTGTTCAAATTGTAATAGGAAGAAATCTTCCTCTGACTTTCATGATCATTGTATTAATTGTAGTCAGTGTTCTCGCATTAATCCCTGTCCTATATGTGAACATTGGGATGAGAAACATTGGAAACGTGTGTCACGATATGTTGTTTCTGGAGAAAGAGCGATGCCTGCTCTTTCTCCACAAGGTCACTCTACTCTCTCAGTTTCTATTTCAGAGGAACCAGAACAGGGTGATGTTTCCATGTTATCTTCTTCAAGTGTGCGTCCGTCGTCACAAATGAATTCAGAGCTAGCGGCAAAAGTGCTCATGGAGATTAGACAAATGTCGTCCGCTAGCTCGCCCGGTGTAGCGTCCATTCACCGAATGGTTCGGCAGCCGGGTTCGTCCGATGCGGTCCAAGAGGAAATTTTGGGTGATGCGAGCACTATAAACATAATAGATGCACACCCAGTGACGGCGGATAGTAAACGAGAACGGAGGAAGCCTTTTAGTCCGGTTCCTAGCTCGTCCAGGTCCAGCCGGGCCGCGAGCGAGAGAGGTCCCTCTCTCGTACAACAACATCTGGGACCAGATGTTGTGGTACAAAATGTGTCTTTAGCGGAGCATACGTCCGTCGCTCGGGACGCTCCGTTGTATAAGCAGTCCGCAGAGACTGTTAAGGCTTCCTCTTCTCGTCAGCGCACACGACCGCACCTTGGCTGCGTGACCTCCGATATTTTGCCAGCTTCGCCGATGAAGGATCCTTCGGCGACCAGGTCACACCATCCGGCAGCCAGGGATTCGAGACCGATGGACTCCGGACGTTCGCATAGGAAAAGTATGCGGGAGCCATCTGATGCGGAGCTGCCCTCGGCGAAGCAGCGAAAGACTACGCCTCCGCAGGTCTCGACGTCGGACATTCTTGTGCAGATAGCACAGCTTATCGCAGCATCCCAGCAGCCGACAGTAACGGTGTCGGATCGAGAATTATCCGACGGCGCTGGGTCGGTACGCTCCGCCGAAGCATCGGGGCGGACGACCGGGAACATCGGGAGGTCCGACCGGATGGTGAAAGGGATACGGATGAATTGGAACTATCCCTTTCGGAACAACATAAAGCTGCCGTGGACTTCATCCGGCACTTTCTCCCTCAAGTTGTTCCGTCGGGCCAGACTGCTGCGCTTCCGGACAAGAGAATTATAGCGTCATTGGACTCTGAATTTTTTGAGCGGTTCAGGGACATCGCTCCCGAGTTTCCGTCGCAGTCCAATAATGTTGCAAGAACATTTGAATTATTGAACGACGCTATATTTAAACTTGCTTCCAGGACGGGGAAAGCAGGTTTCTTGTCCGCAAATACTCTTAACCTGCCTTTCATTAATGCAAGGAATAAATTCGACACGGCAGGACAGGGTATACCGAGAGTTCCTCTGCGTATGGACGACGAGGCGGAAGACTTAGAGCTATCATTACCGTCGTCAGCTTCTATTCCAACCGCGGTGTTGGAAACAGCTATTGCGTCTAACAGAGCCATTTTAGATGCCTTATCTTACGCAGATCACCTTACTAAGGCGTTATCACTGCGCCTTCAAGGGGAAGAGTTTCAGGATATACAATCCTCTTTAAGACTTCTTTCAAGGGCAGTAGCTTATTCCACGTGTAACTCCGCCCTTTCAGTGGCAAATCTGGAGTTGGTTAGACGTGACGCAGCCCTAGCTACATCCACACTAGTGGATTCTAAGGTGAAGAACTCTCTTAGAGTCGCTTCGGTCTCAGGAGAACTTCTCTTTGACGGCAAGCTTTCCGCTATTTATGATAAAATTAAAAAGAAAGCTAATGATTCTCTGTTGTTCAGATCCGCTCCTAAAAGGTCGGATACAGCAGACACGAATAAGACAGGCACTTCTGGGTCTAATGCGCCCAAGAGAGGTTCCTATAGAGGTTCCGGTGCGTCCTCTTGGTCTTATTCGAGAGACCGTCAGGATAGCGACTCTCGTTCGGGACGTCCTTCAGGCCGGGACAATCGGTCGGACGCCCCGAGGTCGACGAGGCGAGGTGCGGGTCGTGGAAGATGAGGTTTCTCCTACCGCAGGCCTCGCAGGTCCAGGAGGTGATGGCTTAAACCTCTATCGCGTTCCGGTTGGCGGAAGGTTGTCAAGTTTTTCACAAGAGTGGGCGTCGATTACGGACGACCCGTGGGTGAGAGGAGTGACTTCGGAAGGTCTAAAGATATCCTTCAAACGAAAGCCTCCGTTAACTCGAAGTCCAAAGTGGACTCATCTTCCGTCAAATCCACAGAAAAGAGACGCTCTGTTATCAGAGGTGCAGTCTCTTTTAATGAAGAACGCGGTAGAGGTCGTAGAAAACCAGGAATCTCTGGGATTCTACAGCCATCTGTTTCTGGTTCCGAAACCAGACGGCTCGTTCCGTCCAGTCATAGATTTGAGCTGGATAAACAAGCTGATCGTCGCTCCGAAGTTTTATATGGAGACGATTCGATCGGTCAGAGCGAGTATTCGGGTGAACGATTATGCAACGAGCATAGATCTCAAAGATGCGTACTTTCACGTCATGGTACATCCGACATTCCGAAAGTATCTACGCTTCGCAGTCCTAGGAGTGGTGTATCAGTTCCGGGCCATGTGCTTCGGATTGAATCTAGCACCCTGGGCTTTCACTCGGGTAATGAACTCGGTAATGATCTACTTCCGAGCTCATTCGTCTGCGGTAACGTCGGCCTATCTGGACGACATTCTTCAGAGGTACGGCAACGAGTTAACGCTTCAGAACGATGTTCAGAATCTTCTTCTATTGCTCCGACGTCTCGGTTTCATAGTAAAGGAGGAGAAGTCGGATCTGGTGCCGTCCAAGTCATTCACTCATCTGGGAATGAGCTTCGAGACGCACAACAATCTCGTTCGTCTGCCGTTAACCAGAGCGAAATTAGTCAGTTGTTACGCTCGCTATTGTCTGCACGCAGACAAAGTCACGGCGAGAGAATTTATGAGACTGGTAGGTCTGTGTGGAGCCGCCGCGGATCTCATTCCGATGGGGCGGCTACGCACACGTCCTCTTCAAATTTTCCTGACTCAGAATTGGAGTGTGAAAATTCATTCGCTCGATGTAGACGTTCTCTTGTCAGATCAAGTGAAACAAGAGATTCAGACTTGGGCAAACATTCAGTGGTTAACTCAAGGAGTTCCGCTGCAGTTGCCGGATCCGAGTTTTACCATTATGACGGATGCCAGTCAAACAGGTTGGGGTGCATCATTAATCCCAACGGATTCGAGATGCCAGGGTCTTTGGGATCCGCAATTCCTGTGCAAGCGCATAAACATCAAGGAAATGATGTCAATTTGGCTTGCGTTACGTCACTGGATGGACATTATTCACGATGCTCATGTCCAAATCCTATCCGACAATACGACAGTAGTGGCGTATATACGGAATCAGGGAGGCACTCATTCAGTTCCGTTGTTCAATCTAACGGAAAGAATCCTTCTGTTTGCGTTAGAACATCACGTTCTTCTTTCGGTCCGTCACATACCGGGTCGTCTGAATGTGCTAGCAGACTCCCTTTCACGAAAGGGTCGCTTGTTGCCGTCGGAGTGGACTCTCAACAAACAAGTATTCAATCAGATTTGCTACCAATGGGAATGGCCAATGATAGACTTATTTGCGACACATCTCAACAATCAGTTGCAGACGTATGTGTCCCCGTGTCCGGATCCAAGAGCATTTGCAGTAGACGCTCTGTCGATCCCTTGGGACGGAATGATAGGATATGCGTATCCTCCAGCGCCGTTAATTCAACAAGTATTGCTAAAGATAAAACAATCTCAATGCAAGATTCTGTTGGTAGCATCTCTGTCGCCACAGAGACCGTGGATAAATCTACTCAGGTGTCTGTTGTGGGACCTACCGCGGAAGCTTCCTCCACGAGAGGATCTTCTTTCGCAGGGGAAATCGCGCCAACTCCATCACAACCCGCAAGGTCTCAACCTTCACGTTTTTCCGTTGTGCGGTCCTTCTTGCATGGCAAGCACTTTACAGGACGAGCAGTGGACGTGATTTCTAACTGTAGGAGGACCTCCTCTTCGCTAAACTATGCGGCTAAGTGGAAGGTTTTTCGTCGTTGGTGTAGGGATCATTCTGTAGATATATTTGATCCCTCTATTCCAGACATTGCAAACTTTCTAGTATACTTGTTTGACGAAATCAAACTGCAGCCTGTTACTATAAAGGGTTATAGATCTATGTTATCTGATACCTATGCACATCATGATAGTTTACAAATTGGATCTAATGTCTCTTTATCGAAATTGGTTAGAAACTTTTCGATAAATAGACCCAGAACTCTTAGATTAATTCCTAAGTGGAATTTAGCTTGGGTTCTCCTTAAATTGAAGGAAAAGCCATTTGAACCTCTTGGGACAGTAGATTTCAAATTCTTATCTTATAAGACAGCTTTTCTCTTAGCTTTCTCTTCTGCCAGAAGAGTCAGTGAGCTTCATGCACTATCGGTGGATGATTCTCATTATCGTAGTGTTGGGAACACTATCACCTTCACTACTAATGTGGGTTTTTTAGCTAAGAATCAGGCTCCTAATAAATATCCGGAACCTATTGTTATTAAGGCTCTTCCGTCTTCAGACGGGCGTAGGCCTTTACTCTGTCCTGTTAGAGCACTACGTATCTATAAACAGAGATCTCAGTTCATCAGAAAGGGACGGAAACGTTTCTTTCTGTCTTTGATGCCTAATAGAAAGGACATTTCAGTCCATTCTATTGCTAGATGGATTCAGTTAACTATCCGTACTGCTTATGAAGATTTATCTTCTTCTCAGCAGTCTGTGCTTAAGATTTCTGCTCATGAAGTAAGAGCTCTTTCTACTTCCTGGGCTTATGCTAATAGTGTTGCTATTACAGATTTAATGAAGGCTGCTTATTGGTGTCAGCCATCCACATTTACGAATTTTTATCTCAGAAATATTGAGTCCATTTCTGGAGACCTGCATTGTTTAGGTCCGTTATCTGTTGCTCAGAATGTCGTCCACTAAACAGTTGCAACTATAGTTATGCAGGCTTTCTGTTCCGGCAGTGACTCCGTCCGGCTGCCCTCTTCGCTCTGGGCTATTTGACCCAGGGCAAGGGGAAGGGGGGGGGGGGGGGGGGCGGGTGTTCCCTTAGGTCACCTGCTTTATAGTGAAAAGCAAGGGAATGCCTCCTCCAAGTCAGTATTTCTGAGTCGCTTCCGGGATGGTTTTAAAGTGTAATATTAATGTTTAATTTCATTCATGTCTTATTTTTAAAGTGTAGCTCGGTGTGAAGCATTTGTATATGTCAAGTGTCAAACGGGCTTTAATATACAATACTCGGACACTTTTAAATGATTATAAAGAGTCTCAATTCTCTGGACTACTTTATTTATTGGCTTGTTTTAAAAATAATTAGTATAAGGGTTATACTGGATGTTAATAGAGAACATGAATGTTATTGTGCTCAATTATTAAGGGTAGTGTATCTTTCTAATTTAATATTAAATAAGAAAGATACATGTAAAGCCTAATACTCCTTTTCTCCTTAAGGGGTTACCTCTTTACTATATAGTTGAGCTTATTGGATTTTCCTCTATGTCCTAGGCCCTCCAGCCTGTTTACTATTCAGCTAAGTCTGGGTCATTGGTACAGTATAAAAATGTTAAAAAATTTATAGTAATTTATATATTCTTATACTTACCAATGACCCAGACGGGGATGGCCCTCCCTGGAGTTGGGAACTCTTGCCTCCCCGCTGAGTACATAGCGCTGACCAGGCACTGCCAGTAAGAATGATAATTGGCGCCAATTTCGGGACGACTGCGTCACTGCGCATGCGCAGTAGGGGCATACTATGGAGGTCCTTTAGGACATGATTTCTTTTTGTTTTGGATGCAAATTTTGGGGATTGGGGGGCAAAATTTGTGTTTGGCCCTGGTTTTGTTGGAGTTGGCACCAGCTAAGTCTGGGTCATTGGTAAGTATAAAAAATATATAAATTACTATAAATTTTTTAACTTTTCAGTGAAAAATGTATAACAGGAGTATGTTTTTGTTAAATTAAGAAAAACCCACTCTACAGTAACTTGCCAAAAGCCAAACGATTTGTGTTTGTCAGGCAAACGCAAGTGGTGTCGCTACTTGTTGGTGGTGGATGGAGGGGGGAGAGGTGGGGGGGGGGGGAGGTTCAGTAGCTTCCCTCAGGAAACTTTTTGAAAATTTATAAACAGAACATTGTGATTTTCTTCATTTCTTATGCCCAAAGGATCTTATTCCTCATGCCAAAATGTGTTGTTTCACAGGAGCTATACCAATTGTCAATGGAGGTGTTTTCAATCAGGAGACCAGCCAATGTGTGTGGATTATGATCAGGCCAAAGTATTTTATGCAAGATTTTCATAAGGTTCATTCTCCATCTTTCCTATTGACACAAAAACTCTCTATTCAAGACCTTTACAACAGTTATTTATTTATTGGTGTTAGGTCACATACTTATGCACAATGGCTAATCGTGACCGTGACAGTTTTATGGGTGGAGGAAGCCGGAGTTCCCAGAGAGAACCACCGAGCATCGATGAGCAACTGTCAGCTCCTCAACATTCTACTCTGTTCAAGCTCCGCTCAATCAGGGTTACAGTGGTTGAAGACATGTGCACCATCGACGTGAAGGACATCATCATGCCCCCATGTAGGCAACCAGGGTAAAGTGCCTTGCCCAAGGACACAACGCGGGTTGCCCCGGACGGGGATCAAACTCAGGACCTCTAACATAGAAGTGCAACAGAGTACAACTGATCCACTGCGCTCCCTTTCCAACAGTTTGCCACATGACAAAACATCATCACCTTAACCCTTTATTCAATGCAGACGATATCAAGATTTATCATTTTAAATATAATTTTTTTAAAATTTTTCAAAAAATATCAAAACAACCATATAATGTGACCCCTCATTGGAACGAGCTCAATGAGCTCATTCCAGTGAGGAGTCACGTGATATGGTTTTGTTGAAATATTTTGAAAAAATTAATTTTTTCAACTGCTCAATTTGCATATTACGAGGGCAATTCGTTAAGTAAAGGGTCAATAAACAGACATGAGATCCCTGGAAAATGGAGCAGTGCTTATTTACCGTAATAATTGAGATTTAGTTTATCCATAAATTTGGAGACTTTAACCAATGCTGGGGGTGACTGTGGATGTTAGAGATGGGCGGTATTAATATTTTGAGTATGATATCGGTTTTGGTATTTTTAGGGAGTATAACACAGTATCGGTTCGGTATTCAATATCTGACTTAACATATTTGCTGATAATACGAAAAGGGAATTTACACCAGCAAAATGCAGAATAAGTTCTTGTATCATTCTTCCACAGCACCAAAAATGCCATGGCCAATGAACTCAATATGCCATTCTTTTGCCAACATAAGTCATCACTACAGTAATTTTGTGACCTGTTCCAAACACACCTTAACCCTTTATCCAATGAATCCCCCACATCGTCGCGCTCGTTCCAAAGAGGGGTCCATTGATATGGTTTTGTTGAATTTTTTTGAAAAAATTTTAAAAATGATATATAAAATAATAAATTTTGATATCGTCTGCGTTGGGTAAAGGGTTAACCCCCAAAGGTCCATTTCAGGCTCTTGTGATCTCTGAACATATGCCATTAACTTGCCATCATTAGGAGGTCTTTCTATCAATAGATAACTCACCTAAGTAGTGATTTCTAGTCAAGTCTTGGCTGTCTGGTAAGACAGCCAAGACTTGACTAGAAATGACTGCTAAACAACTGGATATGTTCAGATTGTAGTCTAGAGGGAATTCAGGACAATTTCCCAGGCCCTTATTTATTTATTCGTTTATTTATTTATTTATTCATTTATTTATTTATTTATTTATTTATGGGCAATGGGGGTGAAGTATCTTGCCCAAGGACACAACGCGGTTGCCGCAGGTGGGATTCAAACTGAGGACCTCTCGCTTGCAGCCTGCACCTCTACCTACTGAGCAGCCATGCCCCCTTCCAGGCCCTTAAGGGTTAACAAAACTGAAAAGAAAGTCAGTCACTTCTTTCATGAAACTGACCCCTTCAACTGCTATCAAGCCTCCACCAGGCCTTATAAGTAGCCAAAGTAAGAAAATCTGAACATTCAGACATTTTCAGTATTCAGTGATGGGTTTGGTTCAGTATCCCCATGACACCAGTATTGTTTTTTTTGTTTTTTTTATATATATATTGCCCATCTCTATTGGATGTCTGACAAAATTGGTAGAATTGGTATAAATGATTGGCTGAACATGATATTATATTTATATTATGGTCATGATATTGTCATAGATGCTGAAAGTTACCTTAAACCCCAATAAATGGGAGTACAGTGGCTCAGTGGTAGACTGTTGGACTTCTATGCTTGAGGTCCCGAGTTCGATCCCCGACCATGGCGACACGCGTTGTGTCCTTGGGCAATGCTCTTTATCCCGGTTGCCTACATGGGGGCATGATGATGCCGTGTACTAAGGCGTACTACACGTCGATGGTGCACATGTCTTCAACTACGGTAACCCTGCTTGAGCGGAGCTTAAACAGAGTTAAAATGTTGATGAGCTGACAGTTGTTTGTCGATGCTCGCTGGTTCTCTCCAGGTACTCCGGCTTTCTCCACTCATAATACTGTCACGGTCACGATTAGCCATTGTACATAAGTATGTGACCTTAAACACGAATAAATAAATAAATAATAAATCCCAATAAATAAAAAATCACCTTAACCCTTTAACCAATGTAACGGCCAGCGCTATTCTAAAACATCGTCAATTAATTTTCATTATATTTTTATACTGTACCAATGACCCAGACATAGCTGGTGCTAACTCTTAAAATATAGGGCCAAACACAAATTTTGCCCCCCAATCCCCAAAATTTGCATCTAAAACTAAAGAAAACATGTCCTGAAAGGCCCTCCACACCTCGCCCCCACTGCGCATGCGCAGTGTCCAGGACGTTCCGAAATTGGCGCCATTTATCATTCTAAGTTTGGCCCTTCATCAGTTAACATCTGACTGATCTTTGTGCTTTTAAATCTCAGTTTAAATGATGCCAGACACATAAATATTAGTGAAATGGTGATTCTAAGGAGGATAGAAAAGGAGGAGAGGAAAAGAATGTGTGACAGAATATTATCAGGGCTGTAACTTAAAATTTTTTAATGAAATTATGTTAAGTTACCTATTTTCAAGGCAGCAGCCATTTTGTTGTCATTCTGATTATTTAGTTACACTGTTTTTTCAAGTGTTTTTCCTCTCTCCCTGTCCTTTAAGTTCCCCCTTGCTATTCTCCCATGCTTTTGGCATAGTTTCTGTAATTATTATTACTAAAATTTCTTGGGAGTTTTAGCTTAATAACAGAATGAATTCTGTTCTTTCCCCATGTTTACGTCTTCACCTACGGGTGGTTAGGCGTTGTGTTCTGCATCTACCATCTGATGTTCTGCAGTTTCTTCCCTGGAAGTCTCTGTTTTGCATCAGATGGTGTATTTTTGGTAACTGATTTCGGGCCTGGGTGCCTGGAGTCTTATTTTAGTGTTTTTACACTCATTGTTTACATTTACAACAGCCCTCTGTGTGAGGGGGGGATTTCTAAATAATAATATCTTTATGTTATTTTAATCATAACTAGATACATTATTATTGTTCGTAAGTGTTGAATAAATTGTTTAAAATATTTTTAAAATTTTTGTCCACACTTAGGCTTGGGATCCATTGGGGCTCAACGTTACTTTTCAGAAACTTGGGCTGTTCTGAAAAAATATTTTTTCAAAATATTTTGATTTCAATTATTTTTTCTATATTAATGGATCATATTATTATTATGTATTTGATTGCCAGGGGTTAGTGCGAGTACCAGGACTTGTTTTCTTTTCTCATTGAAAGGATATTGATCAATTGTTTTAGGAGGAAGTCTTCCTCTGACCTTATTATCATTGTATATGTGGTCAGTGTACTCGCATTAACTCCTGTTCTGTATCGTATGATTTCGATGACAATATGGGAAGCGTATGTCACGGTATGTTGTTGGGGATTTGGACACTCCGGTCCTTTCCCCGCAGGGTCACTCTACTTTATCAATTTCTATTTCAGACGATCAAGATTAGGGTGATGTATCTGTGATGTCTTCCAACAGTGTGCCTCCGTCGTCACAATTAATGAAGGGCTAGCGGAAAAGTGCTCATGTAATACGCCAATTGCCTAAGAGGACCCTAGTAGGTTCGACGGCCTTTGACGTCCGCTAGCTCGCCCGGTGTAGCGTCCATTCACCGAATGGTTCGGCAGCCGGGTTCGTCCGTTGCGGTCTAGAAGGAATTTTGGGGTGATGCGAGCACTATAAAATTAACTTAATGCACACCCAGTGACGGCGGATCGGAGGGAGAACGGAGGAAGCCTTTTAGTCCGGTTCATAGCTCGTTCCGGTCCATCCGGACGGCAAGCGAGAGAGGCCCCTCTCTCGTTCAACAACATCTGGCCCCAGATGTTGTGGTACAAATGTGTTGTTAGCGGAGCATACGTCCGTCGCTCGGGACGCTCCGTTGTATAGGCAGTCCGCTGAGACTGCTAAGGCTTCCTCTTCTCATCAGCGCACACGACCGCACCTTGGCTGCGTGACCGCCGATATATTACCAGCTTCGCCGATCAAGGATTCTTCGGCGACCAGGTCACACCATCCGGCAGCCAGGGATTCGAGACCGATGGACTCCGGACGTTCGCATAGGAAGTATGCGGGAGCCATCTGATGCGGAGCTGCCCTCGGCGAAGCACCGATAGACTGCGCCTCCGCAGGTCTCGACGCCGGACATTCTTGTGCACATAGCACAGCTTATCGCAGCATCCCAGCAGCCGACAGAAACGGTGTCGGATCGAGAATTATCCGACAGCGCTGGGTCGGTAGCCGGGGACTCGAGGCCTGCAGACTCCGGACGTTCGCATAGGAAGTGTGCGGGAGTCAACGTACACGGAGCTTCCAGCGGCAATGCATCGTAAGTCCGCTACGGCACAGGCCTCGGGAACGGACGTGCTTTCCTTAATAGCACAGTTTATCGCAGCATCCCAGCATCAACTGAATCTGTCGCATATATTTTATCCGACGATGCTGGGTCGGGACGCTCCGCGGAAGCGGGTACGGACGTCCGAAAGTTTCATCCGGTCCGACGGGATACCGAAAGGGATTCGGTGGATTTCAAGCTTTCCCTTTCGGAACAACATATGCTGCGATGCCGGATAAGAAACTGATAGCGTCGGTGGACTTAGAAATTTTTGGTTCGGTTCAGGGACATCGTCCCTCAGTTCCGACATAATCCAATAATGTCACACAAACTTTCGAATTATTGAACGACGCTATATATATTATTATTTTATGCTTGCTATCCAAGCATTTCTGGTTTCTTGTTCGAAGAGTTATGGAGATGTCTTTCAAAAGTGTGCCTCTGTCGTCATAGTTAATGAAGAGTTAGCGGCAATAAGTGCTCATGGAATATGTCTATCGCTTACGGAATGACATTCGCTAGCTCACCCGGTGTAGCATACATTCATCGAATGGTTCGGCTGCCGGGTTCGTCCGTTGCGGTCTAGGAAGGAGATTTGGGTGATGCGAGCACTTTAATTACTTTAGTACTCACCCAGTGACGGCAGATTGAGGACAGATCAGAGGAAGCCAACAACATAGGGGACCGCATGTTGTGGTTCAGATATTTTACATTCGGAGCATATGTCCGTTGCTCGGGACGCTCCGTTATATTGACAGTCCGAGAGACTGTCTTTAATGCTTCCTCATCCTCACAGCAGGGCACACGACCGCACATTGGCTACGTGACCTCGAGTATCCGATCAGTTTCGGCATTCAGTGATTCCACAGCGAATAGGTCGCGCCATCCGGTAGCCAAGGGACACGAGGCCTATACACTCCGTTCGCTCGCATATTGGAAGTATGCACGGGGTAACGATCTCGGAGCTTCCTGCGGCAATGCATCGTAAGACCGCTGCTCCTCAGGCCTCGGTGACGGACGTGCTATCCGAGTTAGCACAGTTGTTTCGCAGCATCCCAGCAATTGACGGTTTCTCGGTCGAATCAGGAATTATCCGACGGCGCTGGGTCGGTGCGGTCCGCGGTTGCATCAAGCTACGGACGACCGAACGCTTTATAGGGTCCGACAGGATGGCGAAAGGGATTCGAAAGATTTCGAGTTTTCCCTTTAGTAGTATCGGAAGATGCCTTTCATATCTTCTGGCATTTCTTCCAGTGATTATTTTTCGGACTTCATTGCTGCGATCTTGGATAAGAGACTTAGCGTCATTGGACTCGGATTTTTCGATCGGTACAGGGACTTTGTCCCTGACTTACCGACGCAGTCCAATATTGTCATTACAACATGTGTTTTATTTTTCGACGCTATATATTATATATATATATACAAGCCTGCTACTAAGCATGATAGTTTAGTTTCTTGTCCGCGTGGCTCATTTCTGCCATTTTATCTTTTTTACATATAGTTTATTTTGGCAGAGCAGGGCAAACCGAGAGTTCATATGCGTCTAGACGGTGTGATTAAAGACTGCATATATTCTTTTTCGCCGTTTATGTCTTTTCCAATTTCAATATTGGGAACGACATTATGTATAGTAGACTTAACTTAGACGCTTTATTATACGTAATCCGCCTTACTGAGGCGTTATCATTACGTCTTCAAGAAAAGATTTACGGGATATTATTCTCAATGTAATTTCTTTTGAGGGCAGTATTTTGTTCACGTATAACTCCGCCCTTCAGTGGCTGATTGGAGTGTTTAGACGTGATGCAGCCCTAGCTACATCCACGCGTGGATAGTAGGTTAAGAACTCTCTCAGAGTCGCTTCGTTCTCGGAGGAGCTTCTCTTCGACGGCAACTTTCCGGCAATCCATGAATTGCTTGGTTTATACATTCTCTTGTCTATCTACTGTTACAAGAGATTCAGACTGGGGCAAACATTCGGTGGTTGACTCAGAGAGTGCCGCCGCAGTTGCCGGACCCTAGTGTGGCTGTTATGACGGTTGCCAGTCAAACAGATTGGGATATATACTGATCCCTACGGATTCGAAGTGCCAGGGTCTTTGGGTTCCGCAGTCTTTTAGCTATCAGTTTAACTTCCGCGGAATAATGTTTTTTAGGCTTGCTTTATGTCATTGCATGAACATTATTCAGAAATGCATGCCCAAATTCCTGTCCTTTAATTCGACAGTAGTGGCGTATCTCCGGAACCAGGGAGGCACTCTTTCGTTTCCGTTATTCAATTTAATGGAAAGAATCCGTCTGTTGGTTATAGTACACCAAGTTCAGTTTTGGTCCGTCATATTCGGGGTCGTCTGATTGTTTTATCGCACTCCCGTTCTCTTACGGGTCGCTTGTTGCTGTCAGAATGGACTCTCAACAAACAAGTATTTAATCAGATTTGCTATCTATGGGAGCGCCCAATGATGTTTTATTATGACACAGCTTGCTAATCAATTGCAGACGTATGTGTTGGCTTGTCCAGATCTCTGAGCTAATACTGTTAACGCTCTATTGATCTATAGGACGCAATGATAGGATACGCGTATCCTCCGGCGCTGTTGTTTTAGCAGGTATTGCTAAGATAAACAACCACAATACATTTCTGTTGATAGCATCTCTATCTTCACAGAGATCATGAGTAATTTACTCTCTTGTCTACTGTGGATCTTAACGTGAAATCTTCCTCTATGTGAGGATCTTTTTTCACTGGGTAAATCGTGTCATCTTTATCACAACCAGCAAGGTCGCAACCTTCATGTATTCCGTTGTGTGGTCCGTATTGCATTGTAAGCACTGTACTGGACGAGCTTTGGACGCGATTTCTTACTATAGGAGATCCTCTTCTTCGCTATTCTATGCGACTAAAGTGGAGGCTCTTCCGTCGTGGTGTAGGGATCATTATGTTCATATGGTTGATCCCTCCATACTACGCATTGCTAGTTTTTAGTATACTTGTTTCACAAGATCTACTGCAGCCTGTTGTTATTTAGGTTATAGGTTTATGTTACCTCATACCTATGCACTCTACGATAGTTTACAATTGAGTCTTTTGTCTCTTTATCTAAGTCAGTTAGTAACTTTTTGATAAATAGACTTAGAATCTTTAGATTAAATTCCTATACGGATTTTAACTTCGGTTCTTATTTAGCTAAGTAATCATTTGAGCCTCTGGAAACAGTAGTTTTCAAATTCTGACCTTTTAGACAGTAATTCTGTTGGTTTCTCTTTTACTGTAGAGTCAGTGAGTTTCATGCACTATCGATGGATGATTTTCACTTTCATAGTTTCGGAATCAATACTTCCGTTACTATTTAGGTTGGATTGTTGCATAAGAGTTAGGCTCCTATTATCCGGAACCTATTATTTTAAGGTCCTTCCGTCTTCGTATGGGCATAGGCCTTTACTCTTTCCGGGTACAGTTTATGTATTTATAAACAGATATCTGTTTATTACAAGGGCGTAAGCTTCTTCTGTCTTTGATGTCTAGTAGAAGGACGTTACGCTCCATTTTATTGTTAATCGATTCTATTAACTAGCGTACTGCTTATGGTATATCATTGGCTTAGCAGTTGTGCTTAAGATTTCGGCTCTTGAAGTAAGAGTTCTTCTACTTCTTGGGCTTACATTAATAGTGTTGCTATTATAGATTTTTGAAGGCTGCTCATTGCGCTCAGCCATCCATTCATGAATTTTATCTCAGAAATATCGAGTCCATTTCTGGAGGCCTCTATTGTTAGGTCTATTATCTACTGCTCAGAATGTCATTCACTTAACAGTTGCTACTATAGCTAGGTAGGCTGTCTGTTTCGGCAGTGTCTCCGTTCGGCTGCCCTCTTCGCTCTGGGCTATTTGACCCAGGGCAAGAAAAAGGGGGGGGGAGGGTGTTCCCTTGGGTCACCTGTTTTTACTATGAAAACAAGGGGATACCTCCTCCGGAGTTAGTAATTCTGAGCTGTTATTGGGATGGTTGTTTAGTGAGAAGTTTAAGTTTATAAAATTCATTCAAGTCTTAGTTTTTAAAGTATAGCTTTTGAATATTGCATATGTCAACGGACATGATTATGCAATTCTCACACACTTTTAGGAGTATAAGAGTCTCTATTCTCTAGACTTACTTTATTATTGGCTTACTTTAAAAATTATTAGTATAAGGATTATTGGATATTAATAGAGTACATGGATGTATGAAGCTCAATTTTTGGAAGGTGTTGTATCTTTCTAATTTATCATAAATAAGAAAGATACATGTAAGGCCTATTACTTCTTTTCCCTACAGGGGATGACTCTATTTTATTTTATTGAGCGTATTCCATTTTGCTCTATGTCCTTGGCCCTCCAGCCTTTTTACTATTCAGCTATGTCTGGGTCATTGGTACAGTATAAAAATGTTAAAAAATTTATAGTAATTTATATATTTTTTATACTTACCAATGACCCAGACGGGGATGGCCCTCCCAGGAGTTGGGAACTCTTGCCTCCCCGCTGAGTACATAGCGCTTACCAGGCACTGGTTATTAGAATGATAAATGGCGCCAATTTCGGAACGTCCTGGACACTGCGCATGCGCAGTGGGGGCGAGGTGTGGAGGGCCTTTCAGGACATGTTTTCTTTAGTTTTAGATGCAAATTTTGGGGATTGGGGGGCAAAATTTGTGTTTGGCCCTATATTTTAAGAGTTAGCACCAGCTATGTCTGGGTCATTGGTAAGTATAAAAAATATATAAATTACTATAAATTTTTTAACTTTTTCATTTTATGTCTCAAAAACATAGGTTATGACCCCTCGTTGGAATGAGCTTGTCAAGCTTGTTCCATTGAGGAGTCATAACCTATGTTTTTGAGGCAAAAAATGAAAAAAATTAGTATTCAAGAATTTTTTTTGCAAGTGTCGTCTGCTTTTCATGTTAGGTAAAGGATTAATAAAAGAAATCTCGAAGATTATATATTTTATTCTTAGACTTTCATATCTTTCTTTGTACTAAAAGAGTTTCTTTGTACGAAAAGTTGTAAAATATTATCCGTTACTTGCTTTGATGTTCATACTGTACAGTAGATTTTCTTTTAACAGGCAGAGAACTTTTCTTTAGTGATGCCACATTGGATCAGTCAGATGTTAAATTTTTACAAGAAGGTAATTTTTATTTGTTAGGCCTAAAAAAATAAAAAATCTGTTTCTCAGGCCTGGTCCTTTTGGCCGCTGCATGCTCTCTTTTTATAACCAATTTAAACTTTTAAATGGTTTATGTCTGATATTTTACCCAAGTTAAAAAATTTTATGAATTTGTTCCTTGAGTCCTTCTTGCACTCAAGGGATGAAATATACCACTACCCGTCCTATTCTGTAGATTATGAGGCCTAAAACTTGAACCAAGAACATGAACTTTTGATGGCAAAGAAGTAATTACTGAAATGAATTATAAAATAAAAAACCACTCGCCCGCATGCAATTTTACAAATAATGGCATGAGAAACAGAAGATCTACTTTGTGGAGCCTTAACATCCTACATTGTGACTTTAGAATGTAATTGTTTTGAAGAGAAAAGTTCCCTTTCTGAGACAGGTTTCTGCAGCTTCTGAAAATCGGTTAAAACATGAAATTTCAAAATGAATTTTCTGTTTCTTGAAAATCATGGTTAGGCCCTCACAAAGTAGATCTTCTGATTGTCGGGCCTTTTTGGTGAAATTTCATGTGGGTGGATGTTTTTTTTATTTTATTTTTTATTAGCTCACCAGCTGGCCCAAAGGGCCATGTGAGCTATTTCCATCACTTGATGTCCATTGATGTCCTCGTCCATAAAATTTTCACATTTTCATCTTCTTCTCCAGAACTGCCAAGCCGATGCGAACCAAACTTGGTAGGAATGGTTTATGAGTCCTCCACAAACGATCCTCATTTTGTTCCCATCTTCTCCTCTGAAACAACAAGGCCAAATGTTTTGAAACTTTGCAGGGTTGATGACTGGGACACCCTCTGCCAGTGCTCCTCATGTTATGTTGATCGGGTTGCAAACATGGCCACAATTGCAGCTTATAGTTACCATGAAAACCCTATGGGAAATCACATTTGTATCTTCTATCTGAAACTACTTGGCCAGTGTGAACCAAACTTGGAACAAATAATGTCCTTTGAAAACAATCATCATTCTGTGTCACGCAGATGAAGGAGCATGGCAGCCAGCTGCATTCTTTGATTTTGATTAGAATAACTGACAGATATTTAGTTCTGCCAGGTGAGCGATTACAGGCTCTTTAGTGCCTCTTGTTTTTGTAATTATTTCTTTGCCATCAAAATCTCATGTTTTGGGTTTGTTGTACGTTTGCCAACAAAAGCTCATGTTTTTGGTTTGTTGTATGTTTTAGGCCTCATAATCTACAAAGTATCATGGATGGTGAGTGGTGCATTTCGTCCCTTGAGTGCAGGAAGGTTTGCCGTACTGAAGCATTGCAATGCCTTGTTGCACTCAAGAGACAAATATTTTTCAATTTTATTGACTTAGGTAATCTATAAGACATAAGCCATTTAATTTTTATTTTTTAAAGTTTGCTTTGATTATAAAAAGGGAGCATGCGGCAAACAAAAGTACCATGCGAGAGGTCCTGAGAAACAGATTTTTAACTTTATAAGGCCTTATTTTGCCATCTGAATGTGACATCGTCACATAAATCATGTTTAATTTTTGTGAAAAAAGTGATTCGCCACCTTGAAATGTTTTTTGCATTAACCCCCCCACACACTCATGTCAAAATATCCAAATTTCAGTTAGCCATTTTTCGGATAATGCAACTGGAAATTTAACCAATTCAATCTTGTTTGACAGAGCTCAATGAGCTCTGTCAAACAAGATTGAATTGGTTAAATTTCTAGTTGCATTATGGGAAGCATTTGCACCCTGAACTTTAGATATTTTTACATCAGTGTGTAGGGGGTTAAGTCAAAAAAAATGTTATGATTCTCAAGCAATCTCTCACTGAAATTGAACCCCCTCATTGGATGTTTGTATTACATTTCATTGTCTTCCAATATCTACAAAATCGGAAGGCTCGAAACTTTTAACATTTTTTGTCATTGGGCTCCAAGGAAAAGTATTGCCAAACTGGTGATTTCAAATTTTTTGCAATTTTGTTCAGCCATTTTGAATTATTTCACACGTGTTAACAAGGGAGTGCATTTATGACGATGAAATTCTTTTTAGTTAATTGGATTATCTCTCTTGTATTGATAATAAGCGGTGATATGTGACTGTGAGTAATAAGATATGGTACGATACCTATGATAGTAACGATACGGGATGAAATATGGAAATTGTAAAGTTTGCAATGTTAGGCTAAAAAAAAATAATGTTTTGATTCTCAGGCCCTCCCTCATTGGATTTGAACCTCCTCATTAGACATTTTTATTATGTCATGTTTTTTTAAGAATTTGTGAAAACTTGGAATGGTCATTTTTTAACATTTCTCGAAATATAATTATTTAGCTGTGTTTGCAGTAAATTGGTTTTTAGCTCAACTTTGGCGAAGCCAAATTTGAGCTTATACCATGGCCAGTCGTCTGTCTGTCCATCTGTCCATCAACAATTCAATATGGCTCGGGCTAGAGGCCGCATTTATGAACCGATCTTTACAAAACTTCTTGGGTACCTTTCTTATGACCGTGGGACGCGAACGAGTGTTTTTGGGTCCGATCCGAAATTCAAGTTGGCCGCTGGCGGCCATTTTGTACAAACTTAGGTGCAATCAGATTTTTGCGCAGAACTTCCATATGAAAGCACTGATTTGAATAATTTTTTGTATGAATGTTTAGTACCATGGGATACATCACATATAATACGGGTTTTTTCTCGTACGTAAATTATGCAAATTAGACTAACATTGATGTATTTAGTGTTACTTTCAGCACTGTAAGTGTAAATGCCAATACGGCTCAGGCTAGAGGCCGTATTTATAAACCGATCTTTACAAAACTTCTTGGGTACCTTTGGTATCACCATGGGACGAGAACGAGTGTTTTTGGGTGCGGTCCGAAATTCAAGATGGCCGATGGCAGCCATTTTGTACAAAATTAGGTGCAATCAGATTTTTGCACAGAACTTACATATGAAAGCGCAGATTTGAATAATTTTTTGTGTGAATGTTTAGTACCATGGGATACATCACATATAATACAGGTTTTTTTCTCGTGCAGAAATTATGCAAATTAGATGAACTTTGATTTTTTCAGTGCTACTACACACAGTAAGTACACATGTCAATACGGCTCGGGCTAGAGGCTGTATTTATCAACCGATCTTCACGAAACTTCTTGGGTATCTTTGTTATCACCTTGGGACAAGAACGAGTGTTTCTGAGTGCAGTCCAAAATTCAAGATGGCTGCCAGTGGTTATTTTGTACCGAAACTAGGTCTAATCAGTTTTTTGTACACAACTTCTATACAGCTCAGGCTAGAGGCCGAATTTATGAACCGATCTTTACGAAACTTCTTGGGTATCTTTTTTATCACCGTGGGATGAGAACAAGTGTTTTTGGGTGTGGTCCAAAATTCAAGATGGCCACCAGCAGCTAGCTATTTTGTACCAAAATTAGTGCAATCAGTCAATAAATTTTTGTGTGAATGTTTAGTAACATGGAATACATCACATATAGTACGGGGTTTTTTCTGGTGCAGAAATTATGCAAATTAGATGAATTTTTATTTATTTAGTGCTACTTATACACTGTAAGTACACATGTCAATACGGCTCAGGCTAGAAGCAGTATTTATCAACCGATCTTCACGAAAATTCTTGGGTACCTTTGTTATCACCTTGGGACGAGAACGAGTGTTTCTGAGTGCAGTCCAAAATTCAAGATGGCTGCCAGTGGCCATTTTGTACCGAAATTAGGTCCAGTCAGTTTTTTGTCACAACTTCTATACAGCTCTTATTTATGAACTGATCTTCACGAAACTTCTTGAGTACCTTTGTTTTCACCTTGGGACAGGAATGAGTGTGTTTTGGGGTACCTTTGTTATCACTGTGCTATGAGAACAAATATTTTGGGGTTCAGTCAGACCCACTCTGGGACTCAAAGATTTCTTTTCTAGTTTAGCATCTGACTGTCACCCACCTTTACAATACTTTACCTATACATTTGTTACAGGCAACGGTCAGTATTTATGTACAGACCATTACAATACTTTATATGTACCTTTGTTATCAGGTTATTACCTAGATGTTTGTCATTGCTGTGTCACATACTATACATGTACATGTTTTGACAAGTTGAGCTACAGTGTCATTGACACTTTCATTCTTGTTGCAGTTTATGGGAGATCTGGGCACTCTCCCATAAACTGTAACAAGACAAATCTGATATACTGGATCATGATTTAATTATTTATTTATTTGTTGGTGTTTAAGGTCATATATTTTTGCACAATGGCTAATAATGGCCGCAACACATATATAAACTCACTCAAGTTTAACCAATCATTTGGAGCCGTGTTTCCCATTTTAAAGGACTCCTACCCCAAGCATTGGTGGTTACTGGGGCCTATTCTGATGGATCATGTTTGACAGATCTATACCATTAAAAAGAATAAATAAAATACAAATCCTTTTAGCTGTTGTTATGGCAGTTAGTTATAAAAGGTATACTACAATTACACTAAAATACAGCCTTTTCTCTTTTCAAGTGGAAAGACAGCAAAAAGATTTACAGAGTATACTCAACCCTTTACATGAAAAAAAAAAAAAATAAATAAATAAATAAAAATAAAATGCTCCCTCCCTCACTGATTTGAAAAAGAAATTGCCTGAGAATCAATTCATTTTTTTATTTGGCCTTATAATGTAATTACCTATACCACAAGTACTAGTTGCAGTGTTTACTCACCTTGTTACATCGTGGTAATACTGGAGTTTGCTATACCGAATATTTTATTTAGTCACGGTAATGGGAAGGTATGGTTCCCAATACCAGAAATATTCTGTATATTGAAATACTAGGTCTGTCGCGACTATCATTTTTTGTAATCGACTAATCGTGACCAGTAATCGACGGTTAGTCGATTAATAGTCGCTTCCCATGATTTTTTAGCAAATCATTCTTCTGTTCGTAAAACTCTGAAAATGACAATGGCACCAGTGTGTTCAGACGAAGTGGGGTTGTGGGAACAACAAATCGGTCCTGACTGAAGCTACATGTAGTCCAATCTTGGACCCACAGTCCGTAATATAATTTTTGGGGTTGGTACGTCCTGTAGGACGTACCAACCCCAAAAATAATATTACTGACTGCGGGTCCAAGTTTGAACTAGATTGAAGCCGATGAATTAAAATGAATTTACCAAAGAACGTTCCTGCATATGTTTCCTTTCTGCAATAAGTTTCTCGAAATTTTGAACATTGCATTGAATTTTGCATTCCCTCGTCAGTTGTTAAAATTGGATCTTAGTCTGAAGTTCCGAACTTTGTGAAGTGATCTGACATTCTGACTTTCGTCATAATTTTGTCACTTCCGCGCTTTGGGTTTTCCAATGGGTGCATTCGTGTGTACAAGACTGGAGAAATTCAGAAGAATCTATTCTTCTCGAGTAACTGTGAGTGTTCTTTCTAACACAGTCAGTGACAGTCATACAGTCTTCCGGATATGAATGTTAACTATGGTTAGATATTTAAAGTTATTCACCTTCATTGATCATTCACCTCACAAAACAATGCAATTTAGCCCCGACGTGTAGTAGACGTGTACCACCTTGAAAATGAACGACGATCGACTAAAAATAAAAAACGTCGACTACTTCAATAGTCGACGGTTAGTCGACTAATCGAATAATCGCGACAGCCCTATGAAATACCATGCAATTCTTTTCTGAGGTCAGGTCAGCATAGACATAAAGTTTAAATGAGTAACTGGACCAAAACGTTGCATCAATGTAGAGGTCTCATTGTGTTTGTTTTACTACCTAGCCTGGGAATAAGGAGACTATCATCTGCAGAATGAGGTCCTCCGAGGGTGAATTTGGTGAAGCTACCTTGCACAGGATTACTAAATTTACCCTCTGTGAACCTCAGGCTGAATCAAGGTCTCAGGCCTAAACAGAAAGAGGTAACCAGAGGATAAATTGTGGGTTTCTAGCCCACTATACGGGATGACATCTGCAAATTCACCCTCCATCTAGGGACCTCATTCTGCAAATTTCCAGGCTTGAATGCTACTATTTATCTCTAGCCTACTTGTTCTTGCGATATTTATCCACCCTTACCACTGGTCCAGACTAGCTAGCTACAGTTGAAACTTGAATTCCTCTTAAAATTTATTTATTGGTGTTTAAGGTCACATATTTCTGCACAATGGCTAACCATGATCGTGACAGTTTTACGGGTGGAGGAAGCCAGAGTACCCCGAGAGAACCACCGAGCAATGGCGAGCAACTGTCAGCTCCCCAACATACCAACTCCACACAAGCAGGGTTAGCATTGGTTGAAGACAGGTGCACCATCGACGTGCAGTATGCCTTAGTACACAGCATCACCGTGCCCCCACATGGGCAATGGGGGTGAAGTGTCTTGCCCAAGGACACAACGCGGTTGCTGCAGGTGGGATTCGAACTGAGGATCTCTCGCCTTGCAGCCCGCACCTCTACCAACTGAGCCACCGCACCCCCCCCCTCTTACAATTAGTGCAGAAAATGCTTGTTATTTAACCCTTTACCCAATGTAGACGATATCAAATTTTATTATTATACCCCCTGCAAACAAAGTTTGGGGGGTATAAAGGAATCACCCTGTCCATCCGTCCGTCCATCCGTCCGTCCGTCCTTATAAGCGCAACTCCTCCTAAGAATTTTCATGAAACTTTACACAATGGAAGAACTCCATTTGAAGATGTGCATGAAGCAATATAATTCCGTTCTAACAGGTGTGGGGGGTATCACTTTGTGAACTTGCTCACAGTACCTCTAGTTTTAAATGTTAAAAAATTTATAGTAATTTATATATTTTTTATACTTACCAATGACCCAGACATAGCTGGTGCTAACTCTTAAAAATGTAGGGCCAAACACAAATTTTGCCCCCCAATCCCCAAAATTTGCATCTAAAACCAAAGAAAACATGTCCTGAATGGCCCTCCATACTTCACCTCTACTGCGCATGCGCAGTGTCAAGGACATCCCGAAATTGGCGCCATTAATCATTCTTATAATCAGTGCCTGGTAAGCGCTATGTACTCAGCGGGGCGGCATGAGTTCTCATCTCCTGGGACGGCCATCCCCGTCTGAGTCATTGGTAAGTATAAAAAATATATAAATTACTATAAATTTTTTAACATTTTTATACTGTACCAATGACCCAGACATAGCTGAATAGAAAAAAAGGCTGGAGGGCCTAGAACATAGAGGAAAATCCAATAAGCTCAACTATATAAAATAGAGTCATCCCCGCGAGGGGAAAAGGAGTATTAGGCCTTACATGTATCTTTCTTATTTATGATAAATTAGAAAGACACAACACCTTCCATAATTGAGCATCATAACATCCATGTACTCTATTAACATCCAGTATAATCCTTATACTAATAATTTTTAAAGTAAGCCAATAAATAAAGTTAGTCTAGAGAATTGAGACTCTTTATACTCTTTAAAAAGTGTCCGAGGATTGTATAATAATGCCCGTTTGACACGTGATATATTCAAAAGCTATACTTTAAAAACTATGACCTGAATGAATTTTTAAAAGATAAAATTATCACTTTAAAACCATCCCAGTAACAGCTCAGAATTACTGACTCCGGAGGAGGTATCCCCTTGTTTTCATAATAAAACAGGTGACCCAAGGGAACACCCTCCCCCCCTCCCCCCCATCCCCCCCCCCCCCCCTTCTCCTTGCCCTCGGTCAAATAGCCCAGAGCGAAGAGGGCAGCAGGACGGAGTCAATGCCGGAACAGAAAGCCAACCTAGCTATAGTTGCAACTGTTAAGTTAACGACATTCTGAGCAGCAGATAATGGACCTAAACAATGCAGGCCTCCAGAAATGGACTCAATATTTCTGAGATAAAAATTCATGAATGTGGATGGCTGAGACCAAAATGCAGCCTTCATTAAATCTATAATAGCGACACTATTTACGTAAGCCCAAGATGTAGAAAGAGCTCTTACTTCATGAGCCGAAATCTTAAGCACAAACTGCTGAGTTAATGATAGAATACCATAAGCAGTACCGATAGTTAATTGAATCCATTAGCAATAGAATGGACCGTAAAGTCCTTCTATTAGGCATCAAAGACAGAAGAAGCTTTACGTCCTTACTGATAAACTGAGATCTGTTTATAAATGCGTAAACTCTAACCGGACAGAGTAAAGGCCTATGCCCGTACGAAGACGGAAGGACCTTAAAAACAATAGGTTCCGGATATTTATTAGGAGCCTGATTCTTAACCAAAAATCCAACATAAGTAGTAAAGGAAATAGTGTTTCCGAAACTACAAAAGTGAGAATCGTCCACCGATAGTGCATGAAGCTCACTGACTCCTCAGTAGAAGAGAAGACTAAGAGAATTACTGTCTTAAAAGGTCAGAATTTGAAAACTACTGTTTCCAGAGGCTCAAATGGTTACTTAGCTAAATAAGAACCCAAGCCAAATTCCGTATAGGAATTAATCTAAGGATTCTAGGTCTATTTATCGAAAAGTTTCTAACTAACTTAGATAAAGAGACATTAGACTCAGTTGTAAACTATCATGGAGTGCATAGGTATGAGATAACATAGACCTATAACCTTTATAGTAACAGGCTGCAGTTGATCTTGTCAAACAAGTATACTAGAAAGTTTGCAATGTCTAGTATGGAGGGATCAAAAATATCAACATAATGATCCCAACACCAACGACGGAAGAGCCTCCACTTTAGCCGCATAGTATAGCGAAGAGGAGGTTCTCCTACAGTAAGAAATCGCGTCCATTGCTCGTCCTGTACAATGCTTGCCATGCAAGAAGGACCACACAACGGAATACGTGAAGGTAGAGACCTTGCGGGTTGTGATGAAGTTGACACGATTTCCCCAGCGAAAGAAGATCCTCTCATGGAGGAAGTTTTTGCGGTAAGTCCCACAGCAGACACGTGAGTAAATTTATCCACGGTCTCTGTGAAGACAGAGATGCTACCAACAGAATTGTATTGTGGATGTTTATCTAGGCAATACTTGCTGAATCAACAGCACTGGAGGATACGCATATCCTATCATTCCGTCCTATTAGATCAATAGAGTGTTAACTACATAAGCTCAGGGATCCGGACATGGAAACACATACGTCTGCAAATGATTAGTGAGTTGTGTCGCAAATAAATTATCATTGGGCGCTCCCATTGATAGCAAATCTGATTGAATACTTGTTTGTTGAGAGTCCATTCTGACGGCAACAAGTGACCTTTACGTGAAAGGGAGTCTGCTAATACAATCAGACGACCCGGAATATGACGGACCGAAGCAGAACTTGGTGTTCTAGAACAAACAGAAGGATTCTTTCCGTTAAATTGAATAACGGAACCGAATGAGTGCCTCCCTGGTTCCGGAGATACGCAACTACTGTCGTATTATCGGACAGGATTTGGACATGCATTTCTGAATAATGTTCATCCAATGACATAGTGCAAGCCAAAATAACATCACTTCCTGGAAGTTAAGTGCTTGCCTAGAAACTGCGGAACCCAAAGACCCTGGCACTTCGAATCCGTTGGGATCAATATTGTACCCCAACCTGTTTGACTGGCATCCGTCATAATCATAAAACTCGGCACTCTGAGTCAACCACCGAATGTTTGCCCAAGTCTGAATCTCTTGTTACACTTGGTAGACAAGAGCACGTGTATATTGAGCAATTCATAGATTGCTGAAAGGTTGCCGTCGAAGAGAAGCTTCTCCGAGACCGAAGCGACTCTGAGAGAGTTCTTCACCTTACTATCCACGCGTGTGGATGTAGCTAGGGCTGCGTCACGTTTAACCAACTCTAGGTTGCCACTGAAGGGCGGAGTTATACGTGAAAAAACTACTGCCCTTGAAAGAAATCTCATTGAGGATCATATCCTGGAATTCTTTCTCTTGAAGACGTAATGATAACGCCTCAGTAAGGTGGTCTACGTATGATAAAGCGTCTAAGTTAAGTCTGTTAGACATCATTGTCGTTTCCAACGTTGTGGTTGGAATTGACATAGATGGCGAAAAAGATAATTCCCAGTCTTTAGCCTCGCCGTCTAGACGCATAGGAACTCTCGGTATGCCCTGTTCTGCCAATATAAATTTATTTTCCTAGAATTGATGAAAGGCAGAATAGAACATTGCGGACAAGAAACTAGACTAGCATGTTTGGTAGCAAGCTTAAATATAGCGTCGTTCAATAATTCGAATGTTCCAAAGACATTATTGGACTGTGTCGGCAACTCAGGGACAATGTCCCTGAACCGATCGAAAACTCCGTATCCAATGATGCTATTAGTCTCTTATCCAGCATCGCAGCAATGTAGTCCAACGGAACAACCTCTGGAAGATAATGCCGGAAGAAATGTATGGCAGCTTCTGTTGTTCCGAAAGGGAAAGCTCGAAATCGTCCGAATCCCTTTCACCATCCTGTCGGACCCTATGAAGTGTTCGGTCGTCCGTACCTGATGCAACAGCGGAGCGCACCGACCCAGCGCCGTCGGATTATTCCTGATCCGACCGAGAATCTGTTGTTTGCTGGGATCCTGCAATAAGCTGTGCTATTTTGGATTGCACGTCCATCACTGAGGCCTGTGGAGAAGCGGTCTTACGATGCTTTGCCGCTGGAAGCTCCGTGTTCGTTACCCCGTGCATACTTCTATTATGCGAGCGACCGGAGCGTACAGGCCTCGTGTCCCTTGGCTACCGGATGGCGTGACCTGTTCGCCGTGGAATCACTGCATGACGAAGCTGGCCGGATACTCGAGGTCACATAGCCAATGTGCGGTCGTGTGCGCTGCTGTGAGGATGAGGAAGCATTATCGACAGTCTCTAGGACTGTCTATATAACGGAGTGTCCCGAGCGGCGGACATATGCTCCGAATGCAAAATGTCTATACCACAACATCCGGTCCCATATGTTGTTGTACAAGAGAGGGACCTCTCTCGCTCGCAGCCCGGACGGACCTGGACGAGCTAGGAACCGGACTAACAGGCTTCCTCTGATCTCCTCTAATCTGTCATCACTGGGTGTGTACTAAAGTCTATTATAGTGCTCGCATCACCCAAATCTCCTTCCTAGCCCGCAACGGACGAACCCGACTGCCGAACCATTCGATGAATGGACGCTACACCGGGTGAGCTAGCGAATGTCAACTCCGTCGATCCTACTAGGGACCTCTTAGGCGATTGACGTATTCCATGAGCACTTATTGCCGCTAGCTCTTCATTAACTATGACGACAGAGGCACCCTTTTGAAAGACATCTCACTAACTTTGCAAACAAGAAACCAGACATGCTTGTTAATAGCAAGCATATAAATAATATATATAGCGTCGTTCAATAATTCGAAAGTTTCTGTGACATTATTGGACTGTGTCGGAACTGAGGGACCCGATGTCCCTGAACCGAACCAAAAATTTCTGTGTCCACCGACGCTATCAGTTTCTTATCCGGCATCGCAGCATTCTGGTCCGACGAAAGAACCTCTAGAAGATGAAGTCGGATGACATATACAGCAGCTTATGTTGTTCCGAAAGGGAAAGCTCGAAATCCTCCGAATCCCTTTCGGCATCCCGTCGGAGCGTATGAAATTTTCGGACAGCCGTACCTGATGCTTCCGCGGAGCATCCCGACCCAGCGTCGACGGATATTACATGATGCGACAGAGATTCTGTCGTTGCTGGGATGCTGCGATAAGTTGTGCTATTTGGGATAGCACGTCCGTCACCGAGGCCTGTGCAATAGCGGTCTTACGATGCTTTGCCGCTGGAAGCTCCGTGTACGTTGACTCCCGCATACTTTCTTATGCGAACGTCCGGAGTCTCCAGGCCTTGTGTCCCTGGCTATCGGATGGCGTGACCTGGTCGCCGAGGATTCTCTGATTGGCGAAGTTGACTGGATATCCGAGGTCACGTAGCCAAGAGCGGTCGTGTGCGCTACCATGAGGATGAGGAAGCCTTATTGACAGTCTCTCCGGACTGTCTATCTAACGGAGCGTCCCTAGCGGCGGACGTATGCTCCGAATGCGAATCATTTTGTACCACAACATCTGGGGCCAGATGTTGTACGAGAGAGGGGCCTCTCTCGCTCGCAGTCCGGATGGACCTGGACGAGCTAGGAACCGGACTAAAAGGCTTCCTCCGTTCTCTCCTCTAATCCGCCGTCACTGGGTGTGCATTTGGTTGATTTATAGTGCTTGCATCACCCAAAACTCCTGGACTGCAACGGACGAACCCGGCTGCCGAACCATTCGATGAATGGACGCTACACCGGGCGAGCTAGCGGACGTCAAAGGCCGTCGATCCTACTAGGGACCTCTTAGGCAATTGACGTATTTTCATGAGCACTTTTCCGTTAGCTCTTCATTAATTGTGACGACGGAGGCACACTTTTGGAAGACATCACGGATACATCACCCTGTTCTTGATCGTCTGAAATAGAGATTGATAAACTAGAGTGACCCTGCGGGGAAAGGACCGGAATGGCCATTTCCCCACTAACATACCGTAACACACGCTTCCCATGTTGTCATGGAAATTAACACATACTGAACAGGAGTTAGTGCGAGTACACTGACTACATTTATACAATGATTATGAAAGTCAGAGGAAGATTTCCTCTTATTACAATTGAACAATATCCCTTCATTGTGAAAAGAAAACAAAGTCCTAGTACTCGCACCAACCCCTGACAATCAAAATACATAATAACATGATCCATTAACATAGAAAAAATAATTGAAATCAAAAAAAAAAAATTTTTGAAAAAATATTTTTTCAGAAAAGCCCAAGTTTCTGAAAAGTAACGTTGAGATCCCAAGCCTAAGTGTGGACAAAAATTTTAAAAATATTTTAAAAAATTAATGCAACACTTACGAACAATAATAATGTATCTAGTAATGATTAAACTAACATCAAGATATTATTTTCAAGAAAACCCCCTCACACAGAGGGCTGTTGTCAATGTAAACAAGAAGTGTAAAAACACCAGAAACAAGACTCCAGGCACTGATAACCCTGGCCCAAAATCAGTTACCAATAATACACTATCTGATGCAAAACAGAGACTTCCAGGGAAGAAACTGCAGAACATCAGATGGTAGATGCAGAACACTACGCCTAACCACCCATAGGTGAAGACGTAAACATGGGGAAAAGAATAGAATTCATTCTGTTATCCAGATAAAACTCCCAAGAAATTTTAGTAATAATATTACAGAAAATATGCCAAAAGCATGGGAGAATAGCAAGGGGGAATTTAAAGGAAAGGGAGAGAGGAAAACACTGAACAAGCAGTGTAACTTGATAACAAGAATGACCACAATAGGCTCTTGCCTCGAAAATAGGTAACTTAACATAATTTCATTAAAAAATTTTAAGTTACAGCCCTGATTATTTTCTGTCACTCATTTTTCCTCTCCTCCTTCTATATCCTCCTTAGAATCACCATTTCTCTAATATTTATGTGTCTGGCATCATTTAAACTGAGATTTACAAGCACAAAGATCAGTCAGATGTTAACTGATGAAGGGCCAAACAAAGAATGATTAATGGCGCCAATTTCGGGACGTCCTTGACACTGCACATGCGCAGTAGAGGTGAAGTATGGAGGGCCATTCAGCACATGTTTTCTTTGGTTTTAGATGCAAATTTTGGGAATTGGGGGGCAAAATTTGTGTTTGGCCCTACATTTTTAAGAGTTAGCACCAGCTATGTCTGGGTCATTGGTACAGTATAAAAATATAATGTTTTTAAATTATTCAAAAAATTTCAACAAAACCATATCATATGACCCCCCTCATTGGAACGAGCTCATTGAGCTCGTTCCAGTGAGGGGTCACATGATATGGTTTTGTTGAAATATTTTGAAAAAATTGATTTTTTCAACTCCTCAATTTGCAGTTTACGCGGGCAGATGCGGGTGATTCGTTAAGTAAAGGGTTAATGTGAAGAATGAAGTAGTCTGAAATTCATATGAGCATTTGGCTCTGCAATGCAAAATTGAATGCTCTATTAGCAAGGTTGGTATTGAAATCATAATTTATTTATTTATTTATTGGGGTTTTTAAGGTCATATATTTCTGCGCTGTGGCTAATCATGATCATGACAGTTTTACGGGTGGAGGAAGCCGGAGAGTACCACCGAGCAATGGCGAGCAACTGTCAGCTCCCCAACATACGAACTCCACACCAGCAGGGTTAGCATTGGTTGAAGACAAGTGCACCATCGACGTGCAGTACGCTTTAGTCCACGACGCCACCGTGCCCCCAGATGGGCAATGGGGGTGAAGTGTCTTGCCCGAGGACACAATGCGGTTGCCGCAGGTGGGATTCGAACCGAGGACCTCTCGGCTTGCAGTCTGCGCCTCTACCTACTGAGCCACCGCACCCCCATTGAAATCATAAACTGAACTGATCAAACAGAAAGAAAATATTGAGACTACAGTATATGGAGGGTGGATTACTACAAAATCACTGTGGAATAGATTTTTCACTTAGTAATTATTTATAATTTCTGAAGACAAAACACAAGAAGCACTTGCAAGTTTTTATCACATGGACTACCGGGTTGAACCTGGTAGTCCAGTTGCACCCGGCAGTCCATGTGATGAAAATTTGCAAGTGTTTCTTGCGTTATTATGAACAATTATAAATAATTTTTGAGTGGAGAATATATGGCGCAGCGATTAAATTTATATTTTCTGAACCGATGGTCCAATTTGAATGAAATTCAGTATGTGGTATTATTGGGTCATAAGTACTTGATTCATGGCAAAAAAATTTTCCATGTTCCCTATGGGAACCCCAGGAGCTAAAAATATTTTCAAATGCTCATATTTCTCAAACCACAAAGGACGGAGAACTGTTATTCGGTATGTAGCTTCCTTAGGACCAGTAGAATCCAATGATAAAAAAATTGCCATTGGTTGTTTCAAGGTACTCTGTAGGAAGCATCGAAAAATGCTGAGCCAATAATAAAAAATAAATTTCTCCAGAACCACGGATCAGAATCTGGATATTTGGCATGTGGCATCCATAGGGGAGGGTGGGGGGAGGGCAGGCAGAGATATGTGTGTTCAATTTAAGCCCCTCTGATCGTATTTGGGCTCAATACAGGAGTCCAGATCTTAACTTAGGACAATATGGGAAATAAGCTTTAAAAAACTTCTTCTTCAGAACCACTGGTCAGAATGTTTTAATATTTTGTAAACATCATTGTTACGAGGGTCAGATTCAGGTTTGTTCATATCAGGGCCCCTGGGTTAACATTTGAGCTATCTTTTGGAGCCCAAAGTTTAACTTAGTGCAATATGAGGGGAATTTCTTTAAAAATCTTTGTCTCCAGAACCATCAATTAGAAACTTTTGATATTTGGTATACAATATCTCTAAAGGGGTCAGTTTCAGTTTTGTTCAAATTGAGTCTCTGGGTTAATATTTGGGCTCGCTATGAGAGCCCAAATTTTACCTTATAGCAATATGAGGAAATTTCTTTAGAATTCATTTTCTTCTGCTCCACTAGTCAGAATGCTTTCATATTTGGTATCAACATCTTTAGGAGGCTCAGATTCAAATTTGTTCAAATTGGGTCCCTGGGTTAATATTTGGGCTCACTATGGGAGCCCAAATTTTAACTTAGAGCAATATGAAGGAATTTCTTGAAAAACCTTTTTTTAAAGGGACTATCAGTCAGAATCTTTTCATATTTGGAATTTAACATCTCTAGAGGGATCAGATTCAAGTTTGTTCAATCTGAGTCCCTAGTTTAATATTTGGGCTCTCTTCAGGAGTGGTGGGCAGGTTAGGTTCAAGTTTGTTCAAATCCATTCCTTAGTGTTTTTCCATAAAATTTGCCTTTCAAACAATAGTGACATAATAACCCTTGGAGGTTTGGTAGTGCTTGTCTACAGCTGATAAAATTGGAATCAGTCTGGAAGACCATTGATAATAATCATCTAACATGGACACTAGAGTTATGAATAATTTAATGACTTCAGTCCTCTGGAGTGTTGATGAACCGTAACTATGTGACCTTATTCTTTGAGCCACTTTATCAGGTGAGCGATTGAGGCCCCTTGAGGACTCGTGTTTCTAGAGCAATTGAGTTTTATTTATGTTAACCCTTTACCCAACGAATCACCCGCATCCGCCCATGTAATATGCAAATTCAGCAGCTGAAAAAATATTATATTTTTATACTGTACCAATGACCCAGACATAGCTGGTGCTAACTCTTAAAAATCTAGGGCCAAACACAAATTTTGGCTCCAATCCCCAAAATTTGCATCTAAAACTAAAAGAAATCATGTCCTGAAGGACCTCCATATTTTGCCCCTACTGCGCATGCGCAGTGTCAAGGACGTTCCGAAATTGGCGCCAATTACCATTCTTTGTTTGGCCCTTCATCAGTCAACATCTCACTGATCTTTGTGCTTGTAAATCTCAGTTTAAAGGATGCCAGACACATAATTATTGGAGAAATGGTGATTCTAAGGAGGATATAGAAGGAGGAGAGGAAAAAGGAGTGACAGAAAATAATCAGGGCTGTAACTTAAAATCTTTTAATGAAATTATGTTAAGTTGCCTATTTTCGAGGCATGGGCCTGTTGTTGTCATTCTTGTTATAAAGTTGCACTGCTTATTCAGTGTTTCCTCTCTCATGGTCTTCTAAGTCCCCCCTTGCTATTCTCCCATGCTTTTGGCATATTTTTGAGAAAGATCATTTCTAAATTCTCTTGGGAGAATTAGCTTGGTTACAGAATGAATTCTGTTATTTTCCCCATGTTTACGTTTTCACCCATGGGTGTTTAAACGTTGTGTTCTGCATCTACCATCTGATGTTCTGCAGATTCTCCCCTGGGAGTCTCTGTTTTGCATCAGATAGTGTGTAATTTTGATGACTGATTTCGGGCCAGTTTTGTCAGTGCCTGGAGTCATGTTTTCTGGTGTTTTTACACTATTTGTTTACATTGGCAACAGTCTCTTTTGAGGGGGGCTGTTTGCCTTTGGAGTAGTTTATCTCACTATAAGATACATTATTATTATCCGTAAGTGTTGCATTAATTATTTAATATAATTTTAAAATTTTTGACCACACTTAACCTTGGGATCCATTGGGGCTCAACATTACTTTTCAGAAACTTGGGCTTCGCTGAAAAAATATTTTTCAAAAAATATTTTGATTTTCAATTGTTTTTTCATTATTAATGGATCATGTTATTATGTATCTTTGTGTTCAGGGGTTTGTGCGAGTATTAGGACGTGTTGACTTTTCACAATGAAAGGATATTGTTCAAATTGTAATAGGAAGAAATCTTCCTCTGACTTTCATGATCATTGTATTAATTGTAGTCAGTGTACTCGCACTAACTCCTGTTCAATATGTCAATATTGGGATGACAAACATTGGAAACGTGTGTCACGATATGTTGTTAGTGGAGAGAGGGCTATGCCGGCCCTTTCTCCACAGGGTCACTCTACTCTATCAGTTTCTATTTCAGAGGAACAAGAACAGGGTGATGTTTCCATGTTATCTTCCACAAGTGCGCTTCCGTCGTCACAATTGAATGCAGAGCTAGCGGCAAAAGTGCTCATGGAGATACGACAGTTGCCTAAGAGGTCCCTAGTAGGATCGACGGCGCTGTCGTCCGCTAGCTCGCCCGGTGTAGCGTCCATTCACCGAATGGTTCGGCAGCCGGGTTCGTCCGATGCGGTCCAGGAGGAAATGTTGGGTGATGCGAGCACTGTAAACATTCAAGGTGCACACCCAGTGACGACGGATAGTAGGAGAGATCGGAGGAAGCCTTCTAGTCCAGTTCCTAGCTCGTCCAGGTCCATCCAGACTACGAGCGAGAGAGGCCCCTCTCTCGTACAACAACATCTGGGACCAGATGTTGTGGTACAAAATGTGTCATTAGCGGAGCACACGTCCGTCGCTCGGGACGCTCCGTTGTATAGGCAGTCCGCTGAGACTGCTCAGGCTTCTTCTTCCTCTCACCAGCGCACACGACCGCACCTTGGCTACGTGACCGCCGATATTTTACCAGCTTCGCCGACCAGGGATTCTTCGGCGACCAGGTCACGCCATCCGGTAGCCAGGGACACGAGGCCGGTTGACTCCGGACGTTCGCATAGGAAGAGTATGCGGGAGTCACTAGATGCGGAGCTGCCCTCGGCGAAGCAGCGAAAGACTGCGCCTCCGCAGGCCTCGATGTCGGACGTGCTTGCTCAAATAGCACAACTTATCGCAGCATCCCAGCAACCGACAGAAACGGTGTCGGATCGGGAATTATCCGACGGCACTGGGTCGGTACGCTCCGCCGAAGCATCGGGTGCGGACGACCGGGAGCATCATGAGGTCTGACCGGATGGTGAAAGGGATACGGATGACTTGGAGTTATCCCTTTCGGAACAACATAAAGCTGCCGTGGTCTTCATCCGGCACTTTCTTCCTCAGGTTGTTCCGTCGGGCCAGACTGCTGCGGTACCGGTCAAGAGAATTATAGCGTCATTGGACACTGATTTCTTCGAGCGGTTCAAGGACATCGCTCCTGAGTTTCCGTCTCGGTCCAATAATGTCACAAGGGCATTTGAATTATTGAACGACGCTATATTCAAGCTTGCTTCCAGAACAGGAAAAGCGGGTTTCTTGTCCGCCAGTGCTTTTAACCTGCCTTTCATTAATGCAAGGAATAAATTCGATACGGCAGGACAGGGTATCCCGAGAGTTCCTCTGCGTATGGACGACGAGGCGGAAGACTTAGAATTATCATTACCGTCGTCTACGTCTATCCCAACCGCGGTGTTGGATACGACTATTTCGTCTAACAGAGCCAGTTTAGATGCTTTATCTTACGCAGACCACCTTACAAAGGCGTTATCACTGCGTCTTCAAGGGAAAGAATTCCAGGATGTTCAATCCTCTTTAAGACTTCTTTCAAGGGCAGTAGCTTATTCCACGTGTAACTCCGCCCTTTCAGTGGCAAACTTGGAGTTGGTTAGACGTGACGCAGCCCTAGCTACATCCACACTCGTGGATAGTAAGGTGAAGAACTCTCTCAGAGTCGCTTCGGTCTCCGGAGAACTTCTCTTCGACGGCAAGCTTTCTGCAATTTACGATAAAATTACTAAGAAAGCTTCGGATTCTCTGCTGTTTAAGTCCGCTTCTAAGAAGTCGGACACGGCAGATAAGAGTAAGACAGGCACTTCTGGGTCTAATGCGCCCAAGAGAGGTTCCGGTGCGTCCTCTTGGTCTTATTCAAGAGACCGTCAAGGCAGCGACTCACGTGCGGGACGTCCTTCGGGCCGGGACAACCGGTCGGACGCCCCAAGGTCGACGGGACGAGGTGCGGGTCGTGGAGGACGTGGTTTCTCCTCCCGCAGGCCTCGCAGGTCCAGGAGGTGATGGCTTCAACCTCTATCGCATTCCGGTTGGCGGAAGGTTGTCGAGTTTTTCACAAGAGTGGGCGTCGATTACGGACGACCCTTGGGTGAGAGGGGTGATTTCGGAAGGTCTAAAAATATCCTTCAAACGAAAGCCTCCATTAACTCGAAGTCCAAAATGGACTCAACTTCCTTCAAATCTGCAGAAAAGAGATGCTCTGTTATCAGAGGTGCAGTCTCTTTTAATGAAGAACGCGGTAGAGGTCGTAGAAAACCAGGAAACACCGGGATTCTACAGCCATCTGTTTCTGGTTCCAAAACCAGACGGCTCGTTCCGTCCAGTCATAGATTTGAGCTGGATAAACAAGCTGATCGTCGCTCTGAAGTTTTATATGGAGACAATTCGATCGGTCAGAGCGAGTATTCGGGTGAACAATTATGCAACAAGCATAGATCTCAAAGATGCATACTTTCACGTCATGGTACATCCGACATTCAGAAAGTATCTACGCTTCGCAGTCCTAGGAGTGGTGTATCAATTCCGGGCGATGTGCTTCGGATTGAACCTGGCACCCTGGGCTTTCACTAGGGTAATGAACTCGGTAATGATGTATTTCCGAGCTCATTCGTCTGCGGTAACGTCGGCCTACCTGGACGACATTCTTCAGAGGTACGGCAACGAGTTAACACTTCAGAACGATGTGCAGAATCTGCTTCTATTGCTCCGACGTCTCGGTTTTATAATAAATGAGGAGAAGTCGGATCTGGTGCCGTCCAAGTCATTCACACATCTGGGAATGAGCTTCGAGACGCACAACAATCTTGTTCGTCTGCTGTTAACCAGAGCGAAATTAGTCAGTTGTTACGCTTGCTATTGTCTTCACGCAGACAAAGTCACAGCGAGGGAGTTCATGAGACTGATAGGTCTGTGCGGAGCCGCTGCGGATCTCATTCCGATGGGGCGGTTACGCACTCGTCCTCTCCAAATTTTCTTGACTCAGAATTGGAGTGTGAAAATTCATTCGCTCGACATAGACGTTCTCTTGTCAGATCAAGTGAAACGAGAGATTCAGACTTGGGCAAACATTCAGTGGTTAACTCAGGGAGTTCCGCTGCAGTTGCCGGATCCGAGTTTTACCATTATGACGGATGCCAGTCAAACAGGTTGGGGTGCAACATTGATCCCAACGGATTCGAGATGCCAGGGTCTTTGGGATCCACAATTCCTAGGCAAGCACATAAACATCAAGGAAATGATGTCAATTTGGCTTGCGTTACGTCATTGGATGGACATTATTTACAAAGCTCATGTCCAAATCCTGTCCGACAATATGACAGTAGTGGCGTATATATGGAACCAGGGAGGCACTCATTCAGTTCCGTTTTTCAATCTAACGGAAAGAATCCTTCTGTTTGCTCTAGAACATCAAGTTCTGCTTTCGGTCCGTCATATACCGGGTCGTCTGAATGTACTAGCAGACTCCCTTTCACGAAAGGGTCGCTTGTTGCCGTCGGAGTGGACTCTCAACAAACAAGTATTCAATCAGATTTGCTACCAATGGGAACGGCCAATGATAGACTTATTTGCGACACATCTCAACAATCAGTTGCAGACATATGTGTCTCCATGTCCGGATCCAAGAGCATTTGCAGTAGACGCTCTGTCGATCCCTTGGGACGGAATGATAGGATATGCGTATCCTCCAACACCGTTGATTCAGCAAGTATTGCTAAAAATAAAACAATCTCAATGCAAGATTCTGTTGGTAGCATCTCTGTCTCCACAGAGACCGTGGATAAATCTACTCAGGTGTCTGTTGTGGGACCTACCGCGAAAGCTTCCTCCACGGGAGGATCTTCTTTCGCAGGGGAAACCGCGTCAACTTCATCACAACCCGCAAGGTCTCAACCTTCACGTTTTTCCGTTGTGCGGTCCTTCTTGCATGGCAAGCACTTTACAGGACGAGCAGTGGATGCGATTTCTAACTGTAGGAGGACTTCCTCTTCGCTAAACTATGCGGCTAAGTGGAAGGTCTTTCGTCGTTGGTGTAGGGATCATTCTGTTGATATTTTTGATCCCTCCATACCAGACATTGCAAACTTTCTAGTATACTTGTTTGACGAAATCAAACTGCAGCCTGTTACTATTAAGGGTTATAGGTCTATGTTATCTGATACCTATGCACATCATGATAGTTTACAAATTGGATCTAATGTCTCTTTATCTAAGTTAGTTAGAAACTTCTCGATAAATAGACCCAGAACTCTTAGATTAATTCCTAAGAGGAATTTAGCTTGGGTTCTTCTTAAACTGAAGGAAAAGCCATTTGAACCTCTTGGGACAGTAGATTTCAAATTTTTGTCTTATAAGACAGCTTTTCTCTTAGCTTTCTCTTCTGCTAGAAGAGTCAGTGAGCTTCATGCACTGTCGGTGGATGATTCTCACTATCGTAGTGTCGGGAACACTATCACCTTCACTACTAATGTGGGATTTTTAGCTAAGAATCAGGCTCCTAATAAATATCCGGAACCTATTGTTATTAAGGCCCTTCCGTCTTCAGACGGGCATAGGCCTTTACTCTGTCCTGTTAGAGCGTTACGTATTTATAAACAGAGATCTCAGTTTATCAGAAAGGGACGAAAACGTTTCTTTCTGTCTCTGATGCCTAATAGAAAGGACATTTCAGTCCATTCTATTGCTAGATGGATTCAATTAACTATCCGTACTGCTTATGAAAATTTATCTTCAAGTCAGCAGTCTGTGCTTAAGATTTCGGCTCATGAAGTAAGAGCTCTTTCTACATCTTGGGCTTACGCAAATAGTATTGCTATTACAGATTTAATGAAGGCTGCTTATTGGTCTCAGCCATCCACATTCACGAATTTTTATCTCAGAAATATTGAGTCCATTTCTAGAGACCTGCATTGTTTAGGTCCGTTATCTGTTGCTCAGAATGTCGTCCACTAAACAGTTGCAACTATAGTTATGCAGGCTTTCTGTTCCAGCATTGACTCCATCCGGCTGCCCTCTTCGCTCTGGGCTATTTGACCCAGGGCAAGGGGAAGGGGGGGGGAGGGTGTTCCCTTAGGTCACCTGCTTTATAGTGAAAAGCAAGGGAATTCCTCCTCCGAAGTCAGTATTTCTGAGTCGTTTCCGGGATGGTTTTAAAGTGTAATATTAATGTTAAAAATTCATTCATGTCATGTTTTTAAAGTGTAGCTCGGTGTGAAGCATTTGTATATGTCAAGTGTCAAACGGGCGTTAATATACAATCCTCGGACACTTTTGAAGAATATAAAGAGTCTCAATTCTCTGGACTAACTTTATTTATTGGCTTACTTTAAAAATATTTAGTATAAAGGGTTATACTGGATGTTAATAGAGAACATGAATGTTATTATGCTCAATTATGAAGGGTATTGTATCTTTCTAATTTATCATAAAATAAGAAAGATACATGTAAAGCCTAATACCCCTTTTCTCCTTGAGGGGTTGACTCTATATTATATAGTTGAGCTTATTGGATTTTCCTCTATGTCCTAGGCCCTCCAGCCTTTTTACTATTCAGCTATGTCTGGGTCATTGGTACAGTATAAAAATGTTAAAAAATTTATAGTAATTTATATATTTTTTATACTTACCAATGACCCAGATGGGATTGGCCCTCCCAGGAGTTGGGAACTCATACCTCCCCGCTGAGTACATAGCGTTGACCAGGCACTGCTTGCAAGAATGGTAATTGGCGCCAATTTCGGAACGTCCTTGACACTGCGCATGCGTAGTAGGGGCAAAGTATGGAGGTCCTTCAGGACATGATTTCTTTTAGTTTTAGATGCAAATTTTGGGGACTGGGGGGCAAAATTTGTGTTTGGCCCTAGATTTTTAAGAGTTAGCACCAGCTATGTCTGGGTCATTGGTAAGTATAAAAAATATATAAATTACTATAAATTTTTTAACTTTTCGAAAAATTTCAACAAAACCATATCATGTGACCCTTCTTTGGAACGAGCTTTTCAAGCTCGTTCCAATGAGGGGGTCACATGATATGGTTTTGTTGAAATTTTTTGAAAAAATTTAAAAAACAATATTTAAATAATAAATTTTGATATTGTTTGCATTGGATAAAGGGTTAATGGGGAATTTTGAGTTTGATCGGGACAAAAAGTGCACTTACTCAGTGCACTATTACTTCAAAATAGTGAACAGTACAGTGACAGGACTTCAAGTTTCAACTGTGGCCCAGTTCAAATAGACCTTAGAATTTTGGGTTTACACCCTTGTCTCCAGCTAGCTCAACCAGCGGATCTATTACTCAGAATATGGGTGGTTTGACGCCGGGTATGTCCATAGCGGTCGAGAAGAGGAACAAGGGTGTAGTGAGCACTATAAAAATCCGAACATGCTCACCCTGCGACGATGGAAAGGTGGAAGCTGACAAGTTCTGAGGTATGCTCATCCAGGTCTACCATGATCGCAAGCAAGAGAGAGGCCCCTCTCTCTTATAACAACATCTGGGGTCAGAGGTTGTTGGTAGGAACTTGCGTCAGTTGGAGCTTATGTCCATGACTTCCTTCCGGGATGCTCCTTCTATAGGCTGCCGGGGTCGGCTAGTCTTATAGCTCCTTCTATGTTCGAAAAGCACACACGACCGCACAAAGTCCATTGTCGCCAGCTAGCTCGACCGGTGAAGTGGTCACTCAGGCCTCTTGAGAACTGTGATGCCGGGTGTGTCAGCTCCGGACTAGGAGACGATATAGGGTGGAGCGAGCACTATAATAAACAACCATGCTCACCCAGCGACGAAGGAAGGAGGAAGCCGGCAAGTTCTGAGGTACGCTCGTTCAGGCCTGCAGGACCTCAGGCAAGAGAGAGGTCTCTCTCTTACAGCATCATCTGGGGACAGATGTTGTTGGTATGAACTTGCATCAGTCGGAGTTTACGTCCATGCCTCCTGTCCGGGACATCCCATCTAATAGGCAGCTGAGGTTGGCTAGTCTTACAGCTTCCTCTACATAATGGATAAAGTGCTCTTAATATTGCACAGGGCTATATACCGAGGTGAGTGGTTTCAGTTCCCTGTCGCCGGTGAAGTGGTTAATCTTGAATATGAGGACTGTGACACCAGATGTGTCTCATGTACATTGTAATTCAGAGTTAGCGGCAAAGTGCTCAATGATATAGGACAAGTTCCTAGACCTTAGAATATAGGGTTTAGGACCTTGTCTCCAGCTAGCTCAACCGACGGATCGTTACTCAGAATATAGGTAGTTTGACACCGGGTATGTCCGTAGTGGTCGAGAGAGAACAAGGGTGTAGTGAGCACTATAAATCCAATCACGCTCACCCTGCGACGATGGAAAGGAAGAAGCTGGAAAGTTCTGAGGTACACTCGGCTAGGTCTCCCAGGACCGCGAGCAAGAGGGAGACCCCTCTCTCTCTTTTAACAACATCTGGGGCCGGGTGTTATTGGTAGGAGCATTCGTCAGTCGGAGCTTACGTACATACCTATTGTCTGGTACGCTCAGCAGCCGGGGCGGCTTCAGTTGGGCTTCTTCAGCGTCTGCTAAGCACTCACGACCACACCTTGGCTAAGTGACTTTGTAACCCGGAGGTCCATTGGCAGAAACATTGCCTGTGTTTGCTATTAGTAACCAGGAGAACCTGCCAAGCTTTGGATGCCATTCGATATGGCAATAGCATGCAATTCCTACACACAATTAAGCCTAGATAAGTGCACAGTTTATGACAGGACTTATAGTTTTAACTGTATAGGACCTGCAACACCAGGACTATGAAACTAGTTTATATGAAACACTGGGCACTTTGATAGCTGTGGTCAAGACTATAAAAATGTATCAGAGTATTGCCTTGGTGTTTCACAGAAACTACATGCAAACAAGAGCATTTATGTTTTAAAACAATATACAATGCTAAGCCACTGAGAGTATAATGTAATGGGGTAAGTGATTTTATTATATGCTAGCCTATGAATTATAACAAATTATCTAAAAGATATTTCTTGATATGTATCGACTCGATAGATATCGAGAAATATTCCTCTGTAGCTTCCTAAATAACTTCATGCTTCAGCTCATGACGTCACCTTGAAGGAATGATCAGCTGATCTTTGTTTTGAAACATACACATTTGGGGTCGAATTGGGTTGAATATTGTGCAATAAAATATCTCGTAGCAAATAATAAAAAAGAAAATCTACTCTATTTTATTCAGTGTCGGGAATTATCTCATGAGTGTGGACCTGATAGTTTTATTTTTTTCGAACGGTGCTTGTATGAGTGAAAAATAATACTTTCAGGTCCACTCATAGATTTTGTTTGGTAGCTTCCTAAATGACGTTAAGCTTTGGCACATGACGTCAAATTGAAGAAAATATCGGCAGCTTTTTGTTAATGTCTTGAAACTGTTTGTAGTCGAATTGGGCTGAATATTGCACATTAAAGTGTCACGTATCTTACAGTTAAAACTAGAAGTCCTGTCACGAATAGTGCGCTTATCTAGGCTTAATTGTGCGTTGGAATTGCGCGCAATTGCCACATCGAATGGCATCCAAAGCACGGCAGGCTCTTCTGGTTACTCTTAGCAAATACATGCAATGTTTCTGCCAATGGACCTCCGGGGTTACCCAGAGGTCCATTGGCTGAAACATTGCTTGTGCACAGGCCATATGTACAGAATTTGATAGCTTTATTTGGGCCATAACGCGTACATCAACGCGCATATCAGCGCGCTGTTTGTGCGCAATTCATGAACGGACTTCTAGTTTTAACTGTATAATAAAAAGAAAATCTAATTACCTCATTCATGTGGACCAGAAAAAATAAAACTTTCAGGTTCACACTCATGAGATAATTCCCGATATTCACTAAAACAGCATAGATATCCTCTATTTATTCACAATTTTCAAATCATGAATGCAAGATACTCCCTCAAGTGGAACTACAATTTTGTGGGGAGGTGTATTCATACATGTTGCTCCTACCCTAGCTAAGCACCTGTAAGGAAGGATAATTTGACTTTGGTGAGAATATCTTTATAATAATATATAGAGGATATGGAATGAGTGTTTTTCTCATATAATATTTATGAAACGAGTCTAAGAATTTTCCATTTGGGCGAACCAAAACGGAAAATTCGGACGAGTTTCCTAAATATTATATGAGAAAAACACTCATTTCATATTCTATTTATCATATGAAACACACAAGCAGAAATTAGCCATTTAGTATGACTTTTTAACCCATCACCTAACTTGAGATGCAGACAGCACTTGGAAAAACATCCTCGTATAACTAAAAAATTTCATTATTTGCTTCCAAAACATAGGTTATGATCCCTCATTGGAACGAGGGGTCATAACCTATGTTTTGGAAGCAAAAAGTGAAAATATAAAAAAATGAATGGCGTTTTTCTTGTAGGTAAAAGATTAATACAATATAACCCACCCAACATAGGACAGATAACGTAAATTCTCCCTACTGAAATGATGCAGATGTGACCCAGTTGTATTTTGTTTAGCCAATCAAATTGTCCAGTTTTGAAATTGACCAATGAAAGCACCCTACTCTAATTATACAAATTATGAAAATGTGGCCCAGTTGTATTTTGTTCAGCCAATCAAATTGTGTAGTTTTGAAATTGACAATTGAAATTGACGGACGGCTTTATTTATCACTGATTAATATGAAAACAAAATATCAATTTTTTTAAAGTGAAAAAAACGGACGAGTCATATGATAAAAATATATATTATAATAATAATTTATTCCGATGAAACACAAATACTGAGTAATTAAGACAATAATATTTTCCCTGTCTCAGTACTTGCCTCAGATGAATGTTTTCACAGAGTCTAACATAGAGTTGAAGCTCAAAGCCTTGTGACTGTATTGCGCACTATTTTGAAGTAATAGCACATGGAGTAAGTGCACTTTTGACCTTGTCAAACAGCACCATTAGCATTACTCAATTCCTGTAGAAAAATGCCGTGCCCAACTGTGCAAGTCTATACTGGTGTACAGAGATCATGAACATCATTCCTAACCTGTACAGTAAAACCTGTCTTGAGAGACCACATCTGCCAGGCACCGATTGGTTTTACTCTATCATGGACCTGCTATGGGAGACCACCTGTCATGAGGGACCACTGTGATCTGGCACCAACTTGTATTTTTATGCCATATAATGGACCTGTCTTGAGAGACCGCCCCTTTGAAGACTGAAACCAAGTCAAAAGCTTTTTACCTGTTCTGGAATTGGAAAATCCATTGTGGTTATATTAACATAATTAAAAAAGTATTAAAAGCTCTTAACTGGGTTTCAATTGCAAACTCATCAAAGACTGAGATGTTCTTATAAGACCGCTGTGAAAAGATTAGGATTATTGCTGAATAAACAATTTCATACATACATGAAATGTGACAGATAGGAATAAAAATTAATTTGCGTTGAAAATCTCTTTGTAACAAATTGAAATGGACTGTTATAAAAATTATAAAAATAAATTAGTGTTGAAAATCTTCAGTGAACCTCAAAATGGTAATTTTCCAATTTTCATTGATTAAACTTCATATCATCTGACATATTATATAACAGTCATACAGATTTTTGCCTGAAAACCACAAGAAATGGTACGTATCCGATTCCATATCATACAGGTGACTCATTCCGATTCCATATCATATAGACAATTTGTTTCCGGTAATGCGACAGTTGCGGGCGAATGGCTAAAAAGTTTTACAATAAATAGAAACTGCACAATTCAATATTACACCCACCCGGTTCCTGAGGATGTGCCCACATCGCAAACTTAGAAATTCAACCGGATCATCATAGGAAGTGACACTGAGAGCAAATCATTTCACAACACAACTTTGAAAATTGTTGTGACTGCGTTTCTCGTTCATTTTTGTCAGGGTGAACGACAATACAGTTCCATAAAATGTTTTTTTTTTTTAAACTTTTTCTCTCCAAACATTATGTCCCCAAACTGTATTAATAATTTAAGATTTAATCTATTTATGTGACATAATTGTTAGATAAATGAATTATCATGACAATGTGCATGTCGTGTGATTTGCAACAGATTCTCGGTGGTGTCCAAAAATGGGATCACAACTCGCCGGCAAAGCCAGCTCGTTTAGATCCCATTCTGGACACTAGGGCTGTCACGATTTTTTAATTTAGGAATCGATTAATCGTCGCAAATAATCGATGATAATCGATTGATCGTACATGACCCCCTCTTCTTCTCTTTGAAGTTGATAAAAATGAAGTTTAAGTCAGTTGACCTACCTCAAATAATCAACGGAGACGATCCTCTTTTAGTTACATTCAAAGCTTTGATGTTCTGAACATTTGAACCGTCAGTGTAATAATCAAGACAGGTCGGCAGTTGCGAACTTCGCAACTGCCGACCGGTCTTGATTATTACACTGACGGTCCAGAAGTTCAGAACAGAAAAGCTTTGATGAATGTACCTGAAAGACAAATGTTTCCCACAGCTTCTTGAGGTTTAACATCGATGTTCTTAACTCTTCGCCTTTAGAAACAATATTTTTATCATCGAATTTTCTTTTAGTTATTGAATGTCTAAAACGGGATACAATTTACCGATTATTCGACAACGAAAAATACTAATCGATTTCGCCGTGACCGATCAACAATCAATTAATCGATTACTTGTGACAGCCCTACTGGACGCCACCTCGAATCTGATTCAAACCACAGGACATACACATAATCATGATAATCTGTATTTATCATTTCAGATGGAGATACTGTTGAAGTTGATGAGTCATTATTTCAAGACATGGATGATTTGGACTTTGATGAAAATTTTGAAGATGAGGGAGATTAATATCATCTTTAATATTTAACATATTTTTCAATAAATTATTCTGTTATCAATTGTTGTTTTTCTGCAAACTGAAATTGGGTGCAGTTTACCATTTGTCTGGAAAGTATGTACTCCACTCTGTGTGTCACAGCAACATAAAACCAAACATCCGTGTTTCCCGGGATGTATTTATTTATGTATTGGAGGTTAACCACACTTTCGACAGCCAAGATCACCTCGTGTTGGGCAGTTTTACGGGTGGAGGAAGCCGAATACCCAGAGAGAACCACAGAGCAATGCTAAGCAACTGTCATTCTCCGCAACAACTAACTTCACACAAGCATGTTTAGCATTGGTTGAAGACAGGTGCACCATCTATGTGATGTACATCATGTGGGCAATCGGGATTAACTGGTAGAGTGCTGGAAGCCCATATTTGGGCTTTGCTCTGAAGTGTAAGTACCACAACTTAAAGGCTTCAGATTCATTGGTTGTGCTTCGCTTTATCTTAGAAGTGAAATTATTTAGTCTGTTAGGATTTGCCTTGTTACAATTTATGGGAGAGTGCCTGTTGGCACTCTCCCATAAATTGTAACAAGGCAAAGACACGTGAACAAATTATGATGACCAAATATAATTTAGCACTCTACCAGTTATGTGCCTTGCTCAAGAACACAATGCAGTTACCCCTGACAGGGATCAAACCTTGCACCTCTCGGTTTAAAGGTCAGTGCTGTAACCATTGAGTCACCGCACTTCCCCGCCTCATATTGCAGATGTATATTAATTTACTGACTCTGTTGGTTGAGTTGAGAGTAATCTCAGTCATCCAACTCATCAAAACTTTGGCATTATTGTAGAGATGTTCAATCATAGGTACAGAATGTCAATCAAAAATCCATACCACAATACTTGTAAAACAGTATGATGAAATCGGGTATTATTAAGTGTTTATTTATTGGTGTTTAAGGTCACATATTTTTGCACAATGGCTAATCATGATTACGACAGTTTTACGGGTGGAGGAAGCTGGAGTACCCAGAGAGAACCACCGAGCAACGACGTGCAGCGGTCAGCTCCCCAACATACTAACTCCATACAAGCAGGGTTAGCATTAGTTGGTTACCCGGGGGTCCATTGGCTGAAACATTGCTTGTGCACAGGCCATATGTACAGAATTTGATAGCCTTACTATGGTCATAACGCGTAGATTAACATGCAGATCAACGTGCTATTTGTGCACATTTCGTGACAGGACTTCTAGTTTTAACTGTACTGTATCATGTGACCCCCTCAGTGGAACAAGATTGACAAGATCATTCCTTTGAGGGGGTCACATGACATGGTTTCATGGTTTTGCTGAAATTCTTTTGAAAAAAATAGAAATAAAAGTTACGAACTTTGATATCGTGTGTTGGGTAAACGGTTAAAAAATTAAAAAAAAAGTTAAAATTTTTTTGGCTTGTTCGATTCTTTGCCTGAGATGAGTAGAACACTTTTGGATCAAAAACATAAAACCCCTTTTGACCCCACATTGGAACTAGAGTGGCATGTTACTAGTTCATCGTCTTAAATGGCTACAGTTGAAACTAGTAGTCCTGCCAGAATTAGTGCAGAAAATACTTGCGAGTTAACCCTTTACCCAACGAATCGGTCATATCCGCCCACGTAATATGCAAATTCAGCAGCTGAAAAAATACTATTTTTCAAAAAATTTCAACAAAACCATATCATGTGACCCCTCCTTGGAGCGAGTTTGTCAGGCTTATTGCAGTGAGGGGTCACATGATATGGTTTTGTTGAAATATTTTGAAAAAAATTAAAAAATGATTTTTAAAATAATAAATTTTGATATTGTCTGCGTTAGGTAAAGGGCTGAAATATACAAGAGCATTTGCACTGTGTGTGGAGGGTGGATTACTACTACATGTAAATCACTGTGGGATAGATTTTTTACTTAGTAGTTATTTGCAATTTCTGAGGACAAAACACAAGAAGCACTTGCAAACTTTCATCACATGGACCACTGGGCTGGACCCGGTGGTCCATGTGATGAAAGTTTGCAAGTGTATTTAGAGCTATTGTTAACACTTATAAATACTTCCCGAGTGGAGAATATATGGCTTAAGTAGTAATCCACTCTCTTCATTCTCAATATGCAGTTGAATTTTAATATCTAATTACGTCATTACATGTACATGCATCCCAGTAGAGGTTAGGAATGATGTTAATGATCTCTGTTCACCAGTATAGAATTGTACAGAATTAGGCACGTTGTTTTTCTGCAGGAATTGAGTTACGCTAATGGTGCAGTTTGGCAGAGACAAACAGTGGCGTAGATAAAGGGGGGTGGGGGGGGGGGGGGGGGCAGGGGGGGGGGGGGGGGGGCAGAGGCCCCCCACCAGAGGTTTTGTCAGAAATTTGTTACGACCAATTTTAGGCGAATTTATGCCTAATAACATTAAAATGCTGGCTTTGGGGATAAAAACATGCCATTTTGGGTAAATTTTGGGTAAAAAAGACCAATATTTTTATACTGTACCAATGACCCAGACATAGCTGGTGCTAACTCTTAAAATATAGGGCCAAACACAAATTTTGCCCCCCAATCCCCAAAATTTGCATCTAAAACTAAAGAAAACATGTCCTGAAAGGCCCTCCACACTTCGCCCCTACTGCGCATGCGCAGTGTCAAGGACGTTCCGAAATTGGCGCCATTAATCATTCTAAGTTTGGCCCTTCATCAGTTAACATCTGACTGATCTTTGTGCTTATAAATCTCAGTTTAAATGATGCCAGACACATAAATATTAGTGAAATGGTGATTCTAAGGAGGATAGAGAAGGAGGAGAGGAAAAGAATGTGTGACAGAATATTATCAGGGCTGTAACTTAAAATTTTTTAATGAAATTATGTTAAGTTACCTATTTTCAAGGCAGCAGCCATTTTGTTGTCATTCTGATTATTTAGTTACACTGTTTTTTTTTAAGTGTTTTCCTCTCTCCCTGTCCTTTAAGTTCCCCCTTGCTATTCTCCCATGCTTTTGGCATAGTTTTTGTAATTATTATTACTAAATTTTCTTGGGAGTTTTAGCTGAATAACAGAATGAATTCTGTTCTTTCCCCATGTTTACGTCTTCACCTACGGGTGGTTAGGCGTTGTGTTCTGCATCTACCATCTGATGTTCTGCAGTTTCTTCCCTGGAAGTCTCTGTTTTGCATCAGATAGTGTATTTTTGGTAACTGATTCCGGGCCTGGGTGCCTGGAGTCTTATTTTAGTGTTTTTACACTCATTGTTTACATTTACAACAGCCCTCTGTGTGAGGGGGGGATTTCTAAAAAATAATATCTTGATGTTATTTTAATCATAACTAGATACATTATTATTGTTCGTAAGTGTTGAATAAATTGTTTAAAATATTTTTAAAATTTTTGTCCACACTTAGGCTTGGGATCCATTGGGGCTCAACGTTACTTTTCAGAAACTTGGGCTGTTCTGAAAAAATATTTTTTCAAAATATTTTGATTTCAATTATTTTTTCTATATTAATGGATCATATTATTATTATGTATTTTGATTGCCAGGGGTTAATGCGAGTACCAGGACTTGTTTTCTTTTCACATTGAAAGGATATTGATCAATTGTTTTAAGAGGAAGTCTTCCTCTGACTTTATTATCATTCTATATGTGGTCAGTGTACTCGCATTAACTCCTGTTCTGTATCGTATGATTTCGATGACAATATGGGAAGCGTATGTCACGGTATGTTGTTGGGGATTTGGACACTCCGGTCCTTTCCCCGCAGGGTCACTCTACTTTATCAATTTCTATTTCAGACGATCAAGATTAGGGTGATGTATCTGTGATGTCTTCCAACAGTGTGCCTCCGTCGTCACAATTAATGAAGGGCTAGCGGAAAAGTGCTCATGTAAATACGCCAATTGCCTAAGAGGACCCTAGTAGGTTCGACGGCCTTTGACGTCCGCTAGCTCGCCCGGTGTAGCGTCCATTCACCGAATGGTTCGGTAGCCGGGTTCGTCCGTTGCGGTCTAGAAGGAATTTTGGGGTGATGCGAGCACTATAAATTAACCTAATGCACACCCAGTGACGGCGGATCGGAGGGAGAACGCAGGAAGCCTTTTAGTCCGATTCATAGCTCGTTCCGGTCCATCCGGACGGCAAGCGAGAGAGGCCCCTCTCTCGTTCAACAACATCTGGCCCCAGATGTTGTGGTACAAAATGTGTCGTAAGCGGAGCATACGTCCGTCGCTCAGGACGCTCCGTTGTATAGGCAGTCCGCTGAGACTGCTAAGGCTTCCTCTTCTCGTCAGCGCACACGACCGCACCTTGGCTGCGTGACCGCCGATATATTTCCAGCTTCGCCGATCAAGGATTCTTCGGCGACCAGGTCACACCATCCGGTAGCCAGGGACACGAGGCCTGCAGACTCCGGACGTTCGCATAGGAAGTGTGCGGGAGTCAACGTACACGGAGCTTCCGGCGGCAATGCATCGTAAGACCGCTACTGCACAGGCCTCGGGAACGGACGTGCTTTCCTTAATAGCACAGTTTATCGCAGCATCCCAGCATCAACTGAATCTGTCGCATATATTTTATCCGACGATGCTGGGTCGGGACGCTCCGCGGAAGCGGGTACGGACGTCCGAAAGTTTCATCCGGTCCGACGTGATACCGAAAGGGATTCGGAGGATTTCGAGCTTTCCCTTTCGGAACAACATATGCTGTTGTGTATGTCATCTGACTTGATCTTCTACAGGTTCTTTCGTCGGACCAGAATGCTGCGATGCCGGATAAGAAACTGATAGCGTCAGCGGACTTAGAAATTTTTGGTTCGGTTCAGGGACATCGTCCCTCAGTTCCGACATAGTCCAATAATGTCACACAAACTTTCGAATTATTGAACGACGCTATATATATTATTATTTTATGCTTGCTAACCAAGCATTTCTGGTTTCTTGTTCGAAGAGTTATGGAGATGTCTTTCAAAAGTGTGCCTCTGTCATCATAGTTAATGAAGAGTTAGCGGCAATAAGTGCTCATGGAATATGTCTATCGCCTACGGAGTGACATTCGCTAGCTCACCCTGTGTAGCGTACATTCATCGAATGGTTCGGCTGCCAGGTTCGTCCGTTGCGGTCTAGGAAGGAGATTTGGGTGATGCGAGCACTTTAATTACTTTAGTACTCACCCAGTGACGGCAGATTGAGGACAGATCGGAGGAAGCCTGTTAGTCCGGTTCCTGGCTTGTCCAGGTCCGTCCGGGCTGTGAGCGAGAGAGGTCCCTCTCTCGCCCAACAACATAGGGGACTGCATGTTGTGGTTCAGATATTTTACATTCGGAGCATATGTCCGTTGGTCGGGACGCTCCGTTATATTGACAGTCCGAGAGACTGTCTTTAATGCTTCCTCATCCTCACAGCAGGGCACACGACCGCACATTGGCTACGTGACCTCGAGTATCCGATCAGTTTCGGCATTCAGTGATTCCACGGCGAATAGGTCGCGCCATCCGGTAGCCAAGGGACACGAGGCCTATACACTCCGTTCGCTCGCATATTGGTAGTATGCACGGGGTAACGATCACGGAGCTTCCAGCGGCAATGCATCGTAAGACCGCTTCTCCTCAGGCCTCAGTGACGGACGTGCTATCCGAGTTAGCACAGTTGTTTCGCAGCATCCCAGCAATTGACAGTTTCTCGGTCGAATCAGGAATTATCCGACAGCGCTGGGTCGGTGCGGTCCGCGGTTGCATCAGGTACGGACGACCGAACGCTTTATAGGGTCCGACAGGATGGCGAAAGGGATTCGAAAGTTTTCGAGTTTTCCCTTTAGTAGTATCGGAAGATGCCTTTCGTATCTTCTGGCATTATCTTCCAGTGATTATTATTTCGGACTTCATTGCTGCGATCTTGGATAAGAGACTTATAGCGTCATTGGACTCGGATTTTTCGATCGGTTCAGGGACATTGTCCCTGACTTACCGACGCAGTCCAATATTGTCATTACAACATGTGTTTTATTTTTCGACGCTATATATATATATATACAAGCCTGCTACTAAGCATGATAGTTTAGTTTCTTGTCCGCGTTGCTCATTTCTGCCATTTTATCATTTATACAAATAGTTTATTTTGGCAGAGCAGGGCATACCGAGAGTTCATATGCGTCTAGACGGTGTGATTAAAGACTGCATATATTCTTTTTCGCCGTTTATGTCTTTTCCAATTTCAATGTTGGGAACGACATTATGTATAGTAGACTTAACTTAGACGCTTTATTATACGTAATCCGCCTTACTGAGGCGTTATCATTACGTCTTCAAGAAAAGATTTACGGGATATTATTCTCAATGTAATTTCTTTTGAGGGCAGTAGTTTGTTCACGTATAACTCCGCCCTTCAGTGGCTGATTGGAGTTAGTTAGACGTGACGCAGCCCTAGCTACATCCACACGCGTGGATAGTAAGGTTAAGAACTCTCTCAGAGTCGCTTCGTTCTCGGAGGAGCTTCTCTTCGACGGCAACTTTTCGGCAATCCATGAATTGCTCGATTTACACGTTCTCTTGTCTATCTAGTGTTACAAGAGATTCAGACTGGGGCAAACATTCGGTGGTTGACTCAGAGAGTGCCGCCGCAGTTGCCGGACCCGAGTGTGGCTGTTATGACGGTTGCCAGTCAAACAGATTGGGATATAATACTGATCCCTACGGATTCGAAGTGCCAGGGTCTTTGGGTTCCGCAGTCTTTTAGCAATCAGTTTTCTTCCGCGGAATAATGTTTTTTTAGGCTTGCTTTATGTCATTGCATGAACATTATTCAGAAACGCATGCCCAAATTCCTGTCCTTTAATTCGACAGTAGTGGCGTATCTCCGGAACCAGGGAGGCACTCTTTCGTTTCTGTTATTCAATTTAATGGAAAGAATCCGTCTGTTGGTTATAGTACACCAAGTTCAGTTTTGGTCCGTCATATTCCGGGTCCTCTGATTGTTTTATCGGACTCCCGTTCTCTTACGGGCCGCTTGTTGCTGTCAGAATGGACTCTCAACAAACAAGTATTCAATCAGATTTGCTATCTATGGGAGCGCCCAATGATGATTATTTATGACACAGCTTGCTAATCAATTGCAGACGTATGTGTTGGCTTGTCCAGATCTCTGAGCTAATATTGTTAACGCTCTATTGATCTATAGGACGGAATGATAGGATACGCGTATCCTTCGGCGCTGTTGTTTTAGCAGGTATTGCTAAGATAAACAACCACAATACATTTCTGTTGATAGCATCTCTATCTTCACAGAGATCATGAGTAATTTACTCTCTTGTCTACTGTGGGTCTTAACGTGAAATCTTCCTCTATGTGAGGATCTTTTTCACTGGGTAAATCGTGTCATCTTTATCACAACCAGCAAGGTCGCAACCTTCATGTATTCTGTTGTGTGGTCCGTATTGCATTGTAAGCACTGTACTGGACGAGCTTTGGACGCGATTTCTTACTATAGGAGATCCTCTTCTTCGCTATTCTATGCGGCTAAAGTGGAGGCTCTTCCGTCGTGGTGTAGGGATCATTATGTTCATATTGTTGATCCCTCCATACTACTCATTGCTATTTTTTAGTATACTTGTTTCACAAGATCTACTGCAGCCTGTTATTATTTAGGTTATAGGTTTATGTTACCTCATACCTATGCACTCTACGATAGTTTACAATTGAGTCTTTTGTCTCTTTATCTAAGTCAGTTAGTAACTTTTTGATAAATAGACTTAGAATCTTTAGATTAAATTCCTATACGGATTTTAACTTCGGTTCTTATTTAGCTAAGTAATCATTTGAGCCTCTGGAAACAGTAGTTTTCAAATTCTGACCTTTTAGACAGTAATTCTGTTGGTTTCTCTTTTACTGTAGAGTCAGTGAGTTTCATGCACTATCGATGGATGATTTTCACTTTCATAGTTTCGGAATCAATACTTCCGTTACTATTTAGGTTGGATTGTTGCATAAGAGTTAGGCTCCTATTATCCGGAACCTATTATTTTAAGGTCCTTCCGTCTTCGTATGGGCATAGGCCTTTACTCTTTCCGGGTACAGTTTATGTATTTATAAACAGATATCTGTTTATTACTATGGGCATAAGCTTCTTCTGTCTTTGATGTCTAGTAGAAGGACGTTACGCTCCATTTTATTGTTAATGGATTCTATTAACTATCGGTACTGCTTATCGTATATCATTGACTTAGCAGTTGTGGTTAAGATTTCGGCTCATGAAGTAAGAGTTCTTCTACTTCTTGGGCTTACATTAATAGTGTCGCTATTATAGAATTTTGAAGGCCGCTCATTGCACTCAGCCATCCACATTCATGAATTTTATCTCAGAAATATCGAGTCCATTTCTGGAGGCCTCTATTGTTAGGTCTGTTATCTACTGCTCAGAATGTCATTCACTTAACAGTTGCTACTATAGCTAGGTAGGCTGTCTGTTTCGGCAGTGTCTCCGTTCGGCTGCCCTCTTCGCTCTGGGCTATTTGACCCAGGGCAAGAAAAAGGGGGGGGGGGGGGAGGGTGTTCCCTTGGGTCACCTGTTTTACTATGAAAACAAGGGGATACCTCCTCCAGAGTTAGTAATTCTGAGCTGTTATTGGGATGGTTGTTTAGTGAGAAGTTTAGGTTTTTTAAATTCATTCAAGTCTTAGTTTTTAAAGTATAGCTTTTGAATATTGCATATGTCAACGGACATGATTATGCAATCCTCAGACACTTTTAGGAGTATAAGAGTCTCTATTCTCTAGACTTACTTTATTTATTGGCTTACTTTAAAAATTATTACTTTAAGGATTATATTGGATATTAATAGAGTACATGGATGTATGAGCTCAATTTTGGAAGGTGTTGTATCTTTCTAATTTATCATAAATAAGAAAGATACATGTAAGGCCTATTACTTCTTTTTCCCTACAGGGGATGACTCTATTTTATTTTATTGAGCGTATTCCATTTTGCTCTATGTCCTTGGCACTCCAGCCTTTTTACTATTCAGCTATGTCTGGGTCATTGGTACAGTATAAAAATGTTAAAAAATTTATAGTAATTTATATATTTTTTATACTTACCAATGACCCAGACGGGGATGGCCCTCCCAGGAGTTGGGAACTCTTGCCTCCCCGCTGAGTACATAGCGCTTACCAGGCACTGGTTATTAGAATGATTAATGGCGCCAATTTCGGAACGTCCTTGACACTGCGTATGCGCAGTAGGGGCGAAGTGTGGAGGGCCTTTCAGGACATGTTTTCTTTAATTTTAGATGCAAATTTTGGGGATTGGGGGGCAAAATTTGTGTTTGGCCCTATATTTTAAGAGTTAGCACCAGCTATGTCTGGGTCATTGGTAAGTATAAAAAATATATAAATTACTATAAATTTTTTAACTTTCAGTACATTTGCAGTAAACAACAGATTCTTTCTGTTTGTTTGGGTTTTTGTTGTTGTTACACTGTCGGAAACTTTTCGGTCTATCGGAAAATTTTGGGCTTGCCCCTCCGCCAGCGAAAAGGTATCTACGCCACTTAATCAGCACGCTGTTACCGTACTTCAGAACAGGTACAATACAGTCATATTACCGTAATTCAAAATAATGTACAATGCAGTTACAAAAACTTTCTCGTTCGACTGTACAAAATATACAGCCAAATCTTAAGAATAGGTAAGAAGAAGGTGTTTTGAAGGCCAAAATTGAAAAAAATATTGATATTTCAATGACGCTTTTTGTTACTAGTGCTGGCCAGATATAACCCTTAACATTAGGTACAGTGTCAAGAGATATTTTTGAATAAGCCTTTGGAACTTAACAATCTTAACCCTTTACCCAACACAGATGATTTCAAAATTTATTATTTTAAATATCATTTTTTAAACTTTTCCCCAAAATTTCAATAAAACCATATCATGTGACCCCTCTTTGGAACGAGCTCGACGAGCTCGTTCCAAAGAGGGGTCACATGATATGGTTTTGTTGAAATGTTTTGAAAAATATCTTTTCAGCTGCTGAATTTGCATATTACGCAGGCGGATGCGGCCGATTCATTGGGTAAAAGGTTAAACTAGTGGAACTTAACAATCTTAAACTAGTGGTGTGGTTTTTGGTGGTATTGTGAGATATTTGATTGTCGAAATAAAAACTGGAGTTTTGAGTCTACAGAATTGCCCCACTGGTGCAGCCTGGAATGGCGTGAGCTGCACAACAAAACTAGGCATTGTAGCCCTTACATCCTGGTTGGATAAATTTGTTTTGTTGCAATTTGGTCCTCTCCAATAACAAATACTTTGTTCACAAAAGCTGCTCAACTTGCTGATTTGCATAGTATCATTGAGAAAAAAATTCTTGTGGGGCACTATTCCAAATCACCTTTCAGCTCCCACAAAGTAGATCTGTTTCTCAGGCCATTTTTTGGTAAAATTGCATGTCGGCGGGTGGTTTTTCAGGTGATTTTTAGCTCAACTTTGGCAAAGCCAAATTTGAACTTATGCCATGGCCCGTCGTCCGTCTGGCCGTCTGTCCGTCAACAATTGGATACGGCTCTGGTTAGAGGCCGTATTTATGAACCGATCTTTACGAAACTTCTTGGGTACCTTTGTTATGACAGTGGGACGAGAACAAGGGGTTTTGGGTGCGGTCCGAAATTCAAGATGGCTGCCAGCCGCCATTTTGTACCGACGATGCAGAAATCTGTTTTTTGTACAGAACTTCCATACGAAAGCTTTGATTTGAATAATTTTTTGTATGAATGTTTAGTACCATGGGATACATCTCATATAATACAGGTTTTTTTCTTGTGCGTAAATTATGCAAATTAGACTAACTTTGATGTTTTTTGGTGTTACTTTCAGCACTGTAAGTGCAAATGCCGGTACGGCTCTGGCTAGAGGCCGTATTTATGAACCGATCTTTACGAAACTCCTTGGGTACCTTTGTTATCACCATGGGACGAGAACGAGTGTTTTGGGGTCCGGTCCAAAATTCAAGATGGCCGACAGCAGCCATTTTGTACAAAATTTGGTGCAATCAGATTTTTGCACAGAACTTCCATATGAAAGCGCCGATTTGAATAATTTTTTGCGTGAATGTTTAGTACCATGGGATACATCGCATATAATACGGGTTTTTTTTCTCGTGCAGAAATTATGCAAATTAGATGAACTTTGATTTTTTCAGTGCTACTTACACACAGTAAGTACACATGTCAATACGGCTCGGGCTAGAGTCTGTATTTATGAACCGATCTTCATGAAACGTCTTGGGTACCTTTGTTATCACCTTGGGACGAGAACGAGTGTTTCTGGGTACGGTCCAAAATTCAAGATGGCTGCCAGTGGCCATTTTGTAACGAAATTAGGTCTAATCAGTTTTTTGTACACAACTTCTATACGGCTCAGGCTAGAGGCCGTATTTATGAACCGATCTTTACGAAACTTCTTGGGTATCTTTGTTATCACCGTGGGATGAGAAAGAGTGTTTTTGGGTGTGGTCAGAAATTCAAGATGGCCACCAGCAGCCATTTTGTACCAAAATTAGTGCAATCTGTCTTTTGTACAGAACTTCTGTATGAAAGTTCTGATTTGAATCAATTTTTGTATGAATGTTTAGTAACATGGAATACATCACATATAGTACAGGTTTTTTTCTCGTGCAGAAATTATGCAAATTAGATGAACTTTGATTTATTCAGTGCTACTTATACACTGTAAGTGCACATGTCAATACAGCTCGGGCTAGAGGCTGTACTTATGAACCGATCTTCACAAAACTTCTTGGGTACCTTTGTTATCACTTTGGGACGAGAACGAGTGTTTCTGGGTGCGGTCCAAAATTCAAGATGGCTGCCATCGGCCATTTTGTACTGAAATTAGGTCCAATCAGTTTTTTGTCACAACTTCTATACAGCTCATATTTGTGAACTGATCTTCACGAAACTTCTTGGGTACCTTTGTTTTCACCTTGGGACAGGAATGAGTGTGTTTTGGGGTGCCATTGTTATCACTGTGCTATGAGAACAAATATTTTGGGGTTCAGTCAGACCCACTCTGGGACTCAAAGATTTTTTTCTAGTTTAGCATCTGACTGTCACCCACCTTTACAATACTTTACCTATACATTTGTTACAGGAAACGGTCAGTATTTATGTACAGACCATTACAGTACTTTATATATACCTTTGTTATCAGGTCATTACCTAGATGTTTGTCATTGCTGTGTCACATACTATACATGTACATGTCTTTGTCTTGACAAGTTGAGCTACAGTGTCATTGACACTTTCATTTTTTTTGGTAATTTTTAGCTCAACTTTGACGTAAGTCAAATTTGAGTTTATGCCAGGGCCAGATGTCTGTCGTCCGTCTGGCCGTCTGTCCGGCAACAATTCAATACGGATCAGGCTAGAGGCCGTATTTATGAACCGATCTTTACGAAACTTTCACATGAAAGCTCTGATTTGAAATTTTTTTGTATGAATGTTTAGTACCATGGGATACATAACAAATAATAATACAGGTTTTTTTCTCATGCGTAAATTATGCAAATTAGATGCTATTACCGTACTTCAAAATAGTGTACAATACAGTCACATTACCGTACCTCAAAATAGTGTACAATACAGTTACAAAAACTCTCTCGTTCGACTACAAAATACACAGCCAAATCTTAAGAATAGGTAAGAAGAAGGTGTTTTGAAGGCCAAAATTGAAAAAAATATTGAAATTTCAATGACGCTTTTTGTTACTAGTGCTGGCCAGATATAACCCTTAACATTAGGTAAAGTGTCAAGAGATATTTTTGAATAAGCCTTTGGAACTTAACAATCTTAACCCTTTACCCAACACGGATGATTTCAAAATTTATTATTTTAAATATCATTTTTTAAACTTTTCCCCAAAATTTCAATAAAACCATATCATGTGACCCCTCTTTGGATCGAGCTCGACGAGCTCGTTCCAAAGAGGGGTCACATGATATGGTTTTGTTGAAATTTTTTTGAAAAATAATATTTTTTCAGCTGCTGAATTTGCATATTATGCAGGCAGATGCGGCCGATTCATTGGGTAAAGGGTTAAACTAGTGAAACTTAACAATCTTAAACTAGTGGTGTGGTTTTGGGTGGTATTGTGAGATATTTGATTGTCGAAATAAAGACAGGATTGGGCAACTGTGACGGCTACAGGGGCCCGAAGCTCAAAAACCTTTAGAACAGTCTACAGGTCATAATTATGAAAGGATTTCATTGTAGCTTGGTAGGATGACTCCAAATAATGTCTAGATGAGAACATCCCCTTTTGGTCGCGATCATTTAGCCTTTATGGCTGCCCGAGCCCAAAGATCTTTAGCATAGTCTATAGGTCATATTTGTGGAAGGATTTCATTGTAACTTGTTAGGTTGACTCCATATAATGCCTAGATGATGACATCCCCTTTTGGTCAAGATTTGTCAACTGTGATGGCTACAGGTGCCCGAAGCCCGAAAATCTTGAGCACATTCTACAGGTCATATTTATGAAGGGATTTCATTGTAACTTTGTAGGATCACTCCAGATGATGCCCAGATGAGAATGTCCCCTTTTGGTTGCGATCATTCAACCATTATGGCTGCCCGAGCCCGAATACCTTTAGCACAGTATACAGGTCATATTTATGAAGGGATTTCATTGTAACTTGGTAGGTTTGACTTTATATAATGTCTAGATGAGAACGTCCCCTTTTGGACATGATTGGGCAACTGTGACAGCTACAGGGGCCCAAAGCCCGAAAACCTTCAGAACAGTCTACAGGTCATAATTATGAAGGGATTTCATTGTAGCTTGGAAGGATGACTCCAAATAAGGTCTAGATGAGAACATCCCCTTTTGGTCACAATCATTCAGCCTTGATGGCTGCCCGAGCCCAAAACCTTTAGCATAGTCTATAGGTCATATTTATGAAAGGATTTCATTGTAACCTGTTAGTTTGACTCCATATAATGCCTAGATGATGACATCCCCTTTTGGTCGTGATTGGTCAACGGTGACGGCTTCAGGGGCCTGAAGCCCGAAAACCTTGAGCACAGTCTACAGGTCATATTTATGAAGGGATTTCATTGTAACTTTGTAGGATCATCACATACAATACAGGGTTTTTTTCTCGTGCACAAATTATGCAAATTAGATAAATTTTGATTTATTCAGTGCTACTTATACACAGTAAGTGCACATATCAATACGGCTCGGGCTAGAGGCTGTATTTATGAACCGATCTTCATGAAACTTCTTGGGTACCTTTGTTATCACCTTGGGATGAGAACGAGTGTTTCTGGGTGCGGTCCAAATTTCAAGATGACTGCCAGTGGCCATTTTGTACCGAAATTAGGTCCAATCAGTTTTTTGTCAACTTTTATACGGCTCGTATTTATGAACTGATCTTCATGAAACTTCTTGGGTACCTTTGTTATCATCTTGGGACAGGAACAAGTATTTTTGGGTGCCTTTCATCACTGTGCTATGAGAACAAATATTTTGGGGTTCAGTCAGACCCACTCTGGGACTCAAAGATTTCTTTTCTAGTTTAGCATCTGACTGTCACCCACCTTTACAATACCTATACATTTGTTACAGGCTACAGTCAGTATTTATGTACCGACCATTACAATACTTTATATGTACCTTTGTTATCCGGTCATTACCTAGATGTTTGTCATTGCTATGTCACATACTATACATGTACATGTCTTAACAAGTTGAGCTACAGTGTCATTGACACTTTCATTTATGTATTCTGGAAGTTCTGGAAATATTCTGTTTCGAACTTCACTTCGTTGAAATTTAACAATTAATGGCATTGGGACATCTTTTTTGTTTGAAGATAATCTATGAATAGCCAAAATATCTTCTTCTTTGCGTGTGTTAACTGGTTTTTGTCGGTCTGAATTTGTTTATCAAAATTTGTTTTATTACAAACATGTTTTATTGCCCTCAGGCACTCTTCAATAATTTGTGATAAAACAAATTTATATAAACAAAATATTATTTGTGTTTGACTGAATATGAAACTTGAACAAGGAAAAACGTTGGCTTTTGCTCTGGAACTCTGTTTTTTTTCAAAGCCATGATAATGGCTTCTAGCACTCAAACAGTTAATGATTTTACACAGCATTGGCTTACTTCAAGCCCATGTATATAGGGACCTGTTTTGTTGTAAGTTAACTACCTATAGACTGAGCTCACTTTGCACATCTTTATACCGACTAAATATTAAGGAGCTTTCATTATTTCCACCAATTAACTCACAAAATCAAGCTCTAAACTATCGTTATACACCAAATTCTTTCCATATACATATGCATTAATATGTCAGTTATAGTTTGGGAATACCAGAAACATATATTTTTATACTGTACCAATGCCCCAGACTTAGCTGGTGCTAACTCTTAAATATCTAGGGCCAAACACAAATTTTGGCCCCCAATCCCCAAAATTTGCATCAAAAACTGAAAATTACATGTCCTATATGGTCCTCCATACTTTTACTCCACTGCGCATGCGCAGTGTCAAGGAGGTCTCGAAATTGGCGCAATTATCATTCTTTGTTTGGCCCTCATGTCAGATACATCTCATTGATATTTGTACTTGTAAATCTCAGTTTAAATGATGCCAGACACATAAATATGAGAGAAATGGTGGATCTAAGGAGGAAATAGAAGGATGAGAGGAAGAAACAGTGGCAGGTAATGTTCAGAGCTGTAACTTTAAAAAATTTTACGAAATTATTTCATGTCCCTAATTTCGGGGCATGGGCCTGTTGTTGTCATTCTTGCTATGAAAATACCACTGTTTGATCAGTGTTTCCTCTCTCCCTTTCCTTTATTCCCCCCTAGCTATTCTCCCCTATGCTTTTGGCATATTTTTTGTAATGTTGATTACTAAATTTCTTGGGAGTTTTGGCTTGGTAACAGAATAAATATTCTGTTTTTCCCCATGGTTACGTCCTCACCCTTGGGTGTTTAGGCGTTTTGGTCTGCATCTACCATCTGATGTTCTCCAGTTTCTTCTCTGGAAGTCTCTGTTTTGCATCAGATAGTGTTTAAATTGGTAACTGATTTCGGGCCATGTTTACCAGTGCCTGGAGTCATGTTTCCGGTTTTTGTACACTTTTTGTTTATGTTGACAACGGTTACTTCTGATAGTGATTTCTTATCTTCTGCTTAGTTCAGTTCATAGCAAGATACATTAATATTGTCCGAAAGTGTTACATTAATTTTTTGAAATCGTTTTAAAAAATTTGTCCACACTTAGGCTTTTTGGGGATCCATTTAGGCTCATGGTTCCCTTTGGGAACTTGGGCTCTTCTGAAAAAAATTTTTTCAAAAAATTTTTTCTTTTTGAATTATTTTTTTCGAAATGTTATAATGGATTATTTTATTATGTATCTTTGTTTTCAAGGTTTGGTGCGAGTACTATGACTGGTTGTAATTTTTCACAATGAAAGATTTAATATTTTTCAAATTGTTATGCGAGGAAATCTTCTTCTCATTCTCCTGATCAGTGTATTAATTTTAGTCAGTGTACTCACACTAACCCTTGCTCTGTGTGTGTCAACTGGATGACAAACGTTGGAGACGTGTGTCACGGTATGTTGTTAGCGGGGAGAGGTCCATGCCGGTCCTCTCTCTGTAGGGTCACTCTAGTTTTTCAATCTCTTTTTCAGAGGAACAAGAACAGGGTGATGTTCCGTGATGTCTTCTTAAAGTGTGCTTCCGTCGTCACAATCAAATGAAGAGTTAGCGGCAAAGTGCCCAAGCAGATACGTCAACTGCCTAAAAGGTCCCTAGTAGGATCGACGGCTTTTGGCATCTGCTAGCTCGCCCAGTTTAGCGACCATTAGACCAATGGCTCGGCAGCCGGGTTCGCCCATTGCGGTCCAGGAAGGAGATTTGGGTGATGCGAGCACTATAAAAATACAATGTGCACACCCAGTGACGACGGATCAGAGGATGGTACTGAGGAAGCTTGTTAGTCGGGTTCCTAGCTCGTCCAGGTCCATCCAGCCTGCGAGCTAGAGAGGCCCCCTCTCTCTTACATCAACATCTGCGCCGCGATGTTGTTGTATGTTCATTTGTTAGTCGGAGCATACGTCCACTCCTCCTGCTCGGGACTCTCTGTCGCATAGTCAGCGCGACACAGCTGTTCTATTGGCTTCCTCATCCTCACAGCAGCGCACACAACCCCACCTTGGGTATGTGACCACAGATTTCCATGGGACGTTCGCATATTATATAAATGCAGGAATGAACGTCCCTGGAGCTCCTGCTTCGCCGACCAGGGAATACACGCCGTCCAGGTCACTCCATCTGCTAGCCAGGGACATGAGGCCTTTCCAGTTGGGACGTTCACATATTATATAAATGCAGGAATGGTCATCCCTGGAGCTTTCAGCGGCTAATTATGCAAGACCGTGGCTTCACGGGCCTCATGGAGGAACATGAACAGGGTGATGTTACCGTGATGTCTTCGAAAAGTGTGCTTCCGTCGTCACAGTCAAATGAAGAGCTAGTGGTAAAAGTGCTCATGCAGATACGTCAATTGCCTAAGAGGTCCCAAGTAGGATCACCATTCACCGAATGGCTCGGCAGCCGGGTTCATCTGTTGCAGTACAGAAAGGAGATTTGGGTGATGCGAGCACTATAAAATACAATGTGCACACCCAGTGACGACGGATATGAGGACGGTATGGAGGAAGCCTATTAGTCCGGTTCCTAGCTCGTCCAGGTCCATCCGGGCTGCGAGCAAGAGAGGTCCCTCTCTTGTACAACAACATCTGGGCCCAGATGTTGTGGTACATAACGTTCCTCAGTCAGAGCATACGTCCACTGCTCGGGACGCTCCGTTATATAGACAGTCCGGAGAGACTGCTGTAACTGCTTCCTCATCCTCACGGCAACACACATGACCGCACCTTGGCTATGTGACCAGTGATATCCAACCAATCTCGCCGACCAGGGATTCCACGGCGACCAGGTCACTCCATCCGGTAGCCAAGGATACGAGGCCTTCAATCTCCGGACGTTAACATAAAAGATGTATGCACGTGTCAACGTCCAAGGAGCTTCCAGCGGCTAAATCCCGTAAGACCGCAGCTCCACAGGCCTCCGTTATGGACGTGCTATCGCACAGAAACAGAAACTCTGTCGGATCAGGAATTATCTGAGGAAGCTGGGTCGGTACGTTCCGCTGCAGGTTCATTCACGGATGACCAGGATTTACAAGTGGTCCGACAGGATGGCGAAAGGGATACAGAGGAGTTGTAATTTTCCCTTTCGGAACAACATAACTGCCGTAGAGTGCATCCGGCATTATCATCTGACGTTGTTCCTCCGGACCAAAAATGCTGCGTTGCCGGATAAGAGACTGATAGCACCACTGGACACAGAATTCTTTAATCGGTTTAGGGACATCATCCCTGAGTTTCCGTCACAGTCCAGTAATGCCTCACAGACATTTGAACTATTAAATGACGCTATATATAACTTGCTACCAAAACAGGCAGGTCCGGTTTCTTATCGGCAAATGCTCTACATCTGCCTTTCATCAATTCATGGAATAAATTCTAAACGGCAGGACAGGGCATTCCGAGAGTTCCTCTACATCTAGACGACCAGTCCGAAGACCTAGTACTGTCTATACTGTCGTCTATGTCAATTCCATCCACGACATTGGAAACAACAATATCATCTAACAGGGCTAGCTTAGACACATTTTCGTACGTCTCGATGGAAAAGAATTCTAGGATATACAACCTCCTTATGAGTTCTTTCGAGTGCCATAGCATTCTCCATGTATAACTCCGCCCTTTTAGTGGCAACCTGGAGTTGGTTAGACATGACGCGGCCCTGGCTACATCTACGCGCATGGATAGTAAGGTGAAAAAACTCTTTCAGAGTTGCTCCGGTCTCCAGAGAGTTTCTCTTCGACGGCAAGCTTTTCGCAATCTATGATCAGATAACTAGAAAGCTTCAGACTCTCTGCTATTCAAATCTGCTTCCATAAGTCGGATTCAGCGGAGAAGAGTAGGACAGGCACTTCTGGGGCGAATATGTCCAAGGGAAGTTCCTATAGAGTTTGTTTTGCGTCCTTTAGGTCTTACCCTAGAGACCGTCAGGATAGCGACTCAGATAGGGGCCATAATACTGACCGAGTCCACCGGTCAGACGATCCTAGGTCGACGGGGCGAGGTGCGGGCCGTGGAGAACATGGTTTCTTCTTCCGCAAGCCTCGCAGGACCAGGAGGTGATGGTATGTACCTCTATCGTGTTCCTGTGGGCGGGAGACTGTCAAGTTTCTCAACCAATTAGGAGTCGTTTACAGACATTCCTTGGGTTTGAGGGGTGATTTCGGAAGGACCAACTGTCCTTCAAAGGAAAACCTCTGTTAAACTCGAAGTCCAAGATGGTCTCAGCTTCCGTCAAATCCACAGAGAAGAGGCTCGCTTCCATCAGAAGTCCAGTCTCTTCTGGAGAAGATAGCGATAGAGATCGTAGAAATCCAGGAATTTCCAGGTTTCTACAACCATCCTTTTCTGGTTCCAAAACCAGACGGCTCGTTCCGTCCACTCATAAATCTGAGCTGGATAAACAAGCTGATCATGGCTCCAAGTTTCTATATGGAGACCATCCGATCGGTCAGAGCAAGTATTTGGGTGAACGACTTTGCTATATGCATAGATCTCTAAGATGCGTACTTTCACGTCATGGTACATCAGGTGTTCAAAAAGTATGTTCACTTCGCCGTCATAGGAGTCGTGTTTCAGCTCCGAGCAATGTGCTTCGGTCTGAATCTAGCGTCCTGGGCTTTCACTCGAATAATGAACTCAGTAATGACTCATTTCTGAGCTCATTCGTCTGCGGTAACGTCAGCCTACCTGGACGACATTCTTCAGAGGTACGGCAATGAGTTAATGCTTCAGAACGATGTGCAGAATCGGCTTCTATTCCTCCGACGTCTCGGTTTCATAAGTATACGAGGAGAAGTCGGATCTGGTGTTGTCCAAGTCATTCTCCCACCGGGGGATGAGCTTCGAGACGCACAACATTCTCGTTCGTCTGCCGTTAACCTGAGCGAAATTAATCAGTTATTATGCTCGCTATTGTCTTCATTCAGACAAAGTTACAGCGAGAGATTTCCTGAGACTGATAGGTTGTGCGGAGCTGCCATGGATTTTATTCTGATGGGGCGCCTACGCACTCGTCCTCTCCAATTTTCTGACCCAGAATTGGAGGGTGAAGATTCATTCACTCGATACGGACATCCTCTTGTCAAATCAAGTGAACAAGAGATTCAGACTTGGGCAGATATTCAGTGGTTAACTCAGGGAGTTCCACTGCAATTGCCGGATCCAGGTTTTTCAGTTTTGACGGATGCCAGTCAAACAGGTTGGGACGCAACATTGAGCCCAACAGATTTGAAGTGCCAGGGTCTTTGGGATCCACAGAGTTCCTACTCAAGCACATAAACATCAAGAAATGATGTCAATTTGGCTTGCTCTACGTCATTGAATGAACGTTATTCAGTATGCTCATGTGCAAATTCTGTCCGACAATTCGACAGTATTAGCGTATATTCGGAACCAAATGAGGCACTCATTCCATTCTGTTATTCAAGTTAACGGAATGAATCCTTCTGTTTGAACTAGAACATCAAGTTCTCCTATCGGTCCGTCATATTCCAGGTCGTCTGAATGTATTAGCGGACTCCCTTTCACGGAGGGGCCGCTTGTTGCCATCAGAATGGACTTTCAGCAATGAGTATTTAATCAGATTTGCTACCAATGAGAGCGGCCAATGATGGACTTATTTGCGACGCATCATAACAATCAGTTGCAGACGCATGTGTCACCATGTTCAGATCCTACAGCGTTTGCAGTAGACGTTCTATCGATCTAGGGAGACGGAATAATAGGATATGCATATCCTCCGGTGCCGTTGATTCAGCAGATATTGCTCAAGTTAAAATAATCTCAATGCTATTTTGTTGGTAGCATCTCTGTCTCCACAAAGTCCATGGATTAATCTACTCAGGTGTCTGTTGAGGGACATGCCGTGGAAGCTTCCTCCACATTTCGGTCCATTCTATGGCTAGATGGATTCAATTTACTATCCATACTGCTTATGATAAATATCTTCATCTCAGCAGTCTGTGCTTAAGATTTCAGCTCATGAAGTAAGAGTTCTTCTACATCGTGGGCTTATGCTAATAGTGTTGCTATTACAGATCTAATGAGGGCTGCACATTGGTCTCAGCCTTACACTTTCATGAATTTGTATCTTAGAAATATTGAGTCCATTTCTGGAGATCTGCATTGTTTAGGTCTGTTATCTGATGCTCAGAATATTGTCCACTAAACAGTTGCAGCTATAGTTATGTAGGCTTTCGGTTCCAGCAGTGACTCTGTCCTGCTGCCCTCTTCGCTCTGGAGTATTTGATCCAGGGCAAGGGGAAGGGAGGGGGGGGGGGTGTTCCCTTAGGTCACCTGCTTTATAGTGAAAAGCAAGGGAATACCTCGCCTGGAGTCAGTAATTCCGAATCGGTACTGGGATGATTTTAAAGTGTAAAGCTAATGTTTACTCATCCATGTAATATTTTTAAAGTGTAGCTCGGTGTGAAGCTTTTGTATACGTCACGTATCATACAGGCATTAATATACAATCCTCAGACACTTTTAATGAGTATAAAGAGTCTTATTTCTCTGGACTTCCTTTATTTATTGTCTTTCCTTTAAAAATAACTAGCATAACAGGTTATACTGGAGGTTAATAGAGATCATTGATGTTATGCTCAATTACAGAATGGTGTTGTGTCTTTCTCGTTTTGATGCAAATAACAAAGATACATGTAAAGCCTATTTCTCCTTTATCCTGGAGGGGATAATTCTATTAAATGTAGTTGAGTCTATTGGATTTTCCTTATGTCCTAGGCCCTCCAGCCTTTTTACTATTCAGCTAAGTCTGGGTCATTGGAACAGTATAAAAATGTTAAAAAATTTATAGTAATTTATATATTTTTTATACTTACCATTGACCCACACGGGGATGGCCCTCCCATGAGTTGGGAACTCATACCTCCCCGCTGAGTAGATAACGCTTACCAGGCACTGGTTGTAAGAATGATAATTGCACCAACTTCGAGACCTCCTTGACACTGCGCATGTGCAGTGGAGTAAAAGTATGGAAGACCATATAGGACATGTAATTTTCGGTTTTTGATGCACATTTTGGGGATTGGGGGTAAAATTTGTGTTTGGCCCTAAATATTTTAGAGTTAGCACCAGCTAAGTCTGGGACATTGGTAAGTATAAAAAATATATAAATTACTATAAATGTTTTAACTTTTACACTCGAAGAAGAGGGCATGGCAAAAAATATTGAAAGTGGGTCACGCTTTTATCTCAAGCATGGTATGCCCTATGGACTTGGGACCAACACCAAATGAGTCAAAACTCTATGGAGGTTTAAAATATAGGGTCATTGGGTGCATTTTTCAGATATGCTGGAAATCACATTTTATGACCCCCTAATGCATTCTGGAGTCTGGACATTCATGCATGTATTTTTACACACTGGGTGGAGCAAAACATTTTGAAAGTAGGTCACACTCATATCTCAAGCTGGTGTGACCTATGGATCTGGGACCAACAAAATGAGTCGAAGCTCAATGGAGGTTCAAAATATGTGTCAAGGTCACTGAGATCAGCCAGGGGTCACTGAGTGCATTTTTTCAGAACTGCTGGAAATCACATTGTATGACATCATGCACTGCTGAAGTTCATACATGTATTTTTATTTTCAAAGAATTTGGCAGGCACCACAAATTTTGAAAGTTGGTAACACTCATATCTCAAGCATGATATGATACATGGACCTGGGACCAACATGTAATGAGTCGAAACACTGGAAGTTAACTTTGAATAATTTGGGTTCAGTTCACTGGGGTCACACAGGTCTCATAAAGTGCAGTTTTCAGAATTGCTTGAAATTGTACTTTATAACCCCAATGTATTTCTGAAGTTCATACATGTATTTCATCTTTCAAAATAGTGGGCAGAGTCAAAAATATCCATTGCTGATTCCTTTATAGGACCTATTTAATGCTGAGCACCAAAGTTATTTTGTGGTTTCTTGAAAAATTTTATCTGAATCCTGTATGAAAATTTTTAAAAGCTGTTTACAAAAACCTATTTCTGATTTCTTCACAGATATTTTACTCCTGAAAATAAGTCTCCATAAATTCTATTTCTATATAATTTAGTTCTGATGCTTTCACCATTTTCTCAGACTCGAAATTTACTGGTCACAGTAAATTCTGTTCCCCTAGTTTCTTTTTCTTTGCTTATGTTTCCGTAGTCTATTCCGGATTACATGGAATAGTGTGACATGTGCAGTGAAGATACAGAATAGTAATCGCGAGGAAACAGCAAATTGCACTTTAAATGTAAACCAAAATGGAATTTGAGGAAATAGCGCTAGCAATTTTTGTTGATGATGTTGTCAATGACAACATAGATGCTGTTTTTGCTCATCGCAGTGCCGCATCTGCATAAAACAGCATAACTCTCCTATCGATAGGTAGGTCAATATGACCAGATTAAAAAGAAACAAAAAATTTACAAAGAAACGCTGGACAGAGCACTTGAGTTTTATTATTATTTTGACTCCCACTTGTTCAGGGGCATAGCCAGGATTCTCTATTTGGGGGGGGGGGGGGGGGGGATTAGCCATTTCTAGCCATGTTTTGTGGGGGCAGGGGCATACCATGATATTTGTAATGTTGTGGGGTTTCGGGGGTCCTTGCCTAGTCCAAGCTAGCACCCTCCCGTCGTTACCCCCGCCTCCCACTTCCCTTCATGGAAGTGGGAGAAGGGGGTAACGACCGGAGGCCCAGTTAGTACAAGGACCTGGGAAGAGGCGGATGATGACCAGAGGGGCCTAGTTTGGACAAGGCCTTCTCCGAGAAAATTTAGTACTCCAAGATCGAATATGAGGCAATTGTAGCCTGTGTAGCCCTATATTGGAGAGCATTTGGGTCAATATTTTTTTTTATTTAGGGGGGGGATGCTAAAGCTTTAGGTTGACCTGAGCCTCTATCCCCGCACCCCCCCCCCCCACCCCCCCCCCCCCCCCCTGGCTACGCCACTGACCCAGACGCCGGGAGATTGGGGACAGGTTCTCGCCATTGTGTCCATTCAACTCTGCTCGTTAACGTTATTTGAGCGAGAATTTTTAAAAAAAATTCAGTATTTAGTGTCCACTATTTGTTGGTTATGAGTATACTGAGAACCAGCAAAGCCTGTCTGTGCACTCTCACCACAGAGTTCCCGTGAACAAGAGGTCATGAAAGCACCGCCGCGTTGTTAAGGTTCAGTAACAATATCCGATCTCACCAGGGAGAAGGTGGGGGGAGGCAAGCCCACACAGCTTGGCTGGAGCGTTAAAATGGGGCGGGATGTGGTCACACCCCTCAAATTTCTAACTGGTGGGGCGGGCGGAGAAAGATTTCCAGATCTTCAGTTTTCAGAATGTTTGCGTCTGTAGGATTTGGGCCTTGTAACCAAGTTGATTGTACACCCCCCCCCCCCCCCCCCACCCCCACCCAACATTCATCCTCTTAGGATTTCACATCCAGATGTAATGTTCTGTCACAATAATCAGGGTTTCGGGTCAAGGGGAAACAAATGAGTCAGTTATGAGCGGTCAAGAGCGGTCGCTTCGCAAAAAAATGAATTCCAGGGTTCAAAAAAATCATTTATTCAATTTGGGGGTGGGTCAACGGCCCTGTTGTTTAATTGAATTAACTCCATAGTTCTTTCTCTTTATTTTCATCAAATATTTGTGGGTATGCTATATTTAAATATTTTGCTGAATTCCATGTACCTAACATATTTGTTATTGTCTTGATCGCTCAAACGTTTTTGGAGAATACAGCGAACAGGGAAATATTTTCCACTATTTGTTGGTAATTGCGCATGTCAGGAATAAAAGGTAAACCATCTAAACCTGCTCGCGAGGTGGTTTTCTCAGAATGATTCGGAATGATATTCCAGAATGACGGTTTGCATAGAAAACAACCAGATTGGTAATCCAAGTTGTCTGCGCATGCCCGGAATAAACCATGTATTCTGGAATGGACTACGGAAACATGAGCTTTATTTCAGTTTCCAAGTCAAGGCTGTGTGAGCATGGTAACTTGAACAAATTGTATCCAATTTTTTCCTATGCCTCTTAACTTCTTCCAAGCTTCATTAGCTACGCTGAGACCGATGTCTTTCGGGAATAGAACCATTTAACCCTTTACCCAATGAATCGCCCGCATCCACCCGCGTAATATGCAAATTCAGCAGTTGAAAAAATATTATGTTTCCAAAAAATTCAACAAAACCATATCATGTGACCCCTCGGTGGAACGAGCTCGTTCCAACGAGGGGACACATGATATGGTTTTGTTAAATTTTTTTTTAAAATTCAAAAAAATGGTATTTAAAATAATAAATTTTGATATCATCAGCGTTGGTTAAAGGGTTAAGGAAAAGGGTGCTTTTTTCCTTCTCAGTGTTGTTTTCTAAATTGTCATTGACTTTAGTCTTATCAGGATTTCTGCTAGGGGAAAATTTGTGGGTCCGGTAGTTTAAAGAAAGTGAAACTCAGATGCCGAATGTGTCTGCCGCATATGCCGAAGGCACGTGCATGTAGTGGGGGTTGGGGGGGGGGAGGGGTTCTCCCCCCAGGAAAATTTTGATTTTTAGGTGCTTTCTGGGGGCATTCTGGACGCTAAAATGCTGAATAATTGAAGTGGAAAATATGTATTTTTTCCTCCTACAATTCTCCAAATTCCCACGGGACACACAATACAGTGGAGCCCACTTAATTGGATATCTCTTAATTGTATATCCCTGTTAATTGAATATAATTTTCAAACACAAAACCATTTACCATACCTTCAGTACAAATTTGATCTGTTAATTGCATATGGGTTGTAGAGTAAACTCCTGTTAATTGTATATAAATTTTTGTAATATGACGAAAAAATTACTGTGACACGCACCAAATTCCCCTTATTTATCAACCATTTTGGCCTCACTACATCCAATACAGGCATTTATTCTATTATATCTTGTTCGACAGAGCTCATAGAGCTCTGTCAAATAAGATATAATAGAATAAATGCTCAGTTTACCTCCAGAACACAGGAAACTGGCCAAATCCCTGTTAATTGTATGCTCCTGTCAACTGAATAATTTTCACTGGCAAAATGGGTATTCAATTAAGAGGATTCTACTGTACTACATCTGGTCGGAGGTTTCATAAAAATACAAACCCAAAACAATACAAAATCCATGAATCCTGACAGTGACTGCAATGCTTGACTTCAATTTTTTTTTTATACAACCCTATACGTGCCAACGTAAATAATTGGAAATGCAGAGAGAACGAAATATTCGAAAAGAACCATGATGCAGACGTCTGACGTCATGCACGTGCAATTACATCATTTATCGCTTGAAATAAAAGCCAGTGATTTCAGACCAAACACAATTTGAGTCCGAAATTTTATAGGCGACATTTAGGATTTGAACTTTGTTTCCCCCTCTCGTCTGGGGGTTATAAAGTATCAGGTTGTCGCCAGTAATAGTAGGCATAGTATACAACATAATTATGCCTATATTACGTGGAAACAAAGAATCCTGAGTGTGGTTACGATACAGCATTGTACTCAACATTTTAACCACCAGCTTTTCTGACTGATCATAGTATGATCGGCGGGGGGAATGGGTCCGGTCGACCCTGGTCCTATTGTTGACACCTTAGTAGCCCAGCTAGAAGTATGAGCGGTGTTTTTTGTCCCTGTCATTAGCGGCTAGCAGTGTAAGTCTCCTTAGTGAGCTTCTTGGACCGCAGTTATCAGCTATTTAATTGTCTTCATGAATAGGAAGACCTTTAGCTGCTTCAGCCAGACTGAGACCACTGTCCTATCGGATAAGATACTGTTACATGAGAAGAGTTTGTTCTCTACTTAGAGGTATTGTTTTTGTGTTAGTTGTCTGAGGATTTTAGCCCTATTGATAATGCCATGTTAACCTGGTGTGATTAATGAGATTTCTTTTGAATGCCTATAGTTAACTCCTTTTCAGGATTATATCCCTGCTATAATCGGTACGAGGCGCAAGGAGTTCATCTAGGTTTTCTTATGATTGGGTGCCGGAACATAGTTTTCATCTCCTGCTTTCATTTTTATCAAATCTATTGTTGTGGATTATATTTCCACTCGATATATGGATATATTGGATATGTCTATATGGTGTATTATTTGATGACTTGGCATACTGTCTTGATTTCAAGGGATATGTCGATGCTGTATCAACAGGTATATTCCTTGCAATAGTGCCATGTTCATCACGTCACCCTCGTCCTTAGTGGCATTATGGAGTCGGTCAGACATGAGGGAGCCATATGGGTTTTCTAGATAACTAACACTAAAGTTATCTTTTATTATCAGCCATTGTAGTTGGTTTGCTTCCTGTGATTGATCGCTTATAAGCTATATATAAGCATATGATTAGGCACTCTCCCATAAATCGCAACAAGGCAAATTAAATAAGCCTATATAATTTCACTCTTAGCATAATTAGAAGCACATTAACAGAATAATGTTCCAGTAAGTAGCTGTATATGAATGCCCAAGTGAAGCCAAATTTGGACCTTCAGCACTCTACCGGAACACCAACACTGTTATAAGGAGACAGGTTATTATCAATGACTAGTCGAAGTCAACTTGACTTTTGGGTATTGACTAGTCCACTTTGGAATTCACTAGTCGTTTGAGCACTACCAATTGATATCACCGGTTTTCGACCTATCTACGTATTCTGGATGCGGCATGTAGGATTTTAATAATCGGGATCGCCACGATATAGCCTTAGCTGATGATGTGGCATTAAGCACCAATAAATTAATAATAATTAATAGCCGGGTGTCTTTTTGATGAAAATATATATATTATTTGGTACCGCTTTTTCACTGATTCCAGACTGTTCCCCTCTTTGTTTTGAAGATTATTCCTTAAAAATGGGGGGTGTTTTCCTCTAGTGTCCAACCGATTACCAAAAACGGTCGCTGACCGATTACCAGTTATTTGAGCCCACAATTGGCCGATTCTGATGCCGATTCCGATTGTAATACCGTGCACTACAAGACAAGTCGGGGCTCGAAAGAACTACATTAAACTGAACATTTTTCAAAATGTTAAACTTCGTTGACTGGGGTCCCAGTAAAATTCCCAGTCGCGCACACTTGGGCGGTAAACGTGGCTCTTAGAGCCACGTTTACTGCCCAAGTGTGCGTGACTGGTAATTTTACTGCGACCTGAGTCAATGGAGTGCATCTTTCACTTTTCCGGTATGAACTGGTGATTGCTGCAAGTGTGCTCAGTTATAAGCTTTACATTCGTTTAACACGTATATCCCGTAAAGGGGCTTCTAGAGAGATTAGGAATACACATTGTGGTTGTTCTCAACTTTATTGAATGGTATCATTGACATCATTTTACATTAACAATTGAACAATTGCAGAAGATAATAAAATGCGATTCAGAAAAATCACAAATTGCTTGGCAACAATCGGTTGAACCGATGTTCCAGGAGCCGTTGCCGTTGTCATACGATTGCCCATAATCGGCCGATTGTGGTGGCCGGTTCCGATCATCGGTTGAACACTATTTTCCTCTTTACCTCATCTGGCCTTTTAATAAGTGTGTAACTATGAGTTAAGCTGTTATTGTCTGGTATTCTGATCTTATGTACAGCTTGTTACATTATATATGGCGTGTGTTTGTGTGCGTTAGTCTCTCACTCTTGGACACGCCTTTCCTAATTTCAAGTGTCTTATTCTGGACTAGCCTTAAAATTGGTGGCTCATTACACCCATTTAGCTTAATCATTTATGCTAAGTAATAGGGAATTACTTGGATATTGCTCCTTATTTCAGTGGTATGTCTTCTCTATTGTTATATAGAGAGACATATAGGTAATTCCTTAAATTTTTAATCTCCTTTTCACTTTGGGACTTCTAATGCAGGCTAAGGAACTGTATTTTGGTCTGCTATTTCTTTAAGTCCAAGGCCCTCTGCTTTTTTACGATCCAGCTAAGTCCGGGCCATTGGTTTTAGTATAAAAATATGATAAATTTTAAGTAATTTGTATATTTTTTATACTTACCAATGGCCCTCCCATGAGTGGGCACTCATACCTCCCCGCTGAGTTATCACTTCAGTAGGCACAACGAGGAAGAATGATATTGGCACCGGTCTCTTCCTGGGTACTGCACATGCGCAAGTACTAAAAGTATGGAGGGCCAGATAGGACTTTTTTTGGTATTGTATGCAAATTTTGGGGGTTGTGGGGGGGGGGGGTGAAAATTTGTGTTTGGCCCTTTATAATACTGAGGTTGCACCAACTAAGTCTGGGTCATTGGTAAGTATAAAATATATACAAATTACTTAAAATTTATCATTTTTTGCCACCACAACTCAACCCCAGCATCTGATGCATACCTCTGTTTTCATAGTCCAATTAGAAATTAAACCAATTCATTCAATCTTGTTTGACATAACTGACAGAGCTCTGTCAAACAATATGGAGCTGGTTAAATTGCCAACAGCATTGTGAGAAAAAAACTTAAAATTTTGATATTTGGAAAGCAGTATCTAGAGGGTTAACATGCCTTTATCTTGCTCTAAAACTTTATGAAAGGGTTGCCTGAAAAAACATTGTTAACTATTTTTTATGCCCCTGAAAATTTTTTTTTCGGGGGCATATACTGTTTGTCATTTCTGTCTGTCCATCTGTCCATCAGGAAGATTTTCGTGTCAAGGTCACAGATCAAGGTTGTAATTCAGGGGCATCCGTGGCTGTGAGGTCACTGTTAGTCTTGTTTGATGTTATCCTAATTTCTTATTTGGACATGTGGAATTGGTATCAACTAATCTTGTGGGGAGATTGTTGTAGTCTAGGGAAATGCTGGTTTGAGGACATAGCATTGTGTTAGGGGTGCAGGTATTCACCTCCATCTTCCAGTGTTGGACATATTTGTGAAACTAACCTCCCTAATGGCACATTATAGCATCTTCTCTAGTGAGAAACCAGCTTTTTCACCTGGAAACTGTACGAATGCATCTTACTGTGACATTTGATTGCAAAATCAGAGGTCTGCATTCTGTTATCACCAGCTATTCAGTCAAATCACAACTATTAATTGGATGTATCTTGACTGAATAGATAGAATATAACTTCAAAACACCAAACCATTTACCATACCTTCAGTACAAATTTGACCAGTTAATTGAATGGACATGTTGGTAAGGCCAAAAAAAGAAAATGCTTTGATTTTCATGCAATCCCTCTGAACACCCCCCCCCCCCCTCTCCACCCCCGTCCCCCTCCCCTCTCCTATTGGATGTTTTGTCTTGTAGTTTCTTCTAAAGTTACTACCACATCTGGAGACTCATAATTTTTACATTTTTAGTCCCCTACAGGAACCGTAAGGGGACTATAGGATTGCACTCTGTCTGTCCGTCCATCTGTCTGTCCAGCTGTCTGTCTGTCTGCCTGTTTTTTATGTTACCACCTCTCCCTCCAACATGCTTCAAGCAACACCTTTCATACTTGGTACATGGATAAATGGTTCTGAGGAGATGATGCACGCTCAAAATGTTTTTTTCAAAATCCAAGATGGCGGAATGGCGGTCATTTTTGTTGTGTTTTTTAAGCTTTTTTTTCTCTATTTTCATGTTACCATCCCTCCCACCAACATGGTTCAAGCTACACTTTGCATATTTGGCACATGGATAGAGGGTTGGGAGGGGATGATGCACGTTCGATATTTTTTCTTCAAAATTCAAGATGGCGGCATGGCGGCCATTTTTGTTGTGTTTTTTAAGCTTTTTTCTCTATTTTATGTTACCACCCCTCACTCCAACATGGTTAAAGCTACACTTTTTATATCTGGCACATGGATAGAGGGTTGTAATGGGATGTTGCACGTTCAATATTTTTTTTCCAAAATTCAAGATGGCGCCATGGCAACCATTTCTGTTGTGTTTTTAAAGATTTTTTCTCTATTTTATGTTACCACTTCTCCCTCCAACATGGTTCAAGCTGCACTTTTCATATATGGTACATGGATAAAGGGGTTGTGAGGGGATTATGCGCGCTCAATATTTTTTTTTCAAAATCTAACATCTGTCTGTCCGTCTGTCTGTCTGTCTGTCTGTCTGTCTGTCTGTCTGTCTGTCTGTCTGTCTGTCTGTCTGTTTTTATCTTACCACCTCTCCCTCTAATATGCTTCAAGCTACACATTTCATGTTTGGTACATGGATAAATGGTTCTGAGGGAATGATGCACAGTCAATATTTATTTTTCAAAATCCAAGATGGCAGAATGGTGGCCATTTTTGTTGTGTTTTTTAAGTTTTTTTCTCTATTTTATGTTACCACCCCTCCCTCCAACATGGTTCAAGCTACGCCTTTCATATATGGTACATGGATAAAGGGTTGTGAGGGGATTATGCACGCTCAATATTTTTTTTTCGAAATCCAAGATGCTTATATACTCTAGTGTCTTCTTTGACAAAAACACCTTATGTCACAAAAGTGCCGTAGGGGACTAATACCACCTCTGTGGTCAAACACTTGTTTTTATTGTGGTATGCAACTGTCATCTGAAGAGCATAAATAAACGCATTCTACATCATGTGGCTTGGCATTTGTTTTAGATAAGTGTCAGCTGACTATACAGGCAGCCATGACATGCCCAGAAACCAATGCCAAGGCACTTAAAATGTAACGTGCCATTTCCTCAACAGAGTCTGGTATGAAAAAATCACTGTTCTATCAGAAGATCACGTGAAATTGTACATCACCCATTGAATACAGAATCATTTATGTCATAGCGGCTAATCCATTAGATACATAGAAAGTAATTACTTGAATGGACTGGTTACATGAAATAATTCATGAGAGGTGAGGGATGTTGTACAACCACGAATGCGCACGAGTGTTTTACAGTATAGTCCCTCGCTTTGAATGAATTATTTCACGTAACCAGTCCAGCCAAGCGATTACTCTGTTTATTACTTTTCATTATTAACGATAATTATATTATTTAACCCTTTACCTAACTTAACGGCCAAAACCTGAAACGCTATTCTGAAAAATCGCCAATCAATTTTCATTACTTTTTCATTTTTTGTCTCTAAAACAACTGTTAATGGAAGTTATGAGTTTTTTTTATCAAATAAAGAAGCCGCAGTATGATGATTTGATTATTAAATTATGATAAACATGAAGTTAAATACCTTGTGGATAGCTGTACAAGAAAATTGTGTTGATGAATCTTGGTTCAATGAACAAATTCACAAATGAACTGGGAAGGGGTATCGATCAGGGCAAAATAGGCTTTCATTACTTGTCTATGTTATATAGACTACTGTATGTGTAACACGGAATCAGGACTGACGTGGTGCATTCATTGTTATCGGTGAAAAAAGAGGTTGTAGTGTAATGACTTTATTTACATTGTCTGTGTTCCTGATTCCAGATGAGGATATTCCGTCCATTTCTGTATCTGTGTTTTGTACCCTACCCTCTGCATGCCCATTGTGTCATACTATTTTCTTCAGTCTGTGTTGAGATTGCATAGAGGTAGGAAGTGCTTCTCACTTCAGAAGATTAATTGATTATTAGGAATTGTCTGCTCATTGCTATAAGGTATTTTGGTGTTTATCTTGCATCTGTAGTATGCCACCATGGATATGCAAAGGGTTATTTCCAAATTAAGCCATTTGAACCAATTTTATTACTAAATGATTGTTTTTCAAATTCTTGTCACCTATTTCCGTGGGGCTCTTGTAGAGTCCGAACCCGAGTTATTTGGCGTCCAAGACCCTTGTGCAACAGGTTGTAGGGGAGAACGCTACAGTGGTGTCAGAAGGTGGGATTCCTTGAAGTATTTGACAAGTATTTGAATTTTTTCTCGACATTTTTAACAAATTAAGAACCAGAGAGAATGGAGCTCGAAGAAAAGAGCAAGATGACTCGCTCCAGCGAGCAGAGTGCTCAGTCACGTAAGGAAGAATTTAATGTAATTCTCACTGAAGTGAATGAAAATTGAGCTCAAGTTATAATGACGTGTAACCCGAGTTACGAAGAGCATGATACAGAGCACGCAATGACAGAAGGAGATGTAGAACTCCGCTCGAATCAAGAATTCGAGATTAGCAACACACCAAATTGTAGAGAGCAGCTTGCTCATTCAAGTGAGCATATTGTGAATGACAGACTCGGAATAGTGAGCAGTCAAGCTCATTCAAGCGCGCAACTTGCTCGCTCAGGAAAACATGAAGAATCGAGCATTGGAACTCATTCTAGTGAGCAACTCTCTTGCTCGGGAAAACATGGAAGAATGAGCAGTGAAAATCATTTCAGCAAGCATCTTGCTCAGCTCAAACAGTCAAGCTCAGCGTCCTTCATGCGTGAAGTGAGCAAGAAAAGCTATTCAATGAGTGAGCCGAGTTTTCATGCAAATTATTTTCCAGACAACTAGCTCACTTCAGCGAGCATGGCTCAAGGAAAGTGAGAGTTGATCAGAGTGTGGGAACACGTATTACTGATGTGTTAGAGAAGTCAGATAGTAGCGATAACCCATATGTAGTTCCAAATGTTGACCAAGCTCACCCAGAAAAGGATAAATGGCTGGATAGTGAAGTTAATGGAAAATACAATTTTACTGATCAATATGAACCATTAAAATGGAGGAATGACAACTCTTTGAGATCAGGAGTTTTGGTAATGAAAAAGTGCAGGGTCAGAAACAAGTTCATTTCAGTCAAATGCAAAGACCATCTCCAATTGGTAAAGAGTTGGGAAGAGAAGGCTCACACTGAGGTGATTCTTCATATTCTACACTGACTAACTACAGATACACCAGTGCCGAGAATACAGAAATACCACCCAATTATATGCAGATATCTAGCTGTTCAGGTGACAGTATTCTCCCTTGTTCATCCTGTTCTGACGAAAATCACAGCCGTTCCAAGTCTGACTTGAAGCTAATAGGTGTCCCTCCTAACACACCAGTCGATTTTGATGTTGACGGTCCTTATGAACGAGATCTTAATGTTGTACATGCTAACTCTACTTTCAAGACTTATAACAGAACAACCTCTACAGCTGCTGATTCAGCTGGCTACCCTGTTTGCCAGACAGAATGTTGTGACCAAGAAAACATGACATGTGATAATCATATCGCTAGTTATAGAGGCAATATTTGTCAAGACAGAATGTACAGCTCAACCCCTAAAGACAACCATGGTGGCAGCAGAGGTAGATCCACTCCTCAAAATGTTAACATGCAAACGTTACAAAATGCTGTGATGAATACCCCAAGACAGACGTGAATCCAAATGGGTTTTTGGATCATGAAAAGGTGTCACAGAACACCCGAACACCTTTTAGCGATAATAAAGCCTTCAACCAAGAAAGATATTCTTCTCCAGACCATGAGCATTTTTATAGACAAGGTGTTTACACTTGCCCAGGTGAGAGTTTACATGGAGACTTTGGGATGCCACACCTTCCACGAGACACTAAGCACTGCACAATGAACTGGGTTCCAACAGTAACCTCAGCTCCTTGCTGGCCGTCCAGTCAGGTCCATTCCGTCCAGCAGTTGTGCGTGAACCATTTGATGGTTCGAAGCCAATGATTGATTTTCAAATTCACTTTGAAAACTGTGCTGCCCTCAATAAGTGGACCAATACTGAGAAAGCTATCCACCTAATACATTGTCTGCGGGGACCAGCACAACAGTTGCTTACAAACATCCCTCAGCAGAATAGGTTCAATTATGATGACATTATGAGGACTTTAAAAGCTCGATTCCACCTGACCCACTTGTACAGAACCCAGCTTCGCTCAATTATAAGGGAAGCAAATGAGTCAGTCAATGAGTTGGGACAGCGAGTTCAATGACAGATTAATCTTGCATACCCAACTGCTTCTTTTGAGATTCAAAACAGTCTGGGAATTGATGTGCTTTGTGGTGCATTTAAGACCAATCAGGATCTTGTATGGAAGATATGTGAGAAAGAACTGACAACACTGAACTCCGCAGTTCAATTTGCTTTGGAGTATGAGGCGTTTAAAAGTACTGTCACAAAGTGGTTGGACTCCCAACGATGCTGGTCAAATACCTTATATGGATAATCTGTCACGTCAAATTGCACTGTTAACTAAGATAATTGAAAATATGAATGAGAACTCTGCTCCCAAACATGATGGACCACGCAAGCAAAAGCAACCTATCACTTGCTATAGGTGCAATAAGGAAGGTCATATAGCTAGGAATTGTAACCTGAACCCACACAATTTTTAGGAGTCCCAAAGACCAGAAAATACATGGAGAATAATACCAGACAGGCCATGTAGCAGTATACCAAAATCAAATGATACAGGTTTACACATACTGGCATCAATTTGCAATCACCCTGTACAGTGTTTACTGGACACTGGAGCAGTTCTTTCTGTATTAAGCAAAGATGTCTACAACCAGTTAGCCCACAAGAAAAGGCCAGAACTCAGGTCAGTCTCACAAAACCTCTTGACAGTGAACAATGCAAAGTTGCCTACTATAGGTATGGCAGTATTTGATATAGTAATTGATGGAAACCTGTACACACAAAAGCTTGTAGTAGCTGATATCAGGTCTCAGTGCATTATTGGGTTAGATTTTATGAGGGTAAACAAATGCAAGGTAGATGTTGCGGATAGAGAATTAACCATAGATGGTAAAACTCAATCTGTAAACTGGAATGAATTTGAAGGTGTCTGTCGCATATGTATAGCTGAGACATGCAGTATACCACCAAGAACTGAGATAGTTGTCAAAGGTGTCCTGGAGTCATGCCAAAATAGAATGGACTGTGGTGTGTATGGCATGGTTGAACATCTGAAAAAGATCACCACCAAGCACCAGGTTTACCCTTCTAGAACACTAGTCACTCTAAGAGATGATGAGAAATGTGTGCCAGTAAGATTACTTAATCCTAATGGCGAGGTTAGGGTTGTGTACCGCAACACTCATGTTGGACAGCTTACCCCAGTTGAAGTTATGGAGACTACCAAACACAAAACAAATAAAGGTGAAAAATCTGATTCACCCCCTGCTAGATCTTTGGAGTGATGTGTCAGCTAAATTAGCAGGCAGTGAATTAATTACTAATCAAACATAATGGTTTGTTTGCCAAATTAGCTGCTGATTCAGGCCTTACTACAGTTGTTGAACATGAAATCCATACAGGTGATGCCAAACCTATAAAACCGAGACTTAGACGAGTTCCAATCCATCACAGAGAAGTTGCCGACAAAATGGTGAATGACATGTTAAATCAAGGCATAATTTCCCCCTCCACCAGTCCTTGGGCAAGTCCTGTGGTGCTCGTTAAGAAGAAGGATGGGAGCCACCGTTTTTGTGTTGACTACAGCCTCCTAAATAAAGTAACTGAAAAGGACAGCTACCCTCTGCCTAATATAGCTGAGGCACTGGATATGTTGTCGAATGCTTCCTGGTTTTCATCTGTAGACCTTATGTCGGGTTACTGGCAGTGTCCTGTGCGGAAAGCTGATCGACCAAAGACTTCTTTCATCACTCATCGTGGATTATACCAGTTCAATGTGTTAGCTTTTGGGCTCTGTGATGCCCCAGCCACATTTGAGAGGATGATGGAAGCAATATTAGCAGGTCTTCAATTTGAATCGTGTCTAATTTATATTGACGATATTTTAGTATTTGGTAAGGACTTCAAGCAAATGTGTGAACGGTTAGACCAGGTATTTGACAGACTTGAGAATGCAGGACTCAAACTAAAACCCAGTAAGTGCTCTCTGTTCAGAAGACAGGTAGAATTTCTAGGGCACATTGTATCCTCAGAAGGAATTGCCACAGACCCAGAGAAAGTCAAGGCTATCAAGGATAGTAAGCCACCCTGTAATGTGACTGAAGTCAAAAGCTTCCTAGACTTATGTGGTTATTATAGTCGGTTTGTTAAGGACTTTTCGATGATCACCGCACCATTGACTAAACTGACTAAAAATAAAACATTCAAATGGACAGAAGCTTGTCAAGAAGCATTCCAGACACTGAAGAATAAATTAATTGAATCCCCAATTCTAGGCTACCCAGATCCCAACATGGACTTTGTCTTCGATACCGATGCCAGTCTGGAGGGAATAGGAGCCATGCTTTCTCAGGGCCATGGTGAATCTGAAAGAGTGATTGCTTATGGAAGCAGAACGCTATCCAGGACAGCACAATTATTGGGCAATCCGGCGAGAACTGCTTGCCATTGTGACTTTTGTTCAACATTTCCGTGCATATTTAATTGGCAAATTTACAGTCAGAACTGACCATGCTGCACTCAAGTGGCTAATGGGATTTAAGAATCCAGAAGGGCAAATGTTTTGTTGGATTCAAAAGCTCGGAACATATGACTTTGAGATACAGCATCGTGCTGGTCTCAAGCATAGGAATGCAGATGGCCTATCATGGAGACCTTGCATCCAGTGTGGGCGAGGCAATGAAGTTGATCCGAAATTACGATTAATTGGGGTTCAATCAACTACATTGGAAGAGGCTCAGATTGAAGACACTGATATTTCCCTTGTAAAAGGATGGTTAAATAGTGGTGAAAGACCATCATGGAATGTTGTATCTCCACTAAGTTCTCTAGTGAAACATCTTAGGGCAGAATTCCACAGGCTCCAATTGCATAATGGACTTCTCTGTCTAGACGATTGGCAGAATGGCCATGCCAGCCTTAGAGTGGTGGTACCAAATGGACACAGGGAAAAGATCATTGAGATGAGCCACTCTTCCCCTACATCAGGACATCTTGGGATAACAAAGACATGCAATTGAATTAAATCCTCTTTTTACTGGCCTGGAATCAAGCGAGAAGTTAGAGAATTCATTCGATTATGTACCATGTGTGCACCTACAAACCTACAGAAAGGCTGAGCTGTCCTGGAGACTCATGCTGTAGGGGCTCCATTAGAGAAAATATGTATTGATATCATTGGCGCAATCAGACCTCCAACAACATCAGGGAACCAGTATATCTTAGCTATTATAGATTGCTTCACCAAATTTGCTGAAGCCTATCCTATGGCAAATATGGAAGCGGAAACTGTTGCAAATCTACTTGTTCGAGAATTTATTCTGAAGTATGGCCCACCGAGACAGATCCATGTGGATCAAGGGTCTCAATTTGAGAGCAAAAGTGTTCAAAGAGGTTTGTTCACTCCTGAATGTTGAAAAGACTGGTACAACAGCCTGCCGGCCCCAATCGAATGGCCAAATTGAACGTATAAACAGAACTATTAAGGCAATGCTTACTTCCTTTATAGAAAAAAAAGACACAGAGTGGGACAGTTTATTACCTTTTGTAATCAGTGCACATAGAAGTTCAGTACAAGAGTCCACAGGATTCACTCCAAACTACATGATGTTTGGGAGAGAAGTCACCACTCCATTTGACCTTCAGTTTGGTAGTCCCTGTCAAGAAGTATATGCCGAATCTTGTGCCTGGACAAAGAAACTCAGAAACGACATGTCTGGGGCACACAAGTTAGCAAGGGACCACATTAAAGGTGCTCTCAAAAGACAGGCTAGAAATTACAAATGTGCCAGCATGACTCAATACAGTGTTGGTGAATGGGTATGGCTACATACCCCAATGAAAACGAAGGGTGGGCCTGAAAAATTTCAAACCTATTGGAATGGGCCATTTGTGGTCATGAAGGTATTATCTGATATTACCATACAAGTACAACATGAGTCTGGAAGAAATCAGATGGTGCATATTGATAGACTCAGACCATATTACCATGTTCCTCCATCAGAGCCAGTCTTGACTGAGTCAGAGGATATCAACAATGAGTCTGCTGCATTAGCACTACAGGGATTCCCACAGACTACCACCAGATGTGGTAGACAGATCCACAAGCCAAGATATTTAGATTCTTTTATCTTACACTAGACAGAACTCTAATGCCTACTGCTGTATTTTATAACATTGTTTACAGTCAACCCTTATGCATCCTTGGAGCTTACTACTCAGCATTTCTTCATCTATTTTTGTTGTTTTTGGAATCCTTTCTTAGTGAAGTATTGCAGATATTATCCAAAGATATCCTTGGTGGTGCGTCAGAAATATCGAAAGTTAATGCATGAGCTATAAACGTTCCAGTATTATTGTTGTCTAATACTTTATAAGGTGGAAGCTATTTTGTATAGTCACCTTGGGGCATTTCAATGTTCTATTGGATAAGGAGGATTTGATTGAAGATTTGAATTGCATTTGTGCCTTTCGCTCATACCAACCTTATTATATTTTGACAGGATGCCACCAGAGAATTGGAAAGGATACAAGGTACCACGTTATGAGAGGAGAAATGTTTGCCGAACATGTAATTACTCGACAGCTAGATCATCCAATTATAGAAGACATTTCGTCCCCTGAGTTCCAATGTGTTCTATAGAACACATTGGAACTCATGGAACGATTTGTCCTCTAGAAATCACAGAGACATCTCAAATAGTTTAGAGAGGATTCGCCAGAGTTCTCGTGAAAGAGATTCGATTCCTGTTAGACATCACTCTCGTTTGAGGAGCCGCAGTCGCTGCTGCTCCTCCTCAACATGTAAAAGAAGAGAAAGTTCTCCTGCACACTCTCACACTCGTGATCGTAATAGGTGCAAAAGTACATCTCAATCTCCAAAACGTGTTAAAAAATTGGTGTTGAGACGTACAAGTGATGGGCGAGCATCAGTTAAAGAGAGCAGTTCAGATGGAGACTCGTCGAGTGTGTCAAGTGATTCTAAAGAACCTGTTATAAATGTAACTAATGCTAATCAATAAAATACAAGTGCACCCACTGCTACAGAAAAGGATTCCACATGTGATAATTCTCAGAATGTTATTGTAGTTACAACGAAAATTGAAGGAACAGATGATAAAGGGCATCATATTACCTCTATCTACGAAGAACACAGGACAATTGACCACTCAGTGTTTTTCAACCTCATCAAACGCCATTCTACTCTCATTGACTGATTTTGTTACTGATTTCTTGATGCGGGACGCATCTTTTTTTTAAGAAGGGGGTGATGGAATGACTTTATTTACATTGAATGTGTTCCTGATTCCAGACGAGGATATTCCATCCATTTCTGTATCTGTGTTTTGTACCCAACCCTCTGCATGCCCATTGTGTCATACTATTTTCTTCAGTCTGTGTTGAGATTGCATAGAGGCAGGACATGTTTCTCACTTCAGAAGATTAATTGATTATTAGGAATTGTCTGCTCATTGCTATAAGGTATTTTGGTGTTTATCTTGCATCTGTAGTATGACACCATGAATATGCAAAGGGTTATTTCCAAATTAAGCCATTTGAACCAATTTTAATATGAAATTTAGGCAAACCTAAAAGCGAGGAAAGTGATCCATTAGGCCTGAAGTGCTGTAGGCCTACATTTACTGGTAAAGAACAGGGGACCAACCAAATTTCGAGATAACTACATTTATCTGCGTTTTGATTGGAAGATATTATTTTCCAGTGCTCTGATTGAAAGATAATTTTTTTATTGCTTTGATTGGAAGATATATTTACGGCGTCATGGTTTTCTGGAATTTAGCCAAGGAGTTATGGAAATTGCTGCGTTCATTTTTATTTTTTCACTAATAGCATGTAGCATTTATTGTTACTGTTATCAACTGTTAGTAGCCACGACAAGAAAATACAGCAATGCTGTGCAAACAAAAGGACGATGATAATATAGCAATGCAGTTTTACTGAAAAGACCATCTTTAAAATAATAAGACTGAGTATCACAAATGTAGTTTCATGATTCAGATCAGATTTTTATATAGGACGTTTCGGTCCCATATCTATGGACGATTCTGGGCATATTTCTGGCCGATTTGGACCAGACTATTGGACGATTCGGACCATGTTTTTGGCAATTTGGACCAGGTTTCTGGGCGATTTGCACAACAAACACACAAACTACACAAGCCAGCACAGACATACACACTTCACAGCACAGACTTGTCGTTTGAACTAAACAGGCCTAGAGCTTTATGTGCCAATATCAATAAGCCATTTTCATTAATTTCACTGAAAAAACGACGTACTGGTATTGTTTCTAGTTATCACAACAGATAATTCTGAGAGTAATTATGAAACAGCTAATCCTGTGCTTCTGGGTCATGTCAGGGAAGAGGAAAAAAGATGTGACATCAACATCAACCTGCCTGTTTTTATTTGCAATGTATTTTGGGTCCGGATACCGAATTTGGTCAAAATCGGCCCAGTAGTTAGCCTGTTTCTAAGGGGCGCTCTATTTGCTAGGGAAGTCACGTGACATCAACATTGACCTGTCTGTTTTCATTTGCAATGCATTTTGTGTCTGTATACCGAATTTGGTAAAAATCGGCCCAGTAGTAGCCTATTGCTAAGGGGGAGCCCTGGTTGCTAGGGACGTCACGAGACGTCAACATTGACCTGTCTGTTTTTATTTGCAATGCATTTTGGGTCCACATACCGAATTTGGCAAAAATCGGCCCAGTAGTTATCCCGTCATGTGACGTCAACATTGATCTATCTGTTTTCATTTGCAATACATTTTGGGTCCGTATACCGAATTTGGTCAAAATCGACCCAGCATCTAGCCCGTTGCTAAGTGGGCACTCTGGTTGCTAGGGAAGTCACGAGATGTAAACTTTGATCTGTCTGTTTTCATTTGCAATGCATTTTGGGCCCATACACTGAATTTGGTCAAAATCGGTCCAGTAGTTAGCCCGTTGCTAAGGGGGGCGCTCTGGTTGCTAGAGAGGTCACGTGACGTCAACATTGATGTGTCTGTTTTCATTTGTAATGCATTTTGGGTCCGTATACCGAATTTGGTAAAAATCGGCCCAGTAGTTAGCCCGTTGCTAAGGGGGCGCTCTGGTTGCTAGGGAAGTCACGTGACCTCATCATTGATCGGTATGTTTTCATTTGCAGTGCATTCTGGGTCCGTATACCGAATTTGGTCCAAATCGGCCCAGTAGTTAGCCCGTTGCTAAGGGCGCGCTCTGGTTGCTAGGGAAGTCACGAGACGTCAACATTGATATGTCTGTTTTTATTTGCAATGCATTTTGGGTCCGTATACCGAATGTGGTCGAAATCGGACCAGTAGTTAGCCCGTTGCTAAGGGGGCGCTCTGGTTGCTAGGGAAGTCAGGCGACGACACCATTGACCTGTCTGTTTTCGTTTGCAATGCATGTTGGGTCCATGTATCAAAATTGGTCAAAATTGGCCCAGTAGTTTGCCCGTTGCTAGGGGTGTGCTTTACTTGCTATGGACATCACGTGACATATTCAGTGACCATTAGCCCCCCCCCCCCCCCAACCTTACTCAATATATTAAGGATCCCTTGACCCAATGAGGGTGAAAGCAATGGTGGACAGCCATCACTTGTTCTAATGTCCGAGTATCCTTGAAAAAATGTAACCTCATTTGTCCCCAGTTCCTTTGGGAAAAATCCCTAAAAGTTTAATCAGCCAGAGTCATTCTCGTGAAGTCTCATCTCATTAACTACTTTCTACGTAAATAAATCATTTCTTCAATTGCGAATGTCAATTTCCGCCATGTGCAAACGTGTCAGCGTCCTTGTGTACCACTTCCGTTGAAAAATTTTGAAGTTGATGCCTTTGAGATCAGTTTCTATTTGAGTTCATACAAACGGTACATACGTGTTGCCTAATAGCTTGCTTTTGCTCGCTAATATGAAATAGGTGCTACCTAAAAGCGAGCGCAAGTAGTCTCATTCAACTTCAAGTCAACAAAATCGTGTCAACCAACATGGTTTAGATCCCAAGTGTATTGTGGATCCATAGATTGAATTTGGTCAAAATTGACCGAATAGGTCGCCCGTGGCTAGGGAGGCACGTTGGTTGCTAGAGAAACCAACTGACACCATTTTCGATTCTTTGGTTTGGATCCCTAGTACATTGTGGCTCCATGTATCAAATTTCGTCAAAATTGGCCCAAGAGGCAGCTCGTTGCTAGGGAGGCACGTTGGTTGCTAGGGAAACACACTGACATCATTACCGACTCCTTGGTTTGGATTCCTAGTGCATTATGGGTTCATATATCAAATTTGGTCAAAACTTGCCCAATAGGTCACCCGTTGCTACTGAGGCACGTTGGTTGCTAGGGAAACAATCCGACATCATTGCCGACTCCTTGGTTTGAATCTCTGGTGCATTAAGGGTCCACGTATCAAATTTAGTCAAAATTGCCCCAGTAGGTCGACTGTTTCTAGGGAGGCACGTTGGTTGTTAGGGAAACTAACTGACATCATTTTCGATTCCTTTGTTTGGATCCCTAATGCATTGTGGATCCATACATCAAATTGGGTCGAAATTGGCCCAAGAGGCCGCCCATTGCTAGGGAGGCACGTTGGTTGATAGGGAAACCAACTGACATAATTTTCGACTCCTTGGTTTGGATTCCTAGTGAATTATGGGTTCATATATCAAATTTGGTCCAATTGGCCCAATAGGTCGTCAGTTGTTAGGGAGGCACGTTGGTTGCTAGGGAAACAAACTGACATCATTACCGACTCCTTGGATTGAATCCCTGATGCATTATGGGTCCACGAGTGAAATGTAGTCAAATTTGGCCCAGTAGGTAGCCCGTTGCTAGGGAGGCACGTTGGTTGTTAGGGAAACCAGCTGACACCATTTTCGATTCTTTGGTTTGCATCCCTAGTGCATTGTGGATCCATATATCAAATTAGGTAGAAATTGGCCCAAGAGGCCACCCGTTGCTAGGGAGGCACGTTCGTAGCTAGGGAAACAAACTAACATCATTACCAACTCTTGGTTTGGACCCCAGATGCATTATGGGGTCCATATATCAATTTTGGTCAAAATCGGTTCAATTGATCGCCTGTTGCTAGGGGTGTTGCGTGAACGTCACGTGATGTAGTAAATTGTAAATTAGTCTGACTCCCGGTGTATTATAGGAGAAGCGTACCTTCGTTTGCGCGCACGGATATATGACACAATTGTTGACTGCATAATTCACTTGTGAAGTTATCGTTTATAATCAAACCCGGAAATCCCAGTAAATCAAACTTTGGAAAGTAATAAAAAGGGTTTAAAGTTGAATGGATGCGTAATAAAATTAGTAACTGATGTGTAAATTCACTCTCAAATCAAAAAGATTCATCGCAGAAGGTGTCAGCGCAATGCACAAACACAATAGGCGAGAAAGTGTTGTTATGCATTTTGGTACAAATTCTATGATATCTCTTACTTTGTATTATGGCACCTAGGGACAGCGTGATGAGGGAGGGGGCAGGGAAAATCCAGCGGTTCACCTTACAGGTCCTGCGGAAGAAAACACCAGTAATCAGGAATCCAAGCTGAGCGGAATGAAATGATATTTATTTATTTATTGGTGTTTAAGGTCACATACTTATGCACAATGGCTAATCATGACCGTGGGGCTCAGTGGTAGACTGTCGGACTTCTATGCTAGAAGTCCCGAGTTCGATCTCTGTCTGGGACGACCCGCGTTGTGTCCTTGGGCAAGACACTTTATCCTGCTTGCCTACATGAGGGCACGATGACGCCGTGTACTAAGGCGTACTGCACGTCGATCGTGCACATGTCTTCAACCGGTGTAACCCTGCTTCAGCGGAGCTTGAACAGTTAGAATGTTGAGGAGCTGACAGTTGCTCGTCGATGCTTGGTGGTTCTCTCCGGGTTCCTCCACCTGTAAAACTGTCACGGTCACGATTAGCCATTGTGCATACGTATATGACCTTAAACACCAAAAAATAAATAAATATAATAATCATGACCGTGACAGTTTTACGGGTGGAGGAACCCGGAGATAACCACCAAGCATCGACGAGTTTGTGTGAGTGATGGTCCCAAAGGGGCATTTCATTTTTGTTCAACTCAACATGCCCAGCCCCATAGGCAGGGAGACGGAGAAAATGCTCCAAAATATTTTTAAAATCTTCTTCTCAAGAACCAGTGTATACAATGACTTGATATTTGCCATGGAGCTTCCATATGAGGTGTAGAATCAAGTTTGTTCAAACGAAGTTCGTGAAGTAATATTTGGCTTTGTAATAGGAGGGGTAAGATTTTTGGCCCCGCCCAAAATTTCCATTTTCTGAACCGATGGTCCGGTATGAACCAAATTTGGTTTGTGGTATTATTGGGTCATAAGTACTTAACCCTTGCCAAACAAAAAAAAATACCCGCATCCCTATGGGAACCGTGGGAGCTAAAAATAGAAATATTTTCAAACGCCCATATTTCCCAAACCACACGGAACAGAGAGCTGTTATTTGGTTGGTATGAAGTATCCTTAGGACCAGTGGAATTGAATGGTAAAAACAAATTGCCATCGGTTATGTTAAGGTGTTCTGTAATGGGCATAGAAAAAATGCTGAGTCAGCATATTTGCAAACATTTTAAAAAATCAGAACCAATCATCAGAATCTTTTGATATTTGGCATACATCATTCATAGGGGTGTCAGATAAACGTTTGTTGAAATAAAAGCTCATTGGTTCATATTTGGGCTCTCTACAGGAGCCTGAAGTTTTAACATAGGGTAATATGGGGAATATGGGGAATATTCTTTAAAAATCTTCTTCTTCAGAACCACCAGTCAGAATCTTTTAATGTTTGGTATACATCATTGTTATGGGGGTCAGATTCACGATTGTTCAAACCAAGTCCCTAGGTTAGGTTAATATTTGGTCTTCCTACGGAAGCCCAAATTTGATCTTTGTTCAATATAGAGGGTAATTTAAAAAAATCTTCTTCTTCAGATCCACCAGTCAGAATGCTTTGATATTTGGTATGCAACATCTCTAAGGGGGTCAGATTCAAGTTTGTTCAAATCAGATCCCTAGGTATATATTTGGTCTCACTATGGTAGCCCAAATTTTTACTTAGTGCAATATGAGGAAATTTCTTTAAAAATATTCTTCTTCAGATCCACTCTTCAGATCCACTCGTCAGAATGCTTTCACATGTGATATACAACATCTCCAGGGGGTCAGATTCAAGTTTGCTCAAATCGGATCCATAGGTTAATATTTGGGCTCGCTATGGTAGTCCAAATTTGAACTTAGTGCAATTCGAAGACATTTCTTTACAATTTCTCTTCTTCAGATCCAACAGTCAGAATGCTTTCATGTTCGGTACACAACATCTTTAGGGAAGTCAGATTCAACTGTGTTAAAATCAAGAGCCTGGGTTAATATTTGGGCTCTCTATGGGAGCCGGAATTGGCTATTTTGCTGAAGAATTAAAAATTTTGTATTTAGTACCCTCTAGAGGTGTGTAACTAAGATTAATCCACATAGGTTGTATCAAGGGGCTTCATAGGGGAGCTCTACATTTTACTTTATGATCAACTGAAGAAAAGGCATGATGCTCAGATTATTTTTGTCACTCCTGAGGAACTCAAGGATTGACAGTGTAGCCTATGGAGATGGCTTGCTTAATGTAGACTCATACTTGGACTCTGTTTAAGTTGTGTTCTGTTCAAGCGCTTCAGGCCCCGTGGGGCCTCTTGTTAGATTACAGTCCGCTGTCAACATTTTATGAGTATATCAAGTCTGTCAAACCAACTTTTCAAAATCAAGGGGAAAAGGGAGGAAGGAAAGCCAAAGACAACAGAAGAAGCTCCACAGGATCTTCTGCAGGATGGACTAGTAATAAGGTTAGTGGTTTCTATCGGTTCCCAATATATATTTCTTCTTCCCTTCAAAGGCCTCTGGGCTTGGGGGCTCAACCCAAACCTATCAAGAATAACACAGATCAGAAACAACCCACTGTGTCTGAGCTACTAATACAATTAGATAAGGAAAGATCTGAGAATGCCAAACTAAAAATTCAGCTCAATAATTTAACGAAATCACTCTCTGGGGAGAGAGCTGCTAATTTAAAAAGGCACCAGGAGATTATGGCCTCCATCAGCGCGAGGGATAATAACTCCAAACTGTCTTCTTCCACAGTTTCTCCAGATGACATAAAAGTGCTACAGATACAGCAGACTGCGTGCCTGCAGCTAGCACTCCAGGTAGACATAATGACAATAACAACATAAACAATGATACTGAGATTGTCGCGGTAGCTACCACTTAGACATCCAACTCGAAGCCTGATAATTCTGTAGGTTTAGAAAAAATATCCTCATCGGTAAAAGATGGTACTCACCGAGATAATCTAGTTAATGCGTCAGAGACAGATATAGCGATTTACCCCCAGGGCCTGGAGCATGACATCGCCCCACATGTTGAGGCTAAATCGATATCTCAGCTTATGACCACCCAAAACTTCTACGAGTCAGAGCCCGACTCTGACATGGAGCTCCCCGAGGCTAGTCCCTCTATTCAGAAACCAATAAGTCATCCCCTCCGTACCCCCGGCAAGAGGAAACATGACAGGGAGTCTGTCTCTGCTCCAGAATCCCACCCCGAGTCTGACGGAGAGGATTACAACATCAACCCATGGTCCACCAAAAAAGTAAACGTACCAAAACATTAGCTTAAAAAAATAAGAAACATCACCTCTCCTTGGGGTGACAATATAGGAATCCCGGTCTATGTGGATTCTCCTACTCCTTCCAGCAATTCAATCGCGCCTCACTCGCCTGTTTCACCTAAAGGTAAAATGCTGGCCAATGGTAAGATCACTGCCAAATCATCCAAAATAGCCCCTTTAATGAAAATGAACGCCCACCTCCCCCCCCCCCCCCCCTTAAGGATTCAGAAACCGGGTTGACTCCTACAACTGACACCTCAGGATCTACTAGTCAGGGTACGGACCTTTGGTCTAATAAGGTCAAGTCAATAGCAACTAACCCTAAAGAATGGGTAAAAAAACACTAAAACCAGGAAATACCCAAATAACAACAACAAACCACAATCTCTCATACCAATTCCATTTTTTGTTTTTTTTCTAGGGTCCACCCGCGCACGAGCAAAACTGATATAGATGGAGCCATCCCAGGCTACAAGTGGAAAAGGTTCACATCAAAAGCAACAGGTAGAGACATGAAAGCTTAAGTCACTGCTCCAAACAGGGATACAAAAATTAAGCCCCTTAACAACGGGGCCATCATGGCAGGGCATAAACACGAAGCATAGGAGTATAGATCTACTCCTCAACCCCTCCAATGCCATAAATGTAAAACATTCGGGCATCTTTCAAACAAATGTCGAGGGAATCTGACCTGCATGAGATGCGGAGGTAACCACCTCATCAGCTCATGGAGTGCAGGCTCCCACAGTACCCACACAAGCCCTAACTGTAAAGAGGCCCACTCCAGTAATTACCGTGGATGCCCCCACTTCAAAAAGGTTAAAGAATATATCCAACTCAAGTCACTCAACCTGAACAAGCCGACCAATGCCTCATCCCCCATGCCATTTGCTCACTCATCGCGGGAAGTCTCCACGCAGTACTACAAAAACATGTCAATGCCGATATCACTGACATCAGCAAAGATGTCAGCAAGGTAGCATCCGGTCTATTCAAATTCCAAATCTCCCACTCACTACTAAAAGCTGCGATCAGTTAGAAGCGCAATAATCAATATCAAAACAAATAAACACAACTACAATTAAGCACATATCATGGATAAACTACAAATAGTCGCGTGGAACGCAAGGAGCGTTAACAATAGAAAACTCCAAAATGAGCCGATATATCGAAAATACAGACATAGTCTGTATTTGCGAAAGTTGGCTAAAGAAAGATAAGAACTTCCCACTCAGTGGATTCCGTGTTATCAGAAGAGACCGACAGCTCACCCAAGGTGGCGGCGTTGCTCTTCTAATAAAGCAAAACATCAAAAATAAAAACTGATCACCTCGATGCCGAGCTGATAGCAACCGAAATAACAGCCGACAATAAAAACATCGCGATTGTGTGTTATTATAACGACCCAAGCAAAATAGTCTATGATACGATCTTTGAACTTTACAGTAATATGTACCTGCGCGCACACGTGTGCGCGCGTTTGTGTGCAATGCACGCGCGCACCCGCACACACGCGACCGCGCTTGAGTATGTACATACTTTATTTTATATGCAACTCTGCTTGCGTATGCACTTGTGCATGGGTGTGGGTATGCTGCCATGTATGTGCGTGTGTGTGTGGGCGCGTGTACTTCACAGTGCCACACACTCTTGATCCAATATTGCAAAATTTTGTTGGGTGTACTTTTACGCAATCTTCACATGTGATGTTTACCAGTGACGACCCAGGATCTTCCCCCGATGGATGATTCACATATACGTGGACTGGCAGACATTATGCCAACCGAAGATGTGGGAAATATTACCCAGTAGATGAGAACTGGATGTAAAAGTGAAACAGTCCCATCTTGGGAAGAGGTGGGTTCGATCTGGCTGCTATAACTGGTTTTGTATTGACTTACACCAATGTTTTGGTAAAGACAAATAAAGAAGAAGATTGGATTACAATTCTTCATGAGGAAATACAAACACTGTATCTTCCTCGGCGACTTCAACGCCAAACATCGATACTTTGGTTGTCAAAACACTGGCCCCAACGGGGAAGCCCTACTCGAAATCACCAAAAAACATAACCTACACGTGGTTATGAAAGATAACTCCGTGACTCACATCAATAGCAACCCGCTACACTGATCCAAAATCCTAGATCTAAAAATCACCAGCGATTCTCTCATAACTCACATCGACGACCACTGGGTCGCCAGTGCGCCCCTGGAGAAGTACTATCTCGGTCGACACACTTTCATTAATCAAAACCAAACGAAAAACGCTTCGAGCTCTCAAAGCAGAAAACGACACCCTCAAAAAGCTGACCTCAAAACAACGTATAATCGTCTTCATGTCGAGGTTAAAAAAGCCCTCCAAACTGAAAAACAGGCCAACTGGGAAAAAGCAACAGCCAACCTAAACGAGGTAACTCAGGGAAGCTAAAAAATTATGGAACTCTTTCAAAACCCTCACTGGTCAAAAAAAAAACAAAGGCAATAACGCAGCAGCCAAACCCTTTAAAAAGGAAGATGGCTCCTTCACGCGTACAGACAAAGACAAAGCCGACACCTTCGCCAACCTCCTCAGAAAAACCCACTGCCCATACCGAGGCCCCGACACAGATGACGTCATCATAAACGCTATCGACGACTTCACCAATGAACATCCAGATATCTACCGTGACCCTAAATTTGATACAGACCCAGAAGGAGGGGACGACATTGACCTCGTCATTCCCATCACTAATGACGAAATAATCAATATCATAAAAAAATGCAAAAATTCTTCCTCGCCCGGCTAGGATGAGGTTAGCTACAAAATTCTGAAACAGAGCCCAAACTCCCTAATTGATAAACTCAACGATCTATTCAATGCATGCCTCACCCATGGCTACTTTCCAAAGTGTTGGAAATCAGCCACTGGGGTAATGATACCCAAACAAGACAAAGACCTTTCCAATCCGGCCAGCTACCGCCCAATCAGTCTTCTCGGTTGCATTGGCAAGATTTTCGAAAGAATCCTCACCAACCGATTGAGGGGGCACCTTGAAGAAACCGACTTCTTCAGTAGATGGCAAAGAGCCTATAGGAAGCGTAAAGAGGGTATTGAGCATGTCTACCGCCTTCTTAGTCAAATGAAAACCGCGATCAATAACCAGCAAATAGGCGCGGCAATCTTACTACACGTAGAAAAAGCGTTCGATTCCGTTTGGCACAACGGAATGCACCTTAAATTATCAAGAATGAATCTCCCCATGAAAATGCTTAGATTACTCTCTTCCTTCCTAAACGATCGCGAAATAAAAATCAGAGTCAACAACGAAATGTCCGATAGTGTATCCTCGGGACAGGCTCCTCCCAATGATCCGTCCTCAGCCCCTCCTATATATCATCAACGTCAATGATCTAAAAATCACCGAGAATCGCGTTCAAATCTCACAATTGACAGACGATAAGGGCCTCAGGGACTGAAATAACACCACAAATTTTGTTCACAAACCCTTTCAACGGCCTCTCGGTGACCTGGAGCAATGGTGTGCCAAATGTATAATCAAGCTGAACGCTAACAAAACCCAAAGAATCACGTTTACCCGTAAGCAAAAACAACCGTGACTTTGACCTAAAACTACTGGACAAAGTACTCCCTGAATGCACAGAGGCGAAATTCCTTGGCATTACCATTGACCAAAACCTATCTTTCGATAAACACACCAACGATATTGCCAGCAAAGCAACAAGACGTATTAACCTGCTAAAAATGCTACGAGACACATCCTGGAGAGCCAACCAGGCAATTCTGCTTAAACTATACAAAGCCTTCGTGTGCCCAGTACTCGAGTACGGGGCAATAATCCTAACCGACTTAAATCAAACCAATATTGGGAAACTCCAAAAGGTCCAAAACCACGCGCTCAGGGTCGCCCTCAATGCTCCCTGGGATACACCTATCAAAAAACTCCACGACAGAGTCGAGAACCCAACCATTAAGGTCCGCCTCGCCTACCTAGCGGCGAAAAATCACGACCGGTTCGCTGACAGCCAACTAATCTCCGAACTACAGGACATTTGCGAAAGCCGACAAAAATCCCCAAAACGCCGAAATTTAAATCTAACCATCGTGTAAGTAGGAACCAGACCGCGAAGGTTAGGGCAGGAACCACCCCCGGGTGCGGCTCTTTTGTTAAGGCTTTTCCCCTCCCCCTATTTCGACCGGAATATACCTAAGAGGAGGCGAGTAAATAGGCAGTAAAAACGGGTCAGCCGTGACCTTCTACCAGGAAGAGCTGTCTTCGCCGATTCAGCTAAAATCATTAAAATCTAATCTCTAAAAATAAACAAACACTGGGAGAGAAGGTGAACATACAGGCAGTAATAACGGCTCAGCCATGACCCTCTACCAGGAAGAGCTGTCTTCACCGGCTCAACTAAATCACTAAAATTTAATCTCTAAAAATAAACAAACACTGGGAGAGAAGGTGAACATACAGGCAGTAATAACGGTTCAGCCATGGCCCTCTACCAGGAAGAGCTGTCTTCACCGGCTCAACTAAATCACTAAAATTTAATCTCTACAAATAAACAAATACTGGGGACGAGAAGGTGAACATATAGGCAGTAATAACGGCTCAGTCGTGATCTTCTACCAGGAAGAGCTGTCTTCACCGACTCAACTAAATCACTAAAATTTAACCTCTAAAAATAAACAAATACTGGGGACGAGAAAGTGAACATATAGGCAGTAATAACGTCTCAGTCGTGACCATCTACCAGGAAGAGCTGTCTTCACCGGCTCAACTAAATCAGGAGGAGGTAAAGGCAGGAAACACCCCCGGATGTGGTACTTTGGTAAAGGCCTGCCCCCTCCCTCCAATTCTTAGCTGAAAAAATCAATCCGGGAAATCATAAACTGAACAGAAGAACAAAAGAATTGTACTAGCTGCTCCCAGTGATCGACAACCATCCAAAAATGCAATCACATATTTTTGTCTATCTTAAAAATCAATTAATTCTGCCTTTTTTAACAGGTACACCAAGATGCTTTCTTTTTGATCGCCAGCACCCCAATAACCGTTCAGGAAACTATAACCGATATGGAACACAGTAACCGCTATGACTCTGTACATCCTCCGCTTCATCCCTAAAAGTGGTCACCCACCTCCAGGGAGGCGAACGCTGGCCCTGCGCCCCGCTTCTACCCCTTTTTGTAAGCGTCTGTAGCGCGCATTTATGACCTAGCCAAATAGGTTTCAGTGCAGGCCTGCCCCCGAACCAGGGAAGTAAGTTCGGGTCTCTCTACGGGTGGTCCCCGAAAGGGGCCGTTGTTGTCGTCTATCCAAAAACACATCCAACTGTAAAGCCGGAAAATTGATTAAAACAGCCTGAGGTTATACTTGCCAATGATGATCCTCCATCGCTCCATGATTTAACTTCGAAGTGACAGACCCCAACACTCTTCCTGATCATCTAGCCTACACACTAAAAACTAAAGTGTTAAAACTGACACTTTCAAGGTGTTGAACCCATTCTAACTCTTAGGGTTTGATTTTAACACTCAAAGTGCAATGCTTTAAGCACTTGGACATTACAATCGTCAGACATCTGAAACTTGAATGGATAACACTCCCCATGTGTCTGGCATTGGTGGTTCTTCCAGAATCGTCCATAATTTGATTTGCGTTTGGTGGGTACATAATTAAAAGGACACAACGCAGATGACGCGGATCAGGCTCAAAAGTTCGAGTCTGATCCGCGTCATCTGCGTTGTTTCCTTTTAAGTGTCACGACATTACACTTGTCAAGTGGTATTATTGTCAACACCTGTCAAGTTCTGGTATATCTACACTTGAACAAAGTGCTAGTTCAGCACTTAGTAAGTGTTAAATATAGCACTTCAAGTATAGTTTTTAACTCTTTAGTTTTTAGCGTGTACGACATCTGCTGAGTACTCAATCCCCTTTCCTCATTCCACACGCCTAGACATGTTGCTTCCAGATCTCAACAGTCACAGAGGGTTCGAAAGGGGCTTAGCTTACAGCGTCTCTGCGCGCTGTAGGCACGCGAAGCCATTTCATCAGCCAATTTCCGACATGTTGTGTTCACTACAGTCGGCTGTCTGCTGCGCACCAAGAAAATGCTCGGGTGGAATTTATTACAGATTTACCTCCATTTTTTTCAATCTGATGGCTTCATTTCGTCATAAATTGTCCCCTCATCAGTATGTAACGTGTCTTCTGATTGGCTGAACTGGTCGAAACAAATAGCAACGATGGTCGACTATTATAAAACATACACGTGATGAGAGCTTGCGCTGTATTTTCTAGTTTGTTGCGCGTAACGAATCCGGCTTTTGATAAGAATATTCGTTCATCATCGGGTCACCCCAATTAGAATTGTTAGGTTATTTTCAACTACAATTCCATGGCAGGAGGCGGGAATAAATCGCTGTTTCAACATTCAGAATACATGGATATTTAATAATCGGATGTTTGTTATGAACGCAAAGGCTTCACCCCAGGCCCGGGGTTTAAAACCGACAGTCCCCAGGTATTAAATTTCCATGTACCGTGGGTGCTGCTCGAACTAACTTACAACAAGAAAACGTTTTGTGCAAGCACAAGCGCGCGAGAAAATGCCACTGAAACACTTATTGTGTGTCTATATTATGCAATCTCTTCGTATTAGAACACAAACAAGAAACGTACTCTCTGTGAACAAAGCTGAATATCACTAAAAGAAGGTGAATAATGCACCTCAAAGCATTGTGACCGGTGATTAGCAATAATTGGTTTAAAATAGTTTTTAGTTTTTTGGACAGGGTTCCAGGCTATGGGGGTTAATATCTTCCTTCGAAAACTCTTGAAAGAGCACCAAACACCCCTCCCCAAAAGATCAGCTTTTTGGGACGAATCGTCCCGTACGAAACTCAACTTGAGAAAAATACCCGTGCCGAGGTGATTTTGAGAGGAACTGCCCCTGCACCATCGCCAAATAATCGTCCCCTGAGTTCCAATGTATTCTATGTGCCAGTAGGCACAAAGAATACATTGAAACTCAGGGGACGTATTGTCAATGGAGGTTCTCGAAAATTCTTTTTAATAAACTCATTGCCGATTAGCCATCTTTGACGTTAATGATATGCAAGGTCAGAGGTAGCTTCGGGTAAACACTTCCATCGAACTATCTGTCAAGACTGTCATACATGCGATAGAAACAACCAAAATGTTTCGCTTGAAACGAGAAAATGTGCATTTTTTATTTAATACTAATAAAGATAGAAAAACAACACACTTTCAACACTTCATTTAATGGACATGGCAAAATAATATTGATTTTTAGTGAAATGAATACCGCAATGAACCCCTTCCCACAGGCGAAGGTAGACTCGGTATATGGTTTTGTTTTGCTGACGAGTGACAAAACTGCAGATATATCACTAAAATGATACAAAAATGTCTCCGTGAGTGAAAATGCAAACCCTGGGTATCCAAACAACTAACACATACAGATATTTCCAAGCATAACACACAGATGTTCCAGCTGGAAGAGGTTGGGGGTGGAGGGGGCAAGGTCCCTAAAAAGTGAATGAAAATCGTCTGCTAGTAGCAGTGTCGCGTGTCTACTAATAATATTTTGTCCATATACAGTATACGTCAAAATGAGTTGAAGAATAACCACTGCAGGTATAAACTATAGATCTAATGTTTCCTATACTAATAACAGAAAAATCGGACATAAAAATATATCTACATGTATTCTGTAACCTCTTTTAACATGTTTTGGTTTTATACACGTTTCCTAAGGGTTAATTGCATTGGAATTCCTATTGCATTCTATTTTCCAATGCATAGAAATTCAAAGTGGTATTTATAATGTCCACAAAAATATTATTTCAGGAAAACTATTTTTTTTGTTTGACGTAGCTTTGATATGCCCAAAAGCATCCCCATGAGTGGTGGTAATTTACCCTTCTGGTAATGTTAATTTTTTTTTCTCAAACATTGGAAAATGGATTGATAAGAATCTACATAATCCACACACCTCACTGCCTAACCTTTAATTAACAAATTGACTAATCTGTAAATGAACAATTATTTCAGTGCTGGAAATGAACAAAATTGACGGGTGCAGTTTCAAGCTCCCGTGAATTCCGAGACGATAGTCAATTACACCCGCAAAATGTTAGTATATGAATTTTCGAGGTAATACTGTCACCAAACACCAGAAATCTTAACCCTTTGAACTAGTGGTATCTAACATGCCAGTTTAATGGTAGCAATTAGAAGAGGCCATATTCATTATTTGGGGTAGAACAATCAATATTTTCAACGTGCAGCCTCAGGGCGGCACGTTGAAAATATTGATTGCTCTACCTTACAAATTTACTGAACAGTCTTCCTATTTAACGACGTTGTGACGTATAGTGTTCCTGGCCAGAAAAGCGGCTGATCGGGTTCAGGGGCTAAATGTATAAGGGATTCATGAATTATGGCAGTAACTTGCTACTGGCTGTAGAGGACTGCTTTCTCATCACAACACATTTATATGCCCTCACAGTATATTAGTGCTCCACAATATTTTTCAACGAGTGCATTTTTTAGCTCCCGTAAAATAGAAAACACGGGTGCTGACGGGAGCGATTGCACTCGCACCGTCTCATTTCCAGGACTGTTATTCATTTAATAGCCAAGTATGAAATGTCTGGAAAAAAGACTTTTTTGAGTACAGATGCATGGTACAAGGTAGAAGAATGTGTTCAAGTCTACAAATATTGTATGAATCAAAATAAGTCGTAGCATAACCGCAATGAACAAAGTAGTCCACTGACATTACACCAATAGCACAAGAACCCGAAATCATTTCCCGGAAGCTTTCTGGTTAGAGCTTTCCCGAAAATGATTTTCTTGTGCTGTTGGTGTAGTTGAAGATGCATTCTAGTAGTTATTAGTGGTTATTCTGCAACGTATTTCGACTCGTACTGTAAGACAGGTGATTTCTGAACTCCACTCTGAGGTCCGCTGGTTGGAATTTTGCTTGTGCAAAACAATGTACACGGGCATCAACCACTGACCATGCCTGACAGCCAGTAAAAACTGGTAACTCACAAAGCAAATCTGCAGTTTAATTAAGGAATGATCGTTTCTTTTTGTCTATTTCTTGAGTTATGAACCCCCAAAAAACAAAGTCCAAACTGTACCCATTTACGCGATGTTTGTTTTTTGGGGTTCATAACTCAAGAAATCGACAAAAAGAAACGATCATTCCTTATAATTAAACGTTCGCGACCTAAATAAATAAATAGTGTTAGTCGTCCTCTACTTCAGCGAACAAAGACTTAAAAACTAAAATTGGTAGACATATTATTTTTCTGGCATAAAAGAGGGCGCATATTATTGAAATGCAGGTAGCAATTGACACACTTTCCAAGTCAAATGCACTTATGTCATTAAATTTTTTATTGACCAATGAATTACGTAATGCAAAGAAAACGTCATAAGCCACGCCTCCCTCAAATTTCATTCAACTGTTCACTTCACGTAAAAGTTACGTTCCGTGGTAGGTGGGAGTAGGCCATCAGTATTACATTGTATTTTGGTTTTGACCGTTTCCCGAGAACTGAAAAACACAGTTTGTAAAAGTGGAGTTAGATATAAAGCCAGATGACATGAAATTAGTTGAATTCAGGTAGTGTTCATTCATTGGAATTGGAAACTGAAAACTTTCGTTCAAATGAGCAGCGTTACTAGTGGATGGCGTCACATTTTGCGGTCTCTGGCGTCGATGCTAGCAGGTCGTCCACCTCTGCACTCTCGTCCTCAAACTCTTCATCGAGAAGAGATAAATTGTCAAAATATTCTTCCTCAAATAAAAAATCATTTTTATTTCCAAAAGTTTCATTCAAATTAGCAATGTCAAAATTGCCGTATTCGTCGTGACCAGTCATTGTTTACAATCGATTTGGGTAAAACGATGAACGCAGACGATCACCCAGTGTGCGTAAAATTGAGATGTCAAATAAATACACTTGTGAAGAAAAAGAAAAAAAGACCCACCACGGTCATTTAAATATTTTATAAATAATTTCATGGTGATAAATTAGTAATATAAATTTATTTTTATTTTTCAGATTTAGAACGTGCCAGTGTTCTAACTTCTATTGATTTGACACCATGTTGCAACTCCGAAGACTGGTATTTTAGGGGCGTGGCTGGGGGCGGACCTAATTTTTTTTTTTCGGTTCATTTAGTTATAAAAAGAAAAAACTGAATCATGTGACCCAATCGTTTTATCTGAAAACGCATGAACCGAAAAAAGTTTAATTATGGAGCACTGATAAGTTAGTTATCTGGTGGTCCAAAAATTGCAGATTAGCTTGTTGAGTCCTAAACTTTCTCCAAACTGGCAAGAATATGTTGGACATATAATTCTGTACTGTGGGATTCTTGTAGTAATAACTTTATTAAATCAACTTGACGTAACCAAGCTATCACTTCAAGAAAATTTGTGCAGTCAATATAGCTATGGGTGGTAGGTCGTTCGATATTCATTGATCAACGTGGAAATCTGAAACATGCTGTTAAAAACGTCATTTTGATGGCCAAAAGTAACGTGACTTTTTAACCCAAAAGTCGCCAGAAGACTCCATTTAATAACTGATTTTAAAAAATTTTGTTGAGGAAGAAACGCCACCCCCTACAACCACTCTATGATCGATCGCATCTCCGGCACTCGCTGCAGATACCTTTATTATCTGTGCAATATCCCGACGTTTTTCAAAGGGGAGCCGTCACAGAATTAACCCAGGGTCAGAATTTCCTTTTCCCGGCCCTGGTGACCTTCCACTTCGTGGGTGTGTTTTTTTTTTGTAATAAGACAGCTTCACGGTGTCACATGTAAGTTTGAGTTGAAGGAGAAAATGGTCCAAAAAAAGAATTTATATATTTTTTTGTCCGATTCTTGTGTCAGGGACCGATCTGGGCATGCGCCAGTGCGTATTTGGTTCTGAAACATCAGGACCTGGCTCTTAAATCCCAGAAATGGGCTTCTCAGTTGGCGCGTAACTTCTCAGATCATATTTTGATATTCTTTCGATGGATAATCGAGAGAGACACTCTTACATGTATTATATATATGATTATCATTTATCATTGTTGTAGAGTGCTTTAGTTAATACTTCAAGTCTTAATTACCAAGCATTAATCTTCACTGTGGTTTCTGATCAAGTCTTGGCTGCCTAAATAGGCAGCCAAGACTTGATCAGAAACCACAGTGAAGATTAATGTTTGCTATAGTGTACTAAATGAAAATGATGAGAGCTATTACATACTTGCAGTGAGTGTTACAAACAGCAGTGTGACTCCGTAAATTGAAATCTGGCGCATGAATTGAAAAATAGTCTCCGAGGCTAGAGCGTATTTTAAATAGTCCTGATCGGTTCCTGTTGTGTTACTAGTATAGGAAACAATACATGTATAATTTATACCAGTGGTGGTTATTCTTCAACTCATTTTGACTTGTACTGTATATGGACAAAATATTATTAGTAGACTCGTGACACGGCTATTAGCAGACGATTTTCATTCACTTTTTAGGGACCACGCCCACTCCACCCCAAACCTCTTCCAACTGGAACATCTGTCTGTTATGCTTGAAACTATTTATATGGGTTAGTTGTTTGGATACCCGGGGTTTGCATTTTCACTCACGCATACATTTTTGTGTCATTTCAGTGATATATCTGCAGTTTTGCCACTCGTTAACAAAACGAAACTATGATGCTGAGTCTACCTTCGCTTGTGGGAAAGAGTTCATTGCGGTATTCATTTCACTAAAAAATCAATATTATTTTGCCATTCATATTAAATGAAAATCTGAAATTAAGTTATTTTTTCTATCTTTATTAGTATTAAATCGAAAATGTACATTTTCTCGTTTCAAACGAAAACTTTGGTTGTTTCTATTGCATGTCTTGACAGACAGTCAGATTGAAGTGTTTCATTAACGTCAAAGAAGGCTGATCGGCAATGGGCTTATTCGACCTGAGAATTCAGTACTGCATGATGTGAAGCAATTATAATCATAATATACACGCGCGCGCTAAATAAAACCGTGAACTGCTATTTTATGCTTTTAATAATTAATGTCACGATTTTCTTTCTCGGCGACAAAGTGCCTCATTCATACCTTGTATGGTCATCATTTTTGCCGCGACATCTTCTGTTCATATCTCCATTTGCCGGTGGTTTAGATGTGCAGATGTAGGCGGGTAGCCAGGAATCAATATCAAAGGGCAGGTATGGGCATGTAAGGTGGAGGAAAAATGACTTCATGTGGCATGTCGCGAAGGCAGATGGCCTGAGTGGGGATGGCGTGAGCGCGGCGCAAGCCCACGTAGGGGCCCAGGGCGGACGCTGAAAATTGTTGTTTTGTTTAAAGTAAAAGTCCCAAATGACGCTATACGTGAACGTCTTGAGGTTCGATAGAACGGCGGTTCCACGCAGATCGTACACTATAAAATCAGCTTTATTAAAAAGTAACCCAAATCAATTGGGCTGAGTGAATTGTGAATATGAACCCAGTTAGGTTCATATTCACTCAACTCAGCTGATTTGGGTTGATTTTTAACCCAACTGATTTTAGAGAGTAGAATTCAAGATTTTCCAGTAGGTGGGAGTACCGGCAGGGATGTGGCGACAGGGGTGGGGGTGGGAGTGGGAGTATTTTTTTCCAATAGTTGGAAATTCCGAGATCAAAAATCAAATGGTTGGAAATTCAATAAATTAACATTGTTCAGTCTTAACATAAATACAACATCAGGAGGCTTTATATGTGAGAATATTGGGCTTAATCTGGGAAAATGTCACACGTTAGTAGGGGGTGGGTGTCTTGTTCGTAATGTAGAAAATGTGCAGACAATATTTTGGGAAAATTCTCTCTGATGCACTAAATTCAACCCAAGTTATTTATTTATTAATAGAATTTGTATGGATAGAAGAGGAAAGTAGCAAACACCTGAGAGTACTGACAGAACAATTCAAATGAAAATTTGTTCCCGTATATGTACACCTGCTCTGGCCAAGCCTGATAGTGAACAGCTTGTCATTTGTAGATTGGGGCCCACAGCAGCCCACAGCAGCCCACAGAGGTTTAAATTGGTAGTACCAGTTTAAGAACATTATGAAAAAACCCTAAAGACAGCTATGCCTACTAAGTTTATAAGTTTATTTGGGATTTTAATGGGAGAGTGAGGGTGGGTGTCTGAGAATGGTAGTAGAAAATTTGCGCGTAGTGGTGGGTGGGTGTATAAAGGAGCCGAATAAAAAATAGGACGTCACGTCTTGCAAATTTTTAGTGCCCCCCCCCCCCCCCCAACCCCCACCCTCCTGCTAATGATGAGAAATTTTTATCTTTTATTTCCAACTGGAAACTTGAGTTTCAAATTTCCTACTCTAAAATTGACATGGCCTCAAAATTTCGACTCTGGCATCAATCCGGTTCATTTTCTGACCCAGACACATTTTAAATGATGCTTTTTCCGTTTCAGGACTAGTGAACATTTTCAGAAGGCTTCATAACCCTTTACCCAACGCAGACGATTTCAAAATTCATTATTTTAAATATCATTTTTTTAAATTAAAAAAAAAATTCAACAAAACCATGTCATGTGACCCCTCCTTGGAACGAGCTCGTTCCAAAGAGGGGTCACATGATATGGTTTTGTTGACATTTTTCGAAAAATAATATTTTTTCAGCAGCTGTATTTGCATATTACGCGGGCGGATGCGGGCGATTCGTTGGGTAAAGGGTTAAAAGATATCACCCAGCGCTGCAGTGCAACCACCTATCGAAACCACTCACAGCTGCAATTTACACCGGTGGCACCCCCAGCTGAAATCCTATAGCCACATCCCTGAGTACCGGACGTTTTGGGACTTTCTTCCCCCCATTCGCCACAGCTATGGGGGTAGATTTGGAACGAGACGCCGAAGTTCTTAAATTATATATAGAGAGAGAGAGCGACACACGCGTGGGAATGAGTTAATCGATATGTCACGAGTGCCAGCCTAGAAGGATAAAAAGAGAGGCCACAGGCCTCAAGTTTTATCCTTCCGCGGTGGCACAAGTGCCATATCGATTAACCCATTCACATGCACGTGTCGTTCTGTCTTTATTACACGCCTTTACGTCTTTAAAAAAACAGTTACTAGAAGGACATTTGACCACTAACAACACAAAGAACATTTTATCGCCAACCAAATTTGCGAGGGGAACCCGTGTAACTATTTCGTCCCCTTCGTTCTAATGTGTTCTATGTGCTTACTGGCACACAGAGAACACATTGAAACTCAGGGGACGATTTTTAGCTATCGTTAACGATTCAAATTGTAATTGCGGTGCACGATTTGTATAAATTCCCAGTGAAATTCTATTTAAAAATAGCCCATCGACGGATTTTAATTTTTCGCATGGTTTCGTGTCAATGGTGGCGCCAAGGAGGTGGGTGTGTGTGTCAGGGGAGGGGGGCTACATCCCCCCATCGGAGAGGTCCAGCCCCCCTCCCGTCGGAGAGGTCCAGCCCCCACTCCCCCCCCCCCCCCCCCGTCGGAGATTTTTAGTCAGTCCGTCGGAGAGTCTCGTAAACCCGACTTCACGAGAAATTTCCGACAATCGAATGTAGATATCTCGTCTTGTGTTGATCAAGAACGAGGTATATGGTTCTTCTTTGTAAGGCATTATGGCAGTTGTTATCCAACTGGCGTTCCATTACTTCCATACCTAATCATCGGGTATCGTCAATTTTTCACTCATTTTCCTTCGTTTGGGAGGTAAAATATTATAGCCCCCCCCTGTCGGAGAGGTCTGCACCCCTGTCGAGAAATCCCTGGCGCCACCCCTGTTTCGTGTTGCTTTAAATGGGGGGTTCATAATAAATTAAAAAAAACGCACATGCACGCTAAAAACTAAAGTGTTAAAAACTACACTTGAAGCAGGGGGGGGGGGGGGGGGCACCAAAAATTTGCAAGACGTGACGTGGGGTTTGGTGGGTCTCTTGAGTGCGCCAAAAATGTGCATTTCCAACTTGTGCAATTTTTTCAAAATATATCAATATATCAGCTAATATATACCATCATTTGTATCAAACCTTAAAGATGATGTTGTACTTCACACTCTTAACATAAATACAACATCAGGAGGCTTTATATGTGAGAATATTGGGCTTAATCTGGGAAAATGTCACACGTTAGTAGAGGGTGGGTGTCTTGTTCGAAATGTAGAAAATGTGCAGACAATATTTTGGGAAAATTCTCTCTGATGCTCTAAATTCAACCGAAGTTATTTATTTATTAATAGAATTTGTATGGATAGAAGAGGAAAGTAGCAAACACCTGAGAGTACTGACAGAACAATTCAAATGAAAATTTGTTCCCGTATATGTACACCTGCTCTGGCCAAGCCTGATAATGAACAGCTTGTCATTTGTAGATTGGGGCCCACAGCAGCCCACAGAGGTTTAAATTGGTGGTACCAGTTTAAGAACATTATGAAACCCCCCTAAAGACAGCTGTGCCTACTAAGTTTATAAGTTTATTTTGGATTTTAAAGGGAGAGTGTGTGTTTGGGGGGAGGGGGTGTCTGAGAACGGTCGTAGAAAATTTGCACGTAGTGGGTGGGTGGGTGTAAAAAGGAGCCGAATAAAAAGTAGGACGTCACGTCTTGCAAATTTTTAGTGCCCCCTCCCCCCCCTCCCCCCTGCTTGAAGTGCTGTATTTAACACTTACTAAGTGCTGAACTAGCACTTTGTTCAAGTGTAGATATCCCACAACTTGACAGGTGTTACAATAATACCACTTGACAAGTGTAATGTCGCGACACTTAAAAGGAAACAACGCAGATGACGCGGATCAGGCTCGAACTCTCGAGCCTGATCCGCGTCATGTGCGTTGTGTCCTTTTATAATCATGTACCCACCAAGCGCAAATCAAATTATGGACGATTCTGGAAGAACCACCAATGCTAGACACATGGGAAGTGCCATACATTCAAGTTTCAGATGTCTGACGATTGTAATGTCTAAGTGCTTAAAGCATTGCACTTTAAGTGTTAAAATCAAACCCTAAGAGTTAGAATGGGTTTAACACCTTTAAAGTGTCAGTTTTAACACTTTAGTTTTTAGTGTGTGGTCCCAGCGAAAAATATACACAAAGTTGCGGTTGAGATGTTAAATTTTACTGATATACTTGATCATTAATACCTTATGCAAGTCGAACAGTTCAATATTGTTAATCTTTTAGGCAATTATCACAGTCGCACAAATGAGAAGACATAGTTCCGCCGAAGTGTTAATACCTTGTGTCAATGACTTCCAAACAGTACATACCCACTGTGTGTGACCTTTGTAATATTGTACGATGACAAATATCCCCGAAATAACTCTTGAGTGTCTTGGTTTTCATGGTCGTTGGATTCATTTCTTTCCGGAAAGAAGAAATACTGTCCCAAAATGTTGTTTTTTACCCTGGTGAGGTACCATACAACACCAGAATTTCACCAGTATGCCAAATCGTTATGGTTCGAACGTTCAAAGTCACTGTCATTTTTAGATTTGCGAGATAACTCCTTGTCATATTCGCGCACCATCGATGAGAGTTTGTTAATGTACTCAATAGCTATCCGAAGTGTCTTTACTTTTGATAGTCTCTTCGACTTTCCATCGTATGGTATATGCTTCCTTAAGCGTATAAACGCTAGGTTAACCGCATGAACTCTTCTACGCTCACGTGCGTTACGCTTGGCCACCAGATGAGGTGGTTTCTCACAATGCGGTATGTGCTTGTAATGGTTTCTCTTTTCCGACTTCCTGTTCTTTTTCGCAAATTTCCTGCATTTTGAAGTATCCACATCCTCGGAGTTTTCCACCTGCCATTGTGAATCCTGAAATACTGGAGACTGCTCTGGTAATGGAGGAAACACACTCTCAGCTGTTGGGTTGCGGAACAATCCCGAGTGCTGCATGAAACGGCATGGTGGAAAGCGATTTTCAAAGGGAACAGCTGCTATGTTAGAAGACATTTGGACTACTATGATTCCGTCTGTTTTACGAGTCATTTTATTAACAGAACAGAGTCTTCCACTCAAGATAATTTCTTCATCTAATATTTATTAATACTAAATTTATCTAATCTAATACTATTACAATTTGTTTCTACTTAGCCCAGCGCGAGTCATTTTAAACTTTCAGAAGATAATGACGATTGTCATTAATTGACCTGAGGATACGGCGACAACACGCGAAGTTTTGTAATTAGCGGTTTCTACCCTATTCCAAGCAAAATGATTGATGAAGCTTCATTTAAAAAAAGCGTTATCGTGCATACATATTTAATGAAAAATTGGAGATTCTAAGAAATGGAGCCGGATTTTTTATGGGGACATCTATATCAGGTGCGCAACCACACACATTTTCACAAGAACTGTAACCCTTCACCCAACGCAGACAGTATCAAAATTTATTATTTTTAAATATCATTTTTTTAATTTTTCAAAAAAATTCAACAAAACCATATCATGTGACGCCTCATTGGAACGAGCTCGTTCCAAGGTGGGGGGGGGGGGGGGGGGGGGATCACATAATATGGTTTTGTTAAATTAAAAAAAAAAAAATAGTACCTTTTCAGCTGCTGAATTTGCATATTACGCGGACGGATGTTTCCGATTCGTTGGGTAAAGGGTTAAGCGACCATTCAGTTCCGTATCAACGGCCTTTACTAACTGAACACAGTGCGAGCGATGCATGTCATATGTTGAGGTAATAATTACAATTTTCCTTCATGGTTAGTGTTTGTGATGCTAAGTGGTATCCCAACCAAGGACATAGGAGCAGTGATGCTTTCAGTAACCCCTCTAAAAATCACAGCGGCCCCCTCTAAATGGGAAAATGAAAGCACCAGAGAGTCCGAGATTCACTGCGCGGGTATTGAATTTTCAACATTTTCTCGGGGGGGGGGGGGGGGGCACAATCAATGGGAGGGGGGTATCGTAGGCCTGAGGTTGGGTTGGTATGGCTCTCCCATTGGTGGGGGTTCGGGGTAGCCTACACTCACCCCATATACCTGGCGCCCCTAAAAAAATGATGCCCCCTCAATAGGAAATCCTAGCTACGCCCCTAGGTGTTTTCCTGGGGTGACGTGGTGGAATGCCATTCCCCTGCTTTTCTCTTAGGGGACACCGTTCCGCTACAGTTTCAAGACCCGTGATAGTTTGATCGTCCCACATATTCGACACAGTGAGAACTCAAACATCTTGTTGGTCGTATTTAACCAATTTTAATTGTGTATATCTCACAGACAGACACAGTAAAAATGGCCACTTCTTTTGAAGAGTTGTGAGTACTAAATATTCAAAGTTTTCCCGGAGGTGGACCCCTGGACCCCCCTTTACGCGAGGGGGGGGGGGAATTCTCTTCTAATGACGTGTCCGGCGTTGGCCATCGCTACGCGTTGAGGGCTCGTTCAGAACAGGTGCCCTGCGCGCAGCGATGGTCGACGCTGCCCGTATCCCTACCTCTTAATTTCGGAAAGCATTATTGCGTAAGACCCAGGAGTGGTGGGGGGGGGGGGGGGATGCTATACGTGCCTCTCTACTTTTCTCAGAAAATAGTTCAGAGAGAGGAGGTCCAACATATCTTTATCAATATAATTTTTCACCATAATACCACTACCAGAAAATCGGTCCGTGTGTTTGTGGGGGGTGGGGGGGGGGGGGGGGGGGGGGGGGGGGGGGGTGGGGCGGCGGCTGGCACGCCACTGTACTCACTTAAAACTTCTATTCATCTCTTGCTCGTGTGATTTATCTTTGCTACGGCCTTCAAATCTGACTGAGAAAGATGCACATCTCAGGCGCAGTAGCCAGGGCTTTTTGGTCGAGTGGTTCGCTTAGGGGCGATCAACGATTGCCGGCACCACCGAGACGAACCCTGGATCGCGCCGCGGTGCTAAAAGTTTGAAAATAGGCATCAGATGAAACTCTGTGGTAGCATGAATCAAGTGATATTGCCTCCCCGTGGGAATTACGCGGAAATGAGCTGCGCGTGTTGTGCTTGGGTACCGCGTAAAAAAGTTCGGTTTTATTGATAAAAATTTTGACCTAGAACCCAACGCTAGGGGTGAAAGTTATCTAAAGTGGACAGGAAATGAACAAACGATTGGCTGAACTCCACTTATCAGGATTGTAGAGCTTCTTTGGCGATGCTGGTGTCTCCTTTACTTCTCAAATCCAACTCTGTTTCAAATCGGCAAAAATTCCAACTGCTATAATTTACAACTACAGTGTACGCAATATCAAGCTTCATACGTATGCATGATGCCAATCGGTACGAGATTTCCAAAGTACGTTTAGTTATCGTAATAAAAAAATCTTCGAAATGCACTTCAAGAAAATCACATCATGTAAAATCGCTATCCTGAGTTAATTCCATCATTCACAGTTACAAAATGATGAAACATCGAAAATTGATCATTCCTGCATAAGATCTGATTTAATGTTAGGACAGTGTGAATTGCTGAAAGTTCTCAGCTTGAGCATTTGTTTAGCACATATTCATTTCCCAGAATAATACCAAATAATTATAGCCTGATAATTCTATCACAAATGTGTTGGCATTTCAGTTACTAGAATCAATGTTATGCCCCCTTTCATGGCTCCATTTTCAAAATCTTTCTCGGTAGTGAATTTCCAACTAGGGGGAGAGGACGGGAGGGGTTCCCTGGTCCCCCCCCCCCCCAGTTGGAAATTCAGTATCCTACCCCCCCCCCCCCCCCCGCCCCCCAATCGAAAATCTCTAGCCACGTCCCTGACTCCGCTACATATTGTGTCGCGGTCACGATGTAGCCATAAATACAGCACAGTCGCCGTGAAATACAATACAGTCGCCGTGAAATACAATACAGTCGCCGTGAAATAGACAGTGATGTCAATGCATGCCTTTCCCAGCTGATAAAAGTTATCACCAGCAAAATTTTAATTAATGAAGCACCGGGTTGTATCCGGTGCTTCATTAATTAAATTTTTGAGAATCACTCCTATAACTGGTGTTAGGAATCTAATATTATTGCGTCCGTGGAAATATTACCCACCCGTGAAAAGTGACTAGTCAACTGTGGCTATACTGTACTGAACGTGTGACCTTGAACACCAATGGATGAATAAATATCGCCAGTTGATGGTGGTGGTTTGCGCAGTTCACACTCGAGAGAAGGAAATGGGACAGTAGTGTATCATGTGCCTGAATGATATCGGTCGGGTGGACTTTTGAGGAGTATTGGAGATATTAGGAGGAGCCGACTTAACCCTTTACCTAATATGAAAAGCAGACGACACTTGTAAAAATAATTCTTGAATAACTAATTTTTTTTTCATTTTTTGTCTCAAAAACATAGGTTATGACCCCTCGTTGGAACGAGCTCGACGAGCTCGTTTCCAACGAGGAGTCATAACCTATGTTTTTGAGCCAAAAAATGAAAAAAAATAATGAAAATTAATTGGTGATTTTTGAGAATAGCGCTGGCCGGTTTTGGCCGTTACGTTAGGTAAAGGGTTAACTCGTGTTTTTCGCACATCCTGGACCTAGCTTTTATATTGTATGCATGTTGTATTACATTTTATTATAGTATAGAATATTATAGTGTATGTATTCTTATAGATGTCTTTTGGTATAGGCATATGGTATTTTAATAAAAGAATATCAGGGTAAAGTGCGAAGCGATTGACATCGTGATATCATAAAGAACACACGACCGCCATAGGGATATTGGTATTTGACTGCTACCCGCTGTGCTGCAGTCCTTCGTGACGTTGTCCGAGTCATGTTCCCTTCGGGGTTAAACGTGCATGCTTGGCACGGTAACAGTATGGATATCAGTATCTCTTTTGGTAAAATTTTGTCACGGGAAGCCCATCGTCGTACCCCACCCATGAGAGACAAAATTCCCGACCACCACCACTCCATAATTTCTAACTAATAGGCAATTCCATTAGCAGATCTCCCCCCCCCCCCCACCCCCACCCCCCCACGCATTCATTTGTACACTCCATTAACTTTCAAGTCACAAAGTACAACTACAAATCAATATTCGGGGGTCCTACAATTTTCAATCAATATTTGGGGGGCCATCACTACTTTTCAGTCCGAAAGCCAACTCCACATTAAAGTCATTTTAGCCAAATTCCAGACATGTTTGGAAAAAATTCCACAAGCGCACTGTTTGAAATTTCCAACCTTTTTCCTGCTTAGGACTTCAAATTTCCATCTATTGTAAATTTGATGAAAGATAGGAAGGGGCGAGACTGAGACATCACTTCACGCGAATACGTCCATATCTACCTAAGGTAGTATAGTATGACTTGCGTGTGGACTAAATGGGTAAAGACATGCCATACAATGCTACCATTTCAAGAGTATGTCAGGTGTTTTTGTGCCTTATTTGGTAATATTTGCTTTACGCCGTCTTAGTTGTCATATGTCCAGAGTCTCATTTGGTTTGTCTTCAGCCACCATGCCGTGGTGTCATTACTATGGTGATGCGTGATGTCAGTGCACATGCGCAGCACGCGTTTCCTTCATCCATTTTATTTGATGGAGGCAATCATCTTCACTTCTGTTGTGGCGTCTTGTTACTATGTAATGAGGGTGTTCCGAGGATTTCTTCGATTCAGCTGGAGACTTGGAGTGCGTCGAATTACTGACGACAAAAACAATCGAACCGATAACCTTCTTAAAGTCATCGTGACTTTAGTTTTTGTGACACGATATAGGTGTGTTTAATTCTTTATTTGTCTCGAGTTTTATTGTAAAGGGTCAAAATTTTCATTTTCCAGGACTGTGACTGAGCCAATCCATTCGTGGCTTGTATACTACGGTATTATAGTAAGAACTGTCCTTGACCTATTTATTACTATTTTCAGATTGTGTGGACTGTATGATTTATTCTGAATTCATTCTCCAAATCATTATCTTTTACAAAATCTTCCAATTCGAATAAATCAACCAATCAAACTGCTCCTTTCCCCGCAGCCCCGTCCACTATCGTCCATACCATGCATAGAATCTAATTACCTAACCCCCCCCCCCCCCCCCCCCCCCCCCCCCCCCCAATAAGCAGTGTCGCGTAATGAGCAGGAAATTATTCATGTAACGCCAAGCACTTTGAGACAAAACATGATGACTTCATCTGAAAGGGAAATGGGACTCCACATACTATCTGGAGAATTACTTTGAATATGACGATCGCAATGGGCTCATTTACATTAAAATAAAATACTTTACAATAGCCGTGAAAACGGCGGAAACCTGAAGGAGAAGAACACGGCATGATTTCTATTCTTCAAAATATATTAAAGTGTCAGGTAATCCTCAGGGCTCAAAATAAGCGATGTCGCGTCGCTTTCTGCTATGCAAAACTTGCAAAAAGCTACACAATGTTCAATTATGTATAGCATTTTGCGATACAAGATAATCAACTGCAGCCTATTAGTCTGCAATTGATTATCTTGTATCGCAAAATGTAAATGAAAATTTGCAAACAAATTTGAAAACTAGTTCACTGATGCTTTACTTCTGATTGTGAAACATTCCAGGCATAACTCAGATTAACTCTCCATCAAGCATCATTAGCAACTTCATATGTAAGATGAATTCTGTTGGTTTAAATTCTTCCTGTTTTTACAACATTTTGCATAAAATGTCCATTAAAAATAACTTCAAGCCCATCAAATTAAAAATCCCAACTTCCATTTTGAGAATATTAAACAACCAAGACGTCATTTGAAAACATCCAAGTCCATGCAACCCTTAAAGGCAGTTCAGTTAAAAAAACATAGTAAATGTTTCATGTGTTGCAGATCATTTGGAAATGCCCAGAAATGGATGGAAACTATTCTATCTACTTAGAAGAATTCAATACAAAACAGCATAACATAACTCTGGTATACAAAAATAGGTGGGGAATTTTTACAAAATGCTATTCATTTTTTGGAAATGTGTAGCATTTTGCTACGCATAGCAAAAAGTTATTTTGAGCACTGTGTAGCATACGTTTGAGATAGCAGGGAGAGACATACACAGAACCACACTTATGTTGGAATGGGTTAACGATTACTGGACGAGAGCGAGTGGCACAGGGATACCACGAGAGCCGGTAGGTGTGGTTCTGTATTTATTACACACCCCAACCATGAAAAGAATTCAGTGTAATTAATCGCCAATTTAATTAAATAGTCAACAATTTGAACGGTTGAAAGAATTTTGGAGAGAAACGGGCAATTATGTCAGAGAACCAGTCTTAAAAGTCTTTGACCTTGCCACCTGCGGAATGGCTGTTGATTCATTTTATTCGCAAAAAATGTCGACCCGAACACTCAAAACTCAAAAACTTGCGTTCATCATATCAGGCGTCACAAATTATGAGGTCTCAAATGTGTGCGAACTGGCCGCTCTGTTTAAATTTCGTGCTTTTCAAACTGAAACTAAAAATATAAGTTTGAACTCGGCTTGACAATACATGCTCTACTGCCACGAGGCTATCGCATGTGGACATCGGTCATTTCTGTTCTGCACTGTATAAGTCTGTAACAAAAGTACACACTGGACCAGAAAAGACATTTTGTGCAATAATTAAATCGATCGTAACGTTTGGAGTAACCGAGCCTGAGGCAGTTTGAGATTCCCATTCTGACTCTGAGTGAACTCTGCAGTCTTGGTAAGTTTATTTGTCAACATTATAAAGTTTCTGACTTGAAATTTAGCCTTCTTTTTTTTTATTTGACCTCAAGTCTTGATAACCTTTGTTTGAAATGGGCTCCACTTACAAATAAAAGCTTTAGGTTGTCCACATAACACTACAGATATACAAAGGGAGAAATTATGGAAGCGTATTGCATGATAACTGCAAGAAAATGTCATGTCTTGTCTCCACAAGTAATTTTTTTTTAAATATATTTATCTGTCGGAATTACCGATTCTCATTACAAAATGTTTGATGCACAACTGTGCAAAAAAACTGTTGAAAGTCATGAAAGACACGCTGATCTCTTCCAGGAAATTGAACAGTGAAACTCAACCTTTGCTTTCGTTATTGAAAATCGAAGTAAACTTAATAAGTTTTAGGGCAAAAAAGTCCAATTAGGTTCGATATTACAGCCAGCCACTAGTACAGTTCCTATAAAACTTTGTTACAATGTTGCCCTCACCGCTGCGTGCTGCCGATGAGTCGACACGATGCCTACTGTGTAACTGTAATCCTATTCGATTCATACTTCGGCAATGAAGCAGCACGTTTGCCAACGCAAACATACTTTGAAGAGCATGTTAAGTTGAAGTAGTTCTCAGGAAGCAAGACTAAATGAATCTTGAAACCTGGTTACCATCAAGTGGAAAAAACACACGGCGACACGCCGACAGCACCTGGAGATGTTTGACAGCTAGTACATGCAGTTACTAATTAACTATCTCCAATTCCACCCTTACTAGATGACCCCCCCCCCCCCCTCCGCCCCACACTAGCTGAATAAAGAAAATAAATTCGGAAGAATGAAACGCCTGGTTTTATAAGAAAAACTCGGTAGTTTACATTTGTGGAACCAATGTGTTTTACGTGCTAGTGGGTGTTGGGGCCACAGGTTCATTTTATTTAATTTTTTTTTGTTGGGGCAGGGGGGAGGGCTTTTTAGGGGGATATAGTATTGCTTAAATATGACTTTCTGGAGTTGGTACTGGGGAAATAAAAGATGTTACCAGCTACCCACTACAGAAATTCTGAAAAGTCTTGCGTAGGGTGGGAATGAGACCACGAAGAGGGGACGGGTGGTAAATACATGTGGTCTGATAAATGCAATATATTGTCAATTTTATGAGATGACTTCCATGAAATTCAAAAATAATTATTAGAATATTTAAAACATAGACATTATGACAAAATTTCCAGACACAGATTGATGTGTATTTTTAAATGACTAATTAAGGATTTTTGCTAGTATTTCTGTTTTATACAAGGATATTATTTTGCTGTAATTCTCAGCAACAAAACTTAAATCTAATGCCACCTATGTGACTTAGCTACATGGGTATATGAGATGGGGGGGGGGGGGGGCACTCTCACCCCCCCCCCCCCTTCACCAATGCAGTTAATTTTGCAGTTTTCATTGAAAGGGACTGGTATTTTCAGAACAGATTATTCAGAGGGAGGGGGTATTTTTATACTTTTGGCAAATATCAGGGCAGTGGGAAGAGCATTTTCATAGGCAAATTCGAGGCAAGGGCCTGCATTTTGATTTTGAAACAAAAGTTCATGGCAGTTTGATTGGTCAGCCACCATCCCCAAGAGAATGTTCTCCAAAAGCCTATCATTTTAGCCGCATTCTATCAGTACTCTTTAAAACTACTTACTAAATGCAAATTCAGAATACCAAATTCCAAATTTAAGATTGACAAGATATTGGAGCAGACTCATAAAAAATTACTTTGTTTTGAACCAAATACCAAGAAAAAAATATTGACAGAACCGTTCAGATAACAAACTGGTGAAGTATAGTTCTCGTACAAATAAATGTAAACATTAATCAATCTTTGAAAATATTATCAACCAAAATAAGTTGAAGCTTACTGGTGAGAACACCCCCCCCCCCCCCTCCCCTTATTTCTCTTTCAGCCTCTGACTTAGAATGTTGGATACTCATTTCGTGAGCTTTCGAGAAAATGCTGTCTGGTCATAGATGGGAGGGGAGTTTGTAAAAAAAGGTGTACAAACTAAATTACTTGTGGAGACAAGACATGACATTTTCTTGTAGTAATGCAATATATTTCTCCCTTTGTATATCTGTAGTATTATGTGGACAACTTAAAGCTTTTATTTGTAAGTGCAGCCCATTTCAAACAAAGGTTATCAAGACTTGAGTTAAAATAGAAAGAAGGCAAAATTTCAAGTCAGAAACTTTATAATGTTGAAAAATAAAGTGCAAACTTTCCAAGACTGCAGAGTTCACTCAGACTCAGAGTCAGAATGGAATCTCAAACTGCCTCAGGCTCAGTTACTCCAAACGATCGAATGAATGCCCCGGAAGGTTAATTATTCAGTGCTCAAATTGTCTTTTCTCGTCCAGTGTGTACTTGTGTTACAGTGCAGAACAGAAATGACCGATGACCACATGCGATAGCCTAGTGGCAGTAGTGCATGTATCGTCAGCCGAGTTCAAACTTTTATTTTTACGAGTAGTTTCAAATTCTGTAAAAAAGCACGAAATTTAAACAGGTCTGCCAGTTCGCACCGTATTCAAATTAAAATCCTTGTATATTTTCCATCCTCCAGATATAATGATGCCTGCACACACACTTTTGAAAACACATTTGAGACCTCATAATTTGTGACGTTTGATATGCTGAAAGCAATCTTATGAGTTTTGAGTGTTCGGGTCGACATTTTTTTTGCGAATAAAATAAATCAACAGCGATTCTGCAGGTGGCAAGGCCAAAGACCTAAGACTGGTTCTCTGGCAAAATTGCCCGTTTCTCTCCAAAATTCTTTCAACCGTTCAAATTGTCGGCTATTTAATTAAATTAGCGATTAAGTACAGTGAATTCTTTTTCATGGTTGGGTGTGTAATAAATACAGAGCCACACTTATGTTTGAATGGGTTAACGATTACTGGACTCGAGCGTGTGGCACTGGGATAACCACTCGAGCCTACCGGCTCCCGTGGTATCACTGCGCCACTCGCTCTCGTCCAGTAATCGTTAACCCATTCAAACATAAGTGTTGTTCTGTATATATATTCCACTGAACGCTGAAAACTATAAGAACCAGTCTTACGAGAGAACTTGTGCACGCGAAGGGTACTTTTTATCGGATAGCACTTGAGCTTTCTGGTTAAATTACCACATGCCCCTAAAATTCATGTGATCGTGTCAAATACAGTTACGGGTGTGTAAATATACATTATCATGACCGTGTGCATGTCCTGTAATTTGTATCAGATTCGAGGTCGTGTTTACAATCAGATCGCAACGAGCCCGTCAGAATGCATTTTCTGTAAAGCCAGGGCTCGGTTCCTTGTCTATATCAACAAGGAACAGATAAATAGGTAATAAACGAACACAATTTACAGTTTATTTACAATTGTGCAGACGATGATGAAATGGTTCCGGCGACCTAATAAAATATGCAAATGAGTATCTCACATGGGGTGAGTGGGATAGAAATATCCCACCCTGCTGTCTCACCCGGGACACGCGTATGTTTCACGCATAGTGGGGGGAGAAATTTCTATCCCACACACCCCAAGTGACATACTCATTTGCATATTTTATTAGGTCGCCGGAACTATTTCATCATCGTCTGCACAATTGTAAATAATCAAAATGGCTTCACGATTTGCAAATATATAGATTTAGACTCAATATTTAATTATTATTCAAATATTAAACTTGATTTTTTTTTCAACCTCGTGTTTTTCTGCAGATTTAATAATATCACTGCGCGAATTTATCGATCGATCAATAATCTCACAATGCCCTTTACATAATAGTTTGACACGCGCAAATTCATTAACCCATTAACGGACAGTGTTACAAATCAATTTTTAGTATATACCTATGGTATAGCTATGGTATATGCCTAACTTTTGTACGATCTTCCCGATGAAATTGTTCGTTTTTCGAAAGGACTACGACCTGATAGATTGGGCACGTCAGCACGTGGCCGCCAATTATCTATAATGACGTAAGCCTCGTGTGTGGAGAAAAAGAAACAAATCATCCTCGATGAGTCCGAAGGTGTGAATGGGGAAATCTCACCCTCGGGGCAAGATATTTGAACCAGGACCCCTCGGCAAGCCTCGGGTCTGGTTCAAATATATTGCCCCTCGGGTGAGATTTCCCCATCTCACCTCCAGATTCATCGGGGATCATAATAATCCCCAAAACGACAGCTTCGTTATCTTTATCCGGAGAATAATTATCATCAAACAATGATAGTCTCTTGTCAGGCATTATTACATTAACTCACACAATTATCATCACCATACCATTCTCATCATCATCACAATCAATTGTACCGTCTCAGCAAAATGTAATTATTTTTTTATTACCAGCTGAAATAAAAGTTCAAAGTTCAAATACAAATACAAAAGTAGTTTCTGAGTATGCGTCACAGTTCACGGCATGCATTGTGCGTCCTGTTTACTATATGTTACATGTTTCAAGGAAGTGGTTGCGGGATAGAAATACAAATAAAGAAATTGTATTTTTGGGGAATGAGGAATTGTTATCTGGCGTCACCTGACTAAACACAGCTTCCGGAAGTTCGGCAGTTAATCTTTTAATATTATATCAAACAATATCAAGCGTTGGTCGTTGGATTTAGTTATTTATTTAATAATTTTTGTAAATCTTCGAACATTAACTGAACATTTAAAGGATTTGAGCAGGGATGTGGTGACGGGGTGGGGGTTGGGGTGGGAGTGGGGGGTGTCTCACCCCCCCCTCCCCAGCTAGGAGTATTTTTTTCAATAGTTTGAAATTCCGAGGTCAAAAATCAAATAGTTGGAAATTCAATAAATTAACATTGTTCATGAAAAATATTAAAATTCCAACTTTATGATGAGAAATTTTGATCTTTTATTTCCAACTAGAACTTGAGTTTCAAATTTCCTACTCTAAAATTGACATTGGCCTCAAAATTTCGACTCTGACATCAATCTGGTTAATTTTCTGACTCCGACACATTATAAATGATGTTTTTTTCATATAATCACTTTAACCCTTTACCCAACGCAGACGATTTCAAAATTAATTATTTTAAATATCATTTTTTAAATTTAAAAAAAAAAATTCAACAAAACCATAGCATGTGACCCTTCTTTGGAACGAGCTCGGTGCGCTCGTTCCAAAGAGGGGTCACATGATATGGTTTTGTTGAAATTTTTCGAAAAATAATATTTTTTCAGCAGCTGTATTTGCATATAACGCGGGCGGATGCAGGCGATTCGTTGTTTAAAGGGTTAAAAGATATCACCCAGCGTTGCAGTGCAACCACCTATTGAAACTACTCACAGTTGGAATTTATCAGATTCGAGGTCGTGTTTACAATCAGATCGCAACGAGCCTGTCAGAATGCATTTTCTGTAAAGCCAGGGCTCGGTTCCTTGTCTATATCAACAAGGAACAGATAAATAGGTAATAAACGAACACAATTTACAGTTTATTTACAATTGTGCAGACGATGATGAAATGGTTCCGGCGACCTAATAAAATATGCAAATGAGTATGTCACGTGGGATGAGTGGGATAGAAATATCCCACCCTGCTGTTTCACCCGGGACACGCGTATGTTTCACGCATAGTGGGGGGGGGGGGGGGGGGGGGGAGAAATTTCTATCCCACACACCCCAAGTGACATACTCATTTGCATATTTTATTAGGTCGCCGGAACTATTTCATCATCGTCTGCACAATTGTAAATAAACAAAATGGCTTCACGATTTGCAAATATATAGATTTAGACACAATATTTAATTATTATTCAAATATTAAACTTGATTTGTTTCAACCTCATCTTTCTCTGCAGATTTAATAATATCACTGCGCGAAATTATCGATCGATCAATAATCTCACAATGCCCTTTACATTAGAGTTTGGCACGCGCAAATTCATTAACACATTAACGGACAGTGTTACAAATCAATTTTTAGTACCTAACTTTTGTACGATCTTCCCGATGAAATTGTTCGTTTTTCGAAAGGACTACGACCTGATAAATTGGGCACGTCAGCACGTGGCCGCCAATTATCTATAATGACGTAATCCTCGTGTGTGGGGGAAAAAATCATCCTCCATGAGTCCGAAGGTGTGAATGGGGAAATCTCACCCTCGGGGCAAGATATTTGAACCAGACCCTCGGCAAGCCTCGGGTCTGGTTCAAATATATTGCCCCTCGGGTGAGATTTCCCCATCTCACCTCCAGATTCATCGGGGATCATAATAATCCCCAAAACGACAGCTTCGTTATCTTTATCCGGAGAATAATTATCATCAAACAATGATAGTCTCTTGTCAGGCATTATTACATTAACTCACACAATTATCATCACCATACCATTCTCATCATCATCACAATCAATTGTACCATCTCAGCAAAATGTAATTATTTTTTTTATTACGAGCTGAAATAAAAGTTCAAAGTTCAAATACAAATACAAAAGTAGTTTCTGGAGTATGCGTCACAGTTCACGGCATGCATTGTGCGTACTGTTTACTATATGTTACATGTTTCAAGGAAGTTGTTGCGGGATAGAAATACAAATAAAGAAACTGTATTTTTGGGGAATGAGGAATTGTTATCTGACGTCACCTGACTAAACACAGCTTCCGGAAATTCGGCAGTTAATCTTTTAATATTATATCAAATAATATCAAGCGTTGGTCGTTGGATTTATTTATTTATTTAATAATTTTTGTAAATATTCGAACGTTAACTGAACATTTAAAGGATTTGAGCAGGGAAAAATGTTAACAAATTCACCAAAGTTTGGACGATCCCTTAAGTCTGTGACCAGAGAATGATGGAAAAAATTTTAAAATAATATTTTTTTTTATTTTGTCCGAGGTGATATGAAAAAAGTCACAGTTCCTTTCAAACAATCGTTAAAAGGAAAGCATCCGAGCCTGAGAACTCTAATATTTTTTCTACATTGCAGCCTGTCTCTCGTATCCAGGGATGTGGCTAGAGGGTTTCAACTGGGAGGGGGGACGGGGGGGGGGGGGGGGGGGCACCGGAATATAAATTCCAACTGTGAGTAGTTTCGATAGGTGGTTGCACTGCAGCGCTGAGTAATATCTTTTAACCCTTTAACCAACGAATCGCCCGCATCCGCCAGCATAATATGCAAATACAGCTGCCGAAAAAATATTATTTTTCGAAAAATTTCAACAAAACCATATCATGTGACCCCTCTTTGGAACGAGCTCGTCGAGCTCGTTCCAAAGAGAGGTCACATGATATGGTTTTGTTGAAATTGTTTTAAAAAAATTAAAAAATGATATTTAAAATAATGAATTTTGAAATCGTCTGTGTTGGGTAAAGGGTTAAAGTGATTTTTTTTATAAATATACACACATGCTTATGAACCCTTCTGAAAATTTTCACTAGTCCTGAAACGGAAAAAGCATCATTTATAATGTGTCTGGGTCAGAAAATTTACCGGATTGATGTCAGCGTCGAAATTTTGAGGCCAATGCTAATTTTAGAGTAGGAAATTTGAAACTCAAGTTTCCAGTTGGAAATAAAAGATCAAAATTTCTCATCATTAAGTTGGAATTTTAATATTTTTCATGAACAATGTTAATTTATTGAGTTTCCAACTATTTGATTTTTGACCCCGGAATTTCCAACTATTGAAAAAAATACTAATCCTGTCGCCACATCCATGTGTTTGTGGTAATAGTACGAGAAGGCGACAGAAGCCAAATATTTTTCCACCATCTATAAATTAATTAAAGTTGATAATTCTGTTTATTTTACTGAAATTATGAATTGATAAGGTGGATGTGTTGTGATTATTATGCACCTGACTTGGAAGTTGGAGAGTTAAAACGTATCTAGTGCCGTGGAGACCTCTGTCCGTCCATACCAACATTCTTCTTTGTATCTCAACCACTGCTACTCCAGTTTGAATGATATTTGGTGTTGTGATCGAGCATCATGGGGAAACGATGCCCGTGTAGCTGCTGTAGCGTGCGGTTCTTCCACACATTTTTTCCAGAGTTATGGCCCTTTTTCACTCATTCGAGTTAGAAAATTTTGTTTATAACTGCTTGATTTCTTACAATTTGTTGGAAAGTGCCTGCTGATACCCTCGAATTAACTGCAACAAAATAATTTTTGTGAATATTTTGTTCCTATTTCTTATCAAGCAACAAGCTAATGCATATTCTGTAAAGCCACCAATCTGATGTTTGACACTTTTATCGGAGCTGTTACGGAGGCTTCTGGAACTCAGCATGTTGATTATAGTTAGGGTTAAGCAATATTCCAAAGACATCTCACTATACAATTACAAACATAATGCAGGATTTTAGCAAACAATTCGTTTTGAGTTTACCTCTAAATAGTATATTTCTATATACACAACACACCAAAGGAGCCGGAACCATTCTTGGGCAGGAAGAGGTGGGGCGGGTTGGGGGGTGGTGGTATCCAAAAGGACACTCTAGTCTGGGTATGAGTTAAGACCGAGAGTTCACAACGTATCAAAAAATGTTTTGTCACACTCAAAAGTATTGAGTGCAATAAGGCGCCATCTGCAATGCTGTTGTGTTGTAGATAGCACCTTGTTGAACTAAAGGGACGATTAATGTATAAACTCACCCTGCCGATTTCATAGTTTCTTTGTTTGGAAATTATAGAAATTGTGGGCACTAATTTTTGTTCATGAGACAGTCAGGTACGTGGTTATAGGTTTCCGTTGGGGGGGGGGGGGGGGGTAAGGGTAGTAAATTTCCAACTAGGGGAGGGGGATACCCCCCCCCCCCCCCAGTTGGAAATTCACTACCGTGAAAATTTTTTAAAATGAAGCCATGAAAGGGGGCATAAAATTGATTCAAGTAACTGAAATGCCAACACGTTTATGATTGAATTATCAGGTTATTATTATTTGGTATTCTTCTGGGAATTGAATATGTGCTAAACAAATGCACAAGCTGAAAACTTTGAGCAGTTCACACTGTCCTAACATTACATCAGATCTTATGCAGGAATAATAAATTTTCGATGTTTCATCACTTTCTAACTGAGAATGATGGAAATAACGATTTCACATGATTATCTTGAAGTGCATTTCGAGGATTCTTTTCATTACGATAAGTAAACGTACTATAGAAATCTCGTACCGATTGACATCATGCATACTTATGAAGCTTGATATTGCGTACACTGTCGTTGTAAATAGTAACAGTTGGAATTTTGGGAAGGAAAGGAGACATCAGCATCGCCAGAGAAGCTCTAAAATCAAGATAGATGGAATGTCCAACTGCTCATGATTTGTCCTCCCTCCCCCCACTCTGTCGCCACGTCCCTGCAGACAGTATCTCAGTTACGGTTCTCGGAAAGTAGTCATTCCCGCTTTTGCAATTCGGACGAAAAAAGGGCCCGCGCTGCCCCTTGCCCCTGCCTCTGGCGCCCTTGAAATGCACACGGCGCCTTGTTTCTATTACCTGACATTCAAGATAAAGGACTAATTTCAAAACCCCTTATTTACAATGCACAAATGAAACACGATACTTTATTAGCCATCTAATATATGTGGCCCAGAGCGCTTTGGACCAGTCCAGTCCCAAATATTGGGCCGTAATGGATTGAGTCGGATCGCCTTGAACCGCTTCGGCCCGCGTCACTGAGATCGCCAGACAGAAACTCGTAAAGTTCCATTGAAAAGTAAACTAGAAAATCAACATGGAAGCTGTCACTCTTACAAATAGTTCTCTACGAAGCCAGTTTTTCAGATTGGGGTTGGCCATCGCAACACTTCTGCTCGAAGCATCTTTAAATGAAGGGCAGTTCGCGAATTCAAAAAGTCTTTGAAGAACAAAAATTGTTTTTCTCTTCTATACGTTATATGACGAGGGCAGCTTTTTCAAGTGGTATTTTTTTTTTATATTTTCATGACTTGATTTGTAGAAAACAAATTAATCAACCTAAACGATTTATCATTTAATAGAAGGGGAGCATAATTGAATTATAAATATTTGATGTTTCACTTTACGTGGTAAAGAATCCAGCCGGAAATGATTGTTCCTGGTGATAATTGAGTTCCATTGATTATCTGATGTTAATTACAAGAGAAAACACGCGTTCCAAATAGCTTTCGTATATTCATCCCACCCTAACTCCCCGAAGCAACTGACGAGTTATAATTGTCAGTGCAGGAAATGAACAAAATTGGCGGGTGCAGTTTTAAGCTTCCACGAAATCAGAGACGAGAGAAAATTGCACCCGTAAAATGTTAGTATATGGATTTTCAAGGGGATACTGTCACCAAACACTAGAAACCTTAACACTTTGAATCCGAGCGGCCGCTTTTCCAGCAAGGAACATGATACGTCAAAACGTCATTAAATAGGATGGCTGTTCAGTAAATGTGTGGGGTAGACCAATCAGTATTTTCAACGTGCAGCCCCGAGGCTGCACGTTGAAATATTGATCGGTCTACCCCAAATAATGAATATGGACTCTTCTAATTGCTGCCATTGAACTCGCATGCAGATACCACTATTGCTCAAAGTGTTAAATGTATAAGGAATTGCTGAATTATGACAGTAACTTGCCACTGGCCACCGAGTGCTGCTTTCTCAAAACAACACACACTGATATGCCCCCACGGTATATTAGTGCTCCACAATATTTTTCAACGAGTTCATTTTTTAGTTCCCGTAAAATAGAAAACACGGGTGCTGTCGGGAGCAATTGCTCTCGCACCAGTCTCAGGCTTGACAATCTAGAAAATCAAAGAGTGCAAAACAGTTGCACTCCTCAGATTGCTTGGGAGTGCAATTGCACCTGAAATTTTCGGTGCAAAAACTTTTATGCTATTTTGGTTACATTCACTTCAAGGTATTAATATTGTGACTGAAAAGTTGTACTGCATTCAGTTAGATTGTGGAAAAAATTGACACACACACACATCTCATTATTCAAAATATTGCATTCATTTCTTATGTGACTGTCTTCTACGCTCAAAATCTAGCAAAATGCGACACAGAATGGGTCATGAATTATTTCGAATCAATGCAACATTGACAAATCGTCCATTGAGTTCCAATGTGTTCTCTGTGCCAGTAGGCACAGAGAACACATTGGAACTCAGGGGACGAAATGATAATAGATTTTAAAGGCAGCTCCAAACAGGTCTGGCATTCCAGAAAATCAAGGGGTGCAAAAAATTGCCCTCCTCAATTTTTTCTAGGCATGCAGCACTCCTGCACTCCTGAAGAATGCCGGGCCTGCAGTCTCATTTCCAGGACTGAGTTGTACGCAGTTACTGTAGCTACTGTAGCCAACATCAAATCCCGCAGTATAGATACTAAATGTTGACGAAAATATATGGTCCGCCATTTAGCGCATTGGACTTCTGACCCAAAGATTCGAATGTAGTTCGTAGGACCCTGCGAAGCTTCGATTCTACTTCGAATCTTAACGTGGTGTCCGGTTCGATTCGAAATGGACAGTCCGCTTCCTTTTACTTCGAATCTTTTCACTGAGATTTCTCTTGGTATCAACCATCTTAATTGTCTCACAAAACGTTTAGCTGAAATAGAAATTGTACATAAATGATGTTGAAAATATAGACTGAGTGTGGTTTCCGCTATATTAACATAAAAAAAACATCTGCACCCATGCCACTATCCATGCTAATTACTGTTTTACTGGTCACTACAGTTAAAACTAGAAGTCCTATCATGAAATGCGCACAAATAGCACGTTGATATGGGCGTTAATGTACTCTTTATGGTATCACAGAACTAAATATTTTCCCATAGGCGACCATTACAACGTTCAGGTGGAAAAAAATATGATCGCATCACTTTAATCTTGGCATTCAAATATCTCTGTCACGTATAGCCCTTCAGACAACTTTTTCTGATCTGAAAACAGGGGGTCATGCAACAAATAAGAGAGAAAAACTGACACAAAGGGAAGTACCGGCCACGTGCACATATTTTTCAAGGAAACCTACAAAAACACACAAAAAGTAAATTGTATTTTTTAGGTCCAAAAATCATCAAATCACCCTCTTTTTTTATCAGGAATATTCCACAATAATGCAAGATGTCAATAGAATGTTTCAAACTTTTATTGAAACAATGGATTTCCCAAGGCTGTTTATTTTTAGAGATTGCGTCATTTCCGAGTGCAACATTTTAAGGCGGTTCACTCTAATTTCAATATTTAGTTCCGCGATACCTTATGGCCCAAGTAAAGCTATCAGATTCTGTACATATGGCCTGTGCACAAGCAATGTTTCAGCCAATGGACCTCCGGGTAACCCGGAGTTCCATTGGCAGAAACATTGCATGTGTTTGCTATGAGTAACCAGGAGAACCTGCCGTTTATTGGATGCCATTCGATATGGCAATTGCGCGCAATTCCAACGCGCAATTAAGCCTAGATAAGCGCACTATTCGTGACAGGACTTCCAGTTTTAACTGTAGAGTACGGGTGAAAGAAAATATAAAGTCCCCCAGCAACATCGACGACGAGCTCACGACTGCTAGTGGCTAGCCCAGTGCAGTGCCCAGTACTGAATTCCCGCATCTGTTTATGTTTTTTTGACTAAGGCATGCCTTGACGATAGAGTTGGGATATTCTACTAGTCGGGACGTCAAGACGCCTGAACTCGATTCGATATTCTACTAGTCGGGACGTCAAGACGCCTGAACTCGATTCGATATTCTACTAGTCGGGACGTCAAGACGTCTGAACTCGATTCGATATTCTACTAGTCGGGACGTCAAGACGCCTGAACTCGATTCGATATTCTACTAGTCGGGACGTCAAGACGCCTGAACTCGATTCGATATTCTACTAGTCGGGACGTCAAGACGCCTGAACTCGATTCGATATTCTACTAGTCGGGACGTCAAGACGCCTGAACTCGATTCGATATTCTACTAGTCGTGGCGTCAAGACGCCTGAACACGATTCGAAGTCCGATTCGATTTCGAATAAGGCTCGATTTGATTCGAATCGAAAATATGTGATTTGGAGGGTCCTATCATGAAGCTACCGATAGGTTATAGTTCTACACAGTACACGCCAAAAACTAAAGTGTTAAAAACTACACTTGAAGTGCTGTATTTAACACTTACTAAGTGCTGAACTAGCACTTTGTTCAAGTGTAGATATCCCAGAACTTGACAGGTATTACAATAATACCACTTGACAAGTGTAATGTCGCGACACTTAAAAGGAAACAACGCAGATGACGCGAATCAGTCTCGAACTCTCGAGTCTGATCCGCGTCATCTGCGCTGTGTCCTTTTAATTATGTACCCACCAAGCGCAAATCAAATTATGGACGATTCTGGAAGAACCACCAATGCTAGACACATGGGAAGTGCCACCCATTCAAGTTTCAGATGTCTGACGATTGTAATGTCTAAGTGCTTAAAGCATTGCACTTTGAGTGTTAAAATCAAACCCTAAGAGTTAGAATGGGTTTAACACCTTGAAAGTGTCAGTTTTAACACTTTAGTTTTTAGTATGTATCATGAAGCTAGCGATAGATTAGAGTTCTACACAGTACATAAAGTCATACAGCAGAGAGCACTAACTGTTGAAAAATCGATTAGCGCATTGGACTTCTGATCCAGAGGTGCGAATGTAGTTCGACTCACTTGCAATGTGTCCCTCATCAGGACATTTCACCCCCACCTGTTCCTCCCCTATCTGCTGACTGCTACCCTTAGACAGTGGCGCAAAATGGCAATATTCGTTTTCTACTTGTGTATGTGTGGGGGCGGGGGGGGGGGGTGAAGTGGGAATGGGTGCGAGGGGGTTAAAGGTGTCATTGCACCAGGATAACCGACGCGGAACACCTCTCTGCGAAAGTGCACAAAAGGGTTTGGAAATTTATTTATTTATTGGTGGGGGAGGTAAATAAACTTCATACGCCTCCGGTCTCAGATTCTGATTCAGATTATTTTATGCTGCGGTATGAAAATGCATCTACAACAGAGTAGATTACAAAATTATTGTTACAAAACATAATGCAAATGAACAAACCGCAGGGGGAGCGCGGTGGCTCAGTGGTTGACTGTTGGACTTCTATGCTATGGAGGTCCCGAGTTCGATCCCCGCCCGGGTTGGCCCGCGTTGTGTCCTTGGGCAAGGCACTTTTTGCCGGTTGCCTACATGGGGGCACGATGACGCCGTGTACTAAGGCTTTCTACACGTCGATGGTGCACATGTCTTCAACCGCTGCAAGCCTGCTAGAGCTGAGCTTGAACAGAGTTAGAATGTTGAGGAGCTGACAGTTGCTCGTCGATGCTCGGTGGTTCTCTCTAGGTACTCCGGCTCCCTCCAACAGTAAAACTGTCACGGGCACGATGTGCCATTGTTAATAAGTACGTGACCTTAAACACCAATAAATAAATAAATAAATAAATAAATAAATAAATAAATAAATAAATAAATAAATAAATAACAAACCGCATGGAGATGACAATGACATAGTCAGATTGGCTGTCTTTCTGTCATCCAGGGGCGGCGGAGCCGGGGGGGGGGGGGCACAGGGGGCACGTGCCCCTCCACTTTTTTTCACCAATTATGGGTACCCTAATAGGACATATTCTGACATAACGTACACAACCCCTATGGCCATATTGATTGTGAGAGATAGTAATATAGTTCTATCAAAATTAGCAACATAATACTATCGGTGTCACTATCCATTTTATATATTGAGATATTGCACATCGACAGTTCGCAACTAGCCATAATAAGCACAGACTACATGTATAGTAGCAGTAAAACTAGTCCAAACTTGGACCCAAAGTCCGTAATGTAATTTTTTGGTTTGGTGCGTCCTTTGGACGTACCAAACCAAAAAATTACATTAACGACTTTGGGTCCAAGTTTGGGCTATGGTAAAACGTGCGCATGTGTACACCCTTGCAGTTATCCAGAAAAAAAATGTGCCCCCACACTTCTTTTGGAGCTTCCGCCACCCCTGCTGCCATCCCCTTGTAATGAGTATGTTATCTTCAACACTGCATATTAACTCGAGACTATATATACTTTTCACTATGCTTTGACCCCCATTATAGATAAGTACTATTTCAAGTGTGCGTTCTGCACACCAGATGGGCCACTATGAAAAACAATGGGACGAGATACTCAGAGGTAGTTCATACCAAGAGGAGTATGTAAATTAACCCTTTACCTAACATGAAAAGCAGACGACACTTGCAAAAAAAATTCTTGAATAACTAATTTTTTTCATTTTTTGTCTCAAAAACATAGGTTATGACCCCTCGTTGGAACGAGCTCGACGAGCTCGTTCCAACGAGGGGTCATAACCTATGTTTTTGAGACAAAAAATGAAAATATTTTGAAAATTAATTGGCGATATTTGGGAATAGCGCTGGCCGGTTTTGGCCGTTACGTTGGGTAAAGGGTTAATCCTAATCCGACTCGCCTTGCTATATAATGCATACCATTGTATATCATACAGTTTGTGCGACTTTTGTGTAATAACTAATTACTGATATGTATTATATCATATTCTTTCTTGGATAAAATATTGTTTAAACTAAGAGGAAGATCTGGATAACGGTTGACCTGGTGAATGAGGCAACATTTTGAGGACAGTCTAGATGACTCTAGGAACGGAATAATAATGGCGTCTGTGCAAGAACTAACTATACGCGTTACAGTCACGACAATTTTGATTCTTAAAATGACTATTATCGGCATATGACGACAAAAAATAAAGTATTAGTTTTCTTTTGAATTCATTACGGTTACTCAAGTTATGAAATTCGTCGCCCAGATCATTCCATAATCTCGGGTACGCAAACATGGGTAACTTATCCAACGACCTGCCCCTGCCTTCCAGGTACTTGGACTGACGCGGAACACGTAAACGGAGAAGTGCACAAGCAGATTTGAGAATTTTAAAAAAAATCTTATTAATTAATTTTTAAATTTATTTTATTTATTAATTTGTTGGTGGAGTGGGTGGGGTAAATACACTTCAGACGCCTCCGGTCTCTGCGCATCTGCCTTCCGGTTACTTGAACGTAAGCTTGTACAACTGCTCAACTCCTTGACATGTCTGATTCTTAACCCCTAACACACGAGTGGTGCAACAAAATTTCCTCCAATCACTCGGTTTTTCTCTTGTTTTGCTATGAATTTAACCAATCATATCATGTTTGATTCTGCCAAACAAGGTATATTTGGTTAAATATCAAACTGCATTGTGGGAAATATTTGCTGTTGAAAACTTTGCCATTTTGACATCAGGGTGCAGAGGATGAAAGGTGTCGCAAAATTCCGGTTAGTAAATAAACAGGAGGGCTGAAGCGCTCAACAAAGTGAGTTGAGTTTTTTTTAAACAAAAAATCATCATTGAATATTTACTTTTCTACCATGATTACCTATTCTACTATATATGAAAAGCCTATGACATAACTTTTAGCAGCTCACTCCAACCGTGATGAACACGTTAGCAATGGGATTTCAGTAGTAAAAATTTACACCTGCAATAGAACTACATCCCCGTTGACCTTTGGTGACATCGACCTGAAGTCTAAGTCTAAAGAATAGTTACGCGCGCCGAAGGCGCGCTGGGACAATTTGGGGCATGCCCTTTCGATCCTCAGTTACTGTATATTAAAGTTTCGATAATTTTTGAGTCATCATCACCCGCATCATGTCTGGTCGGTGTAAATGAGGAAGAGGATTGGAGTTGATGTTTCTGGTTGTTGTTCTTCAGGCAAGTATAGTCTGCCGCTTGTGATTTGGAGTTGAAGATAGGCCTTCATCGGCAAGTAAAGTCTGCCTTGGGCTCTTTAGCTGGCGTGTGTGGTTTCGGCGATAGACAATTTGAAAGAAACAAAACGGACCTTAACAAGGTGCTACCCCAACCTGAACATTCCTGGTTCAGGTAACAGGCCTGCGATTATCATGTGGTCGGGACATATTGTGCGCTAGAGGAGCGCTTTACAAAAAGGGGCTAGGAGGTTGGGGCGCAGGACCAACGCTCGCCTCCCTGGGGGTGGATGCCCACCTCCAAGGATGGAGTGAAGGATGTGCTGAAGCCATAACGGTTATTGTGTTGCCATAGCTGTTATTGATATCCGTAGCGGTTATTGATATCCATAGCAGTTATTGGGAAAAAGAGAGAATCTGAAAGATAGTAAAAAAAAACTTAGACTGAAAGCGGCAAAAGGTAGAGTACAGTGAAGAAGTGTGTGCATTTGCAAGGTCTTTTATGGATGTATTTCTGTTGAGGTGTGATTTTCAGGCAAGTAAATGGCGCTTAAATGAGTGTTGGAGCTATCACTGGCAAGTATAGTCTGCCTCAAGCTCTTCTGTTGTTGTTGTTGTTGTTGTTCGGGCTGTTGTGTCGTTGCTTTGTTTGCTGGCGGGGAGTCTTTCTTATGGCGGTGTCTTGGTCTGGTTTGTGAATGATGCTAGATTCTATGTCTCTGCCGTGTTGTTGTTGTTGTTGTTGCTGTTGTTGTTGTTGTTGTTGTTGTTATTCTGGCTGTTGTGACTTTGCTATGTGGTCTGTGGGGGGGGGGGGGGGGGGGGGGGGGGGTCTTCCTTGCAGCGGTGTCTGGTCTGGTCTGGTGTGTTTGTGGTACTAGCTTATCTGTCTCTGCCGTGGCTGAAATTAAAAAAAATATAAGATGATTAAAGTCCCCCCCCCCCCCCTGTCTTCTGTTCCCGTGTTGTAGTGGTTTGGCTGTGCGGCTGTTCTGTCGGATGTTGTCGTGGTTGATTGTCTCTCGTGTCTTGTGTGTTTCTTCGGGTAAGTATAGTCTGCCACTTGGGTGAGTGTTGGAGCTATGACTGGCAAGTATAGTCTGCCTCAAGCTCTTCGTTTGATGGTTGATGTCTAGGTCTGAGTGATTTTGGTTGAACGAGTGTCTGCTTCTTTCGTTGGGGTGTCTGTGCTTTGGCTCTTGGTGCTGCTGAAATTAGAAATGATGAGAGATTAGTAACCCCCCCCCCCCCCCCACCCTTACCTGGTTGGGTCATCTCGTGGCCGTTTTGCGATTCTTACCCGAGTGACAGAGCTTCTGGGGCTGAGCGAGGCTGAGTTTGGTTTTTTGTAGCGAGAGGGTTAGCAGGTCTAGTCCCCCCCCCCCCCTGCCTGGTTGTGTCTTCCCGTGGCCGTTTTGCGATTCTTACCCGAGTGACAGAGCTGAATGCAAATTTGTCTAAATTTATCGCACGTCGCCTCGCGAAGAGGGAAATGGAAGTGGCAATTATTTATTACGTTTTTAAATGGATTTACCTCATAAGATGCCAAAAATTAACAAACATGCATTGTCTCATGTTAATAAAGCATGCATAACACGAAATAGTATGTTATTATGTTATTAAAACAAAAAAGGCTCAGTTTCTTTTTTTCAATTCGTTTCGGCGATAAAATTGACAACGGAAGTACCGCCCACCGATGCTCGTGTAAACAAAAACAGATTCGCTCGTATGTACGTCTGCTCCTTGGATAAAGAGTTAGCAGACCTACGTGCCAACGTCGCTTTGCATACGAACTAGTACAAAAAAGGATGATACCACAACCTCCATCGCCAATAGTCAAGGAATCGCCACCTCCAAAGAAGAAACGGAGGAAACACAAGAAGTAGGAAGGAAGACCAGCCGAGCAGCCAGCAGTTCACTACGCACACGAAAAATCAAAACACCGACATCCATCCACTTGTGGAATGCACGTCGCATCCCCAAGTGCAGAATCTTTCGAATGTACGTATGCTGTTCAGTAAAATCGAGAAAAAATATTAGCGGACTCTTAATAATCTGATGATCATGGTATAAATAAAATATACCCAAAGTAGCTTGGTGTACCAAATGTTCACCACTCGTGGTGAACATTTGGTACACCAAGCAACTAAAGATATATTCTACATGTATATTTAAACGCATTTTGTTTACTACTATCAAATATTCTGAACATTGTCGCCTGTCCCTGATTCTCACCGAAATAGTATATGGAATGAGTGTTCTGGTCACTTGATATTTATGAAACAAGTCTGAGAACTTTCCGTTTTAACCCTTTCCCTAACCTGAAAACCAGACGACACTTGCAAAAATAATTCTTGAATAACTAATTTTTTCATTTTTTGTCTCAAAAACATAGGGTTATGACTCCTCGTTGGAACGAGCTCCACGAGCTCGTTCCAACGTGTGGAGCTCGTTCCAACGAAGAGTCATAACCTCTGTTTTTGAGACAAAAAATGAAAAAATAATGAAAATTAATTGGCGATTTTTGAGAATAGCGCTGGCCGGTTTTGGTCGTTACGTTAGGAAAAGGTTTAACGAGCCTCTGGCGAGACAAGATGAAAAATACCAAACTCGTTTTATAAATATCGAGTGACCCAATCACGAATTATTTCATACTCTGTTTAACATATGACACAACCTTTATCAAAAATATATCTTTTAGATAGAAAAGGGCTAAAGAAAGGAATTTCACCTTGAACGTTATGCGTCAATATAACAAAGGTACAAGAATGCCAAGTTCATGTTTTGAAATAGCATTAATTTAACCAATCAGAAAGCGTTCCTTTTTAAATTGACCAGTCAAATCAACTGAAGGTGTTATGAAGCATTAATTCATATTTATAGAAAATATGGAATGGTAATAAGCCGAGAAAACGGAGAAGTCTTATGATAATACAGAGAAATGAAGTTGAAAGGGTTGAAAGGGTTTAAAATAATTAGTGGCCAGATTGGCAAGAACTTGATTTTTAAAGAATTGAATCTGACCTCAACAATGACATCATATGCCAAAAATCAACAGATTCTGACTGGTGGATATGGATTATCATTAGTAGATTTTAAAAGAAGTTTACTCGAAAATTTAGGCTACCGCAACGAGCTTAAATATGAACTCGGGGACTTGATTTCGAAAACACCGAATCTGCCCCCATCCCACCTCAACCCCCACCCCCCACACACATAACGATGCTGTATACCAAATGTCAAATGGGTCTGCTTGATGGATCGAAAAAAATTTTTTTAAAGAGTTTTCTTCCTACTGAATAATAATAGTAATATGCAAATTCAGCAGTTGAAAAAATATTATATTTCAAAAATTTTCAACAAAACCATATCATGTGACCCCTCGTTGGAACGAGCTCGTCGAGCTCGTTCCAACGAGGGGTCACATGATATGGTTTTGTTGAAATTTTTTGAAAAATTTTTAAAAAGTGATATTTAAAATAATAAATTTTGATATCGTCTGCGTTGGGTAAAAGGGTTAAAACCAAAACAAATAATTACAAAATGTATAACTCTCTTCTTTCTTCTCTCCCTCCACCCGATTCTCTCGCATTGCCATCATTGATTTCTCGTCATTCAAAAACTACGCCTTTCTATTCAAACCCAATCAGGAAAACTGGTGTTTCCGGGCATAATAGAGTCTGTTATGCCCAGTAACACCAGTTTTCCTGATTGGTTTGAAGATTAAAGGGGAGCGCGGTGGCTCAGTGGTAGACTGCTGGACTTCTCTGCTAGAGGTCCCAAGTTAGATCCCCGTCGGGACGACCCACGTTGTGTCATTGGGCAAGGCACTTTATCCCGATTGCCAACATGGGAGCACGATGACGCCGTGTACTAAGGCGTACTGCACGTCGATGGTGCACATGTCTTCAACCGCTGTAACCATGCAAGAGCTCAGCTTGAACAGAGTTAGAATGTTGAGGAGCTGACAGTTGCTCGTCGATGCTCGGCGGTTCTCTCCAGGTACTCCGACTCCCCCCACCAGTAAAACTGTCACGGTCACGATTAGCCACTGTTCATAAGTACGTGACCTTAATCACCAATAAATAAATAAATACTGAACAAAGTTCAAGTTCCGCCCCCACTAGGTAGTGTTAAACCAATGATCGGAACCGGCTACCACAATCGGCCGATTGTGGACAATCGGATGGCAACGACAATGGTCCCTGGAACATCGATTCAACCGACTGTTGCTAAGCATTTTGTGATGATTCATTAACCGTAATTTATTATCTTCTGCAAATGTTCAATTATTATGTAAAACGGTCCCGTCAAGAAAGTAGAGAAACAACCACAATGTGTATTCTCAATCTCTCCACACGACCCTTTATGGGACATTCAAGTTAAACGACATGTAAAGCTTACAATTGAGCGTACTTGCGGCAATCGGCAGTTCATACCGGGAAAGTGGAGGTTGTACTCCATTGACTCAGATCGCAGTAAAATTACCAATCGTACGCACGTGGGCGGTAAACGTGGCTCTAAGAGCCACATTTACCGCCAAAGTGTGAGTGACAGGTAATTTTATTGTGACCCCAGTCAACGAAGTTTTACACTGTGAAAAATGTTCATATTTAATGTTGTTCTGTCGAGCCTGGACTTGTCTTGTAGTGTACGGTATTACAATCGGAATCGGCATCAGAATCGGCTGATTATGATCTCAAATAGCCGTAATCGGTCCGCGAGCATTTTCGGTAATCGGTTGAACACTACAGTTAAAACTAGAAGTCCTGTCATGAAATGCGCACAAATAGCACGTTGATCTGCGCGTTAATATACGCGTTATGGCCATAGTAAAGCTATCAAATTCTGTTCATATGGCCTGTGCACAAGCAATGTTTCAGCCAATGGACCTCCGGGTAACCCGGAGGTCCATTGGCAGAAACATTGCATGTGTTGGCTATGAGTAACCAGGAGAACCTGCCGTGCTTTGGATGCCATTCGATATGGCAATTGCGCGCAATTCCAACGCGCAATTAAGCCTAGATAAGCGCATTATTTGTGACATGACTTCTAGTTTTAACTGTACCACTAGGAGCCCAAATATGAACCCAGAAACCTGATTTGATCAAATTTTAACCTGACTCGACATAAGGATGCTATATAACAAATATCAAAAGATTCTGACTGGTGGATCTGGATAAGAAGATTTTTTAAAATCGAAAAAAATAATAATACATTTTTTAAAAATTTCAACAGAACAATATTCTGTGATCACTCATTTGCACGAGCTCTTTCCAGCGATTGGCCACATCATATGGTTTTGTTTAAATTGTTTGAAAAAAACTGAAAAAACCCCAATATTTAAAATAATAATTTTAGTATCCTCTGAGTTGGGTAAAAGATTAACATTACTATTGAATCAACACCTAGGTGGCTCAGTAGATAGAGGTGCAGGCTGCAAGCCGAGAGGTCCTCGGTTCGAATCCCACCTGCGGCAACCGCGTTGTGTACTTGGGCAAGACACTTCACCCCCATTGCTCATGTGGGGCATGATGACGCCGTGTACTAAGGCGTACTGCACGTCGATGGTACGCATGTCTTCAACCAATCTAACCCTGCCTGTGCTGCAGTGCGGAGTTACGATGTTGGGGAGCTTGCAGCTGCTCGTCGTTGTTCGGTGGTTCTCTCCGAGTACTCCGGCTTCCTCCACCCGTAAAACTGTCACGGTCATGATTAGCCATTGTGCATAAGTATTTGACCTTAAACATCAATAAATAAATAAATCAACACCTACCTTCAGAATTACGATGGCGTAGACACGGTCGGGCCAAGGACAGTTGTAATGTGTCGCACCAGAGGAGAGCGAACCAACAGCAAACGTTGGGCAATTCTTTGTAGTGATTAACCGATAAGGATTTGCGACTATCATCTGCTTGCCAATTAGATAAGCGCACAATCGACCGATTGTGAGTGCCGGTGTCAAATAGTTACAACCACAAGGAGTAGTATGCTCAAGAATGCACAGAATAGGGTTAATTTTACAGTGCAGTCAGGTTGCTTGGTTCGTTGACCTCAAGACCATGTCACTTTGTGTGTTAAAATAAAAATACGACATCATCGGAAAGAAGTTAACGTCGCAAAGACGCCACGCTGTTATCCCTTTACCTTTCCCGAAAAGCAGACGACATCTGCAGACAAAGTTCTTGAATAGCTAAATACTTTCATTTTTGTCTCAAAAAGCATAGCTTATGACCCCTTATTGGAACGAGCTCATCGAGCTCGTTCCAATGAGGGGTCATAAGCTATGTTTTTGAGACATAAAATAAAAAATAATGAAAATTGAATTTGTAAATAGCGCTGGCCGGTTTTGACCGTGACGTTGGGTAAAGGGTTAACTTGTTTCTGCTGATGTATTTTATAAGGTCATCACAATGACACGTGGCACCTGTGTGTCTTGAGCAGCTATCATGGGGAAGATCAGACCAATCAATGAGATAAGACCAATCATGTAGGATTCCTGCCAATCATTGTAGCAACGTATTAAGCTTGATACTGCTTGTATGAAATCGCGAATCAAAAATAAATACAAACAATTTTGATCAAATGGTGTTCCAAGTAACCATCGGCACGAACCGATGTTCAAACACTTCTACCGACGGTCAACCGATGTCTTAAAATCGTCCAGTGTCAGATGCGACTTTCAAACATATGTTAATCACTAATTCTTTGTATACGCCTCACATGCAGAACGACTCAAATTGAAGTTGTGAACTAAATTCTTCTGCATTTAGCTTTAAAAATGACATCTTTCAAAGTGTGACTTTAAAACAAGCTGTGCACGGTAAAGTACCATCTTCAGTAAACAATCTCTATTGTGTGTGCGTTGGTGATGTTGGTGGACGATTTATCATTTAGGTATCATGGCAGGTATAGCATCATCTTGGACGAGATCCAGACAAACCCAGAATATGATTTTAGTAACCTACTAAATAATAAAACAAAGGCATTTTCGGAGGAAAACGACTCTACTTTCTGTTTAAACAATATGGAAAACAAATATTTTCTTTCGAATGAACTGAGTGAGCATCGGACTTGGTGGTGTACGAAGGTCTATCTCATGCTTTCCACATCACTTGTCAAAGTCTAAATGCGCACTGAGATCCTTTAAACCACCTGCTCTCGGATCTAAATGACCCAGAGAACACATTTGATGTCACCGGTCTTACAGAAATCTGCTACTCTTATAGACCATATCTTCTCCAATAAAGTTCTTCAAAATTTCAAATCAGATGTATCTGACCATTTTGGAATTTTATTTATTGAACTCTCAAATCATTAAATCTGGTGGCTTTAAACCATTTCTAATCCGGAAGATAAACTCAACAAGTATTGAACACTTCAAATCACTTCTGTCCCAAAGCGACTTTTCCACAGTTATGGAATACAACAGTCCCAACACAGACTATGAAAATTTCCTAAATACTTACTTGGCCGCCTTCGACACACATTTCCCTTTAAAAAGACACAACCTGAAAAATAAGTTCACGAAGCGACAGACATGCATGACAAGGGGACTTTTAATCTCAGCCAAAAAAAGAATAAACTTTTCAATAAGAAGTTAGGATCCTCTACAGACGGTTGACGCCTGGAATTACAAAAAAATACTGCAGGCTATTTAACCCTTTACCAAGCGCAAGACGATATCAAAATTTATTTTTTTAAATATCATTTTTTTTAATTTTCAAAAAATTTCAACAAAACCATATCACGTGACCCCTCGTTGGAACGAGCTCGACGAGATCGTTCCAACGAGGGGTCACATGATATGGTTTTGTTGAATTTTTTTAAAAAATAATATTTTTTCAAATGCTGAATTTGTATCTTACGCGGGCGGATGCGGGCGATTCGCTGGGTAAAGGGTTAAAAGAATAAACAACAAAGTAAAGCTGTGTATTATGAAAAAGACCTCCTGGAAAATAAGAAGGCCACGCGGAACGCATGGCAACTTCTAAATAATGCTCTGAACTGGGATAAAAACAGGGGACTTTGCCTTCATTCATCAATCTTGGCGATAGAAATATCCATGCGGAAAATGACATCGCACAAGAGTTCAATACTTTCTTTGCAAATATACTGAAGTAAAACTTCTAAACTCATATCCAAGCCTCGGAAGTCATTTGCTGAGTACCTTAATACCAGTCTTACTAAAAGCCTATTTAACACACCCACTTCACCTATTGAGATTGAGATAATAAATATCACAAAGTCAATGAAATCTAAATTAAGTCAAGTCTGTGATAATATTTCAACTGACATTCTCAAACCTTCAATAAATTTCATTGCCACTCCACTTGCGCATGTCATGAATGAGTCATTAAGTCGGGGAATAGTTCCGAACAGGATGAAAATTGCCAAAGTAATTCCAATATTCAAATCAGGTGACGAAAACAACTTTACGAACTACAGACCAATCAGTATTTTGCCCATTTTTTTCTAAAATCCCAGAAAGGCTCATGCTAGTGAGACTCCTTAAGTTTCTAAATATATTTGATATCCTCTTCCCCCACCAATACGGGTTTAGGAAGCATCACAGTACATTACATCCAGTCATGCGATTGTTAAAATACATAGCCACCGAAAACAACAAACCTAGTAAAGTAAGACAGTATTCTAGCCCTTAGTGGCGTAGAGGATGGGCCCGCAGGGCCCGCATTGCGGGGGGGGGGGGCTAGAAGGAGGGCCCGTCTTGAAGGACGTCCCAACGCTGGAAGAAAGAGGGAAAGAGAGAGAGAGAGAGAGAGAGAGAGAGAGAGAGAGAGAGAGAGAGAGAGAGAGAGAGAGAGAGAGACTGTGTACCAAATACACATAATTTCAAACTCTCACTTCCACACGACGTTCTCTTTGTAGTCTATGTATTATTCTTTTAACCCTTTACCTAACGTAACGGCCAAAACCGGCCAGCACTATTCTCAAAAATCGCCAATTAATTTTCATTATTTTTTTCATTTTTGGTCTCAAAAACATAGGTTATGACCCCTCGTTGGAACAAGCGCGTTCCAACGAGGGGTGATAACCTATGTTTTTGAGACAAAAATGAAACAAAATTAGTTATTCAAGAATTATTTCATGTTCTCGGCTGTTTAAACAACAAAAACGGTCATCACGAATCATTAACAATAAGAACCACAATGCCCATTCCGACCCACTGTTCTTCAGAAATAACATTCTGAAGATAAAGTATTTGTATAGTCTGCATGTTTATTTGTTCATGTTCGATTGGTATAACGGTAACCTTCCAGAATCTTGCGAACTGTTTCTCTACTGTCAGCTATCGGACTAATTTAAAAACACGCCATGCATCGATGTACAGAACTAGAACAAAAACATTTGAGAATCTACATGTCTTTGCATCCTCCAACCTATGGGACGAATTGGAAATGGACATTAGGACAGTGGGGAACAGGAAAGAGTTCAAGGAAAAATTAATTGCAAAGTTTCTCTCTTCGTACTCTTGCAAGATTTCCTGCCCTAATGCCTACTGCTCGGATTGTGCTATTTAGAATGCTATTCATTTCTAACTCATCCCCAGATGTGTTTCTCTGTGCTTTGGGCTGTTCTGATGTGCACAGAATGATTCAGTAAAAGGTGTATTGATAAGCTTCCCCAATTTAGGCTATTCATTTTCAACGCAATAAGCCTTTATCGAAACTGCCATTTTGGCTTTTAATCTGTGCAAGGTCACAGGTCGCGAGGTGAAAACATTTCATGAAAACGCGTTCTTAGCAATGGGAGAAGGGAGCAGGTGAAGTGCTTCGGACCCCATTACGTTAATTAGTGCGAATTCAAAAAATACATTTAGCCAAAGACAATGGCAACGTTGTATGAGAACTTTAATTATTTCTAAACGAGTTCCTATCGACTTAAATGGTGTTTGAATGCTCTCTGCGTCATCGTGACTCTATGGCCGTCGGCACTGTTTCGACAACTTTCCGGGATTCCCCAAGCCAAGAAACTCCGTGCAATGAGTGTTTGTTATCATTCAAAACAAGTCATCGCCTCCGCAATAGAAAATATTTAAACCTACAGTATCCCATCGTTTAAAGTCATCTACAGGGGCGGCGGAACGATTTTCAAAGTGTGTGTGTGTGTGTGGGGGCGGGGGGGGGGGGGGGTGAATCGGGCGATGGATGGTCGTCGGTATGAAAATTTTAAATTCCAGGGTTCCAAAACCCCCATTTCCATGCATCTGGGCGGATATTTATTTTGAAAATTTTCAGGAGATGTATTTGAAAGATTTCACACTTTGAGAGCCGTTAAAAAACGTCGGTAAAGCATATAGATGAGATCTATTTATCAGCTTTGGTCGTAACGGTCATTTTTTTCTCAGCCTCAGGATTTGTTCACACATTTTTGTCTTGTTACAATTCATGGTAGAGTGCCTTCTCTCCCATAAACTGTAACAATGCAAATCGATAGAGATGAAGTAATTTTACGTAAAAGATAATGTGAAGGGCATCCACAGAATATGAAGTCTTTATCTTCTGGTACCTGCAGTTCAGAATAAAGCCCAAATATGGGCTTCTTGCATTCTATCATTTATATAAATACCTGTTAATGACAAAAAAGCAGTTTCCCAAGACTTTTTACAATAGCCGAGCGTTCGGTTAGCCAATTGTACACACTGGAATTTTACTTACGGAGTCCCTTGTCCAGAATCCCCGTAGAATCCCTTTTATCGAAATGAGTCGAAGAGAAGTATGATGAGTCACTTGTTCAAGCAACTGCTCGATAGCTCATTTGGTCGTTAAGATTCGAGTCAATCGAGCAAGCAGTAGTGAAATACAACATGGATTGTGATATGAATTAGGACCCCTAGCTACATTAGTGTACTGTGAGCCGTAGTAGTACCACAAATTGGTAATGGTTGAGACACTCTAGCTCACGACAGAATAGTGGTAGCCATCAATAATGATACAAAGCGACAATGGTACTAGGCTGCAAGGCTAGCAGAACCCCATACTAAAGATGAATACAATGTATATTGGACATATAACAGATGGTGGTGGCTATGGACAGGTCGGCAGTAGTAGTCTTGAAGCCACGATGGTTTGGGGTGGATTAGAAGCCAGGAGCTGAACTGTTAGGAGCCATAACTATCTTCAGATAAATATCCTGCAGAAGGTATATTTCAAAAGATATCCTCAACAGATATCCTCAAAAGGTATCCTCAAATAGTTTATCACCATGTCATAAGTATCCTCAAATACCTGCATGTGCCTATATCTTACCTCCTAGAAGTATCTGTGAATTTCATTGGTTCAAAGACGTCACATGCAGACTGCATATAAAACTATATACTGCCTGTCAACATCAATATACGCTGACAGCTATGGGTAATCTCCCCTTTGTTCATTGATTGTTCAAAATGGCCAAGTTGAAAGATTGAATGTTGGAATCCCATATTTGGTCTGAAGTGCAGGTTAGGCAACCTAAAGACTTCATATTCGGTGGATTCTGGGGGATGTGTTACCTCCGAAATGAAACTGTTTGGTATGTATCAATTTGCCTTGTTACAGTTTATGGGAGAGTGCCTGTAGGCACTCTCCCATAAATTGTAACATTGCAAAGACATGTGAACCAATTGTGAGAATTCTCTCATTTAATTTTGATCGCTGCTGTTAATAGTTATGTGCATCGGTGCAGCAGTCGGTAAGATATATTCGTTACACAGTTTGTTGGTGGCCTAATATGGTATATATGGTGTCAGTTAATTCCATATTGGACTCGAGCTAGCCTCGCTCGAGTCCAATATGGAATTAACTGACACCATATATACCATATTAGGCCACCAACAGACTGTGTAACTAGCAATGTACTGCGTGTGATGTGCGTATATTGTGAACTAGGACTACAGCACATATCGACACATCCAGCATATGCCTATGTGCTACATGTAAGGAATGGCAGAATAAATTATAGAGAGATTGGGGAAGTCATAACATAGACAGGAAAAACCACTGAATGGGGTGAATAATAAGCTACGGAACAAACTAGAATATGCAGAAGCAGGAAATTCCGAAGGAATCTGAACTAGTAAAACAATTGTCGGGTTGTTTGTGGTAATTCTGGGTAAGTAAATCAACCCATACAAAGAAAAACACCTTATACCACAACATGCTAGTTTTATAACCCCGTAGGTGATATTAGATGCCTTTTGCTGCTATAGCACTATGTGCTCCTCTTAAAATAATGATTCTGAAAGAATCCGAACTAGTATAAGTTGCCGGGTTGTTTACGGTAATTGTAACTGAGGATTCTGGGTAATTACATTGAATCTTATACAAAGGAACGCACCTGTAATTGAACAAAAAAGAGGATTCTGGGAGAATCATTATCAAATAAAGTGATTTTGGGTTGATTTGGGGGAATTGGAGGGTCTACAATGACAACTCAACATGGCGCCACTCGGTCACTTGACTATGACGTCACATGAGATCCATCACATGAGTTCCAAAAAAATGGGGTCGAAATGAAATATTAATAGGTCTGGGCTCTTTATATGGAAAAATAGTAGATGGTGTACACGGACCCCCACCCCAACCCCCTGTCTTATGGAGCTCATCTGATAGATATTTATTTATTGGTGTTTAAGGTCACATGTCTTTGTACAATGGCTAACCATGACCACAACATGGGCAGCAACTAAAGACCAGAGGTGAGGGTTAATAAGCCGTGTTGCCCATTTTAGAAAGGGTTTGCACCTCCCAAGCATTGGTGACTGTGTTCTATTTTACCAGTAAAACAGAGGCTGTTTACCACAGTGAACAGGCACTGCTTCACTTCCCAGGGTTCCCGAGGGGGTTTAATTTATTTTATCAATAAATTATTAACCGTTTCTTATCACTCTGGCCACCCTATTGTTTCTCAGTATCACAGCAGGGGCCAATACTATAAAACGTTTAGAATTGTATTTTCTAGAATTGTATTTTCTAGCCATGACTGTAAATGGGTTGAAATGAACAATTAGCATTTCAAAGATGTGGCAATCGGCTGTCGCTCATGTAAGTGCTGTCCAGTCCGGGACGTAACGCCAATATAATGAAGTTAGGGCGTCTTCCAAAGGCCCCCACCAATTGCGCAGTTTTCGGGATCCCCAACAATTCCAAAAGTTTTGAAAAAATTCATTATTAAGGGTCTCAAAACAGTGTTGTAGCTGAAGTATTGAGGTTGGATACTTCAATACGAGCATGCATAAAGAATCGAGGCGATGTTCTCCAAAACAAATTACTGGGTTGTGTACGTGGGACATGACAGAATGAGACAGAAGTTCAAATGGCGAAACAATTTTAATTTTAATTCATTTACAAATGTGGATGCATTCTGTACAAGTTGTTACATCAAACCGTCGAAGCAGTATCCGAAATGGGGGCGCGGTGGCGTCGCGGTAACCGGTTCTCATCAGATCACCGAAGTTAAGCAACGTCGAGAGAGGTTAGTAGTTGGATGGGTGACCATTTCAACGACTGATTCGTGCTCCCGCGTTGTGTCCTTGGGCAAGGCACTTAACCCCGATTGCCTCCATGGGGGCACGATGACGCTGTGTACTAAGGCGTACTGCGCGTCGATGGTCCGCATGTTTCCAACCAATCTAACCTTGCCTGTGACGAGATACAGAGTTCAGAGTTACGATGTTGGAGAGCTGACAGCTGCTCGTCGTTGCTCGGTGGTTCTCTCCGGGTACTCCGGCTTCCTCCACCCGTAAAACTGTCACCGACATGATATGACCCTGGCTGTTAATCTGTCGTTAAACCATAATAAATAAATATTAAATACAGTATCCGAAATCAACCAATGCCAGCACGACCCCCATCTCGATTAAGGTGCTGACCAACTAACGAAGAAACGAACGAAAAAACGAACGCAAATCACCATCAGAAAAAATTTAATTAATGAAGCACCGGGTTGTACCTGGTGCTTCATTAATTAAATTTTTAACTATTCGTATTTAGAATCTAATATTATTGCGTCCGCAGAAATATTGCCCCCCCCCCCCCTCTCCGTGGAAAATGACCAGTCCACGACGGCCATACTGTAACCACTAACCATCACCAGAACTTCTTAAGCTGGTCAAGGCCGGATGGATATCATACTGAATAGATTGTTTGTAACCAGCCAGTGTGCTAGAATAAAACATTATAATGTACTGAATAATTACAGTATGAGGCCGAAGGACCCTAAATATTACTGTACTCCACTGGGTCCAGTGAAGTAACACAGGTATTCCTTGTTGGTGTAGTTGAGACATTGGACAGTCGGGATGATAATTCATAGCGCAGGGTTCTTGGGAATTTAGTTGTGAATAATTAACTGCCGTGTAGGTAGGAGTTGATGGGGGACTATCCAAAAGAGATGTCCAACCTGAAATTAGAGACAAGCTATGGTAACAGAAAAACGTCAAGGAAAGAGTCATGGAGGATTGATTGTAACCGAAATGGCGAGAGGAGGTCAGGCAAAGAAGTTTTGTGGTGTCTTGCGTGAAAAAGAGAACCCAGGTTGTAAAGAGTGCCTTGATGCAACTTTGAGGGGTCACTGTTGTTTAACCCTTTACCTAACATGAAAAGCAGACGACACTTGCCAAAAAAATTCTTGAATAACTAATTTTTTTCATTTTTTGTCTCAAAAACATAGGTTATGACCCCTCGTTGGAACGAGCTCGACGAGCTCGTTCCAACGAGGGGTCATAACCTATGTTTTTGAGACAAAAAATGAAAATATTTTGAAAATTAATTGTCGATTTTTGAGAATAGCGCTGGCCGGTTTTGGCCGTTACGTTGGGTAAAGGGTTAAGCTCAGGCTGAGGTCGCTCGAGGTTAGTGGGAAATTCGGAATAGCGATGCAAGGGCAAGCCTGGCATTTTCAGGAGAGCGATTTATTCGCTCGCCCAATGCTCGTCTTAAAAAATTAAGAAGGGCGAAAACTAGCCCTCCTGGCCTTAGAAAAAAAAATCACCATAACAGCCTATTCCTGAAATCCACATCTTTTCAGATCTCTGCCATGTTAGTGGTCCCTGTAAGACGAGCACACTGCTGCTCCTCCCACACCTCCGGGCCTTGCTGAGGTCCGGAGGTGTGGGAGGGCCTGTGTAGCCGTCTCACAGCGACTACCTTGTTAGGCACACCAAATAAAATGTACAAAACCCACAAGGCAGAATTCGTTGTTAGAAAAACTTCATTTTGCCACTTTTAGCTTGTTGATCGGTCCCCTTGGTCATGCGAGGGGAGCGACTTTTAGCCCTCCTGCATTTTTATGAATGCCTGGCCTGTAAGGGGGTGCCAAATGTGTAATTTAAGAGTGGTGGAGACCCTGCAACTCTTTCTATTAGAATGCCTAAAGTATTGGTATAACAGAATAAGATTCACTGAGAGTATAATGGGGAATGGGTGAGAGAATGGAGGACATGTGGTTAGTGGGTGACGCAAGGGAGAAGATTAGTCTACTTAACGGATAGATTGGGAAGAATGAGGGACGGGATGTCATCAAAAGTAGTGTATAAAAGTACTGTATCCAGACGATCAGGTGGATCTCATCGGTGGATCTCAGTTACATCGTATGGGTTTTTATTACATGCCCATGCAATCTCTCCTATGCAATACGGCGTGCAATACGGCTGTGCAATACGGAATTCCGTATTGCACACCAACCTGTTCCAACCGGGACTTTTTTTTCGCAATGCGACTGCATAAAGTGCATGGTGTTTGAGTAACAGGCTGTCGTCTACAAACGGGCGCACCTATGATCTCACAGTTCGGCAGGTCGTTTATATGGCACAAGAAGTGATGAGGGCCAAGACTTGTAGTGCTGAAACGTTACTAAATATTGTAACCGGTTAATCGTTAAGTTCTAACCATGCAGTTACCGGTTAACCGTGTATTTTGATTTGGAGAAAGTCGGGCAGTGGGTATCAAGTTATCAACAGATTGAACATCATGTACGAGAAAGATGAATTACCTGAGTTCAATACGGGATTGTGTAGCTGTGTTTTAATGCCTCGATTGTCTATCATTCCAGTATAAAATGTTTGAACAATCCGTTAAATCATTTTACATTCTGTTTCTATGAGCCTTTGAATTTCGTTTTACTGCACACAACGACACAAGTTCCAACTTCCATGGGCCAACCATGTTGGGGAGAAAAACGTGTTGAATGTTGAGGGTGGAATAAAGAAATGAGAATGAAGTACATACATTTGATTCCTGAATATCAATACGTCTTTTTCTCGTTAGGTACACGAATAAACTTGAACGATAAACAATAAAATCCCTGCGTTGTGGAAGGAAAATAAAATGAAAGTGTCAATGACACTGTAGCTCAACTTGACAAACTTGAACTTGGTAAGTTATAAATGAAATGGCAAAATTGAAGATCATTGGTACCAATGTCATTTTTTTTGCCAGTGGCAACATTTTTTGACAGAAACCGAAGAAAATCGATAGCTCCCATCTAGAGGCCTCCCCAAACAAGCATGCGAGGTTTCAAAGCAATCCGATCATAAATGTGCCCTGTAGGGTGTATAAAAGGGAAATATTGTGGTCTGACTAGACTAAATTCTAAGAACGTTGGCCGTGGCAACATTTTTTGACGGAAATGGAAGAAAATCGATAGCTCCCATCTTGAGGTCACCGTAAATAAGCATACCAGGTTTCAAAGCAATCTAATCATAAATGTGCCCTGTAGGGTGAGCCATATGGAAATATTGTGGTCTGACTAAACTAAGTTCTAAGAATGTTGGCTGAAGCAACATTTTTTGATGGAAATTGAAGAAAATAGATAGCTCCCATCTAGAGGACACCCCCAACAAGCATGAAAGGTTTCAAAACAATCCGATCATAAATGTGCCCTGTAGGGTGTGCCAAAGGGAAATATTGAGTCTTCTGACTAAACTAAGTTCTAAGAACATTGGCCGCGGCAACATTTTTTGACGGAAATTGAGAAAATCGATAGATCCCATCTAGAGGTCTCCCCAAACAAGCATACCAGGTTTCAAAGCAATCAAATCATAAATGTGCCCTGTAGGGTGTGTCAAAGTTAAATATTGTGGTCTGACTAAACTGAGTTCTAAAAACGTTGGCCACGGCAACATTTTTTTACGGAAATTGACGAAAATCGATAGCTCCCATTTAGAGGTCACCCAAACAAGCATGCCAGGTTTCAAAGCAATCCGCTCATAAATGTACCCTGTAGGGTGTGCCAAAGGAAAATATTGAGTCTTCTGACTAAACAAAGTTCTAAGAACGTTGGCCGCGGCAACATTTTTTGACAGAAATTGCAGAAAATCAATAGCTCCCATCTAGACGTCTCCCCAAACAAGCATACCAGGTTTCAAAGCAATCTGATCATAAATGGGCCCTGTAGGGTGTGCCAAAGGAAAATATTGAGGTCTGACTAAACTAAGTTCTACGAACGTTGGCCGTGGCAACATTTTTTGCTGGAAATTGAAGAAAATCGATAGCTCCCATCTGGAGGTCACCCTAAATAAGCATACCAGGTTTCAAAGCAATCAAATCATAAATGTGCCCTGTAGGGTGTGCCAAAGGGAAATATTGTGGTTTGACTAAACTAAGTTCTAAGAACGTTGGCCGCGGCAACATTTTTTGACGGAAATTGAAGAAAATTGATAGCTCCCATCTAGAGGTCACCCCAAACAAGCATGCCAGGTTTCAAAGCAATCCGATCATAAATGTACCCTGTAGGGTGTGCCAAAGGGAAATATTGAGTCTTCTGACTAAACTAAGTTCTAAGAATGTTGGCCGCGGCAACATTTTTTGACAGAAATTGAAGAAAATCGACAGCACCCATCTAGAGATCTCCCCAAACAAGCATACCAGGTTTCAAAGCAATCTGATCATAAATGTGCTCTGTAGGGTGTGCCAAAGGGAAATATTGAGGTCTGACTAAACTAAGTTCTACGAACGTTGGCCGTGGCAACATTTTTTGCAGGAATTTGAAGAAACTCGATAGCTCCCATCTAGAGGTCACCCTAAATAAGCATACCAGGTTTCAAAGCAATCAAATCATAAATGTGCCCTGTAGGGTGTGCCAAAGGGAAATATTGTGGTTTGACTAAACTAAGTTCTAAGAACGTTGGCCGCGGCAACATTTTTTGAGGGAAATTGAAGAAAATCGATAGCTCCCATCTAGAGGTCACCCCAAACAAGCATGCCAAGTTTCAAAGTAATCTGATCATAAATGCGACCTGTGAGGTGTGCCAAAGGAAATTGTGGACGTACGTACTAACGTACTAACATACTAACGTACGTATGTACGTACGTACGTACGCCGACGGACGAGAAGTGATGGCAATAGCTCAGCTTGACTTTGTCAAGTTGAGCTAAAAAAACATAAGACTTTGCACTAGAGTCGCACATGGAGTTGACCCCCTCCGATAGCACTGAATGCCACTGATCATAATGGGTAAATGATGTACGGAATAAAATGACAGCGATAGTGTTTGATTGAACAGCAGGAAGTAACAGCAGGAAGTAACAGCTGGCTCTTACATTAATTTGTTCAACTCATAAAATTGTGCAATGATTTTACTTTGGCAACTTGCTTCGGGGTCGTGTGAGGATCATAGCCCTTTCTGTAATGCAATAACAATAACCACATGTTTATGCGGTGAGATGAGCTGCCCGGAAGATGTTAGCCCTTTGTATAACGCATTGCCCACAGCATATATTTTCCACTTTAAAATTCAGTTTTTAACTCATCATTGACACAGAGAGCTGCTACGCTTATTTCAGTGAGGGGCTATCAATTACGTTTTGAAGCAAATAGTAAATTTTTGGGGGGAGCAGTGAGGGGGGGGGGGGGCACTACCTGTCATTGGAACAGTGGAACAGGCGTGAGTGTCATGCCTGTTTCAGTGAGGGCCCATCACTAATAGTTAACAGATTTTATGAAGAAATATATATTTTGCGAGAGGAGGCATGGGCACTAGAAGGGAACGGGAGGATTCGGCCTCGGGAAGATTCGGCCTCAGGTCGATTCGGTCTGGGGAAGATTCGGCCGGGGAAGATTCGGCCCCGAAATTGAATCTTCCATGAGAATGTGTACTTGAACGTTAGATGAGTGTCGGAAATACGTGGAGTGAATTGCACGTTGGGCAGCTATTGGAGAGGGGGGGGGGGGGGGGGGGGGCAACGCTTATCAAGTTTCGACAATCGTCCTGTAAACAACGTGCTGAGTGCTACTTGGCCATCGATCTTGTCATTCACAATGCGTGGGAGTGGGAGTGGGAGTGGGCTAAGGGCGGGCGATTTTTGCTTTGTTTCTCGAGGGAGGGGGGGGGGGCATCAACTCAACATATAATACATATATATCGTTGTCGCTGTTATTCAGTCTTGAGGGTAGTAGCTTGGAAATATATGTTTTTGTATTCCAATAATAAAATATTAGTGAAGTTAAAACAAGTTGCTAAAATACTTGGGGGTCGCAAAGCTTATCATGCGAAAAGAGGTTTGTCAAAGCCTTTGCGCACGCATGTTTTATGCAGGTTAATTTTAATCTTCGTGCACTGAGATCTGGCAGGAGTGGCCACTCAACTCTCCTGGTGTAAAAATGTGCAGTCGGACGACTGTCGCAGGCCACGTATGCCTCCAAATCCGGGGAGTTTCTGTTGAATGGACATGTGAATCAGTGAGAAAAGCTTGGCGAACTGTGATGAAGCCCCACAAGATATTGTGATTATGCGATTAATAATTAGGATATTTTATGATTGTGAAAAAATATCTCTGAACAATAGAAATCAATAGACCTGAAGAACTTGACAAGTGAAGATTGTTAATTAACGAAACTCGTTGTGTGTTTGGAAAGTAATGAGGAATACTGAACAGAACCAATGAATTTAATGAGATTAATACTAAAACATCATTCCGAAGCAAATGTACGCGGTTATAACAATGTATCTTCAGGAAACTGTCACCACAAAATTAAAAAAAAAAAATTAAAAATATATTAAAAAGTTGGGAAGATTCGGCCTCGAAGGTGGGAAGATTCGGCCTCGAGGGACGCCGCATCTTTCCACTTATTGTATCGGGGCCGAATCGTCCCGAGGCCGAATCTTCATGGACCCCACTAGAAAGCCCATACCGAAGAAAACTTTTATGATTTTGTTTTTTTTTTCTGGGCCTAAACGCCATTGGAACAGGCGTGCGTGCGGAAAATGAACAAAAACGTAAATGGGGAACGTTGTTAGTGGAAACGAATATATATATTTTCTTTTAACCAGTCGCCCAGATGATAGACATGTACACATTTTTCGACGAGCACGATTGTTTGCTCCTATAAATGACGAATCACGCGCGTGATCGCACTCGTACCCGTCACATGTGAAGCACTGGGTTATTCATAGAAATGGAAAAGCAGGTTTTGGGGGATTTACATGGCTGTGAGTTATCAACACAAATAGCTAATACCTTAAGTCATCAGATGTATTTGATTGTAGGCTTTTGCAACACATATCCTAAATGATGACGCCGTAGGTTTGTTCAAACGGTTAACCGGTTAGGGAAAATGCAACCGGAATACACTCGTAACCGTTCCGTTACCGATTAACTGGTTAATCGTTTCAGCACTAAAGACTTGTGCCCTGGGTACTGCCGAGTCCACAGTTATCTCATCGGATGCCACGCCTTCCGGGGCTACCTTCACTTTACGATTGACTAGGAAATTTGTCAGCCAGATGTGTATTGTTCCTTGGACGCCGCATTGGTCTGTTTTATGAAGCAGTTTTTTTTATTGTGATACGGTGTCAAGTGCCCTTGAAAAGTCAAAAATAGCAACGTCGACATGTTTATTGTTATCGGGGGACTTCAGTAAGTCATTTGTTGTTGTAAGCAGCTAGATTTCGCATGAATATCCCGTTCTGAAACCATGGCTTAATGCGCTATATAAGTAATGAAATTTTGTTTATTTTTCCATTCTCACCTCTGATATACACAAATAATACATCAAAAAGAAGGTTGGGAGGTATAGGACACGAAAAATATCTGAAATCAACTCAGTTTTGACAGCAGGAACCACTGGTTCCTGAATGTCTCCTACCGTATTAGTTCCAGAACTGATAATACAATAATATTTCCCGAGACCAACTGGCCAAATGCGCTTCACATATCCAAGATAAAGATAGGTATTCAAAACACTTTGGGATACAGCGATAGGACTGCATTTTGGAAAAGGACAACACTGTCTGCAATTTCTATCTTTTGAAGATGGATTCTATGTTGGACGGGCATGCGCAAATCACTTGATACCACGAGTTTCCATCCAAAAACAAAATCATAGTTCTAAGACATTTCACCAGGTGTCATGATATCTCGCATAGAATGTGGCAACTGTGCAGTCTACATAATAATATTATGCTGTATTAAGGTGATCTTTTGCATTATTTAATTTTAGACAGCGTTTGTTTGCGTCTGATGACGTTGACCGGAAATCGAAAGTAAGAATATATGTAAACAAAGTTGTCACCTTTGGAATTTACCCCCATGGAGCTCTGTCGCTATGTTTTGAAGGATTTTGATGCCCAATCTTTGTTCTTGGATATGTAAAGCACATTTAGCCACACGTTGTTCTCAAGAAATGTTATTGTATTATCAGTTCTGGTACGAATACGGTAGCAGACATCCAGGAACCAGTGGTGCCTGCTGTCAACTCTTTGCGTTGGTTTCATATGTTTTACGTATTGTTTACATCCCAACATTCATTTTGATGTATAATTTGTGTATATTTAATTTACATTTAAGGAATATCAGAGGTGGGAATTTAAAAATAAACAAAATTCCATTACTTATATAGAATCTTAATTCTGTGAGGATGTTATGACACACACAAATTAACAAACATAAGATGCTGTAGAGGTCTGAGACTATACCAGAAGCAAACATGCATTTGATTGTTGTATACGTGTCTAATGAACAACACTACAACGGTAATACAACAAGTACAACAACAGTAATAAACTAATCCAACTAATTGTGCACAGATTCCATCAACGTGCAGTTTTGAATTCAAAAGAAATAACAAGAAAACCATTTTATTTTCCAGTGATCTCCCCTGATGTTCTTACTCCATTCCATAATATTGCTCCAAAAACCCAATCTTTTATTTTCGAGTGATCTCCCCTGATGTTCTTACTCCATTCCATAATATTGCTCCAAAAACCCAATCTTTTATTTTCCAGTGATCTCCCCTGATGTTCTTACTCCATTCCATAATATTCCCTCCAAAAACCAAGCTTTTATTTTCGATCTCCCCTGATGTTCTTACTCCATTCCATAATATTGCTTCAAAAACCAAATCTTTTATTTTCCAGTGATCTCCCCTGATGTTCTTACCCCATTCCATAATTTTGCTCCAAAAACCCAATTTGTTATTCTCCAGTGATTTCACCTGTTTTTTTAATACCTTCCACAATTTTGATGCAATCTCTGATCTCGAGACATACTCATCTCAGGGTTGCACTAGATGTTATGTCATTGCGAAAAAGAATATGCCGACGGCCTGCATTTTATGCGTCCCCCACCTCGCCCTGCAGTACAGATGTTCATAATGTATTGTTACTCTCAAAAACGTGGGCTGGCCAAAAACTTTGAAAGTGTGTCATGCTCATTCCCCAAGCACGGTGTAACCTATAGACCTGGGAGCAACATCAAATGAGTCGAAAATCATTGGCGGTTGAAAATATTGGTTAAGGTCACTGAGGTCACCCAAAAATAATTGAGTGAAATTTTCAGAATTGCAGAAATCGCATTTTATGACCTAGGGCATACCCGAAGTAGGCGTGAGGGTAAAAAAACGTTTACAGTGGGTCACGCTCAAACCTCAATCGCGGTATGACCTATGGAACTGGAACCAACACCAGATTAGTCTAAAATCGATGGAGGGTCAAAATATGGGCGAATGGCACTGCGGTCGCCCAAGTGTTATTGAGTGCAAATTTCAGAACAGCTGGAAATAGCTTTTTATGACCCCTAATGCATTTTCGAAGTTCAGACACTCACGAAAGTGGTCGGGTGCCAAAAGTTCGAAAAGTGGCCATGTTCATATCTCAAGTAAGACTTGATACAACACCAAATGAGTCGAAAATCAATGGATGTTCAACAAATTCAACAGGAGACATTGAATGCAATTTCAGAATTTCAAGAAATCGTTTTTTATGACCTCCGCATACATGTATATTTACACTAAAAAATAGGGTGCATGGGGGCGTGGGGAAAAAATTGGAAAGGGCGTCACGATCATATCTCAAGAATGGTTTGACCTATGAACCTGGGTACGAACACCAAATGAGTCAAAACTCGATGGATGTTCAAAATATTGTTAAAGTCACGGAGGTCACCCCGGGATCGTTGAGTGTACTTTTTGATTGCTGAAATTTTGATATAATAACCCCCAATAGTAGCAGTAAGGGTTGACACTATGGGGACCTGATTTAGCCCTGAAATTCCCGTAGACATTTGCTTGCCAGAGAAAATTCACGATCGTTTGTTACTATGGGGACCTGATTTAACTCTGAAAATTCCCAGAAGGTTTTTTTTTAATTTAAAAATCCACGGTCGTACATGTATGTACTATGGGGGGGGGGGGGGGGGGTGGGGTGGGGGGGGGGTGATTTAACACTGAAAATTCCTATATGAAAAAAATGTTAATTTCCGTAGACATTTTATTTTGCCAGGGTGGCACTAAATCAGGTCCCCATAGCACATACGACCGTGAGTTTTAAAAACATTCAAAACCCTATGGGAATTTACGGTGTTAAATCGGATCCCCCATAGTGCACACGATCGTGAATTTTCTCTCCTGAACAAACGTCAATGGAAATTTCAGTACTTTTGGCACCCCAATTTGATTCCTCGGGCGTAATGGTTTTTTTGTGGTATGGGCAGGGCATTTCACTTGAGCCGATTATGTTTGTCCCATGCACGATGGTGTTCGATATTCGGTCGAAACCAACGAGGGAAATAATGCTCCATTGCTGGGGCTGGAAATGAAATCTTTAACCCTTTACGTAACCTGAAAAGCAGACGACACTTGCAAAAATAATTCTTGAGTAACTAATTTTTTTCATTTCTTGTCTCAAAAACATAGGTTATGACCCCTCGTTGAAACGAGCTCGACGAGCTCGTTCCAACGAGGGGTCATAACCTATGTTTTTGAGACAAAAAATGAAAAAAATAATGAAAATTAATTGGCGATTTTTGAGAATCGCGTTGGCCGGTTTTGGCCGTTACGTTAGGTAAAAGGTTAACATACTTACTTTCGTCATTGGTACGATGATGTCTGCATTTTGTGTTTTTGTAAAGGTTTAAAGTAACAAAAAAACTCCTACAAATTCATGGTACGATAAAGGTCGTGCCTAAAAATAGAAATGCGTTGTTTCTTGCTCCGCCACTTCCGAAAAGGCGATTCGTCCGCTTATCCACTGTGCGTGCGTCTTTAAATCCTCGTTCTTCGGAAGCCGGATATTGCCACTTGTAAATGAATTTTTTATGTCGTAATTACGACACAGTATGTCGTAATAACGACTTAGTATGTCGTAATTACGACAAACCGTATCTCATAATTACTACATCGTACGTCATAATTAGGACTTCGTATGTCGTAATTACGACACACTATCTCGCAATTGCGACTTGGTATGTCGTAATTACGACATAGCTAACTCGTAATTGCGACATAGATGATAAATGCTGTTAATCTTATGAAAGCACACCCACACGATACTAATGTGAGAGTGAAATTCTATACTGCCAAGAATCTTTATAAGAAAGTTACAAAACGCAAGATGAAACTAGAGAATTGTAATTTGTTGGACAAATTAGGGCTTTCCCAACTTTTTAATGTAAAAAGGCAAACTGTATTGTACACAAAACTATCGATCAGTTTAAAAATAGAAAAATATAGTTTAAGCAAAGTTTTTTGTGGTGCTACTAGGTTTTATGCAGACAAAACAGATATTTGAGATGAAGCAGGTCATGAAAACATTTAACACAAAATTCGCTCTTCAATAATTACTGAATATTTTCATGGAACGAGCCATATCCGTTTTGCTTTGGAAAAGATAAGTACAGATGAATCATGGGCATACGGGCCAGGGTGTCTGTGAGGATTGTGCCCACCCGCTCCCACCTTCACCCCTGAGTCGGGAACAAGCCGAAAATTTCCGGCAATTCAGTTTTCAGTTGCCAGAAATGACCAAATCAAGCAAACAGGGAGACTATTTTTCTTACAATAATGAAGTGAATGGTGTGTGGTTAATGTCGGGCACGTAGGCAGGAAGGCCTTATAACAACTCTACCGACTGTACTCTTTCACACTGGCATGATCCCTTAAAGTTGGTCAATTTTGTAGACAAAATGCTATATTCATGTCATTTTTAGCCAACAGGGCTTAAATTTGAAATATTTGTGTGGTGATTTTAATGTGTCATATTATGCTCTAAATGTTTCACAAATATGACGATACCTCATTTCACCTACCAGAGACCTGTCATCAATCCCAGCTTGAGTTTCTGATAAGAGACAAGGAGGAATCTTGGATCTTGGTATTTGAATTAACATGTACAATTTGAGGGTACTCCAATTCAGTCAAGGCCCGACAACTGGGTGAGGGTAAAAACTTTGAATAAAACACGTAACAGCAAAATTGTTCTAGGAATAATGTCCTTCTTCTCATGGGCAGTGTTTTGAGAAAATATGGCCCTCGTGCTGATAAATCGCACGTAAAAGTTGGCAAAAATTAGAAATGGAGTAAATTGTCTTTTGCAATTACCAAATTTTGAACAATGTTGACTTTTTTGGACGGGGCCTACTTTTATGCAACCAGAATGGGCATAGGGTTCAACTTTACAACCAAACTTACAACAGCAAATATGCTCGATAGTCAGTTGTGAATACGGACATGCAAAGTGTTTGAAATTAATCCTTTCCAAAATGATATAAAAAGCAACCAAAGTTGACTAATTTTGTCATGTTCAAACGGTATACTTATTCTCGCTCCCGTTGTGATTGGGGGTTAAATCTGAGATTAAAGCATAAACAGCAACCTTCTTCGCAATCATTGTTGCATCTATCCATACCAAAACAATTGTTACAACAACCTTGAAATTAGAGACATTTGCCCTTGAAGTTGGTCAATTTTGAAGGAAAAAGCTATGTTCGTATCATTTTTGGCCAATGGGGGTTAATTTTGAAATATTTCTGTGGTGATTTTGGTGTTATAGTCTACATGTGTGGGAAATTTGAACTAAATAACTGTAAACAACATTACGACTTTTGAAAAATGGTGAAATTTTGACGGTTTTGGCAGAATATTTTGAAAATAAGCATTTTCACAGACATGCCGATACCTCAATTCACTAGCTTTTATGGCATTACTTAAGTATGCCAAATTTGGTTCAAACATACAGCTTGTTTGTGAGCAGTACAACAGACAAAATTGACGGCGTGGAAAAAAAAAAGAAAAAAAAAATAGAGAAGAAAAATTTTGAAAAAGAATAACAAGAGTCTTTCCCAAACTAGCTTTATTTTATGGTGCCATTCACAATGACAATCGTAGGAGTGGCTCCAATAAATTACGAACGTATCGGCTGTTTAAGGGCGATTTTTGCCTCGAGCCATATTTGACAGGATGTAGGTCAGTGCACAATCGAACCATCTTTCACCCGACTGCGTGTCAGTAACCACGCGCTAGCTATAGAGAAAGGCCGACACAGTCAGCCGCCAACCCCAGTTCAAAACCGTACTTGTGTACATTGTGAAACTGTGTTGGTGGAAGATGAATTTCACTTCATAATAGAGTGTTCGAAATATAGGCTATTGCGTGAAGAACTTTGGGAAGTATTGTGAATGCTAATCGTTTATTTGGTGACATGGGCGGTACTTGCAAATTTCTTTATATTATGCAGAATAAAAATCCTGCCATTTGCAATAAAATCTGTGGTGCTGTGCGCAAATTCTTCACTGCGCGCGAAAGGGATTGGAAAATTGGTGAATGGTCAAAATTTTGACCTCAAGCAAATCGAATCATGTGATCCTCGGAGGAACAATCTTGTTCCGATGATAGATCACATTATGTGTCTTGTACAAAACTTTAAAAAAAACATTTTCACCTGCTAATTCATGAATTATGTGTGAAGTTGCAGACAATTTGTTAATTAAGGGTTAGGTAGTGAAGTTTGTGGATTATGGAGATTCTTATCAATCCATTTTCCAATTTTTGAGAAAAAAAGAATTAACAGTACCAAAAGGGTAAATTCCCACCACTCATGGGTATGGTTTTGGGCATATTAAAGCTACGTGAACCCCCAAAAAAGAGTTTTCCTGAAATAATATTCTTTCGTGGGCATTATAAATTACATTTTGAATTTCTATGCATTGGAAAATATAATGCAATAGGTCTTTCCAATGCAAGTAACCCTCTTAAATGCTGTGTATAAACCAAAACATGTTAAAAAAGGTTACAGCATACCTGTATATGTACATGTATTTTTATGTCCGATTCTTGTGTTATAAGTATAGGAAACATTACATCTATAGTTTATACCGGTAGTGGTTATTCTTCAACTCAGTTTGACATGTACTGTAGATGGACAAACTATTATTAATAGACACGCGACACTGCTACTAGCAGACGATTTTCATTCACTTTTTAGAGACCACGCCCTCTACACCCCCAACCTCTTTCAGCTGGAACGTCTGTCTGTTATGCTTGAAAATATTTGTATGGGTTGGTTGTTTGGATACCCAGGGTTTGCATTTTCACTCACGCAGACATTTTTGTGTCATTTCAGTGATATATCTTCAGTTTTGTCACTCGTCAACAAAAAAAAACCCCATGGTGCCGAGTCTACCTTCGTAACTCACAAAGCAAATCTGCAGTTTAAGGATCACTGATAAGTTAGTTATCTGGTGATCCATAAATTGCAGATTAGCTTGTTGAGTCCCAAACTTTCTACAAACTGGCAAGAATATGTTGGAAATATATGTATATCCACCTACTTAGAGGAGAAGTACAAAATCACCCTGTGTGTTCTGTAATACAATATCCATGTATCCACATTTTGGTCATGTATCCGGGTCGCGGAGAGGGTGGGGCCCAGGATAGTAACTCCCAGAGCCTGGAACTGGGGGGGGGGGGGGGGGGGGGTTGACCCAGGAGTCAAGGATCTTGGTTTCGCCTGCCCACCCTCTAGTCCAAACATGACCCGAAAGACTGTATTTTAATTTTTGGGTTTGATACGTCCTTTCAAAGGAAAGTCTTCGTGGGTGTTTTTTTTTTGTAATAAGACAGCTTCCACCGTGTGACATGTTAGTTTGAGTTGAAGGAGAAAATAGTCAAAAGAAGAATTTATATATTTTTATGTCCGATTATTGTGTTATTAGTATAGGAAATATTTAAGAAATAGTGCATGGCTTGGAGTTGACTACGCCCATATAGTGCCCAGTGAGGTGGTGTAGTTCCCGCCACGAAGCGGAGGGAACTACACCACCTCACTGGGCACTATATGGGCGTAGTCAACGACAAGACATGCACTAATCCTTATATCATATCGAACACCCATCAAGAAAAACATCTGTCCGATTTGTTAATCTATACCAAGGTAGCAGCCCTACCAATCAGCGTTATATAGAAAAAAAATACCATTTAGTTTTTAAAAAAACATTTTCTTCTTCCAAAACATGGCTAACTTGGATTATTGATATGAGCAGAAGACAGATTTTGAATCGGTCGGCAAGGGTAAACAGAACATTTCCCCCAAACGGAACTGTGTATTCTAGAATCGCGCAACTCGCGAATGAAAACTAAAATTTTCGAAATTTGACAACGCAGTTTGATAATTTCCACACATTTGTCACACATATACATTACCGAATGGGTCAGTACGGGATACAAACTCTGAAGATTCAGTTGAATTCCATTATTTATTCGTCTACTGCCCAAAACATGCAATTAAATAGCGAAATAATATGAGCAGCAAAACAAACAATTTTTCATATCCGGACGCGTTCTCGTGAAAGTTGCACCCAGGTTTGAATCATTCTATTCGAAATGAGATATGGATCATCTTCTCAAGGAATAAAATGAACGCCTCGGAAAATGTGACTTCAACCATGGAAAAGCGATACATTTTTCCCACAATGATTTCTTTCCGGGTCGTTTTGTGGATGTTGTGCCTCTGTGAATCGATATTTAAATTTAGCCTGATCAGTTTTATTCGCCCAGTATGAAAAGAAAACTGATATAGTAGTGTGCTAAAAATAGAAAACGTGTAATGCCTGGGTGTAGTGCCTGGTCAATTCTGTGGATGCAAACTACACGAAATAGGGGTGCAGCATTCGTCCAATCGGGAGCCTAGAAGGTCACGTGAGATATAATATTCATCTATATATATATAGTTTATACCGGTCGTGGTTATTCTTCAACTCATTTTGACTTCTACTCTATATTAGTAGACACGCGACACTGCTACTAGCAGACTATTTTCATTCACTTTTTTAGGGCCCACGCCCCACTCCACCCCAACCTCTTCCAACTGGAACATCTGTGTGTTATGCTTGAAAATATTTGTATGGGTTGGTTGTTTGGATACCCAGGGTTTGCATTTTCACCCACGCGGACATTTTTGTGTCATTTCAGTGATATATCTGCAGTTTTGTCACTCGTCAACACAACAAAACCATGATGATGAGTCTATCTTCGCTTGTGGGAAGGGGTTCATTGCGGTATTCATTTCACTAAAAAATCAGTATTATTTTGCCCTGTCCATTAAATGATGTGTTGAATGTACTATGTTTTCTATCTTTATTAGTATTAAATCGCAAATCCACATTTTCTCGTTTGAAGCGAAACATTTTGGTTGTTTCTATCGCGTGTATGACAGTCTTGACAGGCGGTCTGATCGAATTGTTTACCCGAAGCTACCTCTGACCTTGCATATCATTAACGTCGAAGATGGCTAATCGGCAATGGGCTTATTCGTGATATGCCCACAATGAAGTCTGTCGGCTTTTCAAAGCAGTAAACAAATTGTTGCCATTGATGTGCAACTCGATCCTTTTCATGCGCTCGACGTCTTCTTGTTTTATTGAACAATGCATGTTATGTTGATGCTTGGGGCCTCAACTTTGTAGTACACACACTTGTATTCTGTATTCTGTACGCCACGACATTATTACCCGGCAAAAGTAAAATAAACAAAAGATAAAAAAACAAACAGAAACGAAATGAAGTAAATAGCAATGTTGCGGGAAATCCCGGACACAGGACCCATTGCTTTGCAGTGGCGTAGATGAAGGAGGGGGGGGGGGGGCGAAGGGCGAAGGCCCCCCCCCCCCCCCCCCCACCAGAAGTTTTGTCGGCATTTTTTGGGGACCATTTTTAGGCGAATTTATGCCTAATAACATTAAAATGCTGGCTTTGGGGATAAAAAAAAACATGCCATTTGGGGTAAATTTGGGGTAAAAAAGACCAATTTTCAGTACATTTGCAGTAAACAACAGATTCTTTCTGTTTGTTTGGATTTTTGTTGTTGTTACACTGTCGGAAAATTTTCGGTCTGTCGGAAAATTTTGGGCTTGCCCCTCCGCCAGCGTAAAGCTATCTACGCCACTGTTGCTTTGGTTCATGGGGCACTTGATATGCGTTATTATCATGTTATGCGCTTGTATGGCTATCAAAATAAGAACATGAAGTCTTTGTTAGAATACAGCGCATTCCAACCCACCAAAGAAAAATGGAAAAATAGAAAGATGTGCACGTAGCATTTCCTCCCCCTCACATACCTTTTAAGAAACTTTCTTTCCGTACAGTCGCTAAACCATTGACTACAAATACAGAGCCCTTATGACCACACAGAAACTAAATTCTAAATGAAATTCTCTTCATACTAGAAGGCCCAACAAAAGTAGGAAATTGACGTATTTCACCGACAAGCCTAGTGGGCATCCAAGCACTAACAGTTGCGCTGTCTTCATGGCCTACAGCACAAATGCAAAACACCAAGTGCAGCCTCAGATATACACGCCTAACTTAAGAAAGACTACAGGAGCAGCTTTACTGTCTTAAGGTGGCTAAGGGGAATCGTTGTGTATCTTGTATTTTAAAACGGCCTCTCAGTGCAGCTAATAAACATGTGAGAGAACTGGACCGACCCACACCACGGGCCTGATCGTCCGACACCACACGCGTACGACCCCCCCCCCCCCCCTTCTCCCACCATCCCTATAATATATCACCAGGAAAGACAGAAGCTGAACAGGATCTGTAGAATCCTAGAAAAATAGATACATGCAAGTGCATACCTTGGACAACTAACTGTCACCGTTAAGGATGCATACTTTTGGAGGCACAAAACAGATGGAGGAGAACAGGGTTCTAGATGGGAGGTGGGCATAAGTTCCAGCTATTACTTCGAGAGCGGCCACAGAAGCATAATCCCAAGGATGGTTAGGAATCTCCAGAATCAGTGCTTTCCCACGAACAAGCGACAGTTTGCCTAGATATGAACCACAATCAACCTATTCGCCGTGCTCTTATCTCTCTTTACTCGCGAATGCCACCAGTGAGAAAGTTGTGATGAACGTGAAAATTGAATTCCGTGTCTCGTTGGTCGATGGCAGTGTTGAATACTACTGTCGAATAATGGTCTTGTTCGCCGCAAAGCCTGAAAACTACCACGGATGATTGCATGTTTGATGACATTTGAGACACCTGGCCCCAAAATTAGCCACAGCAATCGGAACTGCCGCGGTAAAAGCAGTGACAGAATTCTACGTTTTCTTTCTGGGGCACTACTGACTGCCGACTGCCATGGTTAAATACGGTAAATGTAAACTACTGTCTGAAAAGCTCTCCAAGAAGCAAAGATATGGGTACATAAGAACCGTCCAGCAAATTCATTTCATGGGCGGCGAGAAGGCCCCTTTCGTAGCTGAAGAGTTTTTAGCTTTCAGATTATGTCTGAGCCGGGGAAAGGAACTAGAGATTTGGGTCGTCACCGGCGTTGGTGTTTCCTGTGCTTTTCTTTGGGAGGTGATTGAGTTGGAGAGATCGTGGCAGTTGGTGTTATTGGTATTGTAGGAGTCGTAGGAGAGCTTCACGGCTGATTTTGTTAGTATGGAATCGCTCTGCCCTGACTGCTTCGATTACGTCTTTCTTGACGATCGAGGGCTCGTACGTCATTTAGCAGGTAGTGTTTGAGATTCTCCTCCGCTTATCCGGAACGATTTGTAAACTTCACATTTATCCTGCATCCCGAGTCGCAACTCCTAGTTGTTGACCTCCACTCACAGGAACGCCTCCACGGATTCACCTCCTGGTCAGGGCTCTAGTTTGAAAAAGCTGGTGGAGTGGGAGTTGGATACACACTAAAAACTAAAGTGTTAAAACTGACACTTTCAAGGTGTTAAACCCATTCTAACTCTTAGGGTTTGATTATAACACTCAAAGTGCAATGCTTTAAGCACTTAGACATTACAATCGTCAGACATCTGAAACTTGAATGGATGGCACTTCCCATGTGTCTAGCATTGGTGGTTCTTCCAGAATAGTCCATAATGTGATTTGCGCTTGGTGGGTACATAATTAAAAGGACACAACGCAGATGGCGCGGATCAGGCTCGAGAGTTCGAGCCTGATCCGCGTCATCTGCGTTGTTTCCTTTCAAGTGTCGCGACATTACACTTGTTAAGTGGTATTATTGTAACACCTGTCAAGTTCTGGGATATCTACACTTGAACAAAGTGGTAGTTCAGCACTTGGTAAGTGTTAAATACAGCACTTCAAGTGTATTTTTAACACTTTAGTTTTTAGCGTGTAGGTGAAAAGTACATCTTCCTAATCAGCTTTCTGTTTCAGAGACAGACATTTCTCCTCCATCTACTCTTCCGATGAAAATCGAAATGAGGATGGAGATTGCTTTGACTCTCGACGATCTAGAGTTCTCTGGACCCTCCTCCCCCGAGGGGGTTCCGGGCTGGACAAGGACTGGTCAGGCATCGACCTTTCGACGCCTTCACTTGCCCCCTTTTCTTCCTTCTCCGTCTTTCTTATACATCCAGTCGCTTGGGTTTTATTTATAGCTTAGGGGCGCGGTGTCTTAGTGGCAGACTGTTGGACTTCTATGCTAAAGGTCCCGAGTTCTATCCCCGTCCGGGACGATCCGTGTTGTGTCCTTGTGCAAGGCACTTTATCCCGGTTGCCTACATGGGGGCACAATGACGCCGTGTACTAAGGCGTACTGCACGTCGATGGTGCACATGTCTTCAACTGCTGTAACCCTGATTGAGCGGAGCTTGAACACAGATAGAATGTTGAGGAGCTGGCAGTTGATCGTCGATGCTCGGTGGTTCTCAGCGGGTATTCCGAATTATATATGTGCGATATTGCATTAGATTTTAGGAATTTAGCAAATTCTTTCGAAATAAATTCTGGCCTGGAACAATTTCTTTAGGAATTTCATGCACAGCAAACAGTTTTTAAATTCTCTAATTGTTTTAGCAGTAGTTGGGGAAGTCATCTCAACAACCGCAGGCCATTTAGACATAGCGTCTACAACCATTAAAAACGTGGAACCTCTAATTTGGCTTGCAAACTCCAAGTGTAATCTAGTCCAGGGTGTTGTAGGCCATTTCCGAGGCTTACTCTGGTCAGTGTGAGGTCTGACAGAAAATGTTTTGCAAGTCTAACATGATTTAACTATATCTTCAACGTCCACATCTAAAATTGACCACCACGCATGAAAACTAGCCAGACATTTCATTCTAGCTTTACCAGAGTTTTTAGCACGAAGTTTCTCCAAAGGCGCTGGTCTGAATACTCTAGGTATAATATAATATTAGAACGTTTCTTTTCATGTTCTATCGGTCGATAGTACCTGAGTTTGTGTGATTTCCGAAATAAAACCTGAAGCTGCTTCAGGTTTTATTTCAGAAATCACACAAACTCAGGTACTATCGACCGATAGAACATGAAAAGAAACGTTCTAATTATTTTATTATGCCGAAGAAAAAATAACTTTCATTGTTAAGCATTAACTGCAACATGCTATCCATTTTGTAACAACAATGTAGTCGAATCCAAAAACATGACGTTATTTCGAACGAATGACGTCTCTTCGAAAATGACTTGTCACAAGTGCCGTCGCTTTGGGAGTTTCTATATCACCAAATGCCAGTGTTTACAACTGAATCATGCCGTTCATGTTATAATTCATTGTTAATGCCTGTGTGATAAGTGGTATAAATTAATAGAATATAAATTCATGTTTCTCGGAAGACGACAGTTGATAGAATTAGGCGGAGTTAAACAATTTATTTTGAACTTGATGCGGGCGCTCGGTGAGGTCGAGGAGTACTAAACTTGTGGAAATTCAAATAAATTGATTGAAGTCATAACTCATATTCAGGATTCACTGAAGTGGTGAACAACACGTGAGTTTTTAATATTTCTGATTCTTTTGAATTCATTGTTTGCAGTTAAAATTGAAAACACACCCACTGAAGATGATATATTTGTTGGTAAGTTTGTATCTATCGGTGACGAAAAAAATTAATCGGACACGGAGCCAGCGTTTGGTGTTGAGAAATTCAATCGACGCTGATCAATGGAAGTGGAGCTTACATTTTCTACGTTCTCTTGTCTCCATGGAAGAACGTTCCGATAATACCCGTGTTTTGCCTCAAAGCTCCAGTACTATGACTTTTAGAAGGTGTCAAATTAACCAATCACGGCTGATGTTACAAACGTGAGGCATAATAATAATCCTTATTCCCCAAACATCCCTCTTCAAGTAACACTTCATCTCTTCTCTTATATAAGGTTGAAAATGGGAACTTAAGATATTCTCTACTGGTCACCCATTCAAAACAAATTGTGCTACCATTCATAATAAATTGTCAATTAATGTTTCCCGGGGCATCTTGTCAGCAGTGACTGGCCGTAAACTCAGTTTAAACTTATTAACATTTGTTACCTGCAGTGCAAAACAATCACTCTGATCACTGATTTCACTGGTGCATGGATATTCAAACCCCTGGCGGACGATTTAGGTAAAATTGTAAGCGGACGAATTGGGCAAAATTGCTAGCGGACGATTCGGCGCGCTGACGAACGAAATGGGTAAAACTGCAAGCGGATGATTCGGCTTGCGGACGAAAGGTCAGTATACCCTTTTATACCCTTTTTTCAAGCAAACGTTTCCTTACTTTTACAACACATTAACAGTCGGATAATTCAAAAACTGCGTTTCTGTTCGTTTTGATACTTCACGAGATACGTGTCAATGCATATCTGTATACAATCGCACCAATATAACAACAATTATCAGTTATATTATCAGTTATATGTGCGGCTTTTCCGTTAAGGTTATCACTGGCAGACAAGTTGTAACGAAATCAGCAGAGTTCGATCTGAAATAACGAGATCATCAGCTAAGCATACTGATAAGCCTCCAGAAGGACAGAATTCGAGTAATAATAATAATAATAACATTTTGTCCGGCCGCTGATTTGTCGCGGATCTCGGATGAAAAGGCCTTGGTTACGCTTGAAGTGTAGATATGTATTTATCACGCAAAGCTACGAAGCGAATTAGGTTGCAACAGAAAACGAACGAATTTGACATTTCGTTTGATTGCTGGCCACAGCCAAAACATTCCCAGAAGGGGATAGGCCAATTGCAATTGAATGGGCAATTCAACACCGTAAGTTACGTAGTTTTTTCACTGAAATTCACTATCCAATTAAAAAAAATCACATTGACGGCTATAGAGAATTCTGTTCTGGAACACATATATGTGACTGGGTAGGGGCGCGGTGGCGTTGTGGTAACCGGTTCCCGTCAGATCACCGAAGTTAAGCAACGTCGAGCCCGGTTAGTCCCTGAATAGGTGACCGTCTTAGCGATCGTTTCGACTCCCGCGTTGTGTCCTTGGGCAAGGCACTTTACCACGATTGTTTACAAGGCGGCACGATGACGCCGTGTACTAAGGCGTATTGCACGTCGACGGTGCGCATGTCTTCAACCAGTCTAACCCTGCCTGTGCTGCAGTGCGGAGTTAAGATGTTGGGGAGCCGGCAGCTGATCGTCGTTGCTCGGTGGTTCTCTACGGGTACTCCGACTTCCTCCATGTGTAAAACTGTCACGGTCATGATTATCCATTTCGCACAAGGACGTGACCTTAAACACTAATAAATAAATCTGACTGGGTATGTGGAACCCTTTTCGGGCCTACGGCCCGCATGGGGTTCCTATTATGTTTCTGGAATGGAAAAGCGATCTCTCGGGTTCATAAGGTTGAGGAAGAAATAAGTTTTTCGCGCGTAAGTCTTGAATAAACTAAGTTGGTTTGTCTCAAATAGCACGTTGCTGTGGGGAGGGCACACAGTGTAGGTTCTATCCTTAAAATAAATGGCTTTGAGCGGCAAATTGATTCATATTGAAAATAACGTTTGGAGAAATTTGAACTAAAAATGCATGCTCCTCTTCAAATGTGTGGTCATTAATAAAGCATTATTATGTGTTGGCATAACCCAACAATGAGGTGCTACAGATAATCCAGTACCGGTAGTATACCTGTACCGTACGGCCGCCTGGACTGGTTACTTTCCACGGGTGGCAGATATTTCCAGGGGTCAATACTATAAAACTTTTTTTTCAATTGTATTTTCTAGAATTGTATTTTCAAGTTATTACTTTAAATGCGTTAAAATGAAACAGTAGCATTTTCAAATATCTGACAATTTGCCAGTTGGCAAATTGCCCTACCTTTAAAAATGCTAATGATTCATTTTAGTCAGTTATATGATTATGTAGAACATACACTTGTAGAAAATACAGTTGTAAAAGTTTATAGTATTGGCCCCAGGGCCCAATATTCTAAAACTTTTACAATTGTATTTTCTAGAATTGCATTTTCTAGTTTTAACTTTAAATGGGTAGAAATCAATCATTAGCATTTTAAAAGATGTGGCAATTTGCCAGTTGGCAAATTGCCATATCTTTTAAAATGCTAATGATTTATTTTAGTCACTTATATTAATAGGTAGAAAATACAATTCTAGAAAATACACTTCTAGAAAATACAAATACAAACGTTTTATAGTATTGACTCCGGGACGCAATAATATTGGATTCCAAGCACTAATTACAGGAATAATCATTTATTAAAATTTTGCTGATGATGATTTTTTTTACGTGGTTAACGCACGCGTGGGCATCACTGTCCACGCATGAATTCCTATCAGTCCGCGGTGAAAAAGGTTATTTCGGGCATATGGGATGTCGACTTTTCATCAAACAGTGCCTTATTCAGAGTGTCAGTATGCATAATATGCTGGTGAAATAATCAAAATCGCCCAGATGGAAGGAAAGATTGTATCGTTTGATTATTTAATATATTTCCAGTTCATCAGAGCTCCACCTTCACGAAATGACATTATTACAATGCCGCCGACGTGGACTGGTCACTTTCCACGGGTGGGCAATGTTTCTACGGACGCAATAGTATTAGATTCTAAACACTAATTATAGGAATAATCATCACAGATTTAATTAATGAAGCACTTCTTACAACCCGATGTTTCATTAATTAAAATTTTGCTGATGATGATTTTATTACCTGGTAAACGCATGCGCGGACATCACTGTCCACGCGTGGATTCCTACCAGTCCACGGCGCCTGTATTGTACTGTACGTGTGTGAAAAGCAATTTTCGGAAGTGAATTTCCCTTTTTGTTTATTGTTAGTGATACATCTGTTCTTCCTAAGCGATCTAACAGTGATGCAAAATACCGAAAGACCCTAAACGACGATTCAAAACGTTATATTTTGTTGAAGATATGCATATACGTGGTACAATACGTAAAACGTCATATTATCAATCTGTGAACGCGTGGATTGTTATAATTTAATAAATACAGTTAAAACTAGAAGTCCTGGCATGAAATGCGCACAAATAGCACGTCGATCTGCTCGTTAATCTACGCGTTATGACCATACTAAGGCTATCAAATTCTGTATATATGGCCTATACACAAGAATGTTTCAGCCAATGGACCTTCGGATAACCTAGAGGGAGGTCATTGGCAGAAACATTGCCCGTGTTTGCGATGAGAACCTGCCGTGCTTTGGATTCCATTCGATATGGAAATTGCGCGCAATTCCTTCTCGCAATTAAGCCTAGATAAACGCACAGTTCATAACAGGACTTCTTGTTTTAACTGTAGCTAAACCATAACCAGTATTTTACAAATTTGTGCGTGAAATACGCCAAACATGAAATGAATTTTGAAAACAATCTTGCTAACCATCAATATTTTCAAAGCTAATGCCTTTGACTTTGAAGAGGAAATCCATTAGGCTTATTATATACGTGAAACTACCGTCGCGTAGAAATCAGTTAATTCCAGTTAATTGTGGGGAGGCAGCCAACCAAGCTACACAGAAACTAATCGGCAGTGTTGCTTTAAAACAGTATGCGCCATGTTACCCGATAAAACACATCAATTGCAAACAAACATGCCTGTGTGTAGGTCGAATTATACACCTTATCATATTGAGAACAATCTCCAAATGAATTCAAAGCGGCGATGAAGCGTCCGTATAAATAAAACAAAGCCATAGTATGTAGGTCAAACTATACACCTTTATCGTATGCAAGACCATCTCCAAATGAATTCAAAGCGACGATGAAGCATCCGTATAAATAAAATTAAGTAACAGCATAATGTATTCCTATACGTGTACACAGTTAAAATATATGTACAGATATTACATAAGATTTAGATGTAGACTCAAACATTACGGGTTGAGGTCGTGTGACACGACGGTAATGCGCCAGTATATATCAGATTAAGATTTGACAGATTTCAGACTAATCTAATTCAATTGAATACGAGTCGACGGTACTACGACGTATATGCCAGGCCTTAAGGTAAGATCTAAAAAGCAAAATCAGTGAATTTATGTCTGCCGCTGGGCAGGAGTATCAAGGGAAATTAATGCATCCAGTGGAATATAGTTGAGTTGCAAGTGGAAGTTATTTAGAGGAGACAGAAGAGACAGTGCTTCAGACAGTGGTTATCAGATTTATTTTCACGGAGGTCACTGTCAAAGCAAGTAAAGTGATGTGGAGTATAAATGTGAGAGTCACAAAAAATAAGACTGTATGATGAAGACATATTACATTAAACTGATTTCAAAAGTAATCCATATATGAAATTTCATTGAAATCGGTTTACTCTAAGGAAAGTTAGGGTCAATCAAATTTAAGCAACCTAATCAAATATACGCGGAAAATGCCCATATTTGAGCTTGGACCCACAATTGATGAAAGTGATCTACTACCCAAATTTCATAGAAATCAACTGACTGTAAGGAAAGTTAGAGTCTGGAAACGAAAAACATGGAAGGTGTGCACTTACTGTGTATTAGTAGCAGCACTGAACAAATCAAAGTTTCCCTAATTTGCATAATTTTTGCACGAGAACAAAACCCGTATTATATGTGGTGTACTGCAAGTTACTAAACATTCATACAAAAAGTTTATTCAAATCCGAACTTTCATGTAGAAGTTCTGTACAAAAAACTGATTACACCCAATTTCGGAACAAAATGGCCACTGGCGGCCATCTTGAATTTTGGACCAAACCCCAAAACACATATTCTGGTCTCACAATGATAACAAAGATACCCAAGAAGTTTCGTGAAGATCGGTTCATAAATACGGCTTTTAGTCCGAAGTGCGTTGACGCACGGGGCAGATGGACAGGCAGACGGACAGATTTTCGGTACAAAATTTTCCACATTCGAACTTGACCTAGGCATTGATAAAAGTAATGCATATATGAAATTGCATCGAAATCGGTTGATTTTAAGGACAGTTAGAGTCTGGAAACCGTCAGCCAATCAAATTTCAGCAACCTAATTAAATATGCGCGGAAAATGCCCATACTCGACCTTGGATCCACAATTGATGAAAGTGATCTACTACCCAAATTTCATAGAATTCCGGTCACTGTAAGGAACGTTAGAGTCTGGAAACGAAAAACACGAAAGGACACCCCGAATTTAATATCTCCCGTTTTTTCAAAAAGCGGGAGACAAATATTGTGGCCCTTATTTCTCTCCCGTAACACTCTCTTCTGTTACAGTTACAAGTTCTCACAGGAGGGACAGACTACGTTATTGGATGGATAGTTTTCGGTCGTTTCGATGCTTCTGAAAATTGTGTTGACTGAAATTTCCTAAAGTGCATGAATAAGTTTCTAATATTTGCAGTTGCTATCCGGTAACACTTAAGACAACGGATATGAAAGTAGCAACGGTTTAAAAGACGAGTTTGATGTTACCAAAAACACATTACCCAAACGGTAAACGAGATTTAGAAAGGAATGAAATGAAGGACATGTTATTATTATCTCTCTTTCGACTGATCAGATGCAATTGTATTCTTTCTCGAAATAAGGCAAATTAATATACAGATAAATTAGAAGTCCTGTCAAGAACTGTGTGCTCATCTAGGCTTAATTGCGCGTAGGAATTGCGCGCAATTGCCATATCGAATGGCATCCAAAGCACGACAGGTTCTCCCGGTTACTCATAGCAAACACAGGCAATGTTTCTGCCAATGGACCTCCGGGTTACCCGGCGGTCCATTGGCTGAAACATTGCTTGTGCACAGGCCATATGTACAGAAGTTGATAGCCTTACTTTGGTCATAACCCGTATATTAACGCGCAGATCGATATACTATTTGTGCACATTTCATGACAGGATTTCTCGTTTTAGCTGAAGGACCGTTCAAAAACGTAAATGAAAAGACCAGTGTGGAGAAATAAATAATGAGTTGATACAACTCGGGGTATTTATTTATTTATTTATTTATTTATTTATTTATTTATTTATTTATTTATTAAGGTTTAACGACACTTTGACAACGAATGGCATATCGTGTCGGTGACAGTTCTACGGGTGGAGGAAGCCGATGAACCCGGAGGAACCACCGGGCAACGACGAGAAGCTACCGGCTCCCCAACATCGTAACTCCGCACTTCAGCACAGGCAAGGTTAGATTCGCTGAAGACATATGCTCCATCGACGTGCAGAACGCATTAGTACACAGCGTCATCGTTCCCCCATTTGGACAATCGGGGTTAGATGCCTTGCACAAGGACATAACAGCCCGGGGGGAATTATACACTCACGGACATAACAGCCCGGGAGGGAATTATACATATACAGGGACACAACAGCTCGGGATGAATTATACATATACAGGGACACAACAGCCCGGGAGTGAATTATACATATACACGGACACAACAGCCCGGGAGTGAATTATACATATACACGGACACAACAGCCCGGGGTGAAATATACATATACACGGACACAACAGCCCGGGGTGAATTATACATATACACGGACACAACAGTCCGGGGTGAATTATACATATACACGGACACAGCAGTCTGGGGGTGAATTATACATATACACGGACTCAACAGCCCGGGGTGAATCATACATATACACGGACACAACAGCCCGGGGTGAATTATACATATACACGGACATAACAGCCCGGGGTGAATTATACATATGAACGGACACAACACCCTGGGGTGAATTATACATATACACGGACACAACAGCCCGGAGTGACTTATACATATGCACGGACACAACAGCCCGGGGAGAATTATACATATACCAGGACACAACAGCCCGGGGTGAATTATACATATACACGAACACAACAGTCTGGGGGTGAATTATACATATACACGGACTCAACAGCCCGGGGTGAATCATACATATACACGGACACAACAGCCCGGGGTGAATTATACATATACACGGACACAACAGCCCGGGAGTGAATTATACATATACACGGACACAACAGTCTGGGGGTGAATTATACATATACACGGACTCAACAGCCCGGGGTGAATCATACATATACACGGACCCAACACCCTGGGGGTGAATTATACATTATAATTCACCCCCAGGGTGTTGGGTCCGTGTATATACACGGACACAACAGCCCGGGAGTGAATTATACATATACACGGACACAACAGTCTGGGGGTGAATTATACATATACACGGACTCAACAGCCCGGGGTGAATCATACATATACACGGACCCAACACCCTGGGGGTGAATTATACATTATAATTCACCCCCAGGGTGTTGGGTCCGTGTATATGTATGATTCACCCCGGGCTGTTGAGTCCGTGTATATGTATAATTCACCCCCAGACTGTTGTGTCCGTGTATATGTATAATTCACTCCCGGGCTGTTGTGTCCGTGTATATGTATAATTCACCCCGGGCTGTTGTGTCCGTGTATATGTATGATTCACCCCGGGCTGTTGAGTCCGTGTATATGTATAATTCACCCCCAGACTGTTGTGTTCGTGTATATGTATAATTCACCCCAATCGGCGATAAACTTCGACTCTACTAAAGAATTTTCATCGAAAAGGAATTTTCGGCAGAAAAACATTATTAAATCACAAGTCTTCTTTCGTGCACAATGTTTCTAAAGCTGTTACAAAATTTATCAGTGTGAACTTCAAAATTTTATTTAGAAAGCCTCAACAATTATTTTCCGACGTATTTTATTTATTTTACAGAAACGGTCATCACTTTGTGATCGTAAGTTTCACTTGCGCCCGAATTTCGCAACAAACGTACCGATGTTGTGGAACGGTTCAGATTTATGTTTTGATCTGTATCCAAATCCACCAAAACACAACTCCTTGCATCAACCTCGAAACCCTCAGGTAAAAATAGATTATGCTATCCGGTACGTCATTGGTAAACAAACATGTCGGCTGTTAGCGTTAAATGACAACAACGGTGAGCTTTTGAGTGAAATCAGGGGGAAATGAAGACCCACCGATAAGGTAGTAATGCGAAAATTTTCTCCTTCATCTATTCTTTAATTTGAGTGGTTGTTTATAATTGAATAATAAACAGAACAGGAGATACGCGATCTAGTTTTACGCCAAGTATGTTTTGGAAAATACTATAGTGTTTTTATTTGTGAATAGACAATCACATTGATTTCTTTTAACTTGATATAAATAAGTATTTATAAATATTGATTTAACAGTTTTGAATTATAACTATTCATAACAGCCGTGTGAACCCATAAAAGTTGGTTCAAATGATTAAGGGGTTCGCTCCTATCTTGAATTTGATAACAATATCTGGTGTTGAGTGACTGATCGGTAAATTTTACTGTCTTCTTCCGACACGAAGTGACCCTGGCTGTCTAAAGTGCCGATAAACCCCAATAAATAATTAAATAACTGTCTTTTGTGACCGAAATGCAAATGAGTCAATATCAAAATTTCCTAATATTTCAGTCAGACAAAAAGGAAGAGAAAAACAAAGATTGAAAAATAAAAGAACATACCTTCCTAGAATGAAAAGCAAAAAAAAAATGCAGCTATAACCTTTTCCCTAACACGAAAAGCAGACGACACTTGCAATCAAAATTCTTGAATAACCTTTTCTTCATTTTTTGCGCCAAAAACATAGATTATGACCCCTTATTGGAATGAACTCATCGGCATTTGCAAACAGAATTATTGAATAATATTGTTTTTCATTTTTTGCGTCAAAGACATAGTTCGTTCCAATGAGGAGTCATAACCTGTGTTGTTTAGACGAAAAATATAAAAAAATAATGAAAACTGAATGGTAATTTTTGTGAATAACGCTGACAGATTTTGGCGTTAGGTAAAGTGTTAAAAAACTAAAATGTTAATGTTTTGGCGATATTGGAACTGTCTATGTACTTGTGTAAATATGGACGTTAAAAACGTTTCGAACAATGGAGTACACACACTGATATATATATACATCAGAATCCGCCCTTATGTCTTAGAAGCATGGTAGGAATACAATATACAAAACTATATCTGGGACTCAATCACTACTAAATTGAGAAAAAATGTCCATTTGCAAGTATCGTCTGCTTTTCATGTTTTTTTGATTTGTTTCTACTACGGAGTTTGAAGTCGAGCAAAATGCAATTTTTTATCTCCAGATTTAACACAGTTTCCCCTACAGCGCCTAAACAATGTTAAATATGGAGTTAACCCCCATCACGTAAGACGAAAGGTAGTCGACACTTGGAAACAAAATTCTTGAATGACTAATATTTTAATTTTTTGCCTCAAAACCATAGCTTATGACCCCTCATTTGAACGAGATTAACGAGCTCGTTCCAATGAGGGGTCGTAATCTTTGTTTTTGAGACGAAAAATAAAAAAAATAATGAAAACTGCATGGTGATTGTTGTGAATAGCGCTGGCTGATTTTGGCCGTTATGTTGGGTAAAGGGTTAAGAGTGTAGAGTCTGTGTACCCCGTCTCATACATTAGATTTCAGTGACGGGTTGATAAAGATCATGCTTGTATAAAGTTTCTCTTCCTATCTTTCCTCTTTCTCTTCCCCCTCTCTCCCACACATCTCTCTCTCACTTGTATCTCGTCCCCCTCTCTCTCACCTCTATGTATGTCCTCGCCCCGTCTCTCTCTCTCTCTCTCTCTCTCCCTCTCTCTCTTTCTCTCTTTTTCTCTATATGGAAACAAGTTTGAGTTTTTAGGAGGGCACGTACCACCGTTCCCCTTCTGGCTCCTATGTCACTGACTGTAGCATTATAAATATGGCGAATTTTTAATTTTTATGAGAATTATTGTTGAGGTTTACACATAATTTCATCAAATCCCTAGGACGTCAATTGGATACAAGTATAGGGATTTCTAATATGTTCCTACGTAGCGAAACAGACTTGGCTTAAATTTACCAATTACATTAGTTTCATTCCATGTAAAATCAACACTAGAATAAACCGATATACTGCTACTCTAGAGAGCCAATTTACCCAACACCAGAATAAGCCAATAAACTCCCACCCCAGAGAGCCCCATCTACCCAACACTAGAAGACACCGATATACTGCCACTCAAGAGAGCCCCAACCCAACACTAGAATAAACCGTTATACTGCCACCCAAGAGAGCCCCATCTACCCAACATTTATGAACCATTAAAAAAACCCATAAATTCAATGTATTTTGTAAATGTGTACCAATCACGTTACACTTAGGATACTCCTCTCAAAAGTTACAGGGCACAGGAAATAATTTACTTTTAAATTTCTACGAAGCAAATTGTCGAACGGGAAGTAAACGATTATGGCATTTACAGTTGTCAAGTAAATCTTAAATTTGATATATGTCTTGGTTCTTTGACATTTAAGGAATGATCGTTTCGTTGGCAGAAACCTTGCCTGTGTTTGCTATGAGTAACGAGGAGAACCTGCTGTGCTTTGGATGTCATTCGATATTGCAATTGCGCGCACTTCTTACGCGCAAGTAAGCCTAGATAAGCATACAGTTCGTGACTTGACTTCTAGTTTTAACTGTAACGAGGAGAACCTGCCGTGCTTTGGATGTCATTCGATATTGCAATTGCGCGCAATTCCTACGCGCAATTAAGCCTAGATAAGCGCACAGTTCATGAGAGGACTTCTAGTTTTAACTGTAAGCAGAGATTCGACGAGAGGTAATAGAAGAAATTGTTAAGCTATCCGAGTTTCGCGGCTTGCCCACTAGGGAAGATAAGACGCTTGGATAAATCAACTAGAAGATGAAACATCAGATTTTGAGAAAAGAATTAGAAACAATAACACTGTCAGGAAACTGTATCAGATCTGAGAACATTTTGTAATTTTAAGGAATGATCGTTTCTTTTTGTCTATTTCTTGAGTTATGAACCCCAAAAAACAAAGTCCAAACTGTGTAAATGGGCGAAACGCTCATTCCTTATAATTAAACGTTCGCGACCCAAATAAATAAATAGTGTTAGTCGTTCTCTACTTCAGCGAACAAAGACTTAAGAACTAAAATTGGTAGACATATTATTTTTCTGGCTTAAAAGAGGGCGCATATTATTGAAATGCAGGTAGCAATTGACACACTTTCCAAGTCAAATGCAATTATGTCATTAAATTTTTTTATTGGCCAATGAATTACGTAATGCAAAGAAAACGTCATAAGCCACGCCTCCCTCAAATTTCATTCAACTGTTCACTTTACGTAAAAGTTACGTTCCGTGGTAGGTGGAAGTAGGCCATCAGTATTACATTGTATTTTGGTTTTGACCGTTTCCCGAGAACTGAAAAACACATTTTGTAAAAGTGGAGTTAGATATAAAGCGAGATGACATGAAATTGGTTGAATTCAATGTCAAAATTGCCGTATTCGTCGTGACCAGCCATTGTTTACAATCGATTTGGGTAAAATGATGAACGCAGACGATCACCCAGTGTGCGTAAAATTTGAAATGTCAAATAACTGCAGTTGTGAAGAAAAAGAAAAATTGACCCACCACGGTCATTTAAATATTTTATAAATAATTTCATGGTGATAAATTAGTAATATAAATTTCTTTTTCTTTTTCACATTTAGAACGTGCCAGTGTTCTAACTTCTTGACACCATGTTGCAACTCCGAAGACTGGTATTTTAGGGGCGTGACTGGGGCGGACCTAATTGTGTTTTTTCGGTTCATTGAGTTATGAAAAGAAAAAAACAGAATCGTGTGAGCCAATCGTTTTATCTGAAAACGCATGAACCGAAAAAAAGTTTAATTATATACAGTTGAACCTAACAGTCCTGTCACAATTTGCGCAGTAAGTGCTCGTAGTCTGAAATACACCAGAGCATTTGCGCTGTGGCATGCAAAATATAATGCACTATTAGCGAGGTGGGTAGTGAAATCATGAACTGAACCAATCAAAAGGAAAGAAAATATCGAGACTGCAGCATGTGGACTGTTTGTTGCTACTAAATCGCTGTGAGAAAGATTTTACACTTCAATTTCTGAGAACAAAACACAAGAAGGACTTGCAAACTTTCATTACATGGGCCACCTTGCTAAATCCGGTATTTTATGCGGTGAATGTTTGCAAGTGTTACTTGTGTTGTTATGAACAATTATAAATACTTTTCGAGTGGAGAATATAAGGCGCTGCGATTAAGTAGTAATCCACTCTCTTCATCCTGTTTATGTAGACCAATTTTAATATCTATTTACTTCATTACTTCATTATCCCAGCAGATATTAGGAATGATGTTAATGATCTCTATTTACTAGTATAGAATTGTACTGAGTCGGGCAGGTAGTTTTTCTATAAGAATTGGGTTACGCTTATGGTGAAGTCTGGCAGAGACAAGAGTGCACTTGCAGTTAAAACTAGAAGTCCTGTCACGAACTGTGTGCTTATCGAGGCTTAATTGCAGGTAGGAATTGCGCGCAATTGCCATATCGAATGGCATCCAAAGAATGGCAGGTTCTCCAGGTTACTCACAGCAAACACAGACAATGTTTCTGCCAAAGGACCTCCGGGTTACCCGGAGGTCCATTGGCTGAAACATTGCTTGTGCACAGGCCATATGTACAGAATTTGATAGCCTTACTATGGTCATAACGCGCAGATTAACACGGAGACCGATGTGCTATCTGTGCGCATTTCATGACAGGACTTCTAGTTTATATTTCGCTTTTGGCCTAAATTATGCAGATGTTAGGAATGATGTTAATGATCTCTATTTATTAGTATGAAATTGTACTGAGTTGGGCACGTTGTTTTTCTTTAAGAATTGAGTTACGCTTATGGTGAAGTCTGGTAGAGACAAGAGTGCACTTACTCAGTGCGCTATAACTTCAAAATAATGCACAATACAGTCCCATGACTTCTACTTTAAACTGTGTGGGAAAACAGTTTACGAAACGAATCGTCCGCATCCACCCATGTAGTTTGCAGATTTAGCAGTTAAAAAAACATATCACATGACCTTATTTGAACAAACTCAACGAGCTCGATCCAATGAGGGTGTAACATAATATGGATATTTTAAGTTTTTTTAACAAAATTGGAGAAAATAAGTAGTATGTCAGGGATGATTCCTGCCTCATCAGGTGGTTGTCATGGTAGCCCGCGTAAGCGGCCATTTTGTGACGTCATTTGTGATGTCAGTCCGCATGCACATCGCCAGTTGTTATGGTGATACGTGTTTCCGTGGTACATTTTGTAAACTTGTGGCCGCAAAATTGGTAGATATGGTAGCACGTGATTGCTATGAGACCCCAAAACCTTTAACGGGACGGGGTATATTCGGAGTGTGCGTTCTTTTGTATAAGTATCACTTTAATTACCCCCAAATCCTTGGTCATAATTACCCAAATAGACACGACAGTTTTACTACCGTGGATTCTTTCTGAATCCTCTGCTTCTATCTATGTGTCTATAAACTATGTTATAGTTTCTGTCTATCCTGCCTATTCCTTTGTTCTGGAGTATACTCCTACAGAGTAAAATAGGCTGCCAGTTGGAACAATTTGGGATTATTGTTACTATTTTTAGTTTTTTTCTTGTCTATTCAGGTTTGTTCTTACTCTATTCCTCGTATTCTTGTCCTTGTTCTAACAGCATCATTCGTCTATTCGAACCATCCAGTAAGTTCACTTTACTGCAATTAACTAACCAATCAGATAACTCCATTCATCTAATCACCCATCGAGTAAATGAGCTATCGAGTGACTCCACACCTAGCTCTTATCCTCATCTCTGTATTTGATGACACCTATGACATGGCTTCTATACAGCGTCTTGCTCCTATTTGGCTCCTAGCTCCTATACAACTCATGGCTTCTAAACCATACATCACCTTCATAGCTCCGAGGCCACTTGTTGTCCATAGACACTATCATCTGTCGTCTGATCAGCTTCTACTGTAGCCACCAAAGCTATAGTCTTCTACCACTCTTACAGTGTTGTACCATTACTATTGACTTGTAGCATTACTTCCTACTTCCTAGCAATTCCTGGCTATCTCGGTAACCTAAAATCCCTTGTATCCTCATCTAGGAATTTGGGAACACGAAGCCGCGAGGGTCAGAAGAAAACCCAACAATCAAGTATATTCTATCACTCTAAAATAGTCAACCGGGTATAGAAAGACCAGATCCCCTGGCACCTCACTTACAGCGCCCCTAACTAATAAACAACTGGCCTTCGGCACCCCTTTTCTATCGTATGAGAATATGTGGGCCATGTGGAAATCCCTCAATGAGGTCTTAGATCTTACAAAAAACTCTCGTATCCTCATCTGGGTATCGAACGACTACGTCCCCTGCCACCCAACTTCCAGCTCCCTAACTCGCAAACGACTGACGTTGGCGTGTCTGACAGTTGCTCGTCGCTGTTTGGTGGTTCTTTCCGGGTACTCCGGTTTCCTCCGCACGAGAAAACTGTCAGACACGAGGTGGCCATGGCTATCGAAAGTGTGTTTAAACTCCAGAAAATAAATAACAAATGTCGGGTTTTGGTACCCCCTTCCTATCGTAGGAGGGCATGCGGGTCGTGTGAAAATCTCTAAATGAGGTCTTACAACAAAACCCTCTTATCCCCAACTGTGTACCGAACGACCAGGTTCACTGGCTCCCCACTTCCAGCAGTCCTAACCAACAAACGATTGGTCTTGGCACCCCTTTGTGCCTGGCAATAAATAATGTCGTAGTCAATAATGATGTGTTCTAAATATTGGTTGAAATAACAAATTATTATTGACTACGACATGCCCCCATAGTTGGTCTGAAATTAAACTGTTATTCTTTAAAGGATGTCAGACAGACAGCCAATCTGGCTATGTCATCCCCTACAGTTAAAACTAGAAGTCCTGTCATTAACTGTGTGCTTTTCTGGGCTTAATTGCGCGTCGGAATTGCGCGCAATTGCCACATCGAATGGTATCCAAAGCACGGCAGGTTCTCCTCGTCACTCACAGCAAACAATGTTTCTGCTAATGGACCTCCGGGTTACGTTCATTTGCTGAAACATTGCTTGTGCATAGGCCATATGTACAGAATTTGATAGCCTTACTATGGCCATAACGCGTAGATTAACGCGCAGATCGACGTGTTATTTGTGCGCATTTCATGACAGGACTTCTAGTTTTATGATCCTGACAACTTTGACGGGTAATTATAACCTGTAAACATTTACTGTATATTTTTCAGAATTATATTTTATATTTATGGAAATAACTAACTGAAATGAACCATTAGCACTTTCAAAGATGTGGCAATTTGAAATGATAATGATTCATTTCCGTCATTTATTTTCACTTGTAGAAAATACAATTCGGGAAAATTTTCATAGAATTGGTCCTAGTTATTCACGCCTCAGCACGAACACCAACCGTCAGTGTTTTATATTAATTTATACCATGATTACCTATTCTGCTATACATAAAAAGCCTATGGCATAAGTTTTTAGCTTTACACACCAACCGTGGTGAAAACACCAGCAATGGGATTTCAGTAGTTAACATTTACACCTACAATTGAATTATATCAAGGCTGACCTTTGGTAACCTCGCCTTGAATGCAAACTTGTCTAAATGTATCCCTCGTCGCCTCGTGAAGAGTGAAATGCAACCGACAATTATTTATGACGCGTCTAAGTTGGTTTACCTCCTAAGATATCAAACATTAACAAACATACGTTGTCTCATGTTAATAAAGCACACATAACCCGAAATAGTGTGTTCTTACATGTATGTTATTAAAATGAAAAAAGGCCCCGTAAGTTGTATGTTTCATTTTCAATTTCGTTCCGGCGATAAAATTGTCAGGGGAAGTACCGCCCACCGGTGCTCATGTAAACAAAAACAGTTTCGCACGTGTGAATATTGATTTATTTAACACTTAAACTCTTATTAATCTGACGATCATGGTATAAATAAAATATACCCAAAGTAGCTTGATGCACCAAATTTTACCACTCCTGGTGAAGTGGTGTTAACCGCGCGCCAAACTCTCGCGATTAACACCACTTCACCACTCGTCGTGAACATTTGTTCCATCAAGCTACTATGGATATATTCTATATATAGCCGTGGGGAATAGCCGCCGGTACCTTCTGTGTAATTCTGGTGTTCAACTGATGACTCTGAAACAAATTAAAGATGGTAACAATTAAGCGCGATAAACATTTAAAAACTGGACTTGTTGAATATACGAACAATATTACAGCAATTAGGGCTGTCACGATTTTTTAATGTAGGAATCGATTAATCGTCGCAAATAATCGACGATTAATCGTACCTAAATGACCCCCCCCCTCCCTCTCTTTGAAGTCGATAAAAATGAAGTTCAAGTCAGTTGACCTACCTCAAGGAAAAAACGAAGACATCCTTTTTAGGTGCATTCAACGCTTTGATGTTCTGAGCTTTTGAACTGTCAGTGTAATAATCAAGACCGGTCGGCAGTTGCGAAGTTCGCAACTGCCGACCGGTCTTGATTATTACACTGACGGTTCAAAAGTTCAGAACATCAAAGCTTTGATGAATGTATCTGGAAGACCATTGCTTCCAACAGCGTCTTGGGGTTTAACATCGATGTTCTTAACTCTTTACCTTTAGAAACAATAGTTTTTTCATCAAATTTTCTTCTAATTATTAAACATCTAAAACGGGATACAATTTACCGATTATTCGACAACGAAAAATACTAATCGATTTCGCCGTGACCGATCAACAGTCGATTAATCGATTAATCGTGACAGCCCTAACAGCAATAGCTCGAAAGATTCCCCAATAAAATGAAGCAGAGCAACCTTTGAAAATCCAAACTATAACTGCACTCGTCCTTGTGATCGACGCTATTTACACAATACGGAGACAGAATGCGATGTGCGTTTGAAATCGGTGGGTGATTTTACATAACGAGTTGGAATGGCGTAGTTATATTTCACGAGAGCCGCATAACGAGTTGGAATGGCATTGACATACGGCTCTCTCAAAAATTAATTCGCAATTCCAACGAGTTATGTAAAACAACCACCGATTCAAACACACATCGCGTTCTGTGTTTATTACATATCCCATGCATTAAAATTCATTTAAATAAACAAATTTTAATTCCGATGTTTAAACCCAAAGGTGAAGAGTCCGTTTGTTTTGTTTGAAGCTGTACTGATCAAATGACTCGACAAAAAAAATCATGCTAACCCTGCTTGTGTGGAATTGGTACGATGGGGAGTCTGACAGTGATCACCGTTGCTCGGTGATTCTCTCCGGGTACATCGGCTTCCTCCAGACATAAACTGTCCGTTACAAGGTGGCTCTGGTTGTTGAAAGTGTCGTTAAACTCCAATAAATAAATACATTTGTAACTTGGGAAACGACTTATCAATTTTTTCAACGTACAGCCTTGGGGGCTTGGCCTACCACACAAATTCATTGAGCAACTGACTACTTTATGAATTCATGTCGGATTACGATCCTGCTCTTGACAAAAAACGGTCTTTCGTATACAATGCGGTTAATAAAATATTTTATCATATGACTCGTCTGGTTTGTTCACTTTAAAACATTTGATATTAATCAGTGATAAATAAGGCCTCCCGCCAATTTCATTGGTCAATTTCAAAACGAGACAATTTGATTGGCTGAACAAAATAAAACTGGGCCACATTTTCATAATTTGCATAATTAGAGTTTGGAGCTTTCATTGATCAATTTCAAAACTGGACAATTTGATTGGCTAAACAAAATACAGCTGGGTGACATTTGCATAATTTCAGTAGGGAGAATTTACGTTATCTGTACTTTTTAGGGTGGGTTATATTGCATTAATCTTTTACCTACAAGAAAAACGCCATTCATTTTTTTATATTTTCACTTTTTGCTTCCAAAACATAGGTTATGACCCCCTCATTAGAACGAGCTCAGCGAGCTCGTTCCAATGAGGGGTCATAACCTATGGTTTGGAAGCAAAAAGTGAAAAATTTTAGTTATACGAGGACGTTTTCTCCAAGTGCCGTCTGCAATTCAACTTAGGTAATGGGTTAAAAATCATACTAAGTGGCTAATTTGTGCGTGTGTGTGTCATGTGATAAATAGAATATGAAATGAGTGTTTTTCTCATATAATATTTATGAAACTCGTCCGAATTTCCGTTTGGGCTCGCCAGAGGCTCGTCAAAACGGAAAATTCTCAAGGGGTCGTCCAACCTAACTTTGGTCAATTTGTTGACATTTTTCCCAGTGCCTCAGAAATAGATAAGAGAAGTAAGGAAAGGCAAATTATATATCAAAATAATGAGTAAAGTGCATACAAAAGGTACATATAATTTTTTTCAGGAACAAAAGTGAATTTTAGGATTTTGAAGAAGATTAATTTGCAAATGGAATAAGTAACGAACCGGTAAAACCACAAAATAATCGGTAATTCGAAAGCCTTGTCCTCAATATAATGATAACATACTACAGACTCGGAGAAAGCATTTTTTTGACACACACTCTGGTGGGTTTTGACGTTTGAATATAATAACACCAACACAAATTTTGGATGTTCCGGATGTGGCCATGTTTCAGTGATGTTTATTCCGGTCATGTGATTACGATGTGGCTTTTGCAGAAATACTCAATTTGGGCAATCGTAAGAATGCAAGGACGTGATCACGCCCTTTATTTGTTCGAGACAATGTATGAGAGGATTTGCAAACAGGTGACAGCAAATACTTGAGCTGTTAATGTCATAACTGCAAAATATGGTTCGAAATTCCCTCTCGTGTTTACAGGCCGTCTAAACTTTTTTGTTGACAAAAAGCTTAATTATTGCGCACTAGATAGACAACATGAACCACTTGTAAAAAAAATAACCGAGTGTATAAAATCGGGACGATACACATAAAATAAGGCAATATTCATAACAAAGTAAGCAGAATGCTTCAGAAATCACTTTTTCACGAAGTATATTCCAAGTGACCTGGAACTATATTGAGCGTGTTGATTTTCCCCAGATGTTGTGAAGTTATTTACTTCCTAGTAACCATGGAATCTGAAGGCGGGTATGTTTGATGTCTGCAAAGGACCGATTGAAGATGGGCTGAAAATGATGCATTCGTGCTTTTAAATAAGGTGCGCTTGCACGATGCTGAGAATTTAGTTTTTTCTTGCAACCAACCATAGTAATACAAGCGTCGATCAGTGTCTTTTATGATCATTTTACACTGACAAATGTGACAAATCTCCTTCACCGGAAACCATCCCCCAATTTGCATATCACAATAAACATAACCGCTGTCACGGTGTGTCAGCGTGGCCGTGTGGTCAAAACCGAAACGAATTATCGAATGCACGGTCAATATTAGCTGCAATTGGCTTTTAAACAAATGAAATACACGAAATATTCGCAATTTCTTCATTATTCATGCCGAGTTACTTTTTAACCAAACCACATGCGTTCAGTTTCGTTTGTCGGCATCAAACTGATATTGTTTGTGGTAATTAAATAGTACAAGAAGGCGAAGGAAGCCAAATATTGTCCATCATCTATTAATTAATTCAAATTGATTATTTCTTTTATTTTACTGAAATTATGAACTGATAAGGTGGGTGTGTTGCGATTATTATGCCCCAGACCTGGAAGTTGGAAAATCAAAGGTGCATCTAGGGCCGTGCAGACCCTGTCCTCTTAATCTTAGTCTTACCCATTCATCATTACATGTACCAACATTCTACCTTGTATCTCAACCATTGCTACTCCAATTTGAAGGATATTTGGTGTTGTGATCGAGCATCATGGGGAAACAATGCCCGTGTAGCTGCTGTAGCATGTGTTTCTTCCCACATTTTTTCAGAGTTGTGGTACTTTTTTACTTTTTTGAGTTAGAAAATTTTGTTTATAACTATTTCATTTGTTACAATTTGTTGCAAAGTGCCTGCTAATACTCTCAATTGTATTGCTACAGAATTTTCTTGTGAAGATTTTGTTCCTATTACTTATCAAACAACAACCTAATGAATATTCTGTATAAAGCCACCAATCTGATGTTTGACACTTTTATCGGAGCTGTTTTGAAGGCTTATGGAACTCAAAATGTTGATTACGGCAGGACTTTTCTATTCACCCATTAATCGATAAATTAAGTGTTATAGTTGGAAGTAAGAAGCATGAAAGGTCCAGAACTAAAAGTCTAAAAATAATGTTTTGCAATGTAACATGATTTTTGCAGATGCACTTATTTGGAGGGTTACCTGTCTGATAGTGTTTGGAACATGTGTGGCCAGGATCTTCAAAAAGAAAAAAAAGAGTTAAACTTTGAGAAAAAAGACATATGCCTTGAGTGGCGTCATACAAGGAAGAGAGCTCCTCCCCCCCCCCCCCTGGGAATTTTTTTGTGTCAAATGGAGCTCACTTGTCATCTTTTGGGGATTGCTTTGTGTACTGCGTTCTTGAAAAAAATATGTGAGACCCTCTGGATGTGCCCTTCTGATCTCAATATGTCAGTAAGCCTCCTTGGGGAAAGTACATGCAATAATGGTTATGTAAGGTTGATTTGATGTGTTTTGAATAACAATGTACTTTTAAATACATTAGATGGTTTATTGCAGTGACAGGTTACAGTTACCCTTATTTCTTCTCCAACAGATATCATGAGTGTATTGGTGTCCAAGAGTTAAACAAAGCTATTATACTTATTGATAAACCAGACAAATTTAACAATTTAATCACTATCAAATTGATGCATGGGATAAAAGGGCTTACAGTGTAAGGGGTTTGTAAATATATTTATTCAACTACAATGTATGACTTTGCAGTGCATTCTACATAGGAGAATATCATAGTTTCTTTCCAAACCATTACAGTAACACATACATCTTTATATTGGGAGACACTCTTTTGTCCTTCCATACTTCTTCTGCTGGACTCCTTCAAGTTGACCTTTGTTGAACTCCCCAAATCAGAACATAAACAAAAGAAAATGTCTGCCTTCAATCAGTGAGCACTCCACTTATAACATTTGGTCTCAATCTTTATTACTTTCATGAATTAGGAAAAGATTTCTTCGAGTATGTACTTAAATGTTTATAGAATACAGCTGTTATTTTATTTTGAGGTATTTTATTGTAAAAAATTTGTTCTCTTACTTATGCCACAGCAGACTTTCAGGTGGTGCTATTTACACATGGCAGCAGTTCCATGGCACATTTCAGTTTCCACATGTTCTATGTTTCATTCCAAGCATGTTGGTATATAATTTATTGGGGTTATTCATTTTGGGATTTTTTTAGACTTGGGAGAAAATTACATGAAATTTGACCAAAGTTAGGTTGGACGTCCCCTTAAACTCGTTTCATAAATATTATATGAGAAAAACACTCATTCCATATCCTCTATAAATCTAGCACAACGCCGCGACTTGGAACAAGCAACCAACCTTCATCGAAAACACATATTGTGACATTAACGTACAGCTTTGAACAGGGGAACGTCTGCTCATAAAGTTGATACTCCAGTTCATTCATGGTTGTCGATTTTCATTCAAAAGGCAAAGGGTGGAGTCATTTGAGGACAGTGTGACGTTCTGTGTAGAATATATATGTCTATACCACGCTCTACCAACAATGTTGTATGACATCCACCAATTAGCCATGACTGAGCAGTTTTGTACTGAATAACAATGAGGTTCACAAAGAATGGGAACGCATGACCTAGTTTCACCTCCTCCGGTAATCTGTCAGGTTAAAAGGTTTAAATCGAGAACAAGACGACTTGGAAACAGTATCCGATCATTATTCGATAAACATTCTCTAACAGGTAGGAATAGAGTAGTTCTTGGGTTAAATGTGTTGGTATGAGATGTTATTTGAATGTTAGTAGATAGGCTGTGAAAGGAAAAGTTGTGTCGTCATGATAAATGGAATGTATCGTTATTGATCATGAGACAGATCACACACCAGCACATAATATGTATATCGTGTTCGATTTGTGTGTGGTTAATGTGCAACTGTAAAAGAAACTAGAGAAACAGAATTTACTGCACCCAGTAAATTCAAGTCTGCGTGAAAAGGGTTAAAGTATCAGGAATAAACTATACAGAAGGAGAATTTATGGAGGCTTATTTTCAGGAGTAAATTATTTTCAAACAAATCAGAAATGGATTTTCGTTAATAGTATTTACAGATATTCATACAGCAATCAGAACATTTTTTATAAGAAACCAGAAAAGGCATATATGTGACCAGCATTCAAAGGGTTCGATACACGAATCAGAAGTGGACATTTTTGGCTCTGCCCACCAAGCTGATTGATGAAATACGTTCATGAACTTTTGAAATGCATTAAGGTGTAATGAAATGCATTCCCCAGTCTTTCTGAATAATGTGCACTGGTTGACCTTGGTTACCTCTTTCAGGCGGACCATATATTGAACCTCCAGCAATTTTTAAATCAGTTGGTATAGTCCCATGTATACACCTACTTTAAAGAAATGGCTCCACCGACTACAGATCTGTCATTTTTGGGCGATGATAGCAAATATTTATTATGATTTAGAAGCCCCTAAGGCAGTCAGCCTACTGTATCACACACAAGGCCTCAAACTAGCTGAAAAAAGAAAGATGAGTGCAAACTGGTTGTTGGTAACCAGCATGCCAAAACGAATAGAGATAGGACGATTCGTATTTGAGTTATCGAGCCGACAAAGGGTGCATAGACTCTATATTGGGGATAGTGCCATAAAAAACTTAAAAGCCCAAGAGCTCGTTTAAAGGCCTACCCTTAAGAGCATCTAGAGCCCTAAACAAAGCATACATAAAATAATCAGGTGGAATCTTGAATCATGGCATTTGCGTAAAGAGTGGCAATATGGCAGGAAGCATGCAAAAGGTTCTACCGTCATAAGTTAAATGATGTTGTTTGATCTTCGCGGTGAAGTATGAAGAGGGCGGTGAAGTATGAAGAGGGTTAAAGACAGACCATTTAAATATTCCATTTCATTAATTCATAATTGTGATAAGTGTTTCGAGAGAGCCGCTTACCACTCGGCCCGAAACCTGTTGATCTTGAGTTATGATTGAGAATGAAAAAAAAAAATAAAAAATGCAATGAAAGGTGAAGGGTTATTTATTCAACTACAATTAATCAAGTGTTGTAAGATAGATCTGTATAATAAACAAATTTTCTTGCACTCAAAGGGTTTTTTTCAACTTGGTTTGGGGATGGAATTTAATTCTGATCTGACAGCTGATAAGAGTAAATATGTGTCAGGCTGTCATCTATAGCAACTTCTCTCTAATTTGATTGTTTACATTATTCTCTTGTGTATATAAATATAAACAGCTATTTCTTTATGATGCTTTTCTTTTACAAAGAAATTAGGGGGTAGAAAAAACTCTGTGGCCCAATGGACCACTCCCAAAGGTTCCCTGATAACATAGCTGGGCCAGTACTTGTGACAGGCTACCAGTGTGCCAAACAACCCCAGGACAGATTATTTATTTATTTATCAGCGTGTAAGGTCACATATTTCTGCATAATGGCTCATCAGGACCACGACAGTTTTACAGGTGGGGGAAGCCGTAGTACCCAGAGAGAACCACCAAGCAACGGCGAGCAACTGTCAGTTCCCCAACATACTAATTCCACACAAGCAGGGTTAGCTTTGGTTGAAGACAGGTGCACCATCGACGTGCAGTACGCCTTAATACACAGCGTCACCGTGCCCCCACGTGGGCAATGGGGGTGAATTGTCTTGCCCAAGGACACAACGTGGTTGCCGCAGGTGGGATTCGAACCGAGGACCTCTCGGCTGGCAGCCTGCACCTCTACCAACTCAGCCACCGCGCCCCCAGGACAGATGATTTGTTTTTGAGTTATCGTCAAGACAAAATGAATGGGATAGAAAATATTCATACAGGAATCAGAACATTCTTATAAGAAACCAGAAATGGCATATATGAGACCAGCATTCAAAGGGTTTGATACACGAATCAGAAATGGATATTTTTGTCTCTGCCCACTAATTTTAGTGATGAAATACACTCATAAACTTTAGAAATGCATTAATGTGTAATAAAATGCATTTCCCAGTCTTTCTGAATAATGCCCCGTGCTAAGATCTTCAGAGGGGTAAAATATTCCCTTTAAATACTCCATTTTAATCCTTTAAATGGGGGCGCATTGGCTCAGTTGGCAGAGGTGCAGGCTGCAAGGCGTGAGGTCCTCACTCTGTCCTTGGGCAAGCCACTTCACCCCATTGCCCACGTGGGTGCATGGTGGCGATGTGTTCTAAAGCGTACTGCACATCGATTGTGCACCCGTCTTCAACCAATGCTAACCCTGCTTGTGTGGAGTTAGTATGTGGGGGATCTGACAGTTGCTCGTTGTTGCCCGGTGGTTCTTCCCGGTTACTCCGACTTCCTCCACCTAAAAAACTGTCGTGGTCATGATTAGCCACTGTGCAGAAATATGTGACATTAAACGCCAATAAATAAATAATCCTTTAAAAAATGAGCTCAATCCAATAAAGGGTCATAAGCTATGTTTTTTCAAGCAAAAATGAAAAGGTAATTAAAACTGAATAGACGTTTCTGTGAATAATGTTGACCTGTTTTCGCTGTTATGTTCGCTAAAGGGTTAAGAATCCCTTACTTTGGAAGGCACACTGAAAAAGTGTACCATTCCACATAGAATTAAATGTTAAGAAAATAAAGCGAAAATTATTCAGTGCAGTTTTATTAAAAGGGTTAACTTTATTCTGTCTGAAATAAAATATGTGCAATCCACATTGAAGTCTTGAGAGGGGTTAAAAGCATTGAACTGAATAAGATAGGTTTCAACAATTATTCAGTACAGTTTTATGGAAAGGGTTAACTTTATTCTGCCTGAAATAAAATATGTGCAATCCACATAGATGTCTGGAGAGGGTTAAAAGCAGTGAACTGAATAATTTACAATTTATTTCCTTGCAAGGCAAAGGGTTTCTCTCAATTTAGTTTCAGGAACTAACATCCCATAATGATGACAAGGTCAGATTTCATTTTGACAGCTTACTCGACTGGTGTTTACATAGTCTCCAGTGTGAACATAACATCGTATTGCTTGGGGAGAATTTACTGTATCAGGAAATTGGAGGCTGTGAAAACCCTGTGGTCTACTGGGCCATACTGAAAAAAATGTGATTTCCAGCAATTCTTAAAAATGCACTCAATGACCCCTAGTTGACCTCCGTGATCTTGACCCATATTTTGAACCTCCATCGAGTATCGACTCATTTGGTGTTGGTCCCAGGTCTGTAGGTCATACCATGCCTGAGATATGGGAGTGACCCATGTTCAAAATTTTTGCCACGCCCACTTTTTTTTACGTAAAAATGCATGTGTGTATGTCGGGAATACTTTAAGGGTCAAAAAATGTGATTTCCAGCAATTCTGAAAAAAAGGACTCAATGACCCCTAGGTGACCTCTGTGACCTTGACCCATATTTTGAATCTCCATCAAGTGTCAACTCATTTGGTGTTGGTCCCAGGTCCATACGTCATACCACGCCTGAGATATGGGCATGACCCACTTTCAAAAATTTTGGCCACGCCCACTTTTTGCTACGTCAAAATGCATGTGTGTACGTAAGAAATAGTTTAGGGGGTCAAAAAATGTGATTTCCAGCAATTCTGAAAAATGCACTCAATGACCCCTAGTTGACCTCCGTGACATTTACCTATATTTTGAACCTCCATCGAGTGTCGACTCATTTGGTGTTGGTCCCAGGTCTGTAGGTCATACCATGCCTGAGATATGGGAGTGACCCACTTTCAAAAAGTTTGGCCACGCCCACTTTTTTTAATGTAAAAATGCATGTGTGTACGTCAGGAATACTTTAGGGGTCAAAAAATGTGATTTCCAGCAATTCTGAAAAATGCACTCAATGACCCCTAGGTGACCTCTGTGACCTTGACCCATATTTTGAATCTCCATCAAGTGTCGACTCATTTGGTGTTGGTCCCAGGTCCATACGTCATACCACACCTGAGATATGGGCATGACCCACTTTCAAAAATTTTGGCCATGCCCACTTTTTTTTACGTCAAAATGCATGTGTGTACGTCAGAAATAGTTTAGGGGGTCAAAAATGTGATTTCCAGCAATTCTGAAAAATGCACTCAGTGACCCCTAGTTGACCTCTGTGACCTTGACCCATATTTTGAACCTATTTCGAGTGTCAACGAGTGTCGTGACAGTTATGGAAAGCATGTACCCCTTAATGTTCATGATATTTTCGTGTACTGTCTACATGTACATGGAATGTGTAGGGTATTCAGTCTTCATTTCAACACAAACCCTTGTGATTTAATGATTAAATATGGCAAATGCAAATGTAAGAAGACATTTGCCTGAAGCAGAAATATGGCGGGCTGTAGGGATGGTGGAGCAAGGGGATACCCATCGTCAGGTTGGTGAAGCCCTTGGTCTGCACCATACGGTGATCACCAAGACCTGGGCAAGGTTTCAGCAGTATGGCACACCAGTAAGGCGGCATGGTGGCGGCAAAGACAGGGGAACAGTTGCAGCTGAAGACCGGTTTTTGATCATTCAGGCCCGTAGGAACCGCCTTGCCACAGCATCCCAGCTTCGCAGTGACCTTCAGAATGCATCCGGGGTAAATGTTTCGACGCAGACTATCCGGGCAAGGTTGCACGAAGGTGGTCGCCGATCGAGAAAACCATGTATTCGCATTCCGCTGTCCCAGAACCACCGCCAGGCAAGATATGAATGGGCCATGGACCGCGTTGGCGACCTGTCCTTTATACAGATGAGTTGGAAGGTCAATCATGGTCTGGACGTACCAGGGATGGACGTACACAGCTCTGTGTCCTTGAACGTGGTGCATTGACTGCACAGCGGCACATTGATGAGATCCTGGATGTCCACGTCAGATTGTATACAGATGCAGTGGGTGATAGATTCATTCTGATTGACGATAATGCCCGTCCTCATGTTGCCCATGCTGTCAGGGATTACCAACAGAGGGAGGGATTGAGCGTATGGACTGGCCACCAATATCCCCAGACCTCAATCCAATCGAGCATGTCTGGAATGAGTTACAGCTTGTAATTTCAGCCCGTCCAGTCCAGCCAAGAAGTGTCCAGGAGCTTCGTGCCAGGGTGGTCAAAGAATGGAATAACATCCCACAAAGGACCACAAGTAACCTGATTGGGAGCATAAGAAGGCGTTGTCAAGCTGAAATTAACAGTAATGGGTAGCATACTCGATATTGAAACCATACCAGTTCGCCCCGTCAACTTTTTGTAAATTGAAAAAATTCCTCTTTTACCAATAATATCCATTTTCCATGGTTATCGTATTCAAAAGCTAAAAAATAATATCAAACACAAACAAAATCTCAATTACTGTGCTTAAAATCATTAAAGAAATAATTAAATAAAATATATACACACTTTTCATTACAATATTTCAACTAAAACGTAAAACAGGTAGTTGGATATACTTGGTGCTTAGCAAACTTTGAGTAGTATTTATAAAACACTTTGAAATTATTTACCTCACCAGTTATGGTTTACATGTACTGGTTGGATGTGGCTCTGTTGGTGACAGTATACCGGTCCCTCCTAGTTTTGATTAAACATGGAAATGAATTAATTAAATGTGTAATTGATTAATTTCTGGCAAATCTGTTTCTAAACGTGAGAAGACATGAGAATAAATCACATGTACTGATACTCGAACCGCCTGACAGTTGCTCGCCGTTGCTTTATTGGTTCTCTCCAGGTACTTCGGCTTCCTCCAACCGTAATACTATCCGACATGAGGTGACCCTGGGTGTCGAAAGTGTCGTTAAACCCCAATAAATAAATAAATAAATAAATAAATAAATAAATAAATAATACTGGAACCCAGCAGACCTCATACAGGTTTGATGGAATTTTTTGAAAATATCCAAAGGAATTCTCAAAAAATGAAATCATCATTTTTATAATGTAACAGTCCGTGAGGTGAGCCATGTAACGTACACTGTAAAAGATTACCGTAATTCTTTACGGTCATATGATCGGCAGCTAGTTTCCAGGCATTTGATCGTAAGCGTTACGGCAAACCGTAAAAAAATTTCACTGTCATTTGCCGTATATTCCCGTAACTGTTGTTCACGGTTTGCCGTTATTTGTACAGTCATATGCCTGGAAACCAGTTGTCGGACATATGACCGCAAAAAATCTCTCTATCATTTCCCTTATTTTCCCGTAGAAATTACCATCAAAATTATTACGGTCAGTATGACCGGTGGCAGTATTCCAGCCATATGGCTGGAACACTGCCACCGGTCATGTTGACCGTAATTTAATTCCAGCCATCATTAACCGCATTTTACCTTGAACCAATAAAAGCATACGGGTTTGCCGGCCTTAGCGGAGATCCGTGGCCACAAGCTATAAGATCCATCGAATATCGGTGACGCAGTACGAACAGTCTGCTATTCTGCATGATTACCAAAACAATTATACGCATAAAAATTGACGTTGTTTGATTTTCATGTCCAATTTTCATGTGCAATGAACACGATTCAGTTGACCACAAACTTACAAATTGATAGTAATACGCCGTTGTTTGTCTTCAAAAGCATCGGGCATCTTTCTTGGAAATGGCGACTTCCAGAGTGGCATATGGCAAGGGCGATCCCATAATTCACCATTTTTACCGCCGTGCAACGCAATTGGATAGCATGTCGGGAGAAATGCGTTCATTGAATCAAATTCGCGGAGTTTTGTACGGCAACACCATTAAAATTAAACTACGGCCTCGATACCGTTATATATGACAGTCATCTGTCAGTAGTTACCGGTAGAATTACGGTAATGTTTTACAGTGTAGGAACTGGGAAGGGACACAGGGACCCCCGAATAAAACAAAACTTTTTCCAGAAATAGATGAGAAAGCGGGGGGGGGGGGGGGAGAGAGAGAGAGAGAGAGAGAGAGAGAGAGAGAGAGAGAGAGAGAGAGAGAGAGAGAGAGAGAGACATTATCTTTATACCAATCCGTCAGTGCTATCTTATTGAGAGTTATCATTAGACTGGGTGCACAGACATTTTACTCTTAAGAGAGGATCAAAGATTCCCTCATTTGATTTGTCTCCACTTCCCTCTTTCATATCTAGAGAAATATATATTTACTAGCGGGTAAATACCCGGCGTTGCGCGGGGGAAAATGGTTATATCAGAAGCCTGACGTCATTGACACTCCGATAAAGTCAAAATGATCGGTCAGTATACCCGCACATATGAAATATTAGCCCGATCGACCCAGCCGTTTTCGAAATAAAAGGTCAAGGTCATAAATTTCAAGGTCAAGGTCACCCGCATGGGCACGGCACCCATCCCATGTTACTCGCAGGGACGAATTTCCCCCGTGTACAAAATTTGAGATTGATCTTTCGAAACAAAGATAGAGAGAGAGATAGATACAGACATTCGCATTTACATGTTAGATGGCTCCAGATTTCTCCATCGGGTCCGAAACAATGCTAATTACGCAGTCAAAACTGTACGTTTGTATCAATATTGAGGAGCATTTGTTCCGAACAATGGCTTCATACATTGTATCCCTACCTTATCAGTATGGTAAGGCACACGAGTTTCCTTCGAACTACTTGCCTCATCAATTGCTTTTAACGCTTTACACGCTGCTGGCGGATATTCCTGCCCTGGACACATAATCCCATTCCACTGATATAAGTATAATTTAGACGTATTTGACCAACGCTTTTCCTTGTAAATTGAATGGATTTTTCTACCAATGACTTGTTAACCCTTTACCCAACGCAGACGATATCAAAATTTATTATTTTAAATATAATTTTTTTTTAAATTTTTCAAAAAAATTCAACAAAACGATATCATGTGACCCCTCGGTGGAACGAGCTCGACGAGCTCGTTCCAACGAGGGGTCACATGATATGGTTTTGTTGAAATTTTTCGAAAAATAATATTTTTTCAACTGCAGAATTTGCATATTACGCGGGCGTATGCGGGTGATTCGTTAGGTAAAGGGTTAAGTAAAATTTCAAAAGAAATATTTCCTTCAAATCTAGTCATGGCCGCCCCCTTTCGATGAGAAATATTTTAAAAATATTCAGCAGGTAATGAGTTAATATCGGGAAAAGTACGCATTGTTTTCGCAGAATTTAACAAATGTTTACCACCAGGCCCGAAACTAACCTTTTTAATTATGGTGTAGAATGTGTGCCCTTTCCTCAATGTTATTTATTTATTTTATTGGTGTTTAAAGTCACAAACTTATGAGTAGTAGTGTATGCACGTTTCACATCACACTAGACGGATCTCATGCCGGATCGCATGTGACGTCATAGTCACGTGACCCATTGGCGCCACGTTGTGTTGTCATTGTAACCCACGTGAGCGGCCATCTTTTGACGTCATCCCCATAGTGATACGTGGTGTTAGTGCGCATGCGCAGGGCGTGTTGGTCTATATTTGAGTTCCATAATTCTCAAATTGCATAATTATTGACTGGCTGATAGAGAACGCTTGTTCCGATGCACGACCCGACTGATGATCTCAGATTCACCGGTGGGTTCGTGTATCGAATCGAGTGTGGTTTGACCGGCATATGAGCAATCGAACACATCTCATGTTTCAAGTTTTCTAGTCAATTTTGAGGTCATCTTGATTGAGAGTGGACGCACTTTGAGCCATTTGATAAAAAATTCTTCTATCTATATATGCAATAGTTTTCGTCTACCTGACCGTGTTTTTTTGTCCTGGAGTATACTCCAGTAGAGTTGAAGAGTCTATGGGCTGGAACAGCTTTGCTTATTATTAGTATATTTAGCTGTTCTGGTCCATTCTTGTTAGTTCTGACCCTATTCCGTGTACTCTTGGTGTTTCGCCCAATCAGTTTACTTTATTGGCGCTAACTAACCAATCAGATTGCATGATTTTCCTTGATCTGCATGCAAAGTTATCTCCCTTCTGTATTTCAAAAGCCTATATCATTCCCAAAGCCAATAAGCGATCGAGCAGTTACTGATAAACCATTGCTCGAATGACTCGAAGCCCATTGAGCAAATGAGCTATTTTAGGGAGATGACGCACATAAGCTTTCAGCTTTTTGTCAAATCCCTCTATTATTCTGCTACCCTACATTGTTGAACAAATGTTATATAAGATATCTCATCCTACTTCTTTACTGTTTGTAAACATTTTGTTATATATGACATTTTTAAAGAATAAAATATTGTTTAAACCAAATGAGCTATCGAGCAATTGATCGTTCGAGTGACTCGCACACGACTCTTAGCTTCATTTCAGTATTTCAGGATACCTATGGCTTCCTATTGTATTATTTGAGGATACCTATCGAGGATACTTTTTGGATAATCCCTTTTTTGCCGTATGAGGCCATGGGGGACGTGAGAAATTTCTCAGTGAGGCCTAATTTACTATCCCTCTTAACCTCATTTCAGTATTTAACAGCCATATACCCAGGCACCCCAATTTCGGCACCCCTTTTTGGAAAACATATGGCCTTCGGCTCCACTTTTTGTCGTATGACGCCACGAGGGCTATGTGAAAAGCCCTCAGTGAGGCCTCGTTTACTATCCCTCTTAGCCTCATTTCAGTATTTTAGGATACCTATGGCTTGGTATTGTATTATTTGAGGATACCTATTGGGGAATCCCTTTTTGTCGTATGAGGCCATGAAGGCCATGAGAAATCCCTCAGTGATATCTAATTTACTATCCCTCTCAGCCCCATTTCAGAATTTAACAGCCATATCCCCAGGCACCCCAATTTCGGCACCCCTTTTTGGAAAACATATGGCCTTCGGCAACCCTTTTTGTCGTATGAGGCCATGAGGGATATGTGAAAAACCCTGAATGAGGCCTCATTTACTATCCCTCATAGTTTCATTCTTTTTTAAACCACTGCAACAGCAATAACTACTACAGCCTTTACTACACCAACCACCAAAGTTCTAAAACACCAACTACCACACAAACCACTACTATATCAGCAACTACAACTACTGCCCCCACACTTACTACATCAACCACTACAACACACCTTGAAAACACCAACCATTATTACAAAAGCCACTGCGACCTCAACATCGAGAACACGAACGCTCACTACACTAACAACTATAATATCAAATACTGAAACAATTACATCAACAATTACGCACAAATAACTATAATCACTAATCAATACACACCAACCGCTATAGTTATTAAACCAACAACTATAACACCAACTCGTACAACACAAGCCACTAGTAGCATAGCATGTGCTTTAAATGTCTTACACCAGTATTGCTTGCGATTTTAGTGGCGTTCTTACTTTCTTGGGGGCATAGCGTGCGGTTTAACGACATTTTACTAGGCTCTCCTATGATGTAATGTCGCGGTGCCTGAAGAAAATGTTGATTAGCATGGTAGCTCACGTGAGCGGTAAGGCTGCGGCATCATTGTCGTGGTAACACATGCCGAAGCTAGGAGCCACGAAACTCAAACTCCAGTAGTGTGGGCAGAGTTAGGAACCCCTCATGGACGAATGTGGACTATAGTGTTATGTGGTCTATTGTGGGTCCCTGTTGATTAATTTGGAGTAGAGTGGGCTTTTTGTGGACTGATGTTAACTACCGTGGGCCTCTGTGGACACATTAGGATATTTGTGGATTGCTGTGGGACTTTGTGGACAGATGTGAGCCCCTGATAACTGACGACACTGGTTTGGGGACAGTTGGGGACTTTAAGGACTGAAAATAGTGATTGTTTGGGGACTTTTGGTGAGTACTTGAGACTTTTGGGAACGGAAGATAGTGGTTGTTGATAGTGTTTGTTGTAGTTCTTGGTGTAATTTATTTATTTATTTATTTATTTATTTATTTATTTATTTATTTATTTATTTATTTATTTATTTTATATTTATTAGGGTTAAACCACACCTTCAACGGGGTCATCTCATGTCCGATCACGATAACTACTATAGCACCAACCACTACACATATTGTACCTCCAATTACTGCAACAACCTCAAATATCCACCAGCCACGACGATTACTGTGCTAACCGCTTCAAATGTTATGTCAAAGAAATTTATTTATTATTTATTTATTGGGCTTTAACGACACTTTCGCCCGGGTCACCTCGTGTCGGACAATTTTACGGGTGGAGGAAGTCGGAGTACCTGGAGAGAACCACCGAGCAGCGGCGAGCAACTCCCAACATACGAACTCCACACAAGTGCACATCAACGTGCAATACGCCTTAGTACACAGTGACACCATGCCCCCACGTGGGCAATGGGGGTGAAGGGTCACGGTCACGGACAAAAAGCGGTTGCCGCAGGTGGGATTCGAATCGAGGACCTCACGGCTTGCAGCCTGCACCTCTGCCTACTGAGCCACCGCGCCCCCTGTATCAAAGAAACACAATTACCACAACAACAACCAATACACCTGCAATACCCAACACTACAACATGAACCACTACAAGTACTACTTCAAGAACCACAACAACACCTACTGACCCCACACCTACAAATCCAACGACTACATCAACAACACAAACTACTTTACCAACCACAACAACAACGCCAGCCACTCACTCTTATTATACCATTAACCACAACCATAGCACCAATAGCACCAACAGCCACAACCATTATGCCTACTACAACTACTTTTTCAAAAAAAACGACTACTACGCCAATCTTTACTTCACAAACTACCACCAAAAAAAAATAAACCACTACACCTACTACTTAACCCTTTACCTAACGTAACTGCCAAAACCGGCCAGCGCTCTTCTCAAAAATCGCCAATTAATTTTCACTATTTTTTTTCATTTTTTGTCTCAAAAACATAGGTTATGACCCCTCGTTGGAACGAGCTCGTCGAGCTCGTTCCAACGAGGGGTCATAACCTATGTTTTTGAGACAAAAAATGAAAAAAATTAGTTATTCAAGAATTATTTTTGCAAGTGTCGTCTGCTTTTCATGTTAGGTAATGGGTTAAACCACAGACTTGACCTTCTAAACCCGCTACATCACCAACCATTACAACTACTACATCAGCCACAAAGATCTATCACCAGTGCAATACTTACCACTACAACAACTACGGCAAACAAATAACCATGAACTAATCACCCACAACAGCCAAAACCACAGTATCAAACACTACAACTACTACACCAACCACTACAAAAACCTCCACAAATACTACACCGTCCACTGCATTTACAATACCAAATACTACAATATCAACAATTTCATCACCGACAGATTCAATATCAACTGCAACAATGATACCAACAACCACAAGAACAACCACTTCAACTACTACGCCAACAACAACAACAGCCGAACCAACGACTAAACAAATATACAAAAACTACTTCACCAAACGAAAAGCAATATATTCAATTCCCGATAGCCCCAAGTAGTTCCCTAATCATCACTCTCTTCACTCCCAAAAGTCCCAAGCAGTTAACAAACCCCTGACATCAGTCCACATCAGTCCGAACTGGTTCACAAAGGCCCACGTTAGTCCACAAAGGTCCACATTAGTTTTCATGGATCCACGGCAGTCAGTATTGGTCTACAAAAATCTACATTAATCTCCACACTACACTACTGGGTTTTACGTTTCGTAGCTCCTTGCTTCTACACCACCCCATAGCCTTCTTGGCTGAACACAGAAGCCCATGTGTGTCCACATCAGACCACAAATGCCATTTGTGCGTACAACTAATTTTTCGGACACAACGGCAGTTTTCAACCCCTATTAGATTGTTTTACACTCTATCAATCGTAGTTTTATATCATAGTACCGAAAGAAGACTGAAAAACCCAGGGGCAACAGAAAATATGAGACAGGTTTCATCGTTTGGAGTGCTAAAAGAAATGGTACTCACTTGATATATAGACTCAGGTGGCTGTGACTTCGAGTTTATACATGATGATGAAGAATGAACCATAACTTGTAGGCGTGGAAGAAATAGGGAGAAATGAAATAAGGTTTATGTTGGAAAATCATGCAAAAACAAGATGTCTACCATTTATGGAATAAATGGTGAAATTCAGTTGAAAATAATCAAATCTCAATACAACTCATTAGCACGAGCCCGATAACCCCCACCTTTATCGGTCTCTTTGCCCTGGACAACTGACAACACACGGAAAGGTTACACATACTGTTTCAAACAATGTTTTTCAATGGCATCGACATAGTTGTCTCTTTGGGTCGTAGTTTTACTTACAATTAGTACATCAACCATTATAACCCTAAAGAAAGAGCCACCAATCACTATAACTACTTCATTCACAACCAACCTCATCTACTAGGACATCGACTACTAAAACAGCAACCGAAACTACTACACGAAAACAGACTACACCAACTTTTACTTCACCAATCTCTACCACATCAACCACTTCTACTACTTCGTTAAAACAACAACCATTATACCAACCTTTACTACACCATCAACCACTACCGCACAAACCCTATGACTACAAAGCCAACCACTACTATTACAACTACTACACAAACCACCACCATTCCCATCATTAAAACACCAACCAATACAATTCCGACATGAGGTGATCCTGGCTGTCGAAAGTGTCGTTAAGTCCAATAAATAACCAATAGAATACCAGTCTTCACAACACCAATAATTTATACAACCACTACTACACTAACCACTACATCACAACAACCTGTACACCAACCACTATAGTTACTACACCAACTATTACTACATGTCACAAAATCAGTGTGACAGATGTGGTTAAACAGGATGTACAAGGGTTAAAGTAAGTTTGTAAAACATATGTAAGATATACTCGCCCAAAAAAGAAAGTGTGCATTGCAGAAATTGATCAAACTTGACAAAAAATAATTTCGTAGGTGTAAAGAGTGTTAACCTGTTCATGAATAAGTTATATTGAACACAAAAACAGCTTTCCCCGTTAAAATTGTATTAACGTTAAATGACGTGCTACACGTTTGTGAAATGGTATGTTTTGCACGTGGAGAGTCTGAAAATTCATGCAGCAGTGTGAATCTTTGGGTATTTAAACACTAAAGTAAGGCCTTCCTGTCGTTCACATTCAAACTTGCGCTGCTGTTAAAACGACTCCACATTAGCATGCCAAGATTGACAATGAATCAACGTCTCCTTGCCCTGGGTATGATTAGAGCTGGCAGAACACACAGAGAGGTTGCCCAGCATTTGAACTGCCACCGTAACACTGTAGACAGGCTAGTCAATCGACATGCACAGCATGATGACGTTCGAAACCGACCCCGCTCCGGGAGACCCCGAGTTACCACCCCCGCACAAGATCGGTATATCCGTGTCATCCATCTCTGGAACCGGCAACAAACGGCAACGACGACAGCCAGGAACATCCCTAACCTGAGACGGATACATCCTCAAACAGTAATCAACCGGCTGAGAGAATACGGCTCACGTCCTCGAAGACCTGCAATTCGTCCGATTTTGACGTTACGTCATCGTCGTGCTCGACTGCAGTGCTGTAGAGTAGGGTTAGGGTTAGGGTTAGCCTAACCTTATCCTAACTCTACCCTAACCCTAACCTAACCGAACCCTACCCTAACCCTAACCCTACATAACCAAACTCTAACCCTACCTAACCCTACCCTAATCCACTTCCATGCTAACTTGTTCGCTTCCATGAGGCGTAGATGCACAGCAGTAGTCGATGCAGACGGAGGTCATACCAGATATTGAGTGTGTGACTTTTGTGTTTGACCCTTAGTGTCTTTGACTCTCCATGGCACCAAGAGTATTCGTCGTAGCATAATGAAATTTCTCGTGTTGATCACAAATTGATTCATCTGTGATTGAATAAAATTTCCATGAATGAAAATGGTATATATCTTTTTTTAGTGTTATTTTTTAGCATGCACACTTTCTTTTTTGGGAGAGTATATATGGAAGCTTGTTGTATATTGAAGGATCGAGGTAAGTTTGTAACATATATTATAAAAAAACGAATGTTTCACTGATGTGTCAAGGTAGGTCTGTGCAGTAGAATTATAACAATTATTTCCATGGCAGGGATAAGGTGAGATTGTTGAATATATAAAGGCAGATTCCTGCTACTTATATTATCAATATACATAACTTGGAACTCGGAGTGTTAAGTACTTGTATTTAACTGTTCGAGAGTGAGAGCTTGTGGGGAAAACTCGAGAGGTTAAGTGAACAAATGCGCTGTGATCAGTGGTGTGTATACAAAAGCATGTTGACATTGTATTAATTGGATTTTGACATGCGAGTACGGGTTTTGATGTGTACAGTGCAGTTTGAATGTTGTTTCAATGGAGATTTAGTTCAATATGTTTAAATGTAATATAATATTCAACAATATTTAAGGGAGTGATTGATACAGTTTTATGTGGCCACTTTTAGGGTACCCAAAACTTTGTACCATCCATATTAGGTACCATGGTAAATTTGTACCATCTATCACGTCAAGAATACCAGAAGAGTTGTGCTGTGGTTTTACTTCTATTTCAAATGTCATATCATCAAACAAACACTTTCATCAGATGGATGTCTTTAACAAATACACTGGAAAGCTGTGGCTTTGATTCGGAAGTCAGTTTTGTGATAGGCTTAGTACCCTGGTCTTTGCTTAGTGCTATCGGCTTAGTGCCATATGGTTATCGGCTTAGTGCCATATGATTATCGACTTGGTGCAATATTTTCTGCTCAGTGCTTATCGGCTTAGTGCCAACAGGATATCTGCTTAGTGCTTATCTGCTCAGTGCTGTTTGTTAAGAGTCAGTCCATCTATTCCATAAAGTCATAAGTGCAGATGAAAGTGGAACTTATATTTAACCTACTGTGCAATATACTGGAAGTAAAATAAATTATTTGTTCATCTTGTAAAATAATCTTCTCATCATCAACGTTATGCTATTTATCATCAGAATCCCGTGACACTACACCATCCATTAAACACTGTATAAACCAAAACAACACCAACTACCATTTCAGTCACTAACTGCACCCATGAAACCCACTACAATACCCACAAATACAAAAACAACTACTACACCAACCAAAAGAACTATGACATTACCCACCACAGCTACAACTACAATAACTACATCTATTACAACAACCACAACAACAACTACCGCTTCAACAGTTACTAATATAACTATTACAGCAGCCCAGCGAACAACAATCACCCCAACTATACAACACCAAACCAACCACTATGACACCATATTTAATAAATATAGCATGGCTTTGAGTTGACTATGCCAAAATAGTGGTCTTCGAGGAGAGGATAGTCCCGACGCGTAGCGGAGGGACTATTCTCTCCTCGAGGACCACTATTTTGGCATAGTCAACGAAAAGTCATGCTATATTTATTATTAGATGTGTGTGTGTGTGTGTGTGGGGGGGGGGGGGGTGGGGGTTCTTCATCGGTCATATATGCAAGATAATATTCTTATTCACAGCCAAAAAGGAAAGAAAATGGTTCAGGGTTTAAACAGGTAAACTAAGTTAATTCTGCCACCCATAGTTCTGGGATAGAGAGGTAGAGAACCAAAACCCCAAGAAACACAATACCATTATTCCATTAACCCCCTCCCCGCCCCCAACACTACTACAAACATCACTTTCGATACACATATTTTTATTTCTCCAAACTAAATGTAATAATGTATATGGGACGAGATGTCTTGTAAAGTATTTACGCTTCAATGGAATTTTCTAAGCGAATTCGAATGTTACTATTTATAACCGTGCACTATTACCGTGCACTATTCTTTTTTCAAAAATGATAGTAGGTCTGTGCGATTTCGCTGACGAACTATCGGAAAATAGGGTGTTTCTGTTCAACCAATCAGAACGCGGGAAAGTCACGTGACATCTAATATACCACAATATTCAAGATGAATACACAATGTGTAATATACATACAAGATCAACCACTGTAACAACTAAGCCAACAACCACAGAAACAACCACTACAACTACTACATGTGCCATTACACGAACCACCATAAACACTACACCAACAACGGTAACTACAACACCAACTACTACAACACCAACAGATACAACAACAACCACTGCAATTACGACACCGGCAACCACAACAGCAACCACTACTACTCCAACCATTCAAACTGCTAAACGACTGAGCAAACCACTATAATTATGATACAAACCACCACCATATTCAGTTGCCTAGAGTCCCAAGTGCTCCCCAAAAATCCTCAAACTGCCCTCAAAGCCCCTTAGTATATAACGTTCCCAGCCGTTTCCAAACAACTGTCATTAGGGTACATCAGTCCACAAACGCCCACACCAGTCCACCAATGTCTACAGTTGCCCACATTACGTCGCCTGAGTTCTATAGGGATTCCATAACTAGGATGCCATAAATGGAATTCCATAACTGGGGTACCTAGATACAGGGGTGACGACGTCATCGAATGAGCTATAGAGCAGTTGCTCGAAGGAGTGACTCCAAATACGACTCTACGACTCATCTCGATAAAAAAGGGATTCTGTAACGACAGAAAAATCCTAAAAAGGAATCCCATTTTTAGGATATGTCTGTCGTTACAGAATCCTTCGCTGTGTAATAAGGCGTAATGCACAACGGCGGTGCACTTATCTTCAACCAAAGCTCACCCTGCTTGTCTCGAATTAGTACGTTGGGGAGTCGCTCGCCGTTGCTCGGTGGTTCTCTCCGCGTAAGCCGGCTTTCTTCCCCCGTAAATCTGTCCGTCACGAGGTGACCCAATCTGTCAAAGTCGTCTTGTGTTAGATTTAATATTGCATTAACGTGGCAGCTCACCGGAGGAGAAAATAAGCCAAGCTCTTTCCCATTCTTTGGGGCGATATTGTTATACATTTCACAAAAACGTCAAGAAATTGGCTTATTCGTGAATATCATACAACACATTACGTCGCCTGAGTGCTAGAATGTCCTATGTCCCCTAGGGGGACATAGGACATTCTAGCACTCAGACGTCGATAAGTCAACTTCAGACCAAAAGGCGCACATCAGTCTACAAAAGGCCACGACACTCAACATTTATCCACCGAGAACCACACTGATCTCCAAACTAATAAATATGGGTTTCGTAGCTCCTATCTTCTCCACCATTGCGCGGGTTTCTTGGCTTCTAGCTCTTAGCTCACCAATACCTGCTTGACATCCTAGCTCCTATATCCATATAACACAACGTTCTATCCATATGTTTATTTATTTTTGCGACACTTTCGACAACCAGGATCACCTCGTGTCGGACAGCTTTACGGATGGAGGAAGCCGGAGAACCACCGAGCAACAGCGAGCACCGTCAGAATTACCAACGTTCTAACTCCACACAAGCAGGGTTAGCTTTGGTTGAAGGCAAGTGCACCATCTACGTGCATTATGCCTTAGTACACAGTGCCACCGTGCTCCAACGCGAACAATCAGGATGAAGTGCCTTTTGCCCATGACCAGCGGGGATTGAACCCTGGATCTTCGGTTTGAATTCCAATTCCGTAACCACTGAGCCATACCTCTCACGTTCTATCCATACTAAACGAGTATCATCAAAGATGGTAAAGGCCTTTTCAGTAGATATAGCCATATACAAATGAGCACACCCTCAGAACACACTCACATTATATAATAGGTATTTGCACACTAAAAACTAAAGTGTTAAAACTTACACTTTCAAGGTGTTAAACCCATTCTAACTCTTAGGGTTTGATTTTAACACTCAAAGTAATGCTTTAAGCGCGTAGACATTACAATCGTCAGACATCTGAAACTTGAATGGATGGCACTTCCCATGTGTATAGCATTGGTGGTTCTTCCAGAATCGTCCATAATTTGATTTGCGCTTGGTGGTTACATAATTAATAGGACACAACGCAGATGACGCGGATCAGGCTCGAGAGTTCGAGCCTGATCCGCGTCATCTGCATTGTTTCCTTTTAAGTGTCGCGACAGTACACTTGTCAAGTGGTTGTAACACCTGTCAAGTTCTGGGATATCTACACTTGAACAAAGTGCTAGTTCAGTACTTAGTAAGTGTTAAATACAGCACTTCAAGTGTAGTTTTTAACACTTTAGTTTTTAGCGTGTGGGTACCAAAGTAACCATGTAACATCACTGAAACCAAGATGGCGGCATCACACAAAATGAAAGACAGAAACACGTGTCTCCATTACAACAAGAGCTGCATATGCGCATTCACATCACCCTTGAAATGACGTCACAATACAACCGCTTACGTGGGCTACCAGAACAACCAGCTTGATACCCACCAGGCACCGCGACAAGGCATCACATGAGATCCTGAAGAGAATTCTGTTAGAAGGGCGTTAAAAGCACCTGCGTGTTACAACTCCGCATAGTGTTACATCAGCGTATAATGTTACAAAAAAATGTTGTAAACAACCAATAATGTTATAAACTACCCATGATGTTATAAATTTTTGTAATGCATAATGTTATAAAAATCAACGCATAATGTTACATTTTTTACAATGCATAATTTTAAACAAAGTAAGCGATAATGTTATATCTTTATGTGTGCTCAGCCCTATTTCAGATGAACTCCAGCTTGAATTTGCGTAGCTTCCATTTACCATCTTAAACATGTTTGTAGTATATGAGATGGGTTTTTCATCTGGTTAGGCGGACCTAAGTGGAAGACCCCTCCTGTGGGACTTATTTTAATGGGACTTAGTGGCGTGACATACACCCAGGTAGTCTTAGTAGCCCTAGCCCTACATTTCCCGACATCATCACCATGGTGATACGTGTGTACGTGCTTTAAGGGTGTCAGCTTTGGGACATTACCAATTTTAAGGATTTTTTTTAGCCGGAGCAGAATCTCCCGAAATTTCTCTCCAATTAAACCTAGCGCCCCCTTCCCCTCCCATCATGGTTTTATTGGAGAGAAAGATTACGCCATTCCAATGATTCAAACACGCATCGCGTTCTTTGTTTATTACACAACACATGCATTAAAATGCATTTAAATAAACAGATTCTTATTCCGATAATTAAACCCAAAGGTGAAGAGTTTGTTTTGACTGAAGCTGTACTGATCATATGGGTCGATAAAAAATCAAAACAACCTTTTCGGAAACAGTGTTTGTTGAAATTCCTATCGCTGTTTACTAACAGTAATAGCCACCAAATGGTTTGGCGTGAATGGGCTTGGCGGCTATTACTGTTAGTAAAAATATAAGTACAAATATGTGCAGATTTGCAAAACAGCTGGGAGAAACGTTTTTAAAAGAAGTTCGAAGTATGTCAAGGTGTACGAAGATTTACCGAAATAAAGTTGACCAAATTAGATATAATGGGATCCACAGAACTAGACGGCGACGGGACTGGGTTAATGTTCTGGTTGGAAATGATTGGGTTTTTAAAAAATATTATCTCACTTTTGGCTATTTTTTTGTGAACCGACTTTATTTTGCTTTGGACGTTTTCATTTTCACACCATGCGACAGACGGTCGATGATTGTAAAACGAAATTTGGAAACTTTCCGAAGCGTAACTAAATGGTGCGGTAAAAAAGTTCCGGCTTGTATATCACCCGTTGAATACAGAATCATTTGTATAATAGCGGCGATTCCGTTGAATACAAGTGTTTGAAGTTTAACCCTTTACCTAACCTGTAAAGCGGGGAGCGCGGTGGCTCAGTAGGTAGAGGTGCAGGCTGCAAGCCGAGAGGTCCTCGGTTCGAATCCCACCTGCGGCAACCGCGTTGTGTCCTTGGGCAAGACACTTCATCTCCATTGCCCGCATGGGGGCACGATGACGCCGTGTACTAAGGCGTACTGCAAGTCGATGGTACGCATGTCTTCAACCAATCTAACCCTGCCTGTGCTGCAGTGCGGAGTTACGATGTTGGGGAGCTGGCAGCTGCTCGTCGTTGCTCGGTGGTTCTCTCCGGGTACTCCGGCTTCCTCCACCCGTAAAACTGTCACGGTCATGATTAGCCATTGTGCATAGATATGTGACCTTAAACATCAGTAACTGACTAACTAACCTGAAAAGCAGACGACACTTGCAAAAATAATTCTTGAATAACTAATTTTTTTTCATTTTTTGTCTCAAAAACATAGGTTATGACCCCTCGTTGGAACGAGCTCGACGAGACAGAAAATGAAAAAAATAATGAAAATTAATTGGCGATTTTTGAAAATAGCGCTGGCCGGTTTTGACCGTTACGTTAGGTAAAGGGTTAATGGATGTGTAATAAAAGTCGGTCAACAGCCTTTCTACATTGCCCAAATTTGAATGCCGTAGATAAGTCTTTTTTGTATTATCCTGCTTTCAGACTGACCTATCGTCACTGTTCCAATTTTTATGGCCAGTTTTCAAAACAGTCACAATTATAAAAATCCTGACACCATTCAGCCCTAGCTCATGTCGGCGCTGAACTTTCCGTAATATTGTGTCAATGTTGATATGGATGCCACAATTGTGTTCATTGAAAGCGTAAATGTACCAAATGCAATGCTTTACCTAGGGCTGTCACAATTTTTTTAATTTAGGAATCGATTAATCGGCTCAAATAATCGATAATAATTGATTAATCGTCCCTAGATGACCCCATCTCCCCCTCCTTGAAGTCGTTAAAATGAAGTTCAAGTCAGTTGTCCTACCTCAAGTAATCAACGAAGGCGATGCTCTTTTAGGTACATTCAAAGCTTTGATGTTCTGAACTTTTGAACCGTCAGTGTAATAATCAAGACCGGTCGGCAGTTGCGAACTTCGCAAGTTCGCTGCTGCCGATCGGCCTTGCTTATTACAGAACATCAAAGCTTTGACTGTACATAAAAGACAAATACTTCTAATCGCTTCTTGAGGTTTAACGTCAACGTTCTTGACCTTTTACCTCTAGAAACAATAGAGTTTGTATCAATTTTGTTTCAATTATTAAGCGTCTAAAACGGGTTAAAATTTATCGATTTTTCGACAATAAAAAATAGTAATCGATTCGGCATGACCAATCGACAATAGATTAATCGATTAATTGTGACAGCCGCAGCTTTTGGTACCTTTAATTTACAAGGCACGCTCTTATATTCACTTGTAAAATTATCTTCTTTAACTCCAGAGTTAATTTGACGGACAACTGTATATCACAAAAGTACTTAAACCCGTCATGAAGTCACCGGCCATCGACCATAATTTTGCTGTTGCTGTATCAGACAGATCTGCCTTTAACAGTTACTATTAATCGATGCATCGCTAACACAAATAAATAAGGCCCTATAAAGTAGATCTTCTGTTTCTCAGGCCATTTGTTTGTAACCCTGAAAGTGGGTGGGCGGTTTCTTATTTTATTTTTAGCTCACCTGACTGCAAATCAGTGGGAGCTATTAGTATCTTTTTGACCGTCGTCTTTTTTAAATTTTTGGAAACTTGACATCTTCAAAACCACTAGGCTAAAATCAAACATATATTGCACAGACCATCTATGGAGAATACCCTTTCTATTTTGTTTAAATGAAAAGGATGCCTTATTCGGGCTATGGTTTATGTCCCAAAAGCTTAAAACCCTTTAAAAATCTTCTTCTCATGAACTACCATAGAGAATGCCTTGATATTTGGTACGAAACATCTTTTCGTGTAGAATATTAAAGTTTGTTCAAGGGAAGTTGATAGGTCAAAATCTGGGATCTCTGTGGGGGCATATCCATTTTAACCACATGTGGCATGTAGTATAAGCGTGTCCTAAGTAACTGATTGATGCCCCCCCCCCCCCAAAAAAAAAAAAAAAAAAAAAAAATTCACGGCCCTGTGGCAACCCCAGGGGCAAAAAAAAAAAAAACAGAAAAAAATCAAAAGTCCATATATCCCAAACCACAAGGAACAGAGAACTGTTATTTGGTATGAAGCATCCTTAGGCCCGGTAGAAGGGATTGGTTGAAAAATTGACACCAGTCCAATCAAGGTGCCCGGTAGATGGTATTGAAAAAAAATGATGAGTCAGCAGATTGTGATCTGTTGTTCTACAGAAAATTTGTGACTTCATTGTGTTTTCGAAAGATTTTATTTAAAGTTGAACCCTTTAAATTCTGGAAACATTTATCTGATTTCTGTATGCATGCCTTTAACCCTCTCAAGACTGAAATATCGGTTCCAAAGATTTTATTGATGCACGGACAAACACTTTCAGTGCTGTATATGTTATTTGTGGTTCCTTGAGAAAAAAAATGATCTGATTTCTGTATGGAGATCTTTAATTTAACCCTCTCATGACTTCAGTGTGTTTTTCTAAAGAAGTTATTTCACGATGAACCCTTTCACTGCTGTACCCATATATGTTTTTTTTCTATCTTCTTAGAAACATTTATCTGATTCCTGATGCATATCTTCAACTTAACCCTCTTAAGACTGCAGTGTGGGTTCCCAAAGTTTTATTGATGCCATGATAAAACACTTTCAATGTTGTGCACATATATGTTTTTTCTGGTTTCTTGGAAAAAACTTGATCTGATTCCTGTATGAATATCTTTAATTAACCTTTTCATGACTTCAGTATGTTTTCCAAAGATTTTATTTCATGTTGAACCCTTTCAATTTTGCACACATGTTTTTTTCTAGTTTCTGCGAAACATTTATCTGATTCCTGTATGGATGTCTTTGATTTAACCCTCTCAAGACTTCAGTGTGGCTTTCAAAGATTTTATTGATGCCTTGATTATACCCTTTGAATGCAGTGCACATAATTTTTTTTTTTGGTTTCTTGGAAAAAAAATTCTCTAACTCCTGTACGAATATCTTTAAATTAACCATCTCGAGGCTTCAGTGTAGGTTCCAAAGATTTTATTTCATGTAATAGTGTTATTGAAAACCTAATTCTGATTTCTGTAAAAATCTTACCTCCCACCCCCCCCCCCCTCCCTAAGCCTCCATAATTTTTCTTTCTGTTTTGTTTATTTTTGATGCTTTAACCATTTTCACACGACTTGAATTTACTGGTGGCAGTAAAATTCTACTTCTTTGATTTGAAATCTTTCTTATTTTTTTAAAACCACTGGGCCAAATTCATTCATTTATGGCGCAGGCCATCTTTGGAGTAAACCGTTTCTCATTTGTTCAAATGAAGCTGCTGCCATCATCAGGTTGGTGGGAGTTACTCTTCTGATTTTGCCTTCAAATTACAATATCCCATAGGGTGGGGTTAATGCTCCATAAGCCTAATATGCTTTTAAAATCCTCTTTTTATACTTTTTAGAAGCCACTTGCATTAACACTTATATTTCTTGTTCGGAACTTACTGTGGTGATGCAGATTATTTTTTTAAAAAAAAAACTCGGTAACTCAAAATTTGAGCCTCTGGTTTAATTTTTGTAGTTATTTCTTTCCCATCAAAAGTGCATGTTCCGGATTTGTTTTATGTCTTAGGCCTTATAATCTACGGAATAGCATGGATAGTTGTGTATTTTGCCCCTTGAATACAGAAGCCCTTGCAATGCTAAATCATTGTAAAGCCGTCTGCACCCAAGGTACAAATTTATCCTTTTGGGTAAAATATCAGACATAATTTTTATTTTTCAAGTTTACATTGGTTAAAAAAGGAGAACATGCGTCAGTCAAAAGGACCATGCGGAGGGTCTTAGAAACAGATTTTTAACTTTTGTAGGCCTAAATTAAAATTAAAATGACAAAGTACCACTTGCAAACGATAATATATCTTAGAAAAGCTTTTTTCCTATTTCAGCTGATCCAACATGGATAACATGAGTTACATTGCCTCTCTGAAAAGTAACGCTGTCGAGTACAGAACAATCCCACAACAGCTAGAACACGCAGCAAGAACCATTCCCGACAAAGAGGTTGTCATCTTCTATACTCTTGGTGGAGAGAGAACGAGCATCACATTTTTGGAGCTATATCGCAAAAGTCAACGGTTTGCGTGTGTTTTGCAAGAAATGGGTATATCCAAGGGCGATAACGTTGTCATATGTTTGTTTAATACAATAGAATGGCTAGTTGTAGTATTTGGTTTGATGATGGTTGGTGCGGTTCCAGTGAGTAGCTATGTCATTGAACAAAGTGGATCAGATCTGGAGTACGTAATTAAAAAAGTTGGTGCAGTGGCATTGTTTATTGATTATGATGACAAGAACATGGATATAAAACTCAAACAATTTGTTAGGCATGTGATTTCCGCAGCTGTAGACACAGATTGTGATGGTTTGTTGAGTTTAGAAAAACTTATGCAAAGAACTACATCAACGACTCGGATAGATACAGATGACATCGAACCTGATGACATTGCCTGCATAATGCAATCATCTGTTACAACGGGACGGCCAAAACTACTTCCACACACCCATTTAAACTTGTTTAAATATAGCATATATCTTTTAAATACCAACGAAAAAGTGTTCTCTAACGCAGAATTTTCTTGGATAGGTGGATCACCTATTGTGCCGGTGTGTTCGGGGGTATCACGTGTTACGATATTAAGGCATCAGGATGAGTTACCTGTGGATCTAATGTTATCGTACGTAGAAAAAGAATCGTGCACTATGATCGAATTTACAACGAGCGCTATGAACATAATACTAAAAGAAAACAAAAGCATTCCGCCTTGTGTAAAAACTATTGAACTTACAGGTACACCGGCCAAAAAGGAGTTCCAGAAATTATTGACGGACACTAATTGTCTTCTTTGTTTTTATGGAAGTCTAGAGCTGGGAGATATTTCTAGAATTAAAGTGACAGGAGATATGCATTTAGAAGATAACCTTGCAGGATACCCATCACCTGGCGTAGAAATAAAGGTTGTGGATGAGAATAATAAGGTAGTACCGAGGGGTACAACAGGTACTATCTTCGTACGCAGTAATGCAATGTTTGTCGGGTGTGTGGGCGATACAAGAGTAACAGACCATTCAATTACGCCCTCATTCTGGTACAATATGGGCGATGTCGGCTATATATCAGACAGCGGGAAACTGTTTGTGATTGGTCGTGTTGGAAACTATGTTCAACGTGATGGCGAGATGATACACGCCTCGGTAGTAGAAAGGACTATTGAACGTCTCAATGTATCTCAGATTGAGGAAGTATTGGTTGTTGCGATTCCCGATGAAATACTTTATCAGGAAATATGTGCCTGCATCGTCTTTAAACATGGACAATGTATGACGAAAGTGGAAATATCAGAGATTTTCGACGAAAAGCTCACTGATTTCTACAAACCCAAGTACATCGTTTTTATGGATTCATTTCCTGTAAACGTAAACGGAAAAATTGATAGGAGGATGGTTACTAATTTTGCAATCCATCAAATTGAAGGAAAATAATAATTTACAACCATCCTCCCCATGTACCTGTTCCATCCTACCAGCATTGTTTACACAATGTTGTCATTATTTGCTTATGTCCCTCGTCACGAAATTGACATCGACCGAATGAGCCTTATATAAACTATGTCTTAACATCTAAAAAAATGAAAAAAGTTTATTTTTTCGGGAAAAGCGAGAGAAGAGCGAAGTAAGAAAGTGATTTGTGGCTTTATGGTGTATTTATTTATTCGATATGATTTCTTTCCCAGAATTGTCCATTATCAAACTCGGCTGACGTGGATTCAAAGTTGATTGATGTGACACGGATCTCGGTCGATATGAACCAAGCTAGAGTGTTTCTTCTGGATTTGTTACTAGACACAACATTTTTGACATTGAAATCATTCGTTGCTATTCGTCGAATGAAATCGTGCAAAATTGGCGTTACCGGGCACACTGGGGTAGTTTGTATGACGAGGAACTAATGATTGCAGTAAGTGAAGATAAGGTTGTACAGAAAATTCAACACAAACAAAGATTCCGAATCGTAAGCGAAGGTTCGCCAAGTGGAAGAGGTATTTCAGCTTTCCGAACATCGCGGCTTCCTAAGTGGAAAAACCGAAACGTTCGCATAGTTGATATAGGAGGAAAGTCAACTTCAGAAAACTGTACGTGGAGAGTGGATTGTAACTAAATCACCCGCGGAATGGAGTTATCACCCAAGCTATAACTTTCAAATTTTGTACATATTGTCAAAAAACATAAGCCATGTTTCAGCCAATGGGCCTCCGGGTATAACCCGGAGGTCCATTGGCTGAAACTTTGCTGGTGCTGGTTATGCTTTACAACAAATTTGCAATTATTGCTCGGGTAGAATCTCCACTCTGCGGGTGATTTAGTGATAATACACTCTCCACGTATTGTATATCTGAGACCTTTTGGAATTATTGTGTTGGGATAAAAAATAATTTGAGTTTGAGGTTATTACTTGGTTAGTTTCATATCAGCCGAGATATCAGCCTAAGGTAACTTTATATCAGCCTAAGACTGAATATGACGCCGATGGTCGAAGGATGATATGAAGTTACCGAGGGCTGATGTCTCGACCTTCATTTATTAAACTAAAGCAAATATAATTAAACTGTTTTTTGGTTCATGCGTTTTCAGATAAAACGATTGGCTCACACGATTCTGTTTTTTCTTTTCATAACTCAATGAACCGAAAAAACACAAGTAGGTCCGCCCCCAGACACGCCCCTAAAATACCAGTCTTCGGAGTTGCAACATGGTGTCAAATCAACAGAAGTTAGAACACTGGCACGTTCTAAATGTGAAAAATAAAAATAAATTTATATTACTAATTTATCACCATGAAATAATTTATAAAATATTTAAATGACCGTTGTGGGTCAATTTTTCTTTTTCTTCACAACTGTATTTATTTGACATTTCAATTTTTACGCTCACTGGGTGATCGTCTGCGTTCATCGTTTTACCCAAATCGATTGTAAACAATGGCTGGTCACGACGAATATGGCAATTTTGACATTGCAAATTTGAATACGGCAATGTCACCTGGCTTTATATCTAACTCCACTTTACAAACTGTGTTTTTCAATTCTCGGGAAACGAACGGTCAAAACCAAAATACAATGTAATACTAATGGCCTACTTCCACCTACCACGGAACGTAACTTTTACGTGAAGTGAACAGCTGAATGAAATTTGAGGGAGGCGTGGCTTATGACGTTTTCTTTGCATTACGTAATTCATTGGTCAATAAAAAATTTAATGACATAAGTGATTTGACTTGGAAAGTGTGTCAATTGCTACCTGCATTTCAATAATATGCGCCCTCTTTTATGCCAGAAAAATAATATGTCTACCAGTTTTAGTTTTTAAGTCTTTGTTCGCTGAAGTAGAGGACGACTAACACTATTTATTTATTTGGGTCGCGAACGTTTAATTATAAGGAATGATCGTTTCTTTTTGTCTATTTCTTGAGTTATAAACCCCAAAAAACAAAGTCCAAACATCGCGTAAATGGGCTACGCCCATTTACACAGTTTGGACTTTGTTTTTTGGGGATTCATAACTCAAGAAATAGACAAAAAAAAAAAAAAAGAAAAAAAAAACGATCATTCCTTAAAGTTAAAAAATGTTCTCAGATCTGATACAGTTTCCTGACAGTGTTATTGTTTCTCATTCTTTTCTCAAAATCTGACGTTTCATCTTCAAGTTGATCTATCCAAGCGTCTTACCTTCCCTAATGGGCAAGCGCGAAACTCGGATAGCTTAATAATTTCTTCTATTACCTCTCGTCGAATCTCTGCTTACAGTTAAAACTAGAAGTCCTCTCATGAACTGTGCGCTTATCTAGGCTTAATTGCGCGTAGGAATTGCGCGCAATAGCAATATCGAATGACATCCAAAGCACAGCAGGTTCTCCCGATTACAGTTAAAACTAGAAGTCATGTCATGAACTGTGTGCTCATCTAGGCTTAATTGCGCGTAGGAATAGCGCGCAATTGCAATATCGAATGACATCCAAAGCACGGCAGGTTCTCCTCGTTACAGTTAAAACTAGAAGTCAAGTCACGAACTGTATGCTTATCTAGGCTTAATTGCGCGTAGGAGTTGCGCGCAATTGCAATATCGAATGACATCCAAAGCACAGCAGGTTCTCCTCGTTACTCATATATACAGCAAACACAGGCAAAGTTTCTGCCAATGGACCTCCGGGTTACCCGGAGGTCCATTGGCTGAAACTTTGCTTGTGCACAGGCCAAAAATACAGAATCCGACGTTTCCTCTTTTTGTTGAGCTATCCAAACGTCTCGCCTTCCCCAGTGGACAAGCCACGAAATTCGGATAGCTTAACAATTTCTTCTATTACCTCGTCAAATTTCTGCTTACAGTTAAAACTAGAAGTCATGTCATGAAAAGTGCGCTTATCCATGCTTAATTGGGCGTAGGAATTGCAATATCGAATGACATCCAAAGCACGGCAGGTTCTCCTGGTTACTCATAACAAACACAGGCAATGTTTCTGCCTAAGGTAACTTCATATCAGCCCAAGACTGAATATGACGCCGATGGTCGAAGGCTGGTGTGAAGTTACCGAGGGCTGATGTCTCGACCTTTATTTATTGAACCAAAACAAATAATTACAAAATGTTCTCAGATCTGCGACAGTTTTCTGACAGTGTTATTGTTTCTCATTCTTGTCGCAAAGTCCGATCTTTCCTATTCAAGTTGAGCTATCCAAATGTCTCGTCTTCCCAAGCAGGAAAGCTACGAAATTCAAATAGCTCAACAATGTCTTCTCGTACTTCGAGGAATCTCTGTTTACGACTCTGAATTATGTTTTCAACTCTCGTCTTGTTGGAATTATTGTGTTAGTATAAAAAAGTAATTTTCATTAGAGGTTATTACTTGGTTAGTTTCATATCAGCCGAGGTATCAGCCTTAGGTAATTTTCTATCAGCTTAAGACTGAATATGACGATGATCGAAGGCTGATATGAAGTTACCGATGGCTGATCGTCCCTTGAGTGCCAATGTGTTCTATGTGCCAGTAGGCACGCCACTAGGTACGCCAGTAGGCACATAGAACACATTGGAACTCAGGGGACTTGGCACTTAGGCCTTTATCTATTAATCCATAACAGATAATTACAAAATGTTCTCCGATCTACTACAGTTTTCTGGTAGTGTTATTTTTGCTAATTCCTTTCACAAAATCCGACGTTTCCTCTTTAAGTTGAGCTGTTGTATTGCCCTCCATAGTAGGGATGCCGTGAAATGCGGAGTGCTCGTCTATCTCTTCTCCTACTTCGATGTATTCCTGTTTACAACTCTGAATCTTAGTTTGGTATGAATTATGTCTGTTTTTCTCCTCTTTCACCTAATTCTTATTGCCATAATAATTAATTCCCCACTATACAAAAACTACATCATTTTTGTGTCGCCGCCCCACAATGTGGGGAGCGACATATAGGGATTACGTTTGTCGTCTTGCGTCGTCCGCGTCACACTTTCTCTTATCCGCCACTCCTCTTTAACCTATGAATGGATTTTGATGAAACTTTCAGGGATTCTTTATCACATAATGGCATTGTGCACCTCCTATTTTATTTTTTCCAGAGTTATGCCACTTTTCCACTTAGAACAGGCGACACACGTCTTCCATGGAAGACTCACATCTAAGTTCCAGATAAAGCTAATTTTACTAACTGATTGCGATCGACGAATGACAGAAAACGGTTACGATGTGAACAAAATAATTGCGCCTGGTAACACATCAAGGGAAACAACTCTGTCTTGGTTCATATCTGCCGAGATGGTCGTCATATCAGCCGCGTTTGAAGTTATATCAGCCGATCTTGATAATGGGCAGATTCTGGGAAAGAAAATCATATCTAATAAAAAAAAGAGGTTAGTACTTGGTTAGTTTCATATCGGCCGAGATATCAGCCCTCGGTAACTCCATGTCAGCCTTCGGCCGATATGAAACTGACCAAGTAATCACTTCAGAATACTGGTTGCCTGCTTTGCCTGTTGTCCCGCAAAACAAAAAGCCGCGATTTAGCCATTGCAATAATTGAGATCGTGTAGGTTAAAGAATGAAGGTGTTTGCAATATCCTCCCATGAGTTCCAATGTGTTCTATATGCCAGTAGGCACATAGAACACATTGGAACTCAGGGGACGATATGGTGGTTTTGACAGTGTCCAGTAAATGAGATGAGTTGGAAGATGTTAACGTGATGGCCGGGATAAATCCACTTACCTTGACATTTCTCCAAAGTGTTTTGATTTATCTGGTGATAGTTAAAGCTGAGGATGTCAGCTGGCGAATGAAATGAATCATTACAAACTATAAATCGAACAAACATTACTTTGGATTCTCTCAAACCGGCGCATTGATTTTTTTTTCTTTGGTCAGTACATTTTGTTGGCACTTTCAAATATTACTGTTGGTTACGTCATGAAATTAGAACACGTGAAAGCATAACGTCGCAAGTCCTGGATCGATTTGAACGGGACCCAGAGCTAAGAAGTATGAATCTATATACTGGGGGAGAGGGAGGGGTCTGTTTCAATAATTGTTCATCTTGTAACATATCCGGCAGCAAACAGCAGATACAGTGGAAATGACATTTGTGTAAAAGTTGTCAGTTTCCGAAAATATGAACGAAACGAACACATGCGTTTGTGTACACAAGCCTCCGAGTGAAAATGTCACTGTTCGGGGTATATTTCTCCCTATGAGTATACATGCACTGAATTACGTCCTCGTTAGAGAGATTGTTTCGGTTAGTTCAACGTTTGTACTTTATTGAACTTCTCCTGCTTCGCATTTCAATATAAGGAAAATAAAAAAAAAATGCATTTCTGTATAGCATTAGTTTAGCGATTCTAAATGGATAGCTGCCCAGTACGTGGGGAATTTATTTATTTATTGGTGATAATTCAGCAGGTGAGGCTATATCGTTGCGATGAAAACTATGTGTTATAAGATAGCTCATTTTATACCATGATTAACTATTCTACTACATATAAAATGCTTATGACATAACTTTTATCTTTACACACCAACCGTGGTGAACACGCCAGCAATGGGATTTCAATAGTTAAAATTTACACCTACAGTGGAACTACATCCAAGTTGATCTTTGGTGATCTCTCCAAACTTGTCTAAATTTATCACTCGTCGCCTCGTGAAGAGTGAAATGAAACCGGTAATTATTTATTACGTTTTAAAATAAGTTTACCTCATAAGACACCAAATATTTAACAAATATGTGTTGCCTCATGTCAATAAATCGAAATAATATATTATGTTATTAAAATGAAAAAGGTCCTGTAATTTTAGCGTTTCATTTTCTATTTCTATTTCGTTTCGGCGTTAAAATTAAAATTTAAGAAAAAGTTAAAATTAAAATTGCCAGCGGAAGCACCGTCCACAGGCGCTCATGCAAATAAAATATACTCAAAGTAGTTTGGAGTAAAAACATGTTCAAAACTCGTGATGAAGTGGTGTTAACCGCGCGCCAAAGGCTCGCGGTAAACACCACTTCACCACTCGTGGTGACCATTTGGTACATCAAGCTACTATGGGTATATTCTATATATCTTCTATGAAATAATTAAAACAGTGTTGATGAAATAGGAAGAAGAAAATGAGGAGTGATTTATAAGAATTTGTGTTTCTAAAATTGGTCTCGTAAAGACGGAACATTAAAATACTGCCGTCTGACAAGATTAAAATCTGAATAGTGCAGAAGAATGTGTTCCACTGTTAACGGCTGCTGACAAGGAACACACCCTGGTCGCATATTACCATATTACAAAGAGAAGTGGCGTAGCGGAAAATCTTGCCCCCCACCCCGCCGCGAGACAGAGACGGGGGCCCTTTCATAATGGCGGTTGCCTTTAAAACGGGAGCAAATTTAGTGTTGTTACCGTGCACATACGGTAGTACATACGCCATAAATAAATTAAATGAAGGTATAGCCTATAGGATCGATTCTAAAAGTACGACTCTGTAGATTTTTTCATTACATGTTTCAAGTTTCCCAACGATACACACATGCACCCCCAACATGTGTGACTTGAGAGGCACCATGTATGTATATTATTCATTTCTCACCCCTATCAGTTACAATGATGTAGTGTTCACTTAACCCTTTACCTTACCTGAAAAGAAGACGACACTTGCAAAAATAATTCTTGAATAACTAATTTTTTTCATTTTTTGTCTCAAAAACATAGGTTATAACCCCTCGTTGGAACGAGCTCGTTCCAACGAGGGGTCATAACCTATGTTTTTGAGACAAAAAATGAAAAAAATAATGAAAATTAATTAGCGATTTTTGAGAATAGCGCTGGCGGGTTTTGGCCGTTACGTTAGGTAAAGGGTTAAAAGAATAATACATAGACTACAAAGAGTACGTCGTGTGGAAGTGAGAGTTTGAAATTATGTGTATTTGGTACACAGTCTCGCTCTCTCTCTCTCTCTCTCTCTCTCTCTTTCCCTCTTTCTTCCAGCGTTGGGACATCCTTCAATACGCCCCTCCCCCCTTCTAGCCGCCCCCCCCCCCCCGCAATGCGGGTCCATCCCCTACGCCACTGACAAAAAGGATTTTGTAAGTCTGGTGTGGCAAATCTGAAATAGTGTCAGAATTATGTGATCTCTTTTGAAAGGGTACTAGACGAGAATTGATAATATTTGGTCGGTAGCGATGGAGCTTTTTGTCTGTCGCTCTTTCAAATCCGCCTGCCACCCAGATTTCATGTATTGATTGACATGTGATTTTAAAATCACTGAAAGGAATTTTCAAGTGAGTGAGAGACTTGGTTCAAGCCTGTTTTACTGCACTGTCTGCTCTGGTGTTACCGATGTTCCCAACATGTCCAGCTAACCATTAAAACCCGATATCATATTGGTCAAATATGAGAGTATTCAGCTTATCACGAAATTAAAAAAATGAGAGGGGTTGTTCATCTTGAGTAAAGTCGGTAAAGAGGAAAGAGATTCGGAAAAGATAATCGACTTCATTCCTGTACATTCCCGACGTGTTCAAGTGCTAGTTGCAAAGCTTTTACTTCAGCTCAGGAAACTGAACTTTTATTTCGTATTTTGACTGTGGTGATCTGAGCAACAGTAACAAAGGCTGATGATAGTTTGCCGCCATCCTTAGATCCATCTGTATAGATCCTTGTTTTAACATTATACTTGGACTTAGTTCAGAATATTTCTACTAAAACTGGAAAGAATTTGTTTGAAACTTTTTGGTGGAAGTAATGTCCAAAATAACTGTAGGCTTTTTTAAGATGCCAAGGAGGAATATGTGGTACCCGCATCTCTTTTACATCAGATTCAAGCGTGGCGCACTCCATTCAGGGCTTAATTCTAATTCCCAATGCAGGAATATGGTTCTGGGGTCGGTTAAAATATTCAATATTTTGTGGATCAAATACACAGTTATAAGCAGGGTTTGATGGATTACCAAACAGTTTAGAAACATATTTGAGTGTCAATTTAATTCTACAATTCTCAAGAGAGGCTCCCCAGCTTCAACAAGCAATCACTTTATTGGTGATGTAAGAAAAACACCCAAACTACAGTTAAAACTAAAAGTCCTGTCATGAAATGCGCACAAATAGCACGTTGATATGCGCGTTAATGTACGCGTTATGGCCCAAGTAAAGCTATCAGTTTCTGTACATATGGCCTGTGCACATGCAATGCTTCAGCCAATGGACCTCCGGGTAACCCGGAGGTCCATTGGCAGAAACATTGCATGTGTTTGCTATGAGTAACCAAGAGAACCTGCCGTGCTTTGGATGCCATTCGATATGGCAAATGCGCGCAATTCCAACGCGCAATTAAGCCTAGATAAGCGCACTATTCGTGACAGGACTTCTAGTTTTAACTGTAACTCTAATACTATTATAATGAAGTGCATGAAGTGCTTTGACGTACGATCGTATTGTAGAGCCGTAAACTACACAGCCGTAATATAATTTTGATGTAACAAGTGATCTATACAGATGGAGTAATGGTTTTTTTTGGTCACCATCCCAATCCGTGCTACCAACAACCTTGAGGAGATTCAGTGCTTTTCACATATCACTCTTAGTTGTTTTATATGAGAAGTGAAATTCAGTTTACTGTCAAACAATAAACCCAAGCATTTCACTTATTTAAAAACTTCAATAGTACTCCCATCTATTTTCAATTCCAGATCGAGGTGATCCTTCGGAAGCTTGGGAGCGCGATGGCTCAGTAGGTAGAGGTGCAGGCTGCAAGCCGAGAGGTCCTCGGTTCGAATCCCACCTGCGGCAACCGCGTTGTGTCCTTAGGCAAGTCACTTCACCCCCATTGTCCATATGGGGGTGGGGGGGGGGGGGGCACGGTGACGTCATGTACTAAGGCGTACTGCACGTTGATGGTGCACTTGTCTTCAACCAATGCTAACCCTGGTTGTGTGGAGTTACTGTGTTGGGGAGCTGACAGTTGCTCGCCGTCGCTCGGTGGTTCTCTCCGGCTTCCTCCACCCGTAAAACTGTCATGGTCATGATTAGCTATTGTGCAGAAATATGTGATCTTAAAATCCCCAATAAATAATAAATAAATATTTCGGAAGCTTACAAAAATGTACACAATTTGTTTTGGTTTTTTTGAAAACTTAAAGCCGTTTTCTGTGGCTCATTTTTTAATTCCTTTACCCAACGTAACGGCCAAAAACCGTCCAGCGCTTTTAACAAAAATCGCCAATTAATTTTTCATTATTTTTTTCATTTTTGTTTCACAAAACATAGGTTATGACCCCTCATTGGAACGAGCTCGACGAGCTCGTTCCAATGAGGGGGTCATAACTTATGTTTTTGAGACACAAAATGAAAAAAAATTAGTTATTCAAGAAAATTATCCACGTTCACTATTCAAAGAGACTATAACTGAACAATTTCTAAGTTCATATTCACTACATGTCAACAAACAATCCAGTATGCCCCGATTGTAGGTCGTAGCTCGGTTTATATCATCGTCACCTCTCTCTTCAACTCAATCATCATGTCGTCCCCTGGGTTACAATGTGTTCTTTATGCCTGCTGACACATGGAGCACATTGGTGAAACTCAGGGGATGACATGCTAGAAAACACCGAATAGATTTCTCACAAGACGGAAAGAACCAGTCTAACATATCATCTGCAGTATGGCAATAAATTACCTCTTAGTAGTGAACACGCTGTTGTCGGAATTGCCTCGATTGTCACGTCTGCTTCTCGTATTCCTTTCTCTTCTTTTCATTTTTCTCTTCTCTTCCTTTCTCTGCTTTTTTTTCTTTTTCTTGTTTATTTTATTTTTTTTAAAACGGGAATGGCGGGAAGACAGCCACTAGTGGATACGCCATCTCCCAGTGGTGCAGGCATGTATATCTGAAGTATGCCACCTCTATGTATATGTTTGTTATTAAAGAGTCTATACATGATTTGACAATAGACGTTGACATTGGGTCGAGTTGACGTGAGGCATTTGAGGAATCTTTTATTAATTTGGTTACCCCGTTCATTTCTAAAGGTTGAAAACACTTTTTCTGATGGTATCTGTTTGATGTCAATTTTGTCTACATTTATGTTCTTAATTTTTTCCTGAATTAATTAGTTTTTTTATGAAGAATTCGCCAAGTTGATCAGCTAGCTTTGATGGATCATCGTGTGGGGGAAATGACACACTTTGTTTTTCTGTACACAGATTTTTAACAACTTTAAACAGTGTTTTGCTGTCACCATTACAAGCTTCAACACATGTTGTGTAGAAAGATTTACTGGCATCTTTTAGTTTGTTGGAGAACTGATTGCGAATAGTCTCATATGCTGCTTCCTCGATGTAAGATTTAGATCTTTCTCGCTCTTGCTTTCGACGATTAGCTTTCAGAGTTCTCAGTTCATTGGTAAACCAGGGTATACTTGGGCGAATAATTAATGTTTTTGTTTTCAGAGGGGCATGCCCATCCAGTGGAAAAGACAATGTGTTGTTGTATGATTCTGCCAGATCATCCAGATTAGCACACTGAAAATTACACAAACCTGATTTTTCGATGTCACATTTAATTGATTGAATTTGCGGAGTGTTACTTCTTTACGTGTCAGTGATGGTTTTCGAACACCTAATGTGCACTCAACAAATGAATGGTCAGATAATCTGGATAGGATTAATGGCTCAGAAAGCTGAAAGTCATCAGTACAGTTAAAACTAGAAGTCCTGTCACGAATAGTGCGCTTATCTAGGCTTAATGGCGCGTTGGAATTGCGCGCAATTGCCATATCGAATGGCATCCAAAGCACGGCAGGTTCTCTTGGTTACTCATAGCAAACACGCAATGTTTCTGCCAATGGACCTCCGGATTACCCGGAGGTCCATTGGCTGAAACATTGCTTGTGCACAGGCCATATGTACAGAATTTGATAGCTTTACTTGGTCCATAACGCGCACATTAACGCGCATATCAACGTGCTATTTGTGCGCATTTCATAACAAGACTTCTAGTTTTAACTGTACATCTTGTGATTATAAGGTCAAGAGTGTGTCCAGAGGTATGAGTAGGCCCAGTAACATGATGTTTCTAAGAGGTACATAAACTTGTTAGCATCACTGTCGTTGTTGTCATCCATATGTATATTAAAATCACCGATGATAAGGAGTTTTTCAGTACACATAGCAATGGATTCAAGGTACACAGAAAATTCTTCAAAGAAAACACTGGTCGAGATAGGATGACTAACATGTCTCTGCTGGAAGGATATGGACCTGATGCGTGGAAAATAGCAATTGTTAATCCTCTTCTGAAGAAACAAGGTGCAGAACGTGTGTTTAAAAACTTCCGACCAGTGAGTAACTTACCATTCGTCTCTAAGCTGTGTGAAAAAGCCGCAATTGACCAACTAATGTTACATAGTGATATGCTTGCCCCGTTACCGACCAAAACGTCTGGATTCAGAAACTTTCACTCAACTGAAACGGCATTACTCAAGGTTCAGAATGGCGTCCTCCTTAATATGGAGTCTGGAAGGGTAACATTGCTTGTTCTTTTAGACCTTAGTGATGCTTTTGACACTGTTTGTCATAAAACTCTGCTAGAGACAATGAATTCTGATTTTGGACTTAATGGTGTTGCTGCTAGCTGGCTGTCATCGTACCTCAAGAATAGACAGCAGCGTGTATCAATAAACGGTAATCTGTTAAAAGACTTCCATCTTTAATGTGGAGTCCCACAGTGCAGTTGCCTTGGTCCTGTTCTGTTTCTATTCTATATTTCAAAAATGTTCACCATCATTGAATCTCACCTGCCTGATGTCTATGGTTATGCAGACGACACACAGGTCTATTTCTCTTTTCGACCATCAATCAAGGATCAAACTAAAGCTCTAGAAACTATTGAATCATGTATTTCGGACATTCGCACATGGATGGTTTCAAACAAATTAATGATAAATAATGATAAGACTGAATTCCTAACAATTGGTCCACGATAACAACTCGCTAAAGTTGGCATCAATTCAGTGAAGGTAGGAGATTCCGCCATCAGTGCAAGTAACAGTGTACACAATCTTGGTGCCTTCTTCGACTCTACCATGTCTAGGGACATACATATTACAAATATGGGCAATAAGGCTTTCAGAGGTCTATACAAAGTTAAACAGATAAGACAGTCCCTCACCAAAGACTCAACAAAACCCCGAGTTCATGCCTTTGTAACTTCACATTTGGATTATTGCAATGCTTTACTGTTCAACCTTCCACAATATCAGTACTCTCGCCTGCAGATGGTACTAAATGCATCAGCCCGAGTGGTATGTAGGATATCACGATCTCAACACATCACTCCTATTCTGAGGGATAGGCACTAGCTGGCAGTCAAGTACAGAATAATTTTCAAAACTTTATTATTAGTTTTTAATGCACAAAACAACATGTCACCAGCCTAATACCAAGAATGTGTGTCAATACAACCTGAGGTCCGATGGTAAAATGCTGCTACATGTTCCAAAACATAGGTGTAAAGACATTTGGAGATAGGTCATTCTCATTTGCTGGCCCTCAGTTGTGGAATAATTTACCAGAACACCTAAAAAGACTGTCAAATGTCAACCTTTTCAAGAAAGATATCAAAACATACCTGTTTCAAAAAGCCTATAAGTGATGTTCTGGACTGTAAGATACTGTATATATTCCGTTTGTATATTTGCATGAGCTCAGTAACATGTACAGCGCCTTAGAATATGGTTCTATATCTTCTGAGCTATAATTTTGACTCTATATAAATGTGTTTATTATTATTATTATTATTATTATTATTATTATTATTATTATTATTATTATTATTATTATTACATGTTGTACTACTGAATAAAATCAATCAATTTTGTTTGCAAGTGTCGTCTGCGTTTCAGGGTAGGTAATGAGTTAAACCCAGCTGAAGTTTTAGCTCGATGGTATTCATATTTTTTACTCCTGTAGCAAATTAAAAAGTCAACGTCACACAGTGACGAATTACCGTATTCTCAATTACGTCGATGCAGGTATTAATTTTCACTGAGAAAAGGGTAACAGATAAAATACTATCCTGGGGAACCCACAATTCTTTTTGGTGGGAATCAAATGACGTAGACCTAACACAAACTTGAACTTGGCGGTCCTTTCAAATCACATATTTCCACGTTCTATCATATGCCTTCTCCAGGTCAAAAAAGATGGCGACCACATGTTCTTTCGTGGCAAAGTCATTTCTTATAAACGCTTCAAATCTGACCAAATTATCCACAGTATCACCAGGCCTCTGAGAACAAACTGAACGTTTGCCAGTCGATTGTACAATTCCATAAAGTTGGCAAGTTGATCATTAATCATTCTTTCCATGGTTTGGCACAGGCAGCTGGGTAGTGCAATGGGTCTAACATTGTTTGGCTTGCAGTGGTCTTCATCAGACTTTGGAATGAAATGTATTGTAAACGTTCTTAGTGCGTAGTGACAACGATTTGCAATATGTACTGCAAACGTATTGCAAAACGTATTGTAAACGTTCTTAGTGCGTAGGCGTGGAGAGAGTATAAATAGAGCCTCCTGCATGCTACAATCGTCAGTCTGTTTTCTCAGGCTGACGAGCAGGTCGCATTTCAAGTGATCTTACTGTAAACTTACTGCAAAAACGTCGGAAGAACTTAATTTGTTACGCTTGGATGTATTACGGGTTTTCATTCAATAAGTCATTTTTTCACTTAAATCGTTTTAACTGAAAACTATTCTATAGATGAAAGCGGAACAGTTCAAAAGATTAATTGATATGATTTAAACGTTTTTTTGAAAGCGTTACATTACTGATATGTTTACTTGTGATTTTGATTATTCGAGTTTTCCCTATGGCGAGAATAAGCGCGGTTGCGATTTAACACGTTCGAGGGCAAAACTCATTTGGAGAGGTTTATTTTGTAAATGTAAATTTAATTTTGAAAATAATAAAATAACTCACGTTAGCATACTCTAATGGAAATATTAATAATTTAAAAACGAAAAATGTTTTTACACATCACAGATTCCAAGCGTAGAAATCAACTTTTAAACGAATATGAACGTGCTAAGAAGAGTATTCAATCGGCTGACGACTTGGAGAAATGGAATTAAGACGCGAAACCACAAAAATATTTAAACCCGTGACGGAGGTTCAGGAACGAAGCAAGAAGGAGATAGTTAAAGAATTGAGACCCATAAAAAGGAGTTCTTTTGAGAATGGGTTCGTTGCCCGGTAGTTTTACAAAACAGTATTCCTTTCAATCTACACCGGATTACGCTCCCATAGGAATCGAAACCGATGTGAGCGAGAGCGATGATACAGCTTCGACTATCACCACTGATAGCGTCGCGTCATCAGACGGTGGTAAGAGAGAACTGTTGTATGGAGTTCGCGAGGATTCGGACGATAGAACTTTCGTGGGTGACACCAAAGTGTCGATGGATGATGAGTATTTATAATTCGGTCCGAATAGGTACAAAAAACTGAGGGACTGCGTGAATTGATTTGGTTTGACAAGCCTAGAAGTTACACGGAAGATGATTATGACAATTACGGCGACATTCTGGTTCAGACCCACGCCATGAAGAGAAATAACGATGCCAGAGAAACGAGACCCAAAGCCAATAGAGGTTACAAGTGGACGAAGGTGGTGAAACCCATATGGGATATGACTAAGAAGTTCGTCGAGTCGGTGACTGGTAAAGGGGTGAAAACCACTTTTCTTCCGAGCGATTCTGACGCTCTGTCTCAGAGATTGAGTTTGTTGATGGCAAGTAGACGCGCTGGTAACCCTGGATTAGATAATGAGATAGTGAGCATATGCGACGAATTGTTGAGGCAGAAGGTTTTGAATAAACGCGATTACAAAAGACTGATGAACGAATTGAAGGATTGATATATAATAAGTAGAGAGAAACAAACAAAAATATATAAAATAAAAAGAGTAAATTTTACACTACAAAATAATAAAAGTAATTTAAACAACAAACGATTTACCAGTGAAAAAACAAAATATATATTATAAATATGTTGGTGATAAAGAACAGGGGATACGTCAGAACTTACGTTCAAGGCGGTTCTGGCATCGTCGATTCTGTAATGCGAGCGTTCACGAGCGATGCAGGTAGAAAACTCGCATCGACTGCGTTTGAGGTCGGTAAGAAGACGGCTTTGGATGCTGGTAAGAAAGCCACTTCCGAAGCTAGTGGTAGGATAGCTTCTGTGGCTGGCAAGAAGGCAGCCGACGCGTTGATCGACAAGTTGATCAGTCCGCCGGCGAAGCGAGCTACGTTAGAGCGATCGCTGAAAAGTTGGAAAGATTTTAAGGATGCTGTGGTACCCATACAAGATTTAGCCCAAATGACGAGTAGATCTGGATTGAAGAAAACGCGCGACGGTGTAATATAAATAAATAATAATATTTATAAAACTGAGTTTGAAAAAACATAAAAATTGTGTTTGAAAAAATCTAAAACAACAAAAAAATAAACAAAGATGAATATTAAAGATATGTCTTGGAACGACGCCGCGACCAAGAGGTCGAATAACGAGTTCTTTCCCCAAAGCATAAGAGGCTTGATAGTGGGAAAATCGAATTGTGGAAAGACCAATCTGTTGATGAATCTGTTGTCGCAACCCGACTGGTTGGATTACAACAGATTGTTCGTGTTTGGCAAGAGCTTGTTTCAACCTGAATACAGATTGCTTCGAGAATGCATGGATCGTAGATTGCCCAAGGACGTCATAGCCACAATCTTTGACAGTAGGGAGGAATTCGACAAAAGTGAAGCTTCTCTTTCGACCATTTTGGACGGTGCGGCGATGGAATTGATGAAGAGAAATGCGTCTTCGAACATCGAGTGTCGATTTTATGAGAACGCTAGCGACGTTCCGGATCCTAGAGAATTGAATTCGGAAGATAAGAATCTCATGATTTTCGACGATCTGCTTTTGGAGAGACAGAACCGATGCGAATCGTATTACGTTAGGGGTCGTCACAGTAACGAATAATTTAGTTGAAAAATAAAATAAAAATTAAAATATAATGTTCGAACATGGAGAATTGTTAGAACGGATAGCCGAGAATACGGCTGCAAAACAATCCATTCAAAGCGTGGTGAGTGGCGATTCGACTCGATTCACGACGAAATTCGAACCTTCCATCGAATTGAATAGAGAGAAAAGATACGCGATGGCGTTGGTGAATCTGGAGACTTATTATTCCTTTCCCAACGTCACCGAAAAGAATAACTCGTTCAAGTATTCCGACGGAGTGGATTGGTTGGAGATTCGAATTCCCAAAGGAAGTTACGACATAGACGATTTGAAAAATTACATTCAGACGCGAATGAAGACGGAAGGAAAGGGAAGCAACAAGATCAGACTCGCTCCCAACCCTAATACCTTACAGACGATGTTGGATTTGAAAGATAATTTTCGAGTGGATTTCAACACGGACGATTCTATAGGCAAGATGCTGGGATTCGATCGAAAGATGTATCGAGGCCACGCGGCATCTGAACATACGGTCGACATTCTCGCAGTCAATAGCATTCTGGTGAACGTGCATGTGATTGCTGGAAGCTACGTGAATGGTAGCGCTCAACCGACGATCTATTCCTTTTTTCCAAACGTGTCGCCGGGTTATAAGATCGTGGAACGACCTCGAAATTTAGTTTATCTACCAGTGATTTTAGACACGTTGTATAGTCTCAAAACCACGTTGTCACAATAAAATGGTGAACTGTTAGATCTTCACGGAGAGAGGGTGACGATACGATTTCACATAAGAGAAATATAAAAGCAAAAAACAAATATTGTGTATATATATAAATAAGAAGATAAAATAAACGCAATATTAATTTACAAAAATTAATTAATATATATATAATTATCATTAAAACAAAAAAAAACAATTGAACAAAATATATTTAAAAAAAAGAATTATGATACAATACGTGGTTAAAAAAGTGAACATATCCGCAGTACAGAGGAAGAAACTTAAGAGAGCGTTAACAACTCGAGGCGAGGTGGTGAGATTCAAATTCACTCACGAAGATCTGGAGAGTGGCGGTCAGGATTCGATCGCCTGGACCAGAAGTCAAATCAAAAGGATGGAGAAAGCGATTCGTGATGGAAGAGGGTTGACGGTGAGATTGAGTCCCGCTCAATTGAGATACAATTTGAGAATGAAAGGCGGTTTCCTACCGCTATTGGCAGGAATCGCCGCAAAAGCATTAACCTTTGCCGCAAAAGCATTACCCTTTCTCGGAAAGACTCTCGGCGTGGGAGCTCTCTCGGGACTCGCGAGTTCTTCAGTTGAGAAATTAATGGGTGGCAGCGGACTGTTTTTGAAGAAGGGAGGAGCCGTGTGTCGCGTCCACGTAGACGACAGCGGTGAAGGATTGTATCTAGAACCTGTTAGACGTGGCAACTCTTTGAGTGGAAACGGTCTCTATCTGAAGAGTGGACAGAACCTGGAGCGACTCGGTAAGGGTTTGTTGTTTGGTGAGAATTCATCATTTAAGAATATACCGATTTTGAGTATGTAATTATAATGTAAAAATTATATAATTATATAAAATATAAATCATAGAAAGTATAAAAATAATATAAAATGGATAAAAAGGTGGAAAAACAATTAGACAATAATGATGAATATCGGGAGATAGAGTGCAAAAAAGATGTGGAAAAATGATCAGACGCTAATGATTAATATTGCAGGATAGTGTGGGAAAAAGATGTGGAAAAACAATTAGACGCTAATGATGGATATCTTAGGAAAGAACTGAAAAAAGATTGGGATAGATGGTTGAAATTAAAAAGAATGAGATGCGTTCCACCGACACCACTACCTTCTGAAGAGAATGGAAATGATGTGAGTGTTACCAAGAGATGCACAACATTCGTTCATAATTATGATTTGGATAAACAAATGTGTTCTTATAAAAACGTAACATATCACAAAAAAAAAAGAAAAGAAGAATCGACACCGAAATTGAGAAAAAAGGAAACGTTATTATAATATATATGAGCGATAGTGAAGAAGAAGAAGGAAAACAAAAAACAAAAAACAAAACAAAAAAGTAATGAGATCTAGAGAGGTTGATCATCTCTAGATCTCATTACTTTTGTTTCCTTCTTCTTTGCTAAAAATCAGTCTCTCTATTGTTTATATTTCCAAGTCCGTTATTAGCATGTTGACGATCGTGTCTTCTCCTTTTTCGAAAATGCGTTGAATGTTTATCTTTACTTTTTTGAGTTTTTTTACATCGATGAACGCGCTCTCACCACCCGATTTGTTCACGAGTTCGAGAGAGATTTTTGGATATATGTAACTTCCGTAGGGCAACGACAAATCGTCCTTGTCGAATTCTCTATCTTTGGCGATGACGATTTTCTGTAGGTCACTTTGGTACTTGTAAAACAAATTTGAGTGTGGCTTCATCCGATTTCAAAGGCATGTTATATTTGACGTGTTTGTGCTCTAAGCCCTTCGTCTCGACCTTGTTCAATTCAATGGAGTCGTGTCATTGTAATCTATAGATTTTATAACCAAATTTCTTACACGCTTCGACTCATTTCAATTTCAATTTGCATCTTTTAGGTGTTGTTGCATGATCGATTATTTGTTTTTTTTGTTTTATGAATTATTGCAAATAATGTAAATTTTTAAATTTTGTATTTAAAAAATAATTTTTAAAAACAAAAGTTTTTTTTTTTTTTTTACTCTCTATATATATATAAAAAAAAGTTTTTTTAATTTTTAATTTTCTTTAATGTGAAAAAAAATATTTTTTTTGAAGGAATTAAAACATATATATTATAAAAACAATTTTAAAACTTTTTAACAAATTATTATTTAAATACAAAATTCGAAAAAAAATATTCTTACAAATGAAGCAAACAAATAAAAAAATGGAAAATTTAAATGAGAAAACCGTACCTCAGTTAAACGAGATTTGTAAAAAATAAAAAATTCCACATTTCAGAAATCATAGAACCAAATCAAAAAAAATGAAGTCATACAGGAATATCATTTGCGAAACGATGGAAAGAAAAAAATCGAAAGATCGGAAGTGGATAAACTTAAACAGACTCGAATTGCGAAAAAAATAAGCCGATGACAGTAACGCCTGATGATAGAAAAGGAAAAGTGGAGCGTGATGAAATTAGAAAGATCATATGCGAGGAGATACATAGTTTGTGCGATGAAAAAGCAAACAAAATGGTGATAGCAACGACGTCAAAAAATGCATCAGTTGTGAAAAATGAGAAGAAGAAAAAGATAGTAAATCTAAAAAGATAGGAATCGAAATGCTGACATTGAAAAAAAACAAGAGCGTTTCAGTTGTGAAAAATAAGAAGACGACTAAACAAAAAGCCGTTGAAGAACTTCAATTTCAAAAGAAAAAAAAAAAACAAACTAAAACGAAAACGAGTGATGCAGTTCAGAATCTAGATAAACAAGATATATCAAATGAAATTCGACGAGCAATCGACGAAAGGAAAGGAGAAGAATATGTAGCATGACTCGTCACAGAAGCATTCCAATCGAATCCCGTAGAACGGGAGAGTGCAATCGAAGGCATTTTTAAAACTTTCAACGTGGTTCCCTCATTCAAGAAAGTCAATCCGAAATTGTTCATGGAACAGGTGAAGAAAAAAGTATTGGATTTGTTTCCTGAACATGGAACAAAAAATTAACATGATACTCCATTGCGTGATGAATAAAATCGACGTGAAGTCCAGCGAGAGCATCGTGACAAATGCATTTTTCAGATCTAACGTCGAACCCATACTTCGAGGTTTAGATTTATTGGACGTTTTCGAAAAGATGAAAGACAAGATGTTGACGTCTCTTGCGAATTATCAATGTGAAGGTAGTAATTGGACGTTCGATGAGGTGTTGAAACTCGAAATTCATATAACTGAAAACGATTCGTTGAAAGCATCTTCCTACGTGGAATTACTGTATTTCTTAGCTAAAAAAAAAGCTGTGATCAACGTGAGAAATAAAGATGATCAGTGTTTTAAATGGGCAGTCACCTCCGCTTTATACCCTGTCAAAATGCACTCCGATAGAGTTTCTCATTACGAGGAGACTTCTAAAAATCTCGATTGGACCGAAGTGACTTTTCCAGTGGAGTTAAAACACATCAAACGTTTCGAGGCTCAAAATCCCACCGTAGCGGTGAACGTCCTAGGATACGACGATGAAAATCGAACGATCTATCCTCTCAGACAGACTTCATATCCCGAAAGAGAAAAGATGATTAATTTATTATTGATTTCAAATGGTGACAATCGTCATTATTGTTGGGTTAAACATCCGAGCTGATTACTATCAAGACAAAATAATAAACATAAAGGAAAGATATGTTTATGTTGCAACTGCATGAACGCGTTTAACAGCGAAAAATCGTTAGCGAAACATCAGAAATATTGCAATGAAAATCAAGGTGTCACCATCGAAATTCCCAAACCCAACACCATCATGAAGTTTGAAAATCGCAATAGAAGGTTAAAAGTACCATTCATCATGTACGCCGATTTCGAATGCTTCACCATGAAAATGAGTTCCTGCCAACCCGACGCTCTTCAAAGTTATGTCGAAAGATATCAAAAACACACGCCTTTGTGTTATTGCATTTACGTGAAATGCACTTTCGACTCGCAACATGACATGGGTCCCTTCACCTACATGAAACAGTGCGAAGACGACGACGTGGCTCAAAGGTTCGTGGAAGAGTTAGAATCGAAAATTCAAATGTTATACGATAAATTCAAAACTTTGGCGAAAATGATCATCACGCGAGAACAGCAGGACGAAAATAACAGAGCCACCAAATGTCACATATGCAGACAATCGTTCGATGGGAATTCGGAGGAAAATAAGAAGGTCAGAGACCATGATCATTACACGGGTCTGTATCATGGTCCAGCTCACAGCAAGTGTAATTTGAAATATCGAGACGCCGTTTTCTATCAGGTGATATTTCACAATCACTCAGGTTACGACAGTCATCTGTTCGTGAAAAATGTCGGCACCTCCGATGGAGAATTAGATTGCATTGCAAACAGCGAAGAAAGATACATTTCCTTCATGAAATGGAAGGTCATGGAGAAGAAAAAGTGATCGATGGAGAGACGTTGGAAGAAAAAACGAAATCCATTCATAGAAGCATATGTTTCATCGACAGTTTTAAATTCATGTCGACCGCTCTGGAAAAATTAGTCGATAACATGAGCAAGGATAAATTTAAAATCATGAGCGAACATTTCGGAGAACGAGTAGATGTCATGTTGAGGAAAGGAGTCTATCCTTACAATTACATGAATGATCTAAAGAGATTCGACGACACCGCACTACCTTCAAAAGAAGATTTTTATTCGAAATTATAAGAATCCGACATTTCCGACGAGAATTATGAACACGCCAAAAACGTGTGGAAATCATTCGATATGAAAACCATGAGAGATTATCATGATCTCTATCTGAAGACCGACGTTCTGCTCTTGGCAGACGTGTTCGAAAATTTTCGAGACGTCTGTTGTCGAAATTACGATCTGGATCAGGCTTTGTATTTCACAGCAACCGGTGTGGCTTGGGATGCTCTGTTGAAGACTACCGAAGTCAAATTGGAATTATTATCCGATGTGGACATGTTGCTCATGTTCGAAAGGGCTGCGAGAGGTGGCATCTCGATGATCTTCCACAGATATTCTGAAGTTAACAATCCCTACATGAAAGAAGGTTTCGATTTGAAACGTTCGAATAAATACATACAGTATTGGGATAATAATCTATATGGTTGGGCTATGAGTTATTCTTTATCAATTGGAAATTTCGAATGGGTGACGGAACTGGAAGAGATGCAAAAATGGAGAGACTATCCTTGCATTTTAGAAGTTGATTTGAACTATCCAGAAGAATTACACGATCTACACAACGATTATCTGCTGGCTCCCAAACGAATGGAACCAATCGAAGGAGACGAGGAAAAACTCATTCCCAATTTATTTAACAAACGTAAGTACGTCGTCTACAGCGAGAATTTGAAACAATACGTTGATCATGGGATGAAATTAGTCGACATACATCATATCATTCAATTCAACGAAGAGCCTTGGATGAAAAAATACATCGATCTCAACACGAATCTCAAAATTCAAGCCGAGAACGATTTTGAAAAAGATTTCTTCAAACTCATGAATAACTGCATGTACGGTAAATCAATGGAAAACATCAGGAAGAGAACTGACGTTCGACTCGTCATATCTGAAAAAAAAGCAAAAAAATTAGTGGTGAAACCCAATTACAAACACCAAATCATATTTGATGAAAATCTAGTGGCCGTTCACATGGAAAAGACGCACCTGAAGTTTGACAAACCATATTATCTTGGACCGATCATCTTAGATATCAGCAAGCGATTGATGTATGAGTTTCACTATGATTATGTCAAACGAAAATTTGGTGATAAAGCCAAACTACTGTTCACTGACATGGACAGTTTAGTTTACAAGATAGAGACGAAAGATGTCTACTGAGATATATCTCCAGATGTGGCCGCATGGTTCAACACGAGAAATTATCCCATTGATCACCCATCCAACATTCAATCGAACGACAACAAGAAGGTGTTGGGTAAATTTAAGGACGAGAGTGGCAGAGATGAAGAGATCAAGAAATGCAAAGGGGTTAAAGCGTGCGTGGTGAAGAAAAACATCTCTTTCCGAGAGTATAAAGATTGTCTTTTAGGAAGTGGTCCAGTGTATAAGACTATGAAATCGATTCAAAGTGAAAATCATGACTTGTATTCCGAAATAGTCAACAAGATTTTGCTGACAGCCGACAATGATGAGAGATTCGTGTTAGACGATAAAATAAGCACTTTGGCACTCGGACATTGAACTTTGGATATAATTTTAGATGATAGGATTTCAGATATGATTAAGGATGATAGGATTCCAGAAAATCAAGAGGAATTAGACGGATTCAAGATTATGGAAGTCGATAGAGATATCGAGAGAGTTAGTTTAAAAAGAAAAAGAAAAATATAAAAAAAATATCGTCATATTAGTGAATTATAATATATAAATAAATTTTTAAAAAAATATACACATTTATGAATAAGAAAATAGAGATATCCATAGAAGGTGTCGTCTTACCTAACGAACCCCCTATCCAACATCGATCTGTCGAATGTGGCGAAGGATTTGAAAATCAAAGATTTTCTAGGTGTGTTTTCCAGAGATGCCTTGCCGAAGAGAAGACCTCGACAATCGGAATGAGGAGTTTTAAATCTAGACGATTTATCGGGTGAAGGCACTCACTGGGTGGCGTGGTTCAAGAACGGGAAGAAGAAGAATTATTATTTTGACAGCTACAGAATCTCGCCGCAGAAAGAAATAAAGAGATATTTCAACAAGTCGATGGTTCGTTACAACACGGAACGAGTGCAATCACCAGATCAAGTGTTTTGCGGTCACCCGTGTCTCTACATTCTCAAGAGATGGTCTGAAGGAGATAGGTTTCAAGACATTCTCAATGATTTACACTAGAGAGAGATTTTTTTAATAGTATATATAAAGGTAAAAAATTATTTATAAAATTTTAATCGAATAAAAACGAAAAATAAAAAATAAGCGAAATAATTCATTTTTAATAAACTGCATTTGAAATATATTTTAAAACAAAAACCTCAAAACAACATGCCAGTCGATAAATTTGGTAGAATGATGACGAAAGACGATCCAAAAAGAAGAGGAAGGTGCTCGAAGTCGGTGATGGTTACGATGTTGCCAACTTGGATGAACGTTACGTTCGGAGATACAAACCTCAAGAGGAACCTTTGAACATGAATTATAAGAAGCTCTACAATCTTCCCAAGCCAATAGATCTCACAGATGCTGCGACTAAAAAATACGTCGACAGGGGGAACGCGGATTTCGAATGAATCATGCTAGATAATTACGTGGATAAAGCCATGACTGACAATCTCGATATGAAATCTAAACGTTTGGTGAACGTCGCGAATCCCATAGATTCCACCAATGTCACGACCAAGAAATACGCGGACGACTCTCACGCGAGATTCAGCGAACACCTGAGAAATAGATACGTTCAGAAAACGATGCACTCGGAATTGAACACTAATTCTAACAAGATAACGAATGTGCCACTCCCACGAATCCCAAGGACGTGGCGACCAAACACTACATAGATCTGGAACAGAGAAAGTCTGACAGACGAGAAATGAAATCGGATCTGAATGCGGGATTCAACAAGATATTGAATCTGTTGAAGGTCGATGACGTGGATGCGGACTCAACCACGGTCAACAAGGGCTACATAGATTCTGCCATGATATGATCACAAGAATACATAGAATCACAAGTGGATGATCTCTACCTGAACAAACAATCTGTCGGAACCATGGAGGGGGACATCAACATGAACGGTCACAATTTATTCGGTTTTGATCACGATCCCGAATTCGATTCCAGTGCAGTCAGCAGGAAGTACGTGGATGACAAATCAGTCTGGAGAAAGGGTGACATCATGGAAGGTAAACTAGACATGGGCAGACACGCGCTCACGAATCTACCGGATCCCGTGCACATGTCGGATGCCTGCACCCTGATTTCACTGGTGGAAAAAGTCAAATACACTAGACAATTGGTCACCGTGTGGGCCGAGAAGGCCGGCACGTTAGAGGAGGGAAAAACTGAGTGGTCTTTCGGAAACGGAGGTAGCGGATCGCAACATGGTCAGGTGGGATATCCCATGCCGTTAGGAGGTCAAATCATATGAATGGGTCTGGCTTCCACGGATTTAAATAACAGAGCGGTCGTCAATCTCGCGGTGAATGGAGTAGAGAGCAATAAGAGACACAGCGTTGGGAAGACTGAGAATCAACACGCGAATGTTAGCACGTTCAGCACGCCTCTCAAAGTGAACGCCGAAGACAGGATTAATTTCGTTATGAAAACCAATAATCCCGAAGCTGCCACTTCCGTGGTGAGCCTACTGATCGAACTACATCCTTTGAACAAACAGTGAATGCGTGAAAATAATTAAAACTGATTAAAATTAATTAAAAAATAATGAGTGCTTATTAAAAACAAAAAAAAAGTAATGAGATTTAGAAAGATGTTCAATCTCTCTAGATCTCATTACTTTTATTTTTTTTTTGTTTTTTTAATAATTACTCATTACTTTTTTATTTTGTTTTTAATTTTTTCACACACGCCTCTCATCGAATGATTGACATCTTATTTCCATCCGATTCGAATTGTAATTCTCTGTCCATCAGGACCAGGATGAAGGCTTCGGTTTTTCGCGGCAAGTTTCTATCGAATTGCATCTTGATCTGAATGTCTAAGACACTACTCTTGAGTCGTTCACTCTGTTTACTGACGTCGAATACGAACATGGGATACATTGACTTGTATTCGCTGGGAGATATGTTAGGGTTGCTCATCAATTCGTCTAGACCGTATTACTTCTTTCTAAAATCAGCGGCGTCGCCATACAGTCTGCAGAAATCATTCTTGTCGAACGATGCATTGTAATCGATTGCTTGATATCTCGTGGCGTTCAGAAACACTTGCATGTTTCTCAAATTGCTGTGATCGAACAGCGATACATTCTTTTCCTGAGACCTGTCCCTATCAGTCTGAAACTCAACCACGATGAAACGCGGTCTCTCAGAAGCGGATTTCACCATCAATCTCCAATCGAAGTGATTCATGGAGAGTGGAATGCTAGCCGTGTCGCACTGTCTCATTCTAAATCCCACGGGTAATTTACTCTTGGATTCTATGATCTTGTAGAGACGTATTTTTTCCACGATTGAAGGCTCCACGTGCGGAATGAACCACAATATCTTGTGTAGAGTTATCTTACCCGCATTGGTCCCAGTGAGTCTCACTATCGCATCATCGTTTCCTTTTCGAATCAATGTCAGATTGTGTTTGAATCCGTACATGATCTTGTTGTAATCGTCTGCGAATCCAAAGATGTGTTTCAAAGGTATCCTGAACGAAAACGTTCCTTTAGGTCTGGGTGTCTTGACGACGTAGTCGAATATCGCGAGGAAGGGTCGACGGTGTCTTTCATCCACAAATGATTAAGTCCTCTGGATTTTGAAAAATCATCCAGATACGTCAAGAGTCCAAACATCGTGGTGGCCTGACCGGGATGAAACACAGATTCTATCTCTTGTCCGGATAGCAAGTATTTTATATTACTGAATAGATGCATGATGCCATTATTGGCTAGAGTAACCATGTCGTTGTCCCATCTTCCTTGCTGAGACGTCCCTGCACCACTATGTAACTCTCGCTAGGATTGTCGAATAGATCTTGGGTTTCGACATTGATTCTTATCTCTCCCGCATTGTTCAAACTCGTTCCGGTTATCGGTTCATATTCATGAACCTCATATTCTTGAATACGTTCATCTTTCACTATGCTTTGTGCAATATCTAGTATATTTGCCATTTTAGAAGGGTTTTTGTTTTTTGTTTATTAATTAGCTTGCTTTTTATCTAAAAATCGTTTTAATTATTTTTTTATTATTATTTTTCTCTCCTATATATATATGTAAACAAGAAAATGTTAAACAGAGTAAATAAAAAAAAAATTGTTTTCTTATTAAAACTTTGTCTTTTGCAATTGTTGTTTGTAAAACTTTCTGATGATCTCTTCTCCATCCAAAGCTTTGATTTCGTAAGTCACCGGATCGGTGTGAAATATTTTGATTATCACGAAGACTTCCGAGGTCCATCGAGGAGTATAACCCTTTTCAAAGTGCTTTTTATAAGCGTAGATTCTCACTGGATCGTCGACCGCAAATTTCGGCGTTCTAGACTTCTTTCTGATCTTAGATCTCTCAGGATATAGATTTGCGTAGACCCGTTTTTCGTTTCGAGGATCGCTAGCTTCCGCGGGAGTCATCTTGATCGATCTGTGTCGTGTGTTGTTGTAATCTTTGACCAGACTGTTCAGAGCGTATATGTATTTCTTAGTCGAATTCGCTGTGAAGTATCTGTGCATCTTTTCCTTCATCATTCGATTCCAACGTTCCACCACGCTGGCTTTCTCTTCGTTTTCAATCGAATAGAGGTCGACTAATCAATGAATGTGCTTCTTGTAGAATTCCTTCCCCTTATCCACCCACAATTTATTCGGTTTTCATGAAGACGAGTCGAACACGCTCTTCAGAGCCTCGGCGACGCAAGGTCCCGATTATTCTTCAAAGCTCAGATTCAACCGTATTTGGAAAAAACGTTGATGACTGTCAATAGATATTTGACGCCCTCGTTCCACCTCGAAAACGATCTCATATCGACCAAGTCGGCAGACCAAATGTCATCCAAACCCTTCACGAACACCCTTCTCTTTCGAAATTTATGCATGATGGGTTTGTGTAACTCCTCGGCCAATTTGCTTGTCAATAATCGTTTCTTCTTCTTTTCTGATGCGCTTTTTTTTTTGAATGCCCCATCCAAATCGACGTTTTGCACCGATCAGATTACCGACCAGCAAATGATCTATCTTCTCTCTCCTGGTCGGATTCGATATACCTCTCAATTTCGCCAACATGTTTTTATCGCAGACGTCGTTGCGAGACTTGGTGTCGGGATGTACGGCGTAGCACAGATCGTGATCATATGCGGCTGCGTCCACCCTATTCACGGGTTTGCTCCAAGATTTAGGAGTCAGATCGGCATTGAATCTCTTGTTCAATTTCGTTCTGGGTCCCGTGAAACTGTGACCTGGCAGATGCATTTCGAAAGGTAGATTATTGATCATTTTATTCACGATGCCTTTACCTTTGCTCGTGTTCTTTTTTTTGACAAATCGAGTCTTGATCGAACCACACACGTTGCAAATTCCGTGAAGCATCTGTCTGTCGTTTTTAGTTCGTACTTCTCGAGAATTACTCGTCTCGGTAACTCTCTTACACTTTATGCAATACATTTTTTGAGAGTTATTTAAATTAATTTCGTTTTTATTTTATATATAAATTTAATATTTCTTTTTTAAAAATTCTGTTCTTATTATATATATATTTTTTTTCAATCGCTGCTCTTGAGTTCTATCAACTTACCGAATTCCTCCCTGGCCTCTTTCCTCCTCCTTTCCATGAGAGAATCCTTCATCTCTTCCTTGATGATCTGACGAGTCTTGATTCTCATGGCTTCTTTCATGGCATCGTATTTCGTTTTCTCGCCCAATATCGTGAAGTATTCTCCATCCGATATCCTACCATCTGTCAACGCCATCGAGATCATTTTGGATATCGTGTCAATCTTGGAGTCGGCCAAGACACAAATCTTTTCGTGTTTCCTAGCTTTCAGATGTAATTTCCTACTAAAAAAGTGTCCGAGAGTTCTAAACATCCGGCGGCGAGAACCACTCCTTCTATGGTCAACACGATCGAAATACCGACCGCGGTCGACAACAATCCGATGGCGGCCGTGTGTAAACCCATGGAAATCGTGATGAGTGTCGTGTCGACCGCGTTGACGAATTTCAGGAAAAGCGAATACTTCTTCTTGAGAGAATGGCGAGAATCTCTCTCTTGAGTCAGATACAATTGGATTCTACTGATTTGATCGATGCGATACCTCTCTCCTCTTTCTTTTTCTTCTAGCGACGGTGCCGTCGGCAAAACGCCGTTAGGCTTCTCATCCTCGTCGTCATCTAACGTCGGATACAATTTATTTCTGGTTCTCATTTTTGTGTTTTTTTTCTTTCTAATATTAGATAATAAATTTATGTGTGTATTTATTTTTATTTTCTATTCTCCCTTATTTATATCAACGAGAAAACTTAGACGTATGCTTCCTTCAGCAGTAATTTCATGATGCATCCCTTGTCTTCTAAAGTCAGACTTCTACACGCCAATTTCAGTTTTTCCGAAACTGTGGGCTTGTCTCGATCCTTACAGAAGACTAATCACCTCCAAAGCGTGATCACTTCGTCGATTCGAAACGCATTTGAACGCTGGTTCGAAATACTTGATGACCATATCTTCCCTTTCCATCGTCAGACATGAATGATCCTCGTGATCGAAGTCTAGATGATCCCGACATCCGACGCATCGTTCTAACAAGAGGGGACGTAGTTCTTCGTTCACACAGATTGCGTATGCTCTCATCAGCATGTTTAAAAGAAACCTTGCTCTCATTGTCTGGGAAGCGTTCATGATTTACGTATTTTTTATTATCTATTCCATTCGATATTTATTATTTTAAATAACTATTTATTTATATTTTTTTCTCTCCAATATATATCAATCCCTTTTTTATTTCCTCTCGACAAAACCGATTCTATCACGATTCACCTCACAAAACTCGCGAGGTGAATCGACATGATGGGTTTTCACCGATCGGATCGCACCCTAGACCGTCCGAAACGCGATCGGGAACGTGGTGGTGGTCCAGAACCCGCAAACCGCTTTTTTTCCATGTACCGGAGGTCGAAATCGGTTTTTAAAAAAATCCTCGATGAGTAACTGCGCTTTACGCTCACTTTTCACCGTTGGCGAACGTCGAGAAAAGGTTTTGAGGTCGATTTTTCCCGGTCTGGAATCGGCAAATGGGTTTTGCCGATCAGATCGCACTTTTAACGTTCAAACACCCGTTGGCGAACGTAGGTGGTCCAGAATCCTCAAACCGCTTTTTTTGATGCTGGTCTAGAATCCGCAAAACGTTTTTTGCTCGCGTTCACCAACGATAGATCGAAGGTCTGATCCGCGATGGGAACGTCGAGACAAATTTTTTAAATTTACATTTTCTTCAAATTTCATACATTGTTTCACTTTTGAGCGATGTGTCGAATCTACACGTTCGCCAACGGGTGTTTGAGCGGTCGAAAGTGCGATCTGTGATCCTCAAAACAATTGCGGATTCTGGACCACCATGCAAAAACGACATTTTTTGCTCTCTGTACACGATTTAACACTGAATGCCTATGGCGGTACATGTACGTGTACACTTTTTTGGAAAAGTGGTCTAGAATCCGCACTTTATACCTACTGATATTATCTAACAATCATATAGATTTTGGCCTGAAAACCACGATGAACGGTACATATCACATAATGTGTTCCGATTCCGTATTATATAGACGACTCATTCTGATTCTGTATCATATGGACAACTCGTTTCCGGTAGCGCTACGGGCTATCATAACAGGCACATGGATACACTCTATGTGCGTTTCATTGATCGACCGAACATTATGTCCCAAAAATGTTTAAAAATAATTTAACCCTTTACCTAACATGAAAAAAAGACGACATTTGCAAAACAAATTCTTAAATGACTAATTTGTTTCATTTTTTGTCTCACAAACATAGGTTTTGACCACTCGTTGGGACGAGCTCGACGAGCTCGTTCCAACGAGGGGTCATAACCTATGTTTCTGAGACAAAAAATGAAAAAATAATGAAAATTAACTGGCGATTTTTTAGAATAGCGTTGGCCGGTTTTGGCCGTTACGTTGGGTAAAAGGGTTAAAATTTAGTCTGTTTATGTGACAGAATTGTTAGATAAATGAATTATCATGATAATGTGCATGTCCTGTGATTTGCAACAGATTCTCGGTGGTGTCCAAAAATGGGATCACAACTCGCCGGCAAGGCCGGCTCATTGAGATCCCATTCTGGACACCGCCTCGAATCTGATACAAACCACAGGACATGCACATTATCATGATAATCTGTATTTATCAGATTGCTATATGGGATATTATAAGTTTTTGTAACTTCTTGTTACCGAAAAGGGCAATTTGCTCTGTATTATCAAAATTTATAGAAAACACCTTGGGAAGCATGGTGATGCTCTGCTGGCCCCTAAAATATTCACGACACGAGGCTATCAAAAAGGGTTCTCACTCTTTTTGCTGTAAGGCCTATTATTGCTTTCTCGAACTACTTGTTGGAGGGAGAGTCAATCAGCTCAATATTAATTTATAAACTGTTCCTTGCTAAACACGATGGTGCACTGCGGGTCTCCCAAAATATGCCCACTTTCCGTGCTACAAATATCCCGAAACTGGTACTTATACTTTATTGACATGTGGGCTATTACCTTTTTCTGTGACTGCTTGCTAGAGAAAGGGCCCGTTGACTCGGTATTTCCAATCTAAATAGAGGATGCCTTGCTGACTAGAGTGGTGATCTGTGGGCCCCATGAATTTCACCCACTTTTGATTCCATAAATTTTCCAAATATTATACCTACATTTTCTTGCTATATGGGCTATTAAAAGTTTTTATTATACGCTAAATGATAGATTATCGAAGAAATTACAGAAAGATAGAAATCGTATTCTCCACTGTGAAGCTACAGACAGTTTCACTTTCACGGTATTAATTAAAATAGCGGCTTTCAAAGAATGACTTCAAGGTGAGTACTATTCAAAGTATCACTGGAAATGATCCATTTGTTCTAAAAACGTATAATGAAAAGACAATTTAGTGTTTTTGAGTGGCTACCGATCATTTCCAGCAATAATTCAACACGTATTCACCAAGAATTGATGCATAAAAGCAGCTAGTCCAAACATGGCCTGGAAGTCCGTAATTTAATTTTTTAGTTTGGTACGTCCTTTCAAAGGACGTACCAAACCAAAAACTTATCTTAGGGACTAACAGGCCATCTTTGGACAAGAACCCCGCCAGCAGAATCAGATTGCAAGACGCTGTTTGTTCCCAGTATCGATCAAATCACTGCCGCGTATCAATGATTCAATGCGCTGTTTACTTCCATGCATCAATTTAAGGCTGAAACGAGTGGAATTATCAGATTATTATACAAAAGCGTAAAATAAAAAGAAAATCAATCTAGTGTTTTTGAGTGGATACCGGAAATTATCTCACTTGTGACCGAGAGTAAAGGGAATATTCGCTCGTGCAAGCGCTCGCGAAAAACAAACATTTGTCTCGGTCACTCATGAGATAATTTTCGGTATCCCCTCAAAAACACTAGATATCCTCTATTTCTTAAGGGATTGCACACAAAATTCGTAAAGATTTATCCATATTTATACCCCATGTATGTGAAACATTGTTTATTGAGATACATAATAAACACAAATCAAACGTAATAGTAGGAGTGATAGACTTAATGCCACACCCCACGTTTTGTATCTATCATTACCGAAATTACTAACCAAATCAACGGTGAAAATTAAAAATGTCTCCTCACTGGAGATTTTAATACTGACTTCCTAAAAAATTCCCAGCATTCTCATACGAACAATTTTATAGATACAATGTTCAGCCATGGGGTTTCTGCCCACTATATCAAAACCAACAAGCATCACAAATCATTCAGCAACAGTAATTGATTACATATTTACCAATAGGATATCTGAAAACTTCAAAAGTGGAATAATATTAACTGACTTGTCCGACCATTTTGCAACATTCTAATTTGAAATAAATTCTTAGCACCAGAAACCCGAAAACTCAAAATTCTTTAGAAAGTTTTCACATCAAAACAAAAACAGATTCAAAACTAAGATATCAAGGTACAATATTAACGACCAAACTGAATTCACAACTCCCGATAATGCGTATGACGCCTACATGAATTTCTTCATGGAACAATTTAACTCACACTTTCCATTGAAAAAAAAACAAAGACAAGTAAATCTTAATGTTCTCTTTGGAAAGAGGGTAACACTTTCAACGGTAAGAAAAAAAGCCCGGTCGTGATTATACAGAATCACTCCGTCTGGTATTATTCATAAAAATATAACAAATATAACACATAGCACATTTTTACACAACTTTAGCACTTGTTTAGTATTTGTAGCAACAGAAAAAACACATGCTATATTTTAGCGCATTTTAAACCCTTCACACTTGCAAAATAATTCTCGTATAACTAAATAAAAAAATTCTTTTTTTTTCTTATTCATTATTCTTCTATCCAAATTATACCTTATGACTCTTTCCTTGAACAAGCTCAATGACCTCATTCAAGTGAGGGTTATCTGTTATAATTTAGAAGAAAAAATCTTTTTTTCTTGTTCACAATTCTTCTGTCCAACAAGCTATAATTATTTATCATATAGATTTTGGCCTGAAAATCACGAGAAACGGGACGTATCACGTAATGTATTTCGATTCCGTATCATATAGACGACTCATTCTGATTCCGTATCATATAGACGACTCATTCTGATTCCATATCAGACCGATTCACATTCCTGTAAACACCGCACTATCACATATATCATTATATGCATTGTTATTACGCATTAAAATATGAAATTCAAAATTTGGATCAATTCCAACCCAATTTAAACTGAAAAACGGGGAAAACAGGCTTCATGTAACGGAATTGTTAGATAAATGTATTATCATGACCAAATGCATGCCCTGTAATTTGTATCAGATTCTCGGTCGTTTTTACAATCTGATTACAACTCGCTCTGACGGGCTTGTTGCAATCTGATTGTAAACACGACCTCGAATCTGATGCAAATTGCAGGACATGCACATGGTCATGATAATGTATATATATTAGGCTGACCACCACGAACATTGTGGTTTACACCACGGTGGAATTCAGGGATTGTTTTACGACAAGAAACCCTATCTTCACACAAGTCAACAATAGAACAAGCCTACAACAGATATTTATTGGTGTTTAAGGTCACATACTTATACTCTAGTCAGTTAGTCGATCAGACAAAGGGGCAAATACGTCGTGTTCTCGTTGACACATTTTCTCACTTATTGACTCGTCCGTCCGACACGAGTCACTCGTTCGTCCGACACGAGTCAATACCGAAGGAAATATGACAATAAGACAATATCGATGAGATATACTTTATTCATTTGCTATTTATTTATTGGTGTTTAATGTCACATACTTAAGAACAATGGCTAATCGTGACCGTGACAGTTTTACGGGTGGAGGAAGCCAGAGTACCCGGACAGAACCGCCGAGCATCGACGAGCAACTGTCAACTCCTCAACATTCTAACTCATAGATATCGGATAGAACACTAGATCGGCAGTCCCCATTCGATTGGTCAATGGAAAATGAGGCAATCGTCCGCCATTGCTCGTCAGGGCAAAAACGTAAACAATACAACGTGCGTGAATGGGAAGACGGTGTACGGTGTGTCGATAAATCATAATTAAATATTCAATCATACATAAAATTGATTGACAAGTGACGACCAATGGATAAAAGAACCATTTCGTGTACTTTGGGACGGCGGTGCCTTGTTTTGATGCAGTAAATCGCAATTCATTGGAACGACAGAACTTCAGAAGGCGTTTCCAAACTTCGCAGCAGTGGCACTATCCAGAGTTTTGCGTTAAAATTCAAGCCTCAAAGGTACGTTTATAAATTATATTAAAATTTCACAAAACATTGGCATTTAATAGTTTCAAATCCACTGTGTTAATAGTTTATGTATTTCGAGACTAATTAGTAATCATTTGATTGACACGTGTATATTTTGATATCAGCAAGGGGAAGGGTCCTACTAAACACTGAGGAATACCGAGAGATATCAAGGTGAAGAAAAGTAAGTACTGGTCGTTTAAAAGGTATGTGTGCGGACATAAAATCTAGTCGTTTGAAGCAATATACGTGAAATAACCATTGATTTATTCGAGTAAATGCAAGATTTACAGGCCGATGCATCGTCGAAACTGCCCTCCCGTATTTAGTTGGTAGATTGGTAATTATTAGCCTACCTGGGTTTGTGGATAAAGCACAGATAAAGCTAATTGGGTATCATAACACAAATCACTGTAATATTTGATAAAAATAAAACTCCCATCAGCTGTTTTCCAGGTTCTGGCAGCTATGCAGTTTGTGGTTTTCTTTTCAACCATTCCCACCCCTATAGTCCTATTTTCCTTCTGTTCGGTATACCTCAGTGTTTAGTATTACCTATGAGCCAAGATTCGTTCTGAGGTAATTTTGTCTCAGTCTGGCACTAAAAATTGATTGAAAGTTGATGTGCATTCCTCTGGAGAGGACGAAACTTCCCAATTGAATGGTAAATTGTATAGAATTCTTACATTTAAAAAAAAAATTAATCAAGTACTATCATGTTTATATATTAATTAGCAAATCAATCGGCTTAAATGAATATGCAAAATATATTGCGTTCCTTGTAGTTATTGTGGATACGACATTGAATTTAATATACAGGGAGTTGGTTCACGAAAGCCCAATGATTTTTATTTTGTGACAATTTATTGGCGGATTCACTCATAAATTGTCACAAAACAAACTTCATGCAAGAACTATTTTTTCCGTAGATTCGCCACTGTATTTAATATACGGGGAGTTGGTTCATGCAAGCCCAGTGATTTTTATTTTCTTAACTACAAAACTTGCAATGAATCAGGAGTCTGCAATTTATATCTACGACAAACCGACAGGCGAATCATCTGCTGTTGATTTCATTCAAGATGAAAGGTATCTATACATTACAAAATTAATATTCACCAATAATTTGTCACAAAACAAATTTAATGAGCTTGCCGCTGCTTGCATGAACCAAGTCCTTGTATAAAATGTTGTATGCGTGTTCATTAAATTTGTGTTGCGACAAATTATTGGTGAATATTAATTTTCCATGTGAAAAATGTTAGATTTTTCATCGTGTTATATTTTTACTGCATGTTCTTTTGTTGTTATCAGTGCTTTTAACCTGTGAATCATTGAATAAAATGTGATTAATCAAAAGATACTATTACTTGTACCTAGCCTTACAATCCCATGCCAGTCCTAAGCTTATTATTTAACAAGTACTGGGGACGAAACTTCCCACTAACTGGAAACGAAACACTTCCCGAGGACGTAACATCCCGATCCCCAAACAGCACAGACTGATACTTGGCCGATAGTAAAAGGAATGCATTTATTTATTATTTATTTATTGGTGTTTAGGGTCATATACTTTTGCACAATGGCTAAGCATGACCATTTACAGTATAAGATTATCTTTCTTATAATTTGTTTTTCATTGTTTTATACCTGTTTGAAATGTGTGATATTGCTTGAACTTGGCTACACCTTTTTATGTTGTTAACACCGCATATTGTTTAATTGGCTTCTTTAAGCATTTTCTAAGTAAAATATTTTCGAAACGCATGCCATAATATTTTAATTTAATGAATTATAAGGAAAGCATTGTTCATATTAATTTATATTTTAGTATAAATAAATACATAATTATTTTCTCCATGATTTACTTTCAGGATTCAGGAATTTGAATGGTTGATCGTAGACCACTGGGGCCTAAGCTACCCCCAAAATGTTTTACCAGATTTGCTTCTTCTACTGCCTCAAGACAGCAGTTAAAAAATAGCCACACTTTACTTTCCAGTACCCACAAAGACCAACAGCCATTATGACTAAAGCCTCCTTTGCTTCCGGTTGTATGTCCCATCCCAATTTGTTGGTGCCATTCCCAAACTCTGTATGACCAACAAGGGACTTTGATGATGGGTCCCACTCTACTTTTTTTCTTATTGACATTCCATCAATCAGCGAAACTGATATTGGAATTCATCTTCAGACCTTGCATTTTTCAACTGGTGAGTTACCTGTTTTGAAAAACTGGGTTACTTTCAATCGCTGAAAGCCATTTTCTTATTGTTCTGGTTGCTGGCAAGGGTGATAAACTTTTGCATATTCATGTGGTAACATCGTATGGGTGGTCCAGCTGTGAACAAATTAAATATTCATTTGCTACCAGAAAAGCGGGCCTGGAATTCAAGATTGTACTTGTATTCACTGTATAATAATTCAACCTAGTACACACCGTCATGGTTCGTACAGGTCCTGGAAAATAAAAAAAATATTTTTCCGGACCCAGAAACCTTGGGAAAATGGGAGGAAAATGCTGGACAAGTCCTAAAAAATGACTGCAATGACCAACCCGCATCAGTTAAAAGTCAAAGAAACTGTGTAAATGTATCCAAAATGGATAAATGTTTAAATGTAAATGAACAAATAAATGTATCCATATCATCAGCAAAAAACATTCATTCATTTCAATTTTAAACCCATTATCTTGCATAATTAGGCAGTGACATTAATTATTCCCCCCCCCCAAGTCACAACAATTTCATTTTTTCCCCAAACCATATCTCATGACCCTGGTTAGCTCCTTCCAATGGGGGGTGGGGGGGGGGGGGGGCATAAGCTATGGTTAGGAAAAAAAAAAAAATGAAAAAATATCAAAATTTGAATATTGATTTTTTTATTTTGTGTAGGCCAAATCACCAATTCATTAACTAAAGGTTTAACAGGTAGTAAAGATCAAGCCATCACTTGCATGAAGTCCAGATGAGGAACCTGTCTCACATACAGCATCATACATATATATATATTGTATCATCTCATTTCTTTTGCATGAAATATTTTTGGATTACCCGGTATGTGCCATGATTTGTTCTGGAAGAATATGACTCAGGTCTGGAAAAGTCGTGGAATTTTGTCCATCCAAAAGTGTACGAAGCCCAATGATATGATGTTCAGGCCAGAATAACTAGAATAGACAGCTACTGGCACTTAGCTGAAAAATTGTGCAGCTTGGCTGTCCGTTAGGATCTTGGCCCTTCTGTAACAGATTCTACTTCATTTGGGATACCATGTAGCCATGAAATAGAGCTGCAAATTTTTGATATGTGATAATGATCTATGACCTTAGCTGTGGAAAGTTACACTAAACCCTAGTCAAACAAGCCATCTAAACCACAGCTTATCACATCCTCACTGGAACGAGCCCTACAAGCTCATTCCAATGAGGGGTCATATCACAGTTTCAACAAAAGTTTCAGATCTTTGGAAAAAAATTTGGAAGTGTCGTCTCTACTTACAAGCATTTAACTCTTTTCATGCTGTTGGTGGATTTTCCTGCACAGTATAGAATTTCATTTGTCACTGAAATAAGGATAATTTGGGCAATTTTACAAATTAGTCAAAATTTTCTCTGGTAAAATGAATGGATTTATTCACCACCGATTTCTGAAGTTAAATTTGGATGAATTTCATCAAATCTCATCATGGCTGCTTTGCAGCAGGCAGCCATGACTAGATTTGATGGAAAATGTTTGAACAACCGGGGGACAAAACACCCATTCACATTTAATTTTAAGGTCTAGTCTGTACATTCAGTCTTTGATGTAACCACAAATTAATTTATCTCTTTTGTAATTTCTATTGTGTCATTGACTTCTTAAACACATAAAGTAAGAGTCAAAATAAGTTTTAGAATAACTGCTAAAAATGTGTATTAAGTTGAAATAAATGTTAACATTTTATGATGAGTCAGTTTTCTGTAAGTACTTACAGGACTCAAGACACCAGTCAAATACTTCCTGGAACAGTAAACCATTATAAAAATAATTTAAGTTTTGGGTACAGTGTCAGGTAGTGTTTGCAGAACTTGAGACCTGAATGTTACTTCCTGTTTTGTTTGAACCCATGCCTGCACTTGCTGATTGCCCCTCCATTGGCCAAGACCCTATCCCACTCTCCCAACACAGATCTGGTGATTAGTTGAGAGAACATAGAAATGGTGGTTGGTTGAGAGAACACAGAAGACAGAACTGGTCAAGGGTGAGAGAACCATTAACTGGTCATTGGTTGAGAAAACACAGAACTGGTCACTGGTTGAGAGAAGACAGAACTGGTCACTGGTTGAGAGAACACAGAACTGGTCACTGTGCTGGTGAATGAATGATGATTGGTTGAGAGAACACAGAACTGGTCACTGGTTGAGAGAACACAGAACTGGTCAATGCACTGGTGATTGGTTAAAGAAATGGTGATGATGATAATTGTTTAAGATGTAGATGTCAGAGATTCCTATCCATCTTATCCACCCTTACCTACTTCTTGGGTTTAGAGGGTGTGTGGCTCCTTCTCCTTCCTCCAGGTGTTTTGGTGGGCCTTGCGTAAATTAGATGTTTAGAGGAGGTACAGGTGTTTTTGCTTATTCAGCATTTTTTATACTGTGTATAATGGGAAAATTAGATTCTCATTATTCAGAAACTAGCCAGTTCAATTCAGAAAATTTATATACACAATATTAGTGGGTGTTAGCCTTTCAATTTTGTTCACTTAAAATGTCTCATCACCAGTAGGAAGGGGATGAAGGAGAAGTAACCTAAACTTAAAAAACATTTTCTCATGATCCAATTGCTCTACGTAGTGATTCCATGTTTGTTACACAGCTTCTTTTTTGAGGCCAAGATCTAAGTTTGTTCAAATGAAGTAAGTTTGTGGAACAATATTTGTAATCGTCCTGGGAGAGGCACGTTTTGGGGATAAAAAATGAAATATGTGTGTCAATATTTGTAGTTAGTCTGGAAGGGGCAGGATTTTTGTCACCACCTAATTTTTCACTATTCAAAATTCTTAGTCTGACTTCAACAAAATTTGATATGCTGTATAAGTGGGCACTAGGCAACAGGTATATTTGATTTAAGACGACAAAAATTAACTCAAGTTATTATGGGACTCAAAATGTACTCGAACTAGAAACATAATTTCAAATTTTTTTCTCAAGTACTCTCTAGAGGTGTGCAACGACGATTACTCTCCCCCACTTCCTGTGCAAGTGCAAGATATGTGTGAGAAGGACAGAAGGCCATGTGAGATAGGTACCTATCTCATATGACCGGCTTATTAGCATATTTAATGAGCTCAGGACTATTCAATCATCATACGTTCTTCTGTAAACAAACAACATGGTGTCACGTTTCGGAAGTATTAGCAGATGAACATTTGTCGGAAGAAAACAGAAATAAAAACACAGATCGCAAAACCAAAAGACACTTTTGACTCTTTTATATGAATTTTTGGGTGAGCGCCATTATGAGTGGAGTGAGTTGCACGAAATTCCCGTCGAAAAGTCATGCGACTACATTGCAAAATTCATAATATGACGTCATCAGAATGTGTCAAATGTTCATTTCGCTACAAATCTCTAACCACAGTCTTGCCGGGTTAGGGAATTAATTTTGTGGTATATACAGAACTTATGTGCGCTTTTTCCGAGTGGCAAATCATTTTTTTTTGGACAACAAAATTTTCGATATCGCTGCCCGTACCCCTGAATTACTTTTGATGACCTGAGAATGTTTTGGTGGGGGAAAAAAATTATCCCTGATGGGGATGGGTTTGAGATTGGGAATCTCACGCTCGGGACAAGATATTTGGTCCAGAGACTCAAGACACTCAGCAAGCCTTGTGTCTGGCCCAAATATTTTTCTCTTGGGTGAGATTTCTCACGTCTCACACCCTCACCCATCAGGGAAAATAATAATCCCCCATAGGTTGTATCAAGGGGCTCCATACATGTAGGCGAGTTCCACTTTTTACATTATGATTTAACTGGAAAAAAGCCACAATGCTTGGGACTATTTTGAGGGCTCCCGAGGGGCTCAAAGACTGACAAGGGATCGTATGAAAATTGATTGCTTAACTGGTTGAGCGCAAAAAGCCACTGTCAGGGCTTTCAAAAAAATTGGGTACCAGAGCAAAAGGCAACATTTTTCTTCCTCATATTTCATATTTGGTCAAATGCAAATAATATTTTGTTTATATAAATTTGTTTTATCACAAATTATTAAAGAGTGCCTGTGAGCACTCTTCAATAATTTGTAATAAAACAAATTTTGATAAACAAATTTAGACCACCAAATATAATGTAGCCCTTAACCCTTTACCTAACATGAAAAGCAGACGACACTTGCAAAAAAAATTCTTGAATAACTATTTTTTTTCATTTTTTGTCTCAAAAACATAGGTTATGACCCCTCATTGGAACGAGCTCGACGAGCTCGTTCCAATGAGGGGTCATAACCTATGTTTTTCAGACAAAAAATGAAAAAAATAATTAAAATTAATAGGCGATTTTTGAGAATAGCGCTGGCCGGTTTTGGCCGTTACGTTGGGTAAAGGGTTAAACAGTTAATGTAGATTCATTGTAGGCCTCTGTTTATATGTCATTCTGTTTAAGAAGCGCATTTCAGTCCCACGAGGCCCTCTTGTATTCTTATAGTTCCCCTATATCCTATACATGTATGTACTATTGTAGTGATGCATTGAGTTCCAGTGAGCCACCCCCTGTGCTTGAAATCCTGACCAGTCCATGACAAGTTACATAAGCACTAACATTTTAAATTTTACTTTTAGTAAATGTATGCTATGGCCCTGCAAAGCTGCAAGATTCAATTCGATTTTGAACTGGCCATCAGATTCGATTCAAATCACATTTTTCACAAATTTTACAGCCACTTCAAGGGTACGGCTCATGTTATACTGAAGTGTGGGCTTGTCCTTTTATCCAAAAAGACAAATACATTTCATTATAGACTTTTAATACAGGCCTCGCAATCTAGAAAATCAAGGAGTGCAAAACAATTGCCCTCCTCAAATTGCTTGGGCGTGCAATTACACCTGAAATTTTCAATGCAAACTCTTGTATGCTATTTTGGTTATTTTCACTTCAAGGTATTAATATAGTGACTGAAAGATTGTACTATATTCAGCTACATGGTGAAAAATTGGCACACAAATCTTCACATTATTAAAAATGTTGCATTCAATTCTTATGTGACTGTGTCTTCTACACTCAAAATGTGACACAGAATGGGTCATGAATTATTGCGATCAATACAACATTGACAAATCGTCCCCTGAGTTCCCATGTGTTCTTTGTGCCATTGGGCACAGAGAATACATTGGAACTCAGGGAACGAAATGACAATATATTTTAAAGGCAGTCCCAAAGAGGTCTGGCATTCCAGAAAATCAAGGCGTGCAAAAAATTGCCCTCCTCAATATTTTTAGTAGGCATGCAGCACTCCTAAAGAATGCCAGGCCTATTAATATGTCAATTTGTCAAATAATATTCAACATTTTAATGCTCGGAACTTGTTGAATGTCAAAGCAAAATCAGTGAGATACCTTCATCTTATGGTGTTATAAAGAGAATGTTTGTTCACCTGACTTTGGTGTTTCATTCAGGCAGTGTGATCCTTGTTGATTTGATGTTCAGTTGAAGATCCCATGCTTAACACAGAGCACACTCCAGAGTCTCATTTTGGGTAATATCTTTTATGTACTGCTGTGTCTGTCTGTCCGAGCTTGGGTCGGATGGAACATGCAACCTCTTGCAATGATCTTCACACAGTTTTAACAATCAGCTTTAAAAACGCAAAACAATATTTAAAAAAATATATATATATAAGTTAAGAATCATATCACCGAATACTACCAGTATAATTAAATTTGGTATCAAACTGTAAGCACATACTTCTTAACTGAAGCAGCACAATAAAAAGCATGGTCCCCAGTCAGATTTGAACTGACACCTTCTCAGCACATTCATGCCAAGATGCACTAACCATTATGCTATGGAGACAGAGCAGACCTTTATTCTCATGGTACCTATACTGAGTTGAAAATGGTCGTTGCCAATGTAATTTGGACAAAAGAGACCAATTTCTCTTCTTGAAAAAACAGGATGCTTTGATAAAAATGACAAATTGCCTTTGAGTGATCAAATTTTGGAATGGCCCCATCTTTTATGTACCGGGTATTTTTCCCCATTTATTTCTCGAACATCTGACAGGTCAAAATGTTTTCAGCAGAGGACATTAACAGGATTTGGCTGCCATTATTTATATCCATCATATAAATATTATATTATATCCAGCATCAACTCGCCTAATCAGTAAATCTTTTTCACCTCTGTGTGAGATTAAAATAACAAAATTCTTCGGGCACATATCGATATATATTTTAAGGTGATTATGGGAGGCTAAATTCACATTTATGATCTTTTAGTATTTGAATTTTTATTAATATCGGTTGCAGTTTTTAACTTTCAATAATGGTAAGTTCTGACAAATCAGAATTATAAAACATTAAACATATGTGAAAACAACTGAATTGTAGGAACAGGACAAAACCCTTCTATTTAAATTCAGTGGCTTGAGATTGAGCCACCATCTCATTTCTGCCATAGACATAAATTTATTTATTGGGTTTTTATGACACTTTGAAGTCTTTCCACAGCCAGTGTCAGACAGTATTACATGTGGAGGAAGCCCCCCCCCCCCCCCCCCAATATTTGGGACTCGCTATATAGCACACAGACTCATCTGACTGTACCATTGTGATCCCACTCAAGCAAGGGAGGAGTTGGACTAGGGAGGAGTTGACATGCATTGCTGAAGTTACTCAAGGACACAATTCGAGTGATTCTTCTAGTCTTGAGGACAGGGAGAAGGTGGGTCCTAGGAGTTCTGACTTCTGTGTAAAGCCTTCCCTCACTCTTTTTGCGTCACATTTCCGCAATATTGTTAATGTGAAAATCCGTACTTATGGACAGCTATGATATTTTTCACTGTGTGATACTTATAGCTATACTTTGATACGACCGTAATCTCATCGCCCACATTGCCATTGGCCGAAGTTTACGTTTTGAGTGCATCGAAAAAGGGAAATACTGTTGAAAAATAACATCTAAATATCATAAATACCAATACTTTGTACCGATCGAAGCTCAAGCATAATTCTTTGGCTTGTATTGAATCTCGCCGCATAGTACAACCGATTACAACACGTGTGTTGGGCACTTTTATCATATTTGTTTTGTGTGACTACGGCCGTTGCCTGCGAATGCAGCTGACGCTTTTTGCCCTGACGAGCGATGGCGGACAAAAGCACACGTTTTGTCACGTGATTGCCGATCTAGTGTTCTATCCGATATCTATGTTCTAACTCCGTTCAAGCTCTGCTCAAGCAGGGTTACAGCGGTTGAAGACGTACACCCTCGACGTGTAGTACGCCTTAGTACACGGCGTCATTGTGCCCCCGTGCAGGCAACCGAGATAAAGTGCCTTGCCTAAGGACACAAAGCGGGTCGTCCCGGAAGGGGATCGAACTCGGGACCTCTAGCATAGAAGTCCAACAGTCTACCACTGCGCCACCGCGTTTCCTTGCTTTTGGCAGAAATTTTTCAACAAATCTGAATGGTCTTTTTGGAAAGAGGGTAAGACATTCAACGGTAAGGAAAAACCTACAGAATCACTCCGTCTAAGCTGTAATGCATCATTATCATCAATGTAAAAGAAATTTCGATTTTATCCACAATGAGTCCCAAATGGCTGCCAAACGTGGATAAAGCGCCCAAATTTTCATTGACCAATATCTCCTGATCCGAATGGGCAAATGACCTGAAATTTTTACAGATTTGTCATAAATACACTTTTCCATAACAAACTAGTAACAGAAGTCCACCAAAATTATTTTTTTTGACAAAAGTTTCCAAAACATCAAAAATAGGCACGAAAATCGTGCATTTTGACCTACAATCTCGGCACATTGAATTAGGAGAACACCAATAATGGACTGATTAGAAAGAACATAATGTACCGTTATCATAAATACAGAGGAAATTTCGATTTTATCCGCATTGAGTCCAAAATGGCCAACAAATGCGATAATTTTTAATCCTGTGTCTCACAACTGACAAATGATGGGTTACATCATTGTACTCCGTGATCATAGCGGAATGACACACAGTACACACTACACTGCAAAAAATATAGGTTCTCTTTAGAACCAAAACTGGTTCTAATCTTGTCCATGAGATGGAACCAGTTCTGTTTAAACAGTATTTATTTCAAATCAAATAAATTTACCAAGATCAGCATTCAATGTTAACAGAATATAACATGAACTGAAGTAGATTCAGCAGTAAACTTGGAGCTTATTCAACGCAGTCGCCAAACATTTTGAAACAAAGGAGATATGAACAGTTGGCATATCGAACCAGTTTTGGTTCTGAAAGAACCAAAACTGGTTCGATATGCCAACTGTTCATATCTACTTTGCTTAATAATGATTTGAGACAACCTCGTATAAGCTCTAAACTTACGGCTGAAACCCCCTCAATTTATGTTTAATTCTATTAATATTTAATGTTAATCTTTTTTAATTTGAAATAAATGCTGTTTAAACAGAACTGGTTCCATCTCAGGGACAAGATTAGAACCAGTTTTGGTTCTAAAGAGAACCTATATTTTTTGCAGTGTACACGTCTATTACAAAATACACTGTTAGGTGATATTTTTTGTTTAATGACGCCATATTACTGCCTTATTATGGCGATGTGTTGTGGCGAATTCAAATACAAAACAAACACGAGCCTGGCGCGATATTTTCATAGTCGTCGTTCGTAATGGATGAAAAGAAGAGGAGGGAATACACTTATCATAATAATGGACGATTTGAGCCATGTGAAGATTTTTTTTTATGTTAAACGAACTGATGTAGTAGATGTATTCGTTGATGTCGATGCAATTAACGCTTGGAGTTCCCGTGGCCTACACGGCTTCACGAAAGTTCTCGAGAGTATGTTTACATAATTGAAATTTAAACTTTTACAAGTATAAAGCTCTCAATCGTTAAAGTCAAAAGGAGAGGAGGTGGGGGTGAGTCCTCCTTTCGCGCTCGATAACGCGATTTAAAACACGAATTGGGGCGATGTAAAATGGCAGCACTGGTGACCAAAGGCTTTAGCGTGCCGCTGGCGGTGAGCTGTGTAGCACATGTTTATTTGGGGCATGCAGCCCATTACACCCGTCTTTTCGCTGTATATACTGAATTGATAGGCCATGGTCCGGGTGGAACAAGCCATTAGAGAGTGCCACCAAATCGCCGGAAGCAGAGGTGCCGAAACTCACCCGCCCAGGTGACAAAGTGGGGAAGGAAAGGAAGAGGAAGGACGGCCACAGCCAGCAGACGACCCCAGGAGTCCGTCGTGGGGCTAAGGCCATGAGTATCTCAACCCAGTCCCAATAGCGAGATTCGGTGGCGGGTTGGCAGTGAGGCCCACTGCAACTGATTGTGTTTGCCGGGCTCAGGCGGCCTGATATTTAAATGAAGACCTACAGGACGGCACTACCAGTGATTTATCAGATCTGAACGTGCCGGGCCTGCAATATATGAATATATACATAAATTGGAGAACAAATCGTCCCTGTCCCTATTAAGTTTGGACCAGACAATTGCTGTGCTAACGGGAAGAACATTCATAACATTGGTTCATGCGGATGCGTGTTAATGGAATTTACCTATTAGAGTTCATTTTACGAGAGAAAGATTACCACTAAACCATCGCGGAAGGGTGTTTTCCACCCAGCAATTATTTTCAGGTTTAAGAAAATTGCAGAAGGCAGCGCCAGTGGGATTTGAAAGATTGCCAGCGGTGCCTGAAATCTACACATAAATATAAGTATAAGTCGGGTGTGAAATTTACCACACAACCGATGGTGTAGAGATCACACGAGGGGGTTTACCTTCCCCTTCCCACGAAAAAAACCCTGTTAAACCATCTTGTGAATTGCAGCCTCCAGCCCGCCTCTGCGATGCATGCATGACCCAACCCAGTGCCCCTTTGTCTTCCTGCCTCACAAACTTGCAAGTTTCAATGCCACGTCCTCCCACTGTCTAATCAAAAGTTCCAGAGAGAGAGAGAGAGGGAGAGAGAGAGAGAGAGAGAGAGAGAGGAGAGAGAGAGAGAGAGGGTGGGGTGGTGCAAATGAACCCCCTTTTACATTTTTTTCAAGAACATAGAATGCAAATAAATCCTCCGAAAGCCACCGGAGAGTTCTGTTTGATAGTAAATTTAAAAATCACCCCAACCCTTTTTACGCTCGCCATCGGCCTCGTATACCCCTGGACGGGTCGCGTAAAGGACGGTTGCATGTCCCAATAAACATGTTCTACACAGCACGCCCGCACCAATTTTTCTAGAAAATCGACTTCAATTTCAATACAGGTTTAATTGGATTATAGCCATCTGATAGACAACCTCCAAATTCTGAGTGAGGATGTTTACTTGCCAGGTATGGCGTTATGTAAGGTTCAGTATTAGGCTCTGCCGCATTCGCCTCACATGGCGCCATACCTTGCCAATAAGCGCCCAGAAACTCAGGACCTGTCAACACCAATTGTGAAGCATTGTACAATATCATCTATTTATCAAATGCAGTTTTCTTTGCTGAACTGGAACTTATCACTTTTGTCACGTTTATATTGTCCGATATATTTATTTCTACTGGTAATTTTGAAAGATTGAACTCCAGGATCGGTTTCAAATTCGCAGTTGAAGTCCGATGGAAATTTAGGGTTACAGTGAACTAAATGAGTGATTTTTACTAATAAAACTTTCAGGGTCGACTTCTGCTTTAAAATGATTTTTGAAGCATTTCATATGATTTTATGCATGCGTTGAATAGAATTTTCATTTAACGTTGTGTTAACCCTTCATCCAAGGTATATATATGGTATGCACACCGACATGTTAAGTGATATGGGGCTGACATTTTGTACAATTCCTTCAAAGGGCTAAATGTTTTGTACGCCGGGAAAAGCCTGGGATTCTTCAGATTCACTCGTCTAGTTTCTGTCTGTTTCTTGAGTTATGAACCCCCCCCCCCAAAAAAAAAAACAACAAAACAAAACAAAACAAAAAAAAAACAACAAAAAACAAAGGCCAAACTGTGTACCCATTTACACTATTCAGCCTTTGTTTTTTGAGGGCTCATAACTCAAGAAATAGACAGAAATGAACGACCATTCCTTATAATTAAAGTTGAGGAGTAATGACTTTAAACACTCTCTACTTTGCGGAGTTAAAAAATAAAATACAGGTCGCATCATGCTTCTTAGTGATAAATGAATAAAAAAGTATATTTTTCTAAAATTCTGTTTGAAATAAAGATACATTTTACTGAAACATGTTCTTGTGTCATTATAAATTCCATTGACCATTGAATTGCATAAGTTAAAAGGAAAGTCATTGGTCACGCCCACACAAACTTCAATCTCCTTTCCCACTTGACAGGAGGGTGCTGTCATTCATAGTAACACTGAGCTAAGGTTAATTCTGATTTTGACCATTTCCTGAGAAACTGAAAATACAGTTTGTAAATGTGGAGTTCGATATAAACACAGATGACATGAAGTTGGTTGAACTTTGTCTCAGAAAGAGTTCATTCAGGCTATTTGGAAATTGGAAAGATTGCTCGCCTGAGTTTCGTTTGATGATTATTATGACCGGCCGTTGTTTACGTTTGATTTTGGGTAAAAAGATGAACGAAGACGATCACCCACTGCGTATAAACACATTGAACATGGAATAAAAAGCACGGTAAGGATTTCATTGTTTATTATATTTTATTTTGAAGTCTTTTAAATATGATGAGATAAATATTAATTACTTTTCATGCTGAAACAATATATGAGCCTGCAGGGGTTCTTTTTCATTCATACTGTGCAACGTGGGAGCGCGGTGGCTCAGTAGGTAGAGGTGCAGGCTGCAAGCCGAGAGGTCCTCGGTTCGAATCCCACCTGCGGCAACCGCGTTGTGTCCTTGGGCAAGACACTTCATCTCCATTGCCCGCGTGGGGGCACGATGACGCCGTGTACTAAGGCGTACTGCACGTCGATGGAGCGCATGTCTTCAACCAATCTAACCCTGTCTGTGCTGCAGTTCGGAGTTACGATGTTGGGGAGCTGGCAGCTGCTCGTCGTTGCTCGGTGGTTCTCTCCGGGTACTCCGGCTTCCTCCACCCGTAAAACTGTCGCGGTCATGATTAGCCATCGTGCATAAATATGTGACCTTAAACACCAATAAATAAATAAATAAATACTGTGCAGCGTAATTTTTAAGACAGATATTGCATTACAGTCTTAAAAATTAAGCCTAGATAAGCGCACGAATAGTGCGCTTATCTAGGCTTAATTGTGCGTTGGAATTGCGCACAATTGCCATATCGAATGACATCCAAAGCACGGCAGGTTCTCTTGGTTACTCATAGCAAACACATGCAATGTTTCTGCCAATGGACCTCCGGGTTACCCGGAGGTCCATTGGCTGAAACATTGCTTGTGCACAGGCCATATGTACATAATTTGATAGCTTTACTTGGGCCGTAACGCGTACATTAACCCGCATATCAGCGTGCTATTTGTGCGCATTTCATGACAGGACTTCTAGTTTTAACTGTAGGTCGGGCCTAATTGCATGTTTTTTTTCGGTTCATTGTGTTATGAAAAAAAAATACGTTAGCCAATCATTTTGCCTGAAAATGAATGAATAGAATAAAAGGTTTAATTACAATTAGCAAGGAAACACGTGTAATAGTAATTATACTATTTTCCGAAACATACTTGGCGTAAGACTATATCGCGTATCTCCTGTTCTGTTTGTTATTCAATTATAATCAACCACTCAAATTAAAGAATAGATGAAGGAAACAATTTTCGCATTACTACCTTATCGGTGGTTCTTCATTTTCCCTTGATTTCACTCAAAAGCTCACCGTTGTTGTCATTTTACGCCAGCAGCCGACATGTTTGTTTACCAATGACGTAACGGATAGCATAATCTATTTTTACCTGAGGGTTTCGAGGTTGTTGCAAGGAGTTGTGTTTTGATGGATTTGGATACAGATCAAAACATAAATCTGAACCGTTCCACAACATCGGTACGTTTGTTGCGAAATTCGGGCCCAAGTGAAACTTACGATCACAAAGTGATGACCGTTTCTGTAAAATAAATAAAATACGTCGGAAAATAACTGTTGAGGCTTTCTAAATAAAATTTTGAAGTTCACACTTTTAAATTTTGTAACAGCTTTAGAAACATTGTGCACGAAAGCAGACTTGTGATTTAATAATGTTTTTCTGCTGAAAATTCCTTTTCGATGAAAATTCTTTAGTGGAGTCGAAGTTTATCGCCGATTGGGGTAAGGATAAACCCCATATTTTTTCAAAATATGGGGTTTATCCCCACCACATTCGGCGATAAAACACCGATTTCAACAGGGTTCTGCTTGAAGACCAAAACACTGATTTCAACAGATTTCTGATTGAAGAACCAAATTATGCCATTTACCGTTTTTAGTTAGTTAGTTATTGGTGTTTAAAGCCACATATTTATGCACAATGGCTAATCATGCCCACGATATTTTTACGGATGGGGGAAACCGGATTACCCGGAGAGAACCATCGAACAATGGCAAGCAACTCGCAGCTTCACAACATGGTAACTCCACATAAGCAGGGTTATAACATTGGTTGAAAACAGGTGCTCCATCCACGAGGAGCAGGCCTTAGTACACAACGCCACCATGCCCCAACGTGGGCAATGGGGTGAAGTGTTTTGCCTAAGGACACAACCCGGTTGCCGCAGGTGGGGTTCGAACAGAGTACCTCTCGGCTTGCAGCCTGCACCCCTACCAACTGAGCCACCGCGCCCAGATGTAACGTTTTTTGCATCCAACGCGGATTACTTATCGAAAAATCAAGCTCTAAAGTATGTTGCTGTCAGATTACCGGCTTTTACTTCCATTTCGCCAAATTTACCAACATGAAACCTAACCCCACCTCCACCACCTGAAGTCCACTCCGGCACTGTCCTGCCCTTGAACTGCGTAGAATATAATTAAGTCAAGCGAATCGCATTGAAATCAAGTTTGGGGAAATGGGCTAACCATCTTTGGTTTATCGCATATATGTGTCTTGCAAGGAAACGGATTCAAGACAGTATGGGGTTGAAATAGCTGGAGGCAGATCCTCGATCTGGCATCACTGACTGTGTACACGATGCTCACAAAAAATGCACTCCACCTCTCCAAGTGACATATAGACACACGTTCCAATTTTTCTCTGCCAGTGAATTTATAGCCCATACTCTTTGAAGTCTGGGCAGAGCATATAACTTGAACTAAATTTTAAAAGATTAACATGGCTATTCAGGACGTGTCATGTTTCGACCCCTCCCCTCCCCCACCCGTCCGAACCAGTTCAATAACATTGAACTTGGACTTCGCCAAAGTAATTCGCGTTCGTTTTTTACATATGTTTTGGGTCGTCGGCCTTTAATACCATTCAAATAATCGTTAGAAAAAAAATTGTAACATACTTCGCGAGGGTAGGTTAATTTTAGGCTTGTAAAACTTACCGTATAGTTTTCAGTGTGCGTGGATTATCTCTCTTCCACATTACTAAGAGGAAAAGTTACAACGTCTCAGTTATAGCTCAAAGTTTTAACTTTACAAACAAAATCTTCAAATATGAAGAAAAAAAGAATATATAAATCGAATGCAAAGTCACATAGCGGAGGCAGGGGGTGAGATATTCCGTCATGGCCTGCATGTATCTTTTCATCTTCCACCAATCTTGGGAGCCAGAAATAAGCTTTTTAAAAGCAAATGTTTTTTTGTATATTTAGAGAGGGGAAACACACGAGATTTTATCCTATCGGGTGGGGGTGAAATGTAGGGAGAAAGTTAGACGTCTACACCAGAACTAACACATATCATTAATTAACGGGAGGTCATTTGAATTTGTTCCAAGAACCATGCGCGCATGAGACGAGGGGGGGGGGGGGGGGGTTGCCACCCCTCTTGGTCACAGGGAATTCAGCTATAATCATTGTTACATGTATGTCGTAAAAACGTCACGTTTCTCGGATGACGTGCTCGTTCGTTGTCGCGGGAGTGGGGCTCCCCCCCCCCCCCAAAAAAAATCAAATCAACATCTAGAAATTTCGAATTTCGAATCACTATTTGACTAACAGCTGGAATCTTCACATACTGTGTGGTAGAAATCGTGAAATACCTCTTGGAATGCAACGCAAACAGACAAAATTACATCCTGTGCAGGAGGTGGGAAGTAAATTCAAGAGGGGCAAAGTTTAGATCGGAGGTAGGGGTTGTCTAAAACAACTGGTTTTTTTCAGCCTAGTATCTATATTTTTTATTTGCAACCCCACCTCCTTCTCTAATCTAAGTTGAGTTTTAAAAGTTATTTCAAATTGAGCACCAGTCTTTCTCAAATTTGTTCAATCTGCGCCAAATTTCATCCACTATGTCTGAAACGAGCAGATGAGGAGGCAAATATTCTAATCTATTTTACTAGTATACCATCAACTCACAGTGGATAAGTCGTCATAAGTAGAAAATACAGAAACCGAAAGTTGGAACTCGCGAGGCGGAGAATATTTTGCTCCACCCATTGGGAGTTGTCTGTTTGAGTGGGTTCAGGGGGCGACTAGAGGCCAAATAAAGAGGTGAAACGGTAAAACAATTGAGAGAAGAAAAGGAAGTATGCCAAAAAAGAAGGCGGACTATTTTTATATGGGCCTACGAGCCTCGTCGTTCGGACGCCGAACACCAACATTTTCTGTTCGATGCCGATTGGATTCGCGGCAGCAAATTCAGTTTCGTACGCAACCGCACACATGTGCCGATGTCAATGAGTTCCTAAATCAGTTTTCTCTCTGACAAACGCTTCCGGTAAAAATAACACATCGGACCCCAGATCTATTACCGCAACTGCAAACATGTGCCCTTAGCTTCACTTACAAGCCACACGGAACGCGCTGCGTGACGCAGACCAATATGCCCAGGTTTTGAATTTGAATTCGAGAGTGAAACAAAGTTACAGGTATCACGGAACTAAATATTTTCCCACATGCGACAATAGTAACGTTCAGGCTAGTTCAGCGATCCGAACGTAGTGGCTACCCCTCTACGTTCAGATTCTTCCCATTCAATCCTATAGAAAAAGTTCCCATCAAGTTTTTATGGGAACTCAAAATTCGAAATTAGGAATATATATCAAGCTTTCGCCCTTATTACTGGCTGCAATCGACAGTACACGTATTTCCTTACATTTGGGCAGAGTTTATTAATCCAAACTAGGTTTTATCCTTTAATTGTCGTCAGTTGTGTGCTCGTGAGGCGGCGACGGAGATTTCAAAATCAGCCATGTTTTTGTTTAAATATAAAACAGTAAAACAATAACCCGGTAATGGCGCCGAAACGAATAGACCTTTTCATCGGTGCAGAATCGGAATCTCGATCTCATTTGCGCAGAGGAGGTCATCAAACTCGGTCGCATTCGCACAGAGCAGATTATCAAACCCATTCTGCGCAATTGCGATCGAATTTCCTATTCCGCATCGATGAAAAGGTCTATTCGTTTCGGCGCCATTACCGGGTTATTGTTTTTACTGTTTTATATTTAAACAAAAACATGGCTGATTTTGAAATCTCCGTCGCCGTCTCACGAGTACACAACTGACGACAATTAAAGGATAAAACCTAGTTTGGATTAATAAACTCTGCCCAAATGTAAGGAAATACGTGTACTGGATAATTGGATAAACTAATAAGAAATACTCCGACTTACACTCGACCGACTGACCTACACTCGGTGGATGAGCTGATCAGAGATAACGCCGGTAGTCGAGTTTTAGTTGATAAATATCACGGGCGGACATCTCCGAATTGGTACTATTTGAACTGTCATAACTGTCATCAACCCATAAATCACACTCCCAGAACAAACGGGCATCACATAATGCTAAAGTTGCAGAACTGTAAATTCTATCACACAATTCCCCCGGAACCCCGGCGGAATGTGTTTGTGGAACAACCACTCGAAGATTGCAAGCAGATTGCTGACAGTCTGCATGGCAGTACAAGCGTCTAACAATGGTGACTGCCACGTCACGGGAACTTTCCCTAACTATTCCGCTGACTGGTAGTCGCGTGATCAGGTTTGGAATCAAAAATCTAGTGGATATAAGCTTGCACCGATTCCTGGATGTTTGGGAAGTTGTCTCTGGGCTCCCGACGAGCAAGTACCTACCTACAAGAAGTAAGATGGATGCCGCCACTGTTGCTATAAGGTATGAACTTTGACTGAACATTGTGAATTTTACTTTATACCAGAGAAAACGATTGGCAGTTGAGTTTTATTTGTTAATAAAAATCGTAGATAACTGGTAAACTGGTCTTTGTTATGCTGAACACGACTAGCTCGTGAGGTAACAAACCTGAACCCAGAATATGGAGCCTCTGTCTGGTATCGTCTGGTAAGGAATCACAAAACGCCACGGGCTGATGGGACTTCGCGGTTGGTGGGCTCCGTAGTTCTCTCAGTAATCACAACGCCTGGAGAACCATAAATGTAGGTGTTCCACAGGGGTCTAATCTCGGACCCTTGCTGATCCTTATATATATCAACGATATAACCAAAGATCTTCTGAGCAGTATACGCCTATTTGCAGACGATACTTCTTTATTTCTAATTATAGAAAACCCTGAAGAAGCCTCTACAATAATTAATCAAGATCTGGCCACAATTGAACATTGGGCTAAAATATGGTTGGTAGAGTTCAATCCAAATAAAACTGAGAGTATGCTAATATCTCGAAAAAGTAGCCCTACTTTCCATCCACCATTATTCTTTGGCGGTTCTCAGATATCTGAAGTCGTTAATCATAAACATCTGAGAGTCATATTAAATAGCACGTGTACATGGAATGACCATATCGACCATATTTGCGCAAAGGCCTGGTCCCGGTAAGACTTACTTAGGAAGTACAAATTTAACTTAGACCGTAGTGTCTTAGAAAAAATATATTTTGCTTTTATCAGGCCCCTCCTTGAATACGCCGATACTGTTTGGGATAATTGCTCTGTAACTAAAGTGGAGGAAACGGAAAAAATCCAGATTGTTGCGGCAAGGATTATTACTGGGGCAACCGTCGTTGCCAGTAAGTCAGGATGGAAACAGTTGCAAGATAGACGCTACAAACACAAGTTAATCTAGTTCTTTAAAATGCACCACCGTATGGTTCCTCCGCACATCTCCAGTAAAATCCCGCCACGTGCTTCCTCGACCAATCCTACACTAAGTCTTCGATCAGGTCTAAACCACCGTGTTCCGTTCTGTCGGACTGAGCTGTATAAATCTTCCTTCATACCCAGCGTTACTGACCAATGGAATAATTTGCCCTTGTCCGTGCGTGAAAACTCATCATTGACGAACATCAAGACTTTTCTAAACGATGGCAACCGACGACCGCCAAGGTTCTACCGTAGATCGAAATCTCGCACAGCCCAAATATATCACTGTAGATTGAGACTATGATGTAGTAACCTCGATTTTCACTTATATCGCAACCACTTATCACCAACCCCTTTATGCCAGTGTGGAGAAGAAGAGACTCCCGCTCATTTTCTCCTGCATTGTCCAATTTTCTCCGATGCTCGTAATTATTCAATTAATCTCCTTCCGTTTGGAGCGGACTCCTCTACACTTCTATTCGGTTCAGAATTCATGAGTTATGACGACAACCGCCTTATCTTTGAAGTGGCACACGACTTTATTTTATCAAGTAAGCGATTCATTAATTAACCCCAATGTAGTACTAGCCCATTTTATATACTTACTATAATAAATACTAACCCACAATTAATATTAAGATGATCTCCGTGGGAATGCCTGTAAATTAAGCTACTCTTGTTTACAGTGGTAAACAGGCGAAGCCCTACTGATCAACCGTGACTCTGTTATCAATGCTTGTGTGAAAGTCCTCCAAATGGGCGTCTTGGGTGGCAAATAATTGGAGTTACCTTGATTATACTTCTATCTTACGTCACGCTTAGTCATTTCGCATAGGTGTGGGACTTTAGACACAAATAAATAACTCTACGCAATGAATGCATTCACCCCGCACTTTCCAACTTTTCTTGCAGCTCAACCCATCCCTGACTGTTTCCATACAAGATTATGTCGCTTTTCAAACGCTTGTATAATGCAGATAAACACTGTTTGTACTTGATACTCATACCTGCTATTGTCATCGACGATTCTTTGTGATCTTGTGTAGGTGGAAACGGCCTTGTATAAGCTTTCAGCTTACTGCCGAATTCACATTAATGTTGGCAATTTATCTGTTATCGTTTGGTTTTTTTTCAATAAATACTGTTTAAACTAATCACAACGCTTGGAGTCAGAATTTACGATCGCAGACCGATAGCCTTTTTACTAAATTCCGTAACAATTGCATAATTTCCGAGTGCAACCTTTCAAGGCGGGTAACGCTAATTCAAGGTGGGTAACTATAATTCAAATTCTTAGTTCCCTGATACCTGTTGAGAGTATCTATATTTAATAATAGAGGTTCCTCATTCTTATAAAAACCGATGTCAGATCCACTGTGTGCCGCGATAGATTAGGCGGCAGCGCGATGACAGCTATTGAGTCATCAGGAATTAAACGACTTGACGTGGACTCTGTAGACTGAAGATTTTGCAGCGCTAAAGGCAAGGAAGATATCACACAAAAAGTCAACCATCAATAACTGATCATGTCCAGTCTTTTCGACGGCCATCAAATCTGTCGTAATTTTTACGATACACATCACAATAATTTTGATGATACAATCAGCGTGATGGTATTACAACGTAAAACTCTACTCACATTTGCGACAATTGGTTCTGTTGTATAGGCCAATATATGTTTAACAAGTATCATATGATAATAGAATTAATAGTGAAGTGTCATTTGGCATTTAGTTTGGGTTTCTGGATTTGTTGCATCACTGATGTTTCATGCTATGACAGTGAATGCATGTCTGACGGGATCGTATCCAGAAAATTTACCATATCATCAGTGTGCGCGCTTAAGCTTCAGGCGCCCCGTGGGAAAAAAATTATCAAATTTATAATTAAGTGTTGGGAAGGTGGGGGACTGTCGTTCCACGTGTAATAGAAGTGATTGATATCTTGGGTTTTCGGTCACTTCGTCTTTGTCAACAATTATAAAAAACATAAACTTCATCACGCAGGACGCTAATGTTAACTGTATTTCTGAAAGTCTACCTGCATGATGAACTGTGCATTTATGTAACATCATCAGTACTAGATGTGGAGATCGTGCCACATGGGAGGTGGGGGGGGGGGAGGCTTAATGGGAAACCTAGGAAGGACGTCATAGTCACGTGACCCAGTTACGCCAAGTTAGTCACGTGACCCAGTTACGTCAAGTTTGGTTGATGTGCTAGCCCGCGTGAGCGGTCATCTTGTGGCGTCATTTCATAGTGATGCGTGGTCTTAGTGCGCACGCGCAGCTCGTGTTGTTAGGGTGATACGCTGTTCCGTCGGGCATTTTGTATACTGGCTTTCCTCAAATTTCCTAAATGAGTCGAAGGAAGTATGTTCGAGTCACTCGAACGAGCAATTGTTCTATAGCTCATTTGCTCGATGGGATTCGAGTCGCTTGAGCAATGACTTTTCAGTAACTCTTCGATGGATTCGTGGCTATAAGAATCATATAGGCTTTCGTTATACATACTGAAGATAACTCTGCATACATGTTATGGGAAACCAAGCACTGGTGATTATAAGACTTGGACGAGGGAACGAACTAGAGCTAGTTTGGGCTAGACATACTGCTAGTGTTAGAGTAGTATTTGTAATAGGCACAAAAATAGGGTTCTTGGAAAATCTGGACCAGTACTTTAGTGTGATAGAACATACTCTCGGTCCTATAGCACTACGTGCTAATACAAAAAACCCTAGATGGGGAGTACAAGTCCGTTACGGTTGTTTTGGGCGCATTTTGCTGAATTGGAGGGATTGTCGTCTTGTTTGTGGTAATTCTACAGAGTAAGACTACTCTTATACAAAGAAACGTACCTGTTATTGAAAAAAGAAGGATTCGCGAGGAATCCATATCAAGCAGTCGTTTTGGGTGGTTTGGATGGATTGGTGGATCTTTCTGGGTAATCAGATTTACTCCTATTCAAACGAACAAACCCTCCGCACATACCCCCGTCTTGGTGTAGGCCATTCGGGCTCATAGCAACCACGTGCTACCTTAGAAACCAAGACAAAAATGTCCGACAGAAGTACTATTACCCTAACAACACGCGCTGCGCATGCACACTAACACCACGTGTCACTATGAAGATGACGTCACAAGATGGCCGCTTCCGCGGGCTACCATGACAATCTAGCATGAGTTAAATTGGGTCACATTACTGTGACATCACTTCTTAGGTCCCCTCACTAGGTCCCCACAACGCGGTGGCTCAGTAGGTAGAGGTGCCCGCGTGGGGGGCACGATGACGCCGTGTACTAAGGCGTACTGTACGTCGATGGTGCGCATGTCTTCAACCAATCTAACCCTGCCTGTGCTGCAGTGCGGAGTTACGATGTTGGGGAGCTGGCAGCTGCTCGTCGTTGCTCGGTGGTTCTCTCCTGGTGCTCCGGCTTCCTCCACCCGTAAAACTGTCACGGTCATGATTAGCCATTGTGCATAAATATGTGACCTTAAACACCAATAAATAAATAAATAAATAAATAAATAAATAAATAAATAAATAAATAAATAAATAAATATAGGTCCCCACAATGTGGCAACTAAGGCCAAGTGGCCGGAAGCTCCAGTTGCTGATTGATTTTATTATATAAAATGTCACACTATCTACCTACCCATTGAAAAATGTTGCAGGCTGAATGGGAACATAGTTTATTTAGTGGCCAAAAAGCCCTCGGGGATTGAATTTTTTTTCCCAATTTTCCCGGGGATACTCCCCGCCGCCATCTATAATTCTATTAGCATCCTACCTTAGGTCTTGGGCATATATGACGCCCCCTGCTAAAGTATATCCAGAGGGGAGACACCTTTGAGCCGCCACTGGACCCGGTGGAAGTAACACAGGTATGTTGAAATATTAGACAGTCGAGATAATAATTCATAGCTTAGGGTTTTTAAACATTTCGATATAATTAACTGCAGTAATGGTAGAAGTTTGTAGGGATTTATCCAAACGATGTATCGAACTCAGAAATAGAGACAACCAAAGGTAAAAAAAAACCGTTAGAGAAAGAGTCATGGGGATTGTAACCAAAACTGGCGATAGTAGGTCAAAAGAAAGAGGTCTTTGTGTGGCCTGCGTGACAAAGAAGAAGACAGGTTTTGAAGAGTACCTTGACAATGGCACCATTGTAAGGGGAGGGGTGGTCACTGTTGTTCAAGCTGAGGTCGCGATCACTGGAGATTAGGGGGAATTGGGAAAGACGGTGGAAAAGGAGAGCCAAATGTGTAACTTGGGCGTAGTAGTGACCTTGCAATACGTTTTATTAGGAAGTCCAAAATCTCAATCTTCTAGATCAAAATTCACTGGGAGTAGTATAATGAGGACGTGGGATGGGAGAATAAAGGACGTGGTTAGTGGTTGTCACAAATGCGATGGTTAGTATGCTTATTGGAGGGATTGTGAAGAATGGGGGTACAGAGTGTCTTCAAGCAGTTCGTCTCGGTATTGGGAGGAAACATGCGTGGGAATCGGGAGGCAGTTGGAAGCACATGAGTAACCAAAACCTTCTCAACTGAGAACCACGGTAAATCAGCGTCCAGCCAAACTGTTATTAATAGTATATCGACCCACGTGAATAGTGTTAAAGCCTCATCCACCTGTATGGTTCGATCCTCTAATGCTATGGGCACACAGGCCTTACATTACACGTATTTCCTCCAGCTGAATCCCGAGAAGGATATAATGTTTTATTGCAGTTGACTGATACCAGACGAGACCGCTCGAACCCATTCAGCCAGGCACCTCTACAAAAGCGATCGTCTTTTCTTCCAATTACAAGGTTCGTAAGGTAGTCTGGGTTCTCTAGAAATCCTCAAGCGGATCAGATTTTAAAAAAATGTTCCCGGGGAGGGTTCCCTTAATCCCACCAGTAGGAGAAGACACGCCCACGAACATCCACACCAGGGCTACTACGCACGTAGTTACTTTTCGGGCAAAATCTTCCAGCCCCCCCCCCCCCCCCCCGCAGCCACGGAAAAAAAGTTGGACCGTGGTCTATATACGCCTATGCTGGGTATAATCAGTGAAGTCGAAATATGGTTAATATTATATAAATTCTCTGATCAACTTTGCCTAGTGATTTCTCCCTCAGAAGATTTATCAGGTGCTTGCTGAGAAATGGCGGGGGGGGGGGGGGGGGGGGGCAGCGTGATCACGAAGTGACGTATTCGTGACGCCCCCCCCCCCTCCCCTACAATTTTCCAGTAAGTTTTCTAGTGATTATACGTATTCGTCAGGGTTGTATTCGAAGATGCCAATTCTCTCGTGCTATTAGTTATATACTTTCTTAAAAGAAAATTGGTTACTTGGACTTGTGTCGGGTTATAGCGAAAACGGCACCGTGTGAAAACGGCACCTGGAGTAAACGGCACCGAGTGAGCGAAAACGGCATCAATTGATTGTGGCGAGAACGGCACCAGCTCCGATGGCGAAATTAATTCGTTTAAATTCTGCCTTTTTCTGTGTTTCGTTTTGAAACCGAGTATTTAGCCTATGGTTCTCTAATAAATTTGTGGAAAATTGAGCAGTTAAAAATGAGAGGATACATCTCCCCTCCCAACTATCTCATGGTTTTCTTGTTGTTTAGCAGTGACTTCTAAACATTAAAAGCAATAACACCCCTCCCCCAACCTTTCCTCGGCCCTGGAATCTATCCAGCCTGGATTCACGATACACCTCCTCCTTTATTATTTGACGCAGAAATCAGAATCTTGTGTATGTGTGTGTGTGGGGGGGGGGGGGGGGGGGGGGAGTCCGAATTCCAAGGACGTGCCAAGGTAAAAAATTAAAACAAGGTCTTTTAGGCCATATTTGGATGGGGGCAGTCCAAACCCAAGAAATCCGGACTCCTGTGCCAAACCGAAAGTAACGGGCCCCGGATTTCACACGGTGCTGTTTTCGCCTGTACCCGTGTCACTGTCACACAAACAATCAAAGCCTAAATGGAGGTCTGTAGCAACATACATGTACTGAGGGCAGTTGTCGGCAAGACATGACAAATTTGGAAAACTGGTACGGCACGTATTAATAAAATAATTTACGCCACGACTACAATACATGTATATTTTATTTATTCACTAATTCACTAACGCGTTTTGAACAAGACTTGAGTTTTATTTTGAACCATCATCACGACGAACTGATATTCCAACTTCGTCAAAACACGCCTTCTGCAAAGGCAAGCCGTGAAAATTCAAATTTACCTGTTCTCAAATGGACGGTCCCAATTACGTCACTTGTGCATTGTTGCAAAATGGACGCTCTTCCGAAAATACACACAAATTCCCATAGAGAATTAAAAAATTCGTTCATATAATTTTCGAGCGAGCTAAAATCACAGAAACGTAACGACGGCGAAGTTAAATTTATTACACGTAATCGGGAGCTGAAAACTAAAAGATATTTTCTTGATTTTGTATTATTCCAGAGATTATTTACCATTGGGGGGGGGGGGGGGGGGGGGGGGGGGTTATGGAAAGGACAATAGTAAAGTCATTAAATATTTCTCAAATCAAGTCTGAATTGAGAAACATTACTTACGTTGATTCAATGAAAATGGAAGTTTATGGTAATTGTTAGATTCAAACGTTTGGAAAGTGACCAACTGAAATATTCCAAACGAGTGAAGCTAAACATAGGCGACGGACTAATTAAGCCCTAGACTGGTTCCAATCCATAATAGCGTCGAATTCTTTACATAAAAATAATAATTTAACAGGTGGCTTGATAGCTTGTCTCGATGCTTTTCATTCTGACAGCAGACTGTGAACAAGATTTCTATAAACTTGGAATGTAGGTAGATGGCATTCAAGATTCGTAGAAGTAAGGGTGATCGTATCAATTTATTTATTTTATTAGGGTTTCACGAATCTTTAGGTAGTCAGAGTCATGTCGTGTATGTCTCTTTGCCGAACTGAAAAAGTTGCGGAACTCGGAGAGATCCACCGAACAGTAAGGAGTAACTGTCGGACTTTTTGTGTTACTAACTCGATATGTGCAGGGTTAGAATCGTTTGTAGGCACGTGTACCATCTATGTGTAGTATGTTGTAACCCTTTAACCAACATAACGCCCAAAACTGGTCAGCGTCATTCACAAAAATAACCATTTAATTTTCATTTTTTTCCATTTTGTGTCTCTAGAACATAGCAGCTTATGGTCCCCATTGGAACGAGCTCGTTCAGCTCGCTTCAATGAGGAATCAGAAGCTATGGTTTTGACCCCCAAAAATGAGAAAGATTAATTATTCTAGAATTTTACCTTACGATCTTAATTCCAATGCGTTAACCGATCTGATATCACCAAGATCCGAATCCTACTGGTGAACAACTAAAAGAGGTCACTGGTGCGAATTAGTGCGTTACAGTGCGTATCATGACAGTCTATTTATAATAACCACACCGACGACCTCTTCACGTTTGACTGCCAGTCAATACCACAGGACGCAGCTGTGAAGTTGCGGTTTAGTCAACATCAATTACAGGACAACACATTCTGTTTAAAACTTGTTTTCAGCTGTGACAGACTTGGTGATGACATTGTGTTTAGACAGAATGTGTGGTTTGCTTGGTTTGGTGTTTGAAATTACATTACTGTGGTATTGCCATGCCTGATCGAACACTTCAACATATTGTCCCAGGAACCCTCACATGTAAGTACTACCTTGATTGGTTAGTGTCCCAGTTTCGTGCCGCATTTGTGGATGCTTTGTATTCCACCATACGTCCATGACCAACTTTAACGCTTTGAGGTATAGTCCATGTCAGTTCAATGAAAACAGTTGGAAGAGTCCATATTTATTATCTGGGGGCAGAACAATTAATATTTTCAACGTGCAGCCATGGGTCTGCATATTGAAAACATTGATTGGTCAACCCCACACTTTGACTTAACAGCCATACTACTTAAGGTGCTATAAAAGTAATGGAATTTTGTTTATTTCGAAATTTCCACCTCTGATATTCCTTAAATTCAAATTAAATATACACAAATTATGCATCAAAATGAAGACTGGGGGGTACAGAACAGGAAAACTATATGAAATCAACTCATAAAGTTGACAGCAGGCACCACTAATTCCTGGAAGTCTGCTACCGTATTCGTACCAGAACTGCTAAGTAAATATTTCACGAGAACAACTTATCGCCAAATGCGCTTCACATATCCAAGAACAAAGCTAGGCACTCAAAACACTACCCGATATGTTCCCGTCGTTACAATTTGGTTGGTAATTTTTGTCTAACATATAGAAATATTGCATCACTACAGGTTTGAACACTAAATGAATGAATGTAACTTTATTTAAGGAATAGTGCATGGCTTGGAGTTGACTACGCCCATATAGTGCCCAGTGAGGTGGTGTAGTTCCCTCCGCGAAGCGGAGGGAACAACACCACCTCACTGGGCACTATATGGGCGTAGTCAACGACAAGACATGCACTAATCCTTATATTATATCGAACACCCATCAAGAAAAACATCTGTCTGATTTGTTAATCTATTACCAAGTTAGCAGCCCTACCTACCAGCGTTATATAGAAGAAAATACCATGTAGTTTTTAAAAAACATTTTCTTCTTCCAAAACACGGCTAACTTGGATTATTGATATGAGCAGAAGACAGATTTTGAATCGGTCGGCAAGAGTAAACAAAACATTTCCCCCAAACGGAACTGTGTATTCTAGAATCGCGCAACTCGCGAATGAAAGCTAAAATTCTCGAAATTTTACAACGCAGTTTGATAATTTCCACACATTTGTCACACATATACATTACCGAATGGGTCAGCACGGGATAGAAACTCCGAAGATTCCAGTGAATTCCATTATTTATTCGTTTACTGCCCAAAACATACAATTAAATAGCGAAATAATATGAGCAGCGAAACAAGCGATTTTTCATATCCGGACGCGTTCTCGTGAAAGTTGGACCCAGGTATGGATTATTCTCTTCGAAACGAGATATGGATCATCTTCTCAAGGAATAAAATGAACGCCTCGAAAAATGTGACTTCAACAATGGAAAAGAGATGCAGTTTTCCACAAAGATTTCTTTCCGGGTCGTTTTGTGGATGTTGTGCCTCTGTGAATCGATTTTAAGTTTAGCCTGATCAGTTTTATTCGGCCAGTATGAAAAGAAAACTGATATAGTAGTGTGCTAAAAATAGAAAACGTGTAGTGCCTGGGTGTAGTGCCTGGTCAGTTCTGTGGATGCAAACCACAAGAAATAGGGTATCATCTTTCAGCCAATCAGAATGCAAGGAAGTCACGTGAGATATAATATTCTGCAGTAACCACACACACAATACCAAATTATTAAAACAATAACGAAGAAGGTGTACACTACACTGCGTAGAAATGACATAGTCGGAGAGGCTGTCGTACTGTCATACCAACACACCAGTTTCCTTTTCTTAACATCAAAGCCTTTTCGTTTTTGTCCTCAAGCTGACACAGGTTTCACATTTCGAGTAAAGGCTGAAACCTAACCTTCCATTATTCCAAAGCATTTCCAACCTCCGCCATTTGTTTTTGCAATTTACCATTTCAAATGATATTTTTTTAAACATCAAAAACTCTCTTAATGTTTCGAACAATGCTTTCGTTATTTTTATTTGCATTTTATATATGGCTGGGGGCGCAGTGGCTCAGTGGGTAGAGGAGCAGGCTGCAAGACGAGAGGTCCTCGGTTCGAATCCCACCAGCGACAACCGCGTTGTGTCCTTGGGAAGGAAACTTCACCCCACTGCCCACGTGTGGGCACGGTGGAGTTGTGTACAAGTGCACGCCGATGGTACACTTGTCTTCAACGAATGCTAACCCTGCTTGTGTGGAGTTAGTATGTTATGGAGCTGACAATTCACGAAAATTCCTTTCCAGAAGATATCATCAATTTAACATGTTATTTGCTTGTTCAGGAGGTGCCGCGGAGGTGCCATTTCCTAATCATGGCCCACGTTCTAATGACGAAAAGGCGACAATTAAGTTCTCTCTTCCACCTCATGTTTAAAATTGATAAAACAGTGGTTGTTGAAGAAGTGGGGCGGGTGTGGACAGATGCATTACATTGTGGCGGCAATCTGTGGCAGATGTGTCGTCCAATTTTTCATCTTCTTGATTTCATTTCATAAATTGATGCAAGTTCTTAGGCCACCGGTCTAATTCTGTTCCCAATTAGACGTTATCCACATTTAGTGGAAATTTGCGCGCAGACTACCGGAGCTGTAATATGATATCCTTTTACTCACACAGGTATACAACTATTATTTCCTGTCCCAGTTATATATATTCCAATCAATAAGTATTTAACTCGCTTTAAAACACCAAGGTATTAACACGATTGGGGGAACTCCGCGGCATAATCATAAAAACTATGGTTGAGGTGAGTATTCCCTGTATGATGGTAACGTCATCAAACACTCGGTCAAATCAACTGTAAAAGAACAATATTTCTAGCGTTAAGTCAAAGAAAATTTGTGGTATTTTCTTGCAGCTGGAACATTTGTCAATAGGGATAATAGTTAAACAATTCACGAAATCGTTCGTGGAAACACACAACATAATCCTCGACTACAGTTAAAACTAGAATTCCTTTCACCAACTGTGCGTTAATCTGGGTTTAATTAATTGCGCGTAGAAATTGCGCACATTTGCCACCTCGAATGGTCTCCAAAGCGCGGCAGGTTATCCTGGTTACTCATAGCAAACACGGGCACTGTTTCTGCCAATGGACCTCCGGGTTACCCGGAGGTCCATTGGCTGAAACATTGCTTGTGCAAAGGCCATACATGTATGTACATAATTTTATAGCCGTGCTATGGTCATAACGCGTAGATTAACGCGCAGATCGACGTGCTATTTACGCGCATTTCATGACAGGACTTCTAGTTTTAACTGTCCGTGCGTGAAAACTCATCATTGACGAACCTCAAGACTTTTCTAAACGATGGCAACCGACGACCGCCAAGGTTCTACCGTAGATCGAAATCTCGCACAGCCCAAATATATCACTGTAGATTGAGACTAGGATGTAGTAACCTCGATTTTCACTTATATCGCAACCACTTATCACCAACCCCTTTATGCCAGTGTGGAGAGGAAGAGACTCCCGCTCATTTTCTCCTGCATTGTCCAATTTTCTCCGATGCTCGTAATTATTCAATTAATCTCCTTCCGTTTGGAGCGGACTACTCTACACATCTATTCGGTTCAGAATTCATGAGTTATGACGACAACCGCCTTATCTTTGAAGTGGCACACGACTTTATTTTATCAAGTAAGCGATTCATTAATTAACCTCAATGTAGTACTAGCCCATTTTATATACTTACTATAATAAATACTAACCCACAATTAATATCAAGATGATCTCCGTGGGAATGCCTGTAAATTAAGCTACTCTTGTTTACAGTGGTAAACAGGCGAAGCCCTACTGATCAACCGTGACTCTGTTATCAATGCTTGGGTGAAAGTCCTCCAAATGGGCGTCTTGGGTGGCAAATAATTGGAGTTACCTTGATTATACTTCTATCTTACGTCACGCTTAGTCATTTCGCATAGGTGTGGGACTTCAGACACAAATAAATAACTCTACGCAATGAATGCATTCACCCCGCACTTTCCAACTTTTCTTGCAGCTCAACCCATCCCTGACTGTTTCCATACAAGATTATGTCGCTTTTCAAACGCTTGTATAATGCAGATAAACACTGTTTGTACTTGATACTCATACCTGCTATTGTCATCGACGATTCTTTGTGATCTTGTGTAGGTGGAAACGGCCTTGTATAAGCTTTCAGCTTACTGCCGAATTCACATTAATGTTGGCAATTTATCTGTTATCGTTTGGTTTTTTTGCAATAAATACTGTTTTAAACTAATCACAACGCTTGGAGTCAGAATTTACGATCGCAGACCGATAGCCTTTTTACTAAATTCCGTAACAATTGCATAATTTCCGAGTGCAACCTTTCAAGGCGGGTAACGCTAATTCAAGGTGGGTAACTATAATTCAAATTCTTAGTTCCCTGATACCTGTTGAGAGTATCTATATTTAATAATAGAGGTTCCTCATTCTTATAAAAACCGATGTCAGATCCACTGTGTGCCGCGACAGATTAGGCGGCCGCGCGATGACAGCTATTGAGTCATCAGGAATTAAACGACTTGACGTGGACTCTGTAGACTGAAGATTTTGCAGCGCTAAAGGCAAGGAAGATATCACACAAAAAGTCAACCATCAATAACTGATCATGACAAGTCTTTTCGACGGCCATCAAATCTGTCGTAATTTTTACGATACACATCACAATAATTTTGATGATACAATCAGCGTGGTGGTATTACAACGTAAAACTCTACTCACATTTGCGACAATTGGTTCAGTTGTATAGGCCAATATATGTTTAACAAGTATCATATGATAATAGAATTAATAGTGAAGTGTCATTTGGCATTTAGTTTGGGTTTCGGGATTTGTTGCATCACTGATGTTTCATGCTATGACAGTGAATGCATGTCTGACGGGATCGTATCCAGAAAATTTACCATATTATCAGTGTGCGCGCTTAAGCTTCAGGCGCCCCGTGGGAAAAAAATTATCAAATTTATAATTAAGTGTTGGGAAGGTGGGGGACTGTCGTTCCACGTGTAATAGAAGTGATTGGTATCTTGGGTTTTCGGTCACTTCGTCTTTGTCAACAATTATAAAAAATATAAACTTCATCACGCAGGACGCTAATGTTAACTGTATTTCTGAAAGTCTACCTGCATGATGAACTGTGCATTTATGTAACATCATCACGTCATAGTCACGTGACCCAGTTACGCCAAGTTAGTCACGTGACCCAGTTACGTCAAGTTTGGTTGATGTGCTAGCCCGCGTAAGCGGTCATCTTGTGGCGTCATTTCATAGTGATGCGTGGTCTTAGTGCGCACGCGCAGCTCGTGTTGTTAGGGTGATACGCTGTTCCGTCGGGCATTTTGTATACTGGCTTTCCTCAAATTTCCTAAATGAGTCGAAGGAGGTATGTTCGAGTCACTCGAACGAGCAATTGTTCTATAGCTCATTTGCTCGATGGGATTCGAGTCGCTTGAGCAATGACTTTTCAGTAACTCTTCGATGGATTCGTGGCTATAAGAATCATATAGGCTTTCGTTATACATACTGAAGACAACTCTGCATACATGTTATGGGAAACCAAGCACTGGTGATTATAAGACTTGGACGAGGGAACGAACTGGAGCTAGTTTGGGCTAGACATACTGCTAGTGTTAGAGTAGTATCTGTAATAGGCACAAAAATAGGGTTCTTGGAAAATCTGGACCAGTACTTTAGTGTAATAGAACATACTCTCGGTCCTATAGCACTACGTGCTAATACAAAAAAACCCTAGATGGGGAGTACAAGTCCGTTACGGTTGTTTTGGGCGCATTTTGGTGAATTGGAGGGATTGTCGGCTTGTTTGTGGTAATTCTACAGAGTAAAACTACTCTTATACAAAGAAACGTACCTGTTATTGAAAAAAGAAGGATTCGTGAGGAATCCATATCAAGTAGTCGTTTTGGGTGGTTTGGATGGATTGGTGGGTCTTTCTGGGTAATCAGATTTACTCCTATTCAAACGAACAAACCCTCCGCACATACCCCCGTCTTGGTGTAGGCCATTCAGGCTCATAGCAACCACGTGCTACCTTAGAAACCAAGACAAAAATGTCCGACAGAAGTACTATCACCCTAACAACACGCGCTGCGCATGCACACTAAGACCACGTGTCACTATGAAGATGACGTCACAAGATGGCCGCTTCCGCGGGATACCATGACAATCTAGCATGAGTTAAATTGGGTCACATTACTGTGACATCACTTCTTAGGTCCCCTCACTAGGTCCCCACAACGCGGTGGCTCAGTAGGTAGAGGTGCAGACTGCAAGCCGAGAGGTCCTCGGTTCGAATCCCACCTGCGGCAACCGCGTTGTCTCCCTGGGCAAGACACTTCATCTCCATTGCCCGCGTGGGGGCACGTTGACGCCGTGTACTAAGGCGTACTGCACGTCGATGGTGCGCATGTCTTCAACCAATCTAACCCTGCCTGTGCTGCAGTGCGGAGTTACGATGTTGGGGAGCTGGCAGCTGCTCGTCGTTGCTCGGTGGTTCTCTCCTGGTACTCCGGCTTCCTCCACCCGTAAAACTGTCACGGTCATGATTAGCCATTGTGCATAAATATGTGACCTTAAACACCAATAAATAAATAAATAAATAAATAAATATAGGTTCCCACAATGTGGCAACTAAGGCCAAGTGGCCGGAAGCTCCAGTTGCTGATTGATTTTATTATATAAAATGTCACACTATCTACCTACCCATTGAAAAATGTTGCAGGCTGAATGGGAACATAGTTTATTTAGTGGCCAAAAAGCCCTCGGGGATTGAATTTTTTTTTCCAATTTTCCCGGGCATACTCCCCGCCGCCATCTATAATTCTATTAGCATCCTACCTTAGGTCTTGGGCATATATGACGCCCCCTGCTACAGTATATCCAGAGGGGAGACACCTTTGAGCCGCCACTGGACCCAGTGGAAGTAACACAGGTTTGTTGAAATATTAGACAGTCGAGATAATAATTCATAGCTTAGGGTTTTTAAAAATTTCGTTATAATTAACTGCAGTAATGGTAGAAGTTTGTAGGGATTTATCCAAACGATGTATCGAACTCAGAAATAGAGACAACCAAAGGTAAAAAAAAAAAACCGTTAGAGAAAGAGTCATGGGGCTTGTAACCAAAATTGGCGTTAGTAGGTCAAAAGAAAGAGGTCTTTGTGTGGCCTGCGTGACAAAGAGAAGACAGGTTTTGAAGAGTACCTTGACAATGGCACCATTGTAAGGGGAGGGGGTGGTCACTGTTGTTCAACCTGAGGTCGCGATCACTGGAGATTAGGAGGAATTGGGAAAGACGGTGGAAAAGGAGAGCCAAATGTGTAACTTGGGCGTAGTGGTGACCTTGCAATACGTTTTATTAGGAAGTACAAAATCTCAATCTTCTAGATCAAAATTCACTGGGAGTAGTATAATGAGGACGTGGGATGGGAGAATAAAGGACGTGGTTAGTGGTTGTCACAAATGCGATGGTTAGTATGCTTATTGGAGGGATTGTGAAGAATGGGGGTACAGAGTGTCTTCAAGCAGTTCGTCTCAGTATTGGGAGGAAAGATGCGTGGGAATCGGGAGGCAGTTGGAAGCACATGAGTAACCAAAACCTTCTCAACTGAGAACCACGGTAAATCAGCGGCCAGCCAAACTGTTATTAATAGTATATCGACCCACGTGAATAGTGTTAAAGCCTCATCCACCTGTATGGTTCGATCCTCTAATGCTATGGGCACACAGGCCTTACATTACACGTATTTCCTCCAGCTGAATCCCGAGAAGGATATAATGTTTTATTGCAGTTGACTGATACCAGACGAGACCGCTCGAACACAGTCAGCCAGGCACCTCTACAAAAGCGATCGTCTTTTCTTCCAATTACAAGGTTCGTAAGGTAGTCTGGGTTCTCTAGAAACCCTCAAGCGGATCAGATTTTTAAAAATGTTCCTGGGGAGGGTTCCCTTAATCCCACCAGTAGGAGAAGACACGCTCACGAATATCCACACCAGGGCTACTACGCACGTAGTTACTTTTCGGGCAAAATCTTCCACCCCCCCCCCCCCCGCAGCCATGGAAAAAAAGTTGGACCGTGGTCTATATACGCCTATGCTGGGTATAATCAGTGAAGTCGAAATATGATTAATATTATATAAATTCTCTGATCAACTTTGCCTAGTGATTTCTCCCTCAGAAGATTTATCAGGTGCTTGCTGAGAAATGGCGGGGGGGGGGGGGGGGGGGGGAGGGGGCAGCGTGATCACGAAGTGACGTATTCGTGACGCCCCCCCCCCCCCCTCCCCTACAATTTTCCAATAAGCTTTCTAGTGGTTATACGTATTCGTCAGGGTTGTATTCGAAGATGCCAATTCTCTCGTGCTATTAGTTATATACTTTCTTAAAAGAAAATTGGTTACTTGGACTTGTGTCGGGTTATAGCGAAAACGACACCGTGTGAAAACGGCACCTGGAGTAAACGGCACCGAGTGAGCGAAAACGGCATCAATTGATTGTGGCGAGAACGGCACCAGCTCCGATGGCGAAATTAATTCGTTTAAATTATGCCTTTTTCTGTGTTTCGTTTTGAAACCGAGTATTTAGCCTATGGTTCTCTAATAAATTTGTGGAAAATTGAGCAGTTAAAAATGAGAGGATACATCTCCCCTCCCAACTATCTCATGGTTTTCTTGTTGTTTAGCAGTGACTTCTAAACATTAAACGCAATAACATCCCTCCCCCAACCTTTCCTCGGCCCTGGAATCTATCCAGCCTGGATTCACGATACACCTCCTCCTTTATTATTTGACGCAGAAATCAGAATCTTGTGTATGTGTGTGTGTGTGTGTGTGGGGGGGGGGGGGGGGGGGGGGGGGGGGGGGGGGAAGTCCGAATTCAAAGGACGTGCCAAGGTAAAAAATTAAAACAAGGTCTTTTAGGCCATATTTGGATGGGGGCAGTCCAAACCCAAGAAATCCGGACTCCTGTGCCAAACCGAAAGTAACGGGCCCCGGATTTCACACGGAGCTGTTTTCGCCTGTACCCGTGTCACTGTCACACAAACAATCAAAGCCTAAATGGAGGTCTGTAGCAACATACATGTACTGAGGGCAGTTGTCGGCAAGACATGACAAATTTGGAAAACTGGTACGGCACGTATTAATAAAATAATTTACGTCACGACTACAATACATGTATATTTTATTTATTCACTAATTCACTAACGCGTTTTGAACAAGACTTGAGTTTTATTTTGAACCATCATCACGACGAACTGATATTCCAACGTCGTCAAAACACGCCTTCTGCAAAGGCAAGCCGTGAAAATTCAAATTTACCTGTTCTCAAATGGACGGTCCCAATTACGTCACTTGTGCATTGTTGCAAAATGGACGCTCTTCCGAAAATACACACAAATTCCCATAGAGAATTAAAAAATTCGTTCATATAATTTTCGAGCGAGCTAAAATCACAGAAACGTTACGACGGCGAAGTTAAATTTATTACACGTAATCGGGAGCTGAAAACTAAAAGATATTTTCTTGATTTTGTATTATTCCAGAGATTATTTACCATTGGGGGGGGGGGGGGGGGGGGTTATGGAAAGGACAATAGTAAAGTCATTAAATATTTCTCAAATCAAGTCTGAATTGAGAAACATTACTTACGTTGATTCAATGAAAATGGAAGTTTATGGTAATTGTTAGATTCAAACGTTTGGAAAGTGACCAACTGAAATATTCCAGACGAGTGAAGCTAAACATAGGCGACGGACTAGTTAAGCCCTAGACTGGTTCCAATCCATAATAGCGTCGAATTCTCTACATAAAAATAATAATTTAACAGGTGGCTAGATAGCTTGTCTCGATGCTTTTCATTCTGACAGCAGACTGTGAACAAGATTTCTATAAACTTGGAATGTAGGTAGATGGCATTCAAGATTCGTAGAAGTAAGGGTGATCGTATCAATTTATTTATTTTATTAGGGTTTCACGAATCTTTAGGTAGTCAAAGTCATGTCGTGTATGTCTCTTTGCCGAACTGAAAAAGTTGCGGAACTCGGAGAGATCCACCGAGCAGTAGCGAGTAACTGTCGGACGTTTTGTGTTACTAACTCGATATGTGCAGGGTTAGAATCGTTTGTAGGCACGTGTACCATCTATGTGTAGTATGTTGTAACCCTTTAACCAACATAACGCCCAAACCTTGTCAGCGTCATTCACAAAAATAACCATTTGATTTTCATTTTTTTCCATTTTGTGTCTCTAGAACATAGCAGCTTATGGTCCCCATTGGAACGAGCTCGTTCAACTCGCTTCAATGAGGGATCAGAAGCTATGGTTTTGACCCCAAAAAATGAGAAAGATTAATTATTCTAGAATTTTACCTGACGATCTTAATTCCAATGCGTTAACCGATCTGACATCACCAAGATCCGAATCCTACTGGTGAACAGCTAAAAGAGGTCACTGGTGCGAATTAGTGCGTTACAGTGCGTATCATGACAGTCTATTTATAATAACCACGCCGACGACCTCTTCACGTTTGACTGCCAGTCAATACCACAGGACGCAGCTGC